>JAGQAX010000010.1:1634778-2340297 GCA_019142605.1 Cephalopholis sonnerati
ACAGGAAGTGACCTCGCCATGAGACGATGTATCATCTCTAGTCAACAACTCTCTGTCCTTCTGTAACGTTGACAGGAAGTGACCTCGCCATGAGGCGGCGTATCATCTCTAGTCAACAACTCTCTGTCCTTCCGTAACGTTGACAGGAAGTGACCTCGCCATGAGACGATGTATCATCTCTAGTCAACAACTCTCTGTCCTTCTGTAACGTTGACAGGAAGTGACCTCACCATGAGACGGCGTATCATCTTTAGTCAACAACTCTCTGTCCTTCTGTAACGTTGACAGGAAGTGACCTCACCGTGAGACGATGTATCATCTCTAGTCAACAACTCTCTGTCCTTCTGTAACATTGACAGGAAGTGACCTCACCGTGAGACGGCGTATCATCTTTAGTCAACAACTCTCTGTCCTTCTGTAACGTTGACAGGAAGTGACCTCACCATGAGACGATGTATCATCTCTAGTCAACAACTCTCTGTGCTTCTGTAACGTTGACAGGAAGTGACCTCACCATGAGACGGCGTATCATCTCTAGTCAACAACTCTCTGTCCTTCCGTTCTGATTTGCAGCTTTTCAGACTTATTTTGTGGCTGAATATAATTTGTAGCTTCTTAAAATCTGAATGAGGATAGTGATAGTGAGATACTGGCTACAGTGATGAAACCAAACCAGCATCAGATGGACTGTATTCATAATCAATACGCCACAATAATATCAATAACCAGCGCCAATTCATCAGTCAATGAGAATGTGTGTGTGTGGGCGGGGCATAAGCACATACAGCCAGCAGCAGCAGCGACCCACCGTCCGACACCGTGAGGACGGAAACAGAGGGCTGGGCGGGGACGGAGCACCTGCTGCAGCAAGCCAACACGCCGTCTGCGGTCATTTTGACTTGACCAGTGGACTTCACTACAAGCTGATTGGCTGTTGAAACAGGTGACGTGCTTTAAAACCAGCCGCCAAGCTGCAGGTGACATCATCAGCCATCTTGAGTCCAGCTCAGACCGCTGACACTTTTCTCTGCAACGTTCTAAAACATTCACCCTGTCATGAATCTTGAGTCTGAACTGGGCTTTAGAGGTCAAAATGGTTTTTAATTCATCAACAGAGACAGTTAGCATCACTGTTATGTAAGTTCACCACAAAAATTTACTTCCTCTAAAACAATAAATCACTTCATCGTGATGAGTCCATGAGATGGACTGATTTGGTCCAACACGTGTCATACTGGTATGACTGGGACCTGTAAAGCCACAGTTATCACCTTGTGACTGTATCATCCCCCTGAAGAGCGACTGAACGTCGTGTCTCTGTGGTTTTAGATGGAGGTGATCGTGGGGGATTTTGGGATCGTGGTGGTTCCTCGTGATGGAGCTGACACAGAGAGGATCATGAATCACTCCTCCATCCTCCGCAAGTTCAAGGTCAATATTGCCGTTAAACTCTGGTTCCATCTGACATTATTTTTTATCCTGTTTGCCCTCTGTTGTTGTCTCGTCTGAAATCTGTGTGCTGGACTTGTTTTCAGGACAACATCACTGTGGTGAAAGATGGGATGAGCCACCCGATGTCCATCGTGAGCTCAACCAAGAGCAGGTGGGGATGAAACTCTGATGTTGTTACTGTCCACGACTCCTCTGCATGTCTGAATGGTCTGTGATGCTTTCAGGTGGTAGACAGAACGCAGCGGCTCTGTTTATCCCTTAGATGTCTTTGAGCTCACAAAGCTGTTGGGCTCATTACTCAAAAAATGTTTTAAATTTATTAAGTAATATAACCGTTTAACTCACTACTTCCTGCCATAGACTGTATATAAAGATGGCCGACACGTCTCCACTTCCTCCCTGCTGTACGAACATCAAGCCAACATGTCCCCGTTATGGCCGCTGCCATTTTGTGCTGGTTCAAGCTGTTCACAAATGTTTCATATGTTTTCCTACAAAACACAGTGCACCCAAATTTGTTCATTTCCCACATATTTAGGAGGGCTGCGGTTATGTGACAAATGCACTGATGACAGTAAGCAAGGAAGCAGTCCCGGGTGCTTGTAATGAGGCAGGTTTGGGTGGTGGATGTGTCACAAAAAAACAGACTTTCGTCTGGGACTTTGCCCTGGAGTCTCGTGTTCAGAGCAGTTTGAACTTTGAGTTGTTTTAAGGTATGTCCTCACCGTGTTTCTTTGCCCAAACCTAACCTCTGTAACTGTATGTTTACGTAACTGGATGTTAAGGACTTAACATCATATGTGGGGGCAAAGGAATTAAACTGTAAGAGGAATACTGGATTTCTCCATAATGCTAACTAGTTTAGCGCATTAGCTAAAGTTAGCTTCGATAGCAAAACAAACCAGAGGAAACCGTTCAACCTGGTCCCGTTGGTCAGTGTTTACTTCTTCCAGTAACACTGGCGGTCCCGGAGAGTGAGTGACCTGACATGGTGCGTTGGTAAATTCAGTCTGACGCTCTACACTAAAATGAGAGCCCTGTTGGTGGAAGAAACGGAGCCTTATATTTCTACATGAATGAACCAACGCTTAAGTTAATCACACATTCACTCCGCTCGGCGCTCTGCTGCTCCGTCTCCACAGACAGAGTGTCCAGAGTGCGCTCTGCCACTCTGAGAGTGCGCTGCTCTGGATAACCCAACGCTACATTCAGACAGCGCTCCCAATTTATCAACGCTCCAGTTTGTGTCAGAGTGCGCTCCTGAACGCACCACTCACATCATCTTCCTCCATCGTCTAAAACAAGCCAACACAACTTGTTAGCTAGTGCTAGCTAATGTCTGTGGAGGACTGTTTGGCCTCCAGCTAAGCCCCGCCCACCAAAAAAAAGAGGGTGACAGCAAAAGTAAGGTTCCAAAGAGTTATTTGTTTTTGGGATAACTCTCATATTATTACTGAAATGTTATTAGTAATTTGTTCCACTACTAGTTATGAAGGAAAATAATATTAATACTAATAAACTGAAGGATTTCATGTTCTCTCTGTTTGCTGAAAACATGGTTGTATTTCATGTCTTAAGAAACGTTGTTGTTTTGGAGATACATGGTTGTTATAGGACAGTGATGAAGAGTATTTGCCCCCCCACTTCCTTCTGTCACCAGACTGGCCCTGCAGCACGGTGACGGCCATGTTGTGGACTACCTGTGTCAGCCCGTCATCGACTACATCCTGCAGAGTCAGCTGTACATCAACGCCTCCGGATAGACGACCACCTGCCCGCATGACAACAGGCAGGATGGAGGAGGGGTGGAGGGGGCGCTACCCACAACCACCACCGTTATCCCCCTCCCCCAAAAAAAACAACTTCCTTCTCTGTCTTCTGTGTCAAACATATACTCTTCTTTGAGCTTTCTGACTGGAGCATTAGTGTCCCTCCTTCTGTCTGTGTCATGTGACTTTACCATCAGGGAGGGGTCAGGGTGGGCCGGGGCGGGGCGGGGTGAATGGGGGGGCCATTTTGGGATGAGATGGCGTTGTTGGAGAGGAGGTGTGGAGGTAATCTCTAAGGGCTGCAGAGGTGTCATTGATATATTTTCACTGCAGAGGTGACGGCAGTGTTTTTCTCTCCGTTTGTTTTCTGTCTTTATTAAAGTTCGGGGGTGCATGACACACCGCCAGGCATGCTCAGTGTACCAGGGGCAGATGGGAAAAAATCTCTTCTTCTGTATCAGGGGTCATTTAGTTAAAAGGAGACAGGGTTACTGGGCCTCATGCAAGAACCTATACGAACAGATTCGTTAGAAAACTTCCCCAATTCCTTAAATGTATACTTTGCTTTTCATCTAAATTAAAGTTTAATTTGACCAAACTAACACCTCCACATGGAATGTGTTGATCAAATAAAAAAGCAAAGTAAAACTTAATGCACAGCAGCTGGTCGAGCGTTGCATTTCAGCACATCCTGTATGGCAACATCCGTAGAATTTCTGGAAAAAGTTCCTTGATTTTAGAACAGAAGTAGCTCCTCGTTTTCAGGCATATGAAGATTTTGCCTGCTGACATGGCGACTGTTGCTCACAACTAACTTGCTAATTGAGCCGTTAGCTTCATTTAGCTCCAGCTGACTTGGTTAAGGCTGTTCTCGTGCACTGATCGCACGTTTTACAATGAAATGAATGCATATCCTACAAAATAAAAGCCAGAAATTCATGTATAATCCATGTGTTTGCGAAGGTTGCGTTCACGTGACCAACACTCTGACCGGAGAAAAGAAGGAAGTGGTTCTGAAAGGTTGGAGTGTTGGGGCAGTGGATGGTTCAGAAAACGCAGAACTTTCCCTCGAGGAGATTGGCAGAAATTTTAAGGTCCACCTTCACCGTGTTTCTTTTCCTAAAGCCAGCCTCTGTAACTCTGCGTCAAGTCTGTAACGTCAGTGATGCAAATTCACAGGATATCAAACAAACTGTTGTATCAGGTTGCTTGTTTAAGAACCCTGCCTTTTAAATGCAACCTGGTTTTAACTCTGACACTTTGTCAGTGGCTCTCGGCGTCAGACACCAGTGCACAGAGGAACCCTCAGTGGTGTTTTCCTTCAACAACACACACATGGTTACGTTTAAAAAAAAGAAGAGAGTTTGGCTTTATAAACTTACGAGAAGAGGACACCGGCCTCCTGGGTGAAAGTTGGTGTCTGCCGAACCTAACCACAGTAACTTTACTAAACCAAACCTCCTTTACTAGGTTAACTACCTACCTTCACGCTGAGGCAACATCATCTGTGGGTCGCTAATTCGTAGGACATCATATGCTGTACAAGGAGACCTTGACTTTTCTTGCCTAAACTTAACGAAGTAAACATACATTGTAACTTCATTTTGAAAAAGACTGTGCATGTAACGAGCAGAAACCTCCCAGTGACAAAGTCAGCCGATGTTGTTTGCAGAAACGTACAATGCCTGTGAGTCGTTTCCACAAATTTGAAGACCGGACAGTTTGTGTTGGCGTCCTACAAAGACAGCAAAAAAATGTGAGGAGATGTTGATTTCAGTTGTTCAGATTTCAGCGCCCAATCTAATCTCTTAAACCCAACAACATCTGGAAACTTGTTGGATGAATTCTTTGTTTCAGATCTAATCTTTGTCCAGTGAACAGTTTGTGGGGCGACTTCATAATCGAAGCACTGAAACTGAAGTTGTTTTGTACCTTTATTAGATAAATTAAGAGAGAGTTAAAACGTTTGAATCTTGTTTGGATGCAACGTTGCATCAGTCCTGAGTGACTTCATCCTCCTGGCCGAACACACAGTAACATCTGTTCTGAAGGCGTACGCACACGTGTTCTTGCACGAGGCCCGCTGCTGTCGTCTGTCCATGTCTGAGGGAAATCTATCGAACGCTCAGTGACCGTCTTAGTCTCAGTCCTGCTGCAGCTGTAGCTCAAACTGTACATAGTGACACACCAATCATAGTTCAGGTCAACAGTTTAACCTCCGAGCTAAAGGTATATTAACCTGCAGGTAACCATAGCAACAGTACCGATGCTTCAGGCTCAACCCAACCGGTAAACTGAACACAAACACACTTTAAAGGATTTAAACACTCAGGACAGCCTGAGATCATTGGACATGATGATGATGATGATGATGATGATGATGATGAACTTTTCTAAAAGCAGCAGTGTTGTTGTCGGAGTGTTTCGGGTTGTTTTTGTTCTTCTTCATGTGCTCCTGTTAGCTCTCGTTAGACTGCATGCTTAGACATGTTCGGTTCTGGCATGAATGTTCATCACTTGGTAGAATCTGATCTGTCGTGAACGTGTTTGCAGAAAAAAATAAAAAGAAACAACACAAAAAGTAAATATATATAAATATATAAATATAATATACAGTGGGGACCATCATCGCCCACGTCTGTCCATTTTCTATCCACTCTGTAAATGATCGACACCTCGTCAGTGTGACATTAGGTTTGCAATGATTTGTACATTTATTCATGTTTTCTGTGTGTGTGTGTGTGTGTGTGTGTGTGTGTGTGTGCGTGCATGTGTGTGTGTGCGCGCGTGTGTGTGCGTGCGTGAGTGTGTGCGTGTCGATTTTCTTGAACCATGTAGCTGAAACTGAATCTTGTTTTTCCTGTATTAATCTGCCTTCTGTTGCTTGAACTTCTTTTGATTGTAAACTGTGATGCACTCTTAAAACTCAAGTGTCATTTTTAGTGTGTGTGTGTGTGTGTGTGTGTGAACAGGACAGAAATTTAATTAATACACACAAAATAAAACTTAAAAGCCGTTTAAATATAACGTCTAATCTAAAATATAATAGTGTGGTAGACTGGTGTACAGTCGTGATAAAATGGATAAACAGCTGACAGGTAGATATACACTCACCGGTCACTTTATTAGGTACACCTGTTCAACTGCTTGTTAACACAAACAGCTAATCAGCCAATCAGGTGTCAGCAGCTCATTAACATTCAGTCATGTAGTCATGATGAAGACGAGCTGCTGAAGTTCAAACGGAGCATCAGAATGATGAAGAAAGGTGATTGAAGTGACTTTGAACGTGGCATGGTTGTTGGTGCCAGACGGGCTGGTCTGAGGATTTACTGGGATTTTAAACAACCATCTCTAGGGTTTACAGAGGATGGTCCCAAAAAGAGACAATATCCAGTGTTGATGCCAGAGGTCAGAGGTCAGAGGAGAATGGCCAGACTGGTTCAACAGGAAGTCAAATAAGCACTGGTTCCAACCAAGGTGTGCAGAAGACCATCTCTGAAGCAACAACACATGTTTTTAGGCAGTAATCGGCCTCCGTATCCTCAGGACGCGCTTCATATAAAATATCAAACACATAAATATGAAGGTGATGAATAACGAGACAATTAAAACAGAGGAACATCCAGCAGGTTTTATTTAAAGCGGTGACAGAACATCGGAACATTTCTGCTGCTGAGACACTGAAATGAGGACAGAACAAATAAAAACACTGAATTTAAAGACCTGATGTCCTGTATGTACACTTATAAATACATTCACACACTCACAAACAATAAAAAATAAAAATATACACAGTGTCCATCAGAAACTAAAGGTAGATATGGGTTCTAAATATCTTAAACTAAACAATATTATTTATGATGTCTAATAAAAAGAAGGTTATCAGTAGTTATTATGTGCAATAATGCAAAACAGCAGGTTAAAAACATTCTGTAAAGTTTCAGTTATACTGATGTTAATATGTGTGATGAGATGATCTGCAGCAGAATCTGCTCCTTAAAACATCAGATCTGTTTTTTCCAAATCATTCTGTTGTTTATTGTACCACAAAAAGCATCAATGAGCCGTCGTGCTGCGTTCAGGTTCATATTTGTTTGGCTTTTCCGGCTTTCAGCAGTTTGACATGAACCTAATTTACGAGTCGGAAACTGATTTTTACGGTGACTCCCACATGACCTGAACACAGCATGACAGTGACTTGTTGGTCATGTGACTGGTCACTCCGCTGCTGTCAGTCATCTCGTGACCCCTCAGATTTACCTCCTGACCCTTCAAGATACAAACATATATCTTGAACAAGTCGGAGGAACATCTGCTTCAACTTTAGAGAGAAAAGAAAGATTCAGATTTATTTACAAATCCAAAATATAACTCCCCCAAAAAACCCTGAAATTTGGTCTAAAGGGACAGTTTGGATTTTTGAAGTTGGGATATATGGGATACTTGTCTATAGTGAAAACTAAACAATGTTCTGCTGTAGGTGGGGTCAGCAACAAAACATATTTTAGCCACCTCAAATGAAGTGTACACTACATTTAGAGTATTGTCACTGCTTTACTTTAATGTCACACAGTGATTTCCAGCTGGAAACTGAAGCTGTGATATCGCTCTGTTCACAGCCAGACTCCACTGAGAAAAACAGTGATTTAACATCAGTGAACACAGGAGCTGCTGGTCTACTGCTGCCTCCATCAGTTAGTCAGTTTGTGTCATCATGTGACTTTGGTGTTTTAAAGGGTTAATTCAGATTCACTAAAGTCACACAATAACACAAACTGACTAACTGGTGGAGGCAGCAGTAGACCAGCAGCTCCTGTGTTCAGAGAGCTAAAATGACTGTTTTTTTAATGGAGTCTGGCTGTGACGAGAGTGTAGCTGGGGAGCAAGCAGACGAGCTTTTCTGTCAGAGCGGGCTGCCTGACAGAAAGGTAAAGCAGTGATATTACTTACATAGTCATTCATTCTTTCATTCACTTTCCATAACTGCTTACCCTGTTAGGGGTCACAGGGGGGTGGAGCCTATCCCAGCTGACACTGGGTGAGAGGCGGGGTTCACCCTGGACAGGTCACCAGACTATCACACAGACAACCATTCACACTCACATTCACACCTACGGACAATTTAGAGTCACCAATTAACCTGCATGTCTTTGGACTGTGGGAGGAAGCTGGAGCACCTGGAGGAAACCCACACTGACACGGGGAGAACATGTGGGAGCACCCCAACTGTCCCTTTAATGATTCTTTGTGAACTTTTCTCTGATTAATAAACATCAGAATTAGAAATGTAACAAGATACGACAGTAAGTGAGGAATGTTTCAGAAAAACGACTCCATAAACAATCCAGTTGCATTGTGGGAAATGTAGGATCTAGTGTTACATTTAAGAAGCAGTTGGAACCGGTGAGTATTTTACTGGTATTTGAATCGCACAGTAAAGTGAAACTCTCTCATCTTTGTATTAATACTTTGTTATCGAGAGATGCTGTAAAAAAGTTCAAAGTTTTTAAAGTATAAATTTATAACATTTTTCTTGTAATGATATATTACTGTGATGATTAATCGGCACCAGCGTGTCAGAGTGATTTGTTTGGTGACAGCAGGTGGGCTCTCAGGTTTGTGCTGTGGATTATGAACTTCTCCTGGCCATTCTCAAGCCTGCTCACTGGGGGGACGGTTGAAGCAGCCCTCAGGGATGGATGCTCTGATTTCCCTCAGGTTAGCGATGTCTGCCAGGATGGTGTCAATGTCCAGGTTGATGCTGTTGAGCCGGCGTCGCTGGGCGTCCTCCTGCTTCTCCATGTCATGGAGCCGAGGCCGCAGATTCCCCTCCACGTCTCTTTGAGCGCTGGCCAGAGAGTCCTCCAGCTGCTTCAGCTTATTTTCATCCACAGGCACTGACTGGTCTGAGGAAGAGGAGGAGGAGGAGGAGAGAGTAAGGACACAGATGTCTTACTATTCCTGTAAAATTCACCTAAAACCTGAAGACTCTTAATTTTTATTTCCAGCAACCCAAAAAAAAAAAAAAAACATTTCCCTCACATGTTAGCAGCACACACTTTTTCATTTAAAAAGCATACAGGTATTAACTGACTGCCGCCTTGACCACAGCGCATTCTGCTACATTACCGACTGTACTGACGAGCTGTAGCTGGGTAGCTCCCTCGCTAACACTGCTAACAGACATGATAATCATGAGTGACATCACAGCTGCCAGCGGCAGAATTCTATCTGACTTTTAATGAAATCTAGTGTTTATTTAGTAGTTAAATGTTTTCTGTTCGGCCTCTGTGCTCCAGTACTGATACAGAGTCACAGTGTTTAGAATGCGTCTGTTCAGAACACGGTGGCTTCTGTTGGCAACCGCCATTTTTGTTTATAGTTTCATTAGTGTGGTGGCTGTTACACTTCATGAGACCAGCTGTATTTGCCTATGTTCCTCAGGAGGCATGCGGCGTCGGCCCTTATAATGAGCAGTTATAACATCAAGTATCACAGAAAGGTCTGTGGAGATATTAAGATAGAACACAGCAGACAGCAACATCGTATGATCAACCAACACATCCATTCTATTCTTTCAAGATACACTTCTGTTTTCACAGGAAATTTAACATTTACATACAGTCTCTTTCAAAATAAAAGCACTACACTGCCGTAAATTTACTTTTTTTTTTCCTTCAACAACATAAACACGTGGTTGGGTTTAAGAAAAAAGAACAGGGTTTGGCTTCAGAATCTTGAAGGATCTTGTTGGTTCCTGAGGCCACATGTCACTGCCCAAGCGTCGGATTTTCAACGACTTCAGAGTGAGACCGGACTCGATCATCTCTTAAGTACAGTCATGTAAAGGGCTGGATGGGGTCCTTTAACGGGCCAGTTAAGGCCCCTGTGCCATACGTTTGACACCTCTGCTCTAAGGTATACCCAGAGTCAACTGAAAGCTGGTTTTGTTCCATTTTTACTACATGTACTGTACATGCATGGTCTCGTTCAAAAGGTTACACTGAACTGCTTCTGTCGTTGATTTATACAAGTTTCAACACTTTTTTTTCACTTCATCTTAATATTTTCTTGTAAAAAGATGCTGCAGATGAAGAACTGGGAGGTATTTGCTGGAAAACACAACGGTGCTGTTACAGCTGTGTGTGTTCTGTGCTGCTGTCCCTTTTCCCTCTGTTGTAGATCAGCCCAGGTGTGAGGTGCACTGCACCTGGCATGAGGAGGAGGTGCTTTAGAGCTTCTGTGGCTGCAGCAGAGGAGAGAGGCCTCTGATGAGGGGACTGCTGGGAGTCTACTGTCTTGTCTGCATGATTTTTGTTCCATGAATCTGAGAGTTTTACAGGTGTTTTATGAGGTTATTTTGGGTTATTGGTGGAATTTTGTTTACCCCATAGGGCCGCCCAAGGTTTGGGGCCTAACAGGGGCCACATCATGAAGCCTCTCATGGTCCAGAGTCAAAGTAAATAATAATATCACAAAAAACTAAACATTTTGTACGTTTTTCCAAAGCCCCGTTTTCACCAAACACACGGTATGGTAATGGACTGGCTGTTGATTGGCTCTGCACTGTGAGGGGCAAGGCGGGCCCTGCCTTTCAACATAGACTTTCATTGGCTGTTGTAGACTGTGGAGAGGACACTGAAGCTCCTATTGGCTCAAGTGAGGTGTCAATCAAAAGGTCAGGGATCAGCGGCCATTTTGATACCCAGCTATCAGCAGTATATTCAAGCAACAGGACAAGGGAAATATGTTTGAAATATTTTAAATGATGCAGTCAGTGGATATCTGTGAATTTAAAAATGTGTTTGAACAAAATATTTTACTGGATTCAGATCGTCTGGACCTTTGAGAGTGTGCGAGAGCCATTTCTATTTGAATATCATCGATCAGTGGATCATGATGAGGCGTCATCAGTGAGCTAGAACTGTTTGTTTGTTTGTTTGTTTGTTGTTTATCCAACAGAAGCGTTTATTGAACCTGCTGTGGTGGCTGTATCTTGAAACAGTCGCATCAATCTAACCGCAAGTTGTTTACGTATCATAATCAGCAAATAAAAATTTCCGAGGACGTACGGATTGATTGTTCTAGAGCAGTATGTCAGATTCAGGAGGATTTAGTGGCGTCCATCATTGAGGACTGCAGATTACAACCACCTGAAACTTCTCCTGGTTAGAATTCCGTCAGTGTTCATTGTTCAGGAGCTGAATTATCCACAGAGGTCTCTTCTTCTCAGAAACAAACACACCAGCTGATTTAAACCAGGAAAAACTCTGAATAGAGACATGTCACGTTAAAAACTCTGTGTTTTTTGACATGCTCGTCACAGAGGGTCTGCTAACAGTGGCCGACATGAAAATGTGAATATCTCTCTCTAGAGTCAGTGTTTGGTTTGTCCCCTCTGGGCTACTGTAGAAACATGGCAGAGCAACATGGTGATCTCCTTATACGAGGACATGCTCCCTGTGTAGATATAAAGGTCTCATTCTGAGGCAACCAGAACACAATGAGTCTAATTTTCAGCTGATTACACACTAAAGAAAACACACTTCATTTTAAATCCGACACACTGGAGCTTTAAAAAGAAACACTGTGTTGCAGCTGAACTCACTCATGTGATCCAACATAAGGTTGATGTCTCGCAGTGTCTTCCCCACAGCATCTCTGGTCTGTCTGGCGAATTCGAAAGCTCCAGCCGCTGTGGCAGCAGCCTGCAAAGGAAACATTGACATCATTTACTTTTTGTCCAACAGCCAGTGACTCATTATCCCTGACAGGTTCTCTCTGCGGGGAAAATTTACCTCCTTGGCGTCAGCCTTCAGCATCCTGCCAGCGTCTAGCTCTGAGGTCACATCTACAACTGCATCCATCGCCTTCGTCTTCAGATCCTGCGCGTCCTTGTTAAGTTTGGTGGCTTCACTCAGCAGACCAGAATGAGGCGGCAAAGCTCCAAATGACCCCTGAAGAAAACAGACACCCAGTGAACACAGAGCGGAGGAATCAAACCAGTTTATATGACTGACTGTTTATTATCAATCTTTTACCTACAAGAATATTAACTGTCACCTGAGACCAGGGAACAGCAGGTCAGACCTGCAGGTGTGGTCGCACTTACATCACCATCTACAGCTGAGAAAGATGATGACTACTGTACTGAAGCAGGACTGTCCCCTGCTGCAGCCTATTTTCTTTTGATGTGTTTCTGTGTCTGTTTTTTCCCAGTTGGTCACCAGCGTCTTTAGTCGCTGATATTTGGCTGAATTTAGGCTGTGACATCAGGTGAACAGACAACCCGGTCTCACTCTAAAGTCGGCAAAACTCTGCGCTTGGTCAGTGACTTCTGGCGTCAGACACCGACGATAAAAGCCGTCCTTTCACATTCGCATTAAACAATAATGGCGCCCAGTGGGACAAAAACAAAAGTTGATGCAGCAGAAGTCTGAGTAGGGTGGGTGGGGTGGTGGATGGGTCCAACAACCACCGACTTTCACCCAGGAAGCTATAGTTCACTTCCTGTAAGATTGTAAAGCCAAACCCTGTTCTTTTCTTCTTCTCCTAAACCCAACCACGTGTGTGTTTGTTGTTGAAGGAAAAAAACATCAGTTGGTGGTGTTGTACTGAAGTAGTGCTTTTATTTTGAAAGAGACTGTATGCAAACTGTACATTTCCTGTGAAAACAGAAGTGTATTTTGAAAACAGACAATGCATGTAACAGGCAGAAGTTGACACGGCGTCCCAGAACATCAACAACCAACACACCCAGGGTACCTTGGACGTCATATGTGGACGTGGAGAGTCCATGACCAAACGTGGACATGTGACGAGGTTGGAGCGAGAATGTGTTGGACCAGAATTCAATGTCAACGTCAATTGATGTCACAGATGATGCTGATATTTAGTTGGTTTTACGTTTTGTTGCTATGTAACAATAATCCAACAGTGTCCAAACGTCTTACGCCGTCATGTTGACATAGAATAATGACATTAGGTTTGAAAGCAAAACCCAACGTCTGCAAAATGTCATAATGTTAACATCCACACAACGTTAATTCTAACATTGGTCGACATTTTAAATATCGTCAACCTGATTTTCATTCCAGCCAGATTTTAACGTCTGTCCTACCTAAGAGTCCAACATCTTTCTGATGTCATTTTGACATCTGCTGCCAGCTGGGTTTAGTTTTTTTTTGTTTTTACCTCTGTCCTCCAGGACTGTTAAGTCTTGTTTCAGTCAGGACCACTTTAGTCAAAGAAATCTTCATTTCTATTTGCAGCTTAATATTCGGCGGTATGACTTTGTTCTGGGACCTCTCTGCCCTTCCACGCGCATATGAGGAAAGCCTGAGACAGGGTAGTGGCAAATCTGAACTAACCCTTTAAACACCAAACTCGCACAATGACACAAACTAACTGACTGATCGAATCTTGGAAAAAAAAAAAAAAAACCTGAATGTCTGGATCTTAAAGGAACAGTATGTCAGATTCAGGAGGATTTAGTGGCGTCATGCAGTGAGGATTACAGGTTACAACCAGCTGAAACTTCTCCTGGTTAGAATTACTTTAGTGTTCATTGTTCAGGAACTGATTATCCACAGAGGTCTCTTCCTCTCAGAAACAAACACACCAGCTGATTTAACCCAATAAAAACGCTGATTAAAGACAGTTCATGTTGCATATTAACGAGTCATTGTTACCTTCAGACCGTTGACTAGGTCCTCCAACGTGCTGATGCTTCCCAGTGCGTTGTTGTAATCTCCAGACACGTCATCCAGGACGGCATCGGTCTTAGCGTTGTTGTTGATGGCCTGCTGGATAGTGCGGCTGATGTCGGGAAGACGCCCGATGGCGTTATCAGCCAGAGTTTTGCTGCTGTCAATCTGCTGGTCGAACCCTGCGGAGGAAACACAAGGAGGAGTCATGTTCAGTAATAGAGAAAACAAAGAGTGAGTCAAATCATCTGTCTGTCTGTTTGTCTATCTGTCAGTCAGTCTACCTCTCAGGGTGTTCAGGGCGTCATCTAGCTCTTTGGTGTTGGAGTTGATTTTTTGCAGAGCGGCTTCAGTGTCAGCCTTGGCGACGTTGACTCTGTCCAGCAGCCTGTCAAACACCTGCAGAGAGGAACCACATCAACATCAACTCAATGAAACTGAGACCACAAGCAAAAATGATCAGATTTCTCATTCCTTGTGTTTCTTTTTTGTGTGTTTGTGTCATTTTGTCAGAGTTTTAGAGTGGCGTCCATGTTCTCATGAAACAGGCTGAAAGCTTGCTGACAGCCATTGGTCAATGTCGGGCCGTCTTTGGTCTTGTTATTCGTAATCCCTCCAAGAGATGTCCTTTAGACTTTCCCTCTTGTCTCTGTCACATGTCTCCTCTATCCATCTGCTCCTCATCTGTTCAGTTCTACAATTGTTTTAATTTCTTCGTTGTCTCCTTAAGTCATATCTCACTTGAACTACACTACACTGCCCCCATGATCTCTGATGGTACTGCTCTGTTTTGTCCTTGTCTGTGAGCGCTAAGAAAATGTGCACAAATATGGATGAAATGAATGCAGAGCATGGACAGAAGGCTCCGTCCGCCCCCGTCTCTGATTTATACCAGCTCATCTCTACCTGCTTCTGGCCAGATCCTCAATGAAGTTTATGCCGTTGTTTTCCAGCTATTTGAACCTGATTCTGTTCCTGTTTTTTAATTCCCTGGTGCTGCCCCATCTCACCTGTCCTGCCCCTCTTGGATGTGTTTGACTGCCTTCCTGTTCCTGACCATCACCTCAAGTAGATTTCCCTTCATCCTGCCTGTGTTTGTTTGAGCCCTCCCTCTGTTACCTAAATTCACCGCACCACGTGTCATTTGATATCTTTGTTTTCTGACATATTTTGTCTCTTTGGGGAAGGACAGAGTCGTACACATGCAGAGTACAAGTCTAAAATGTTTTACGGTGCTGGTTTATCTCTGTAGCACGTCTGTGTTAAAGGCAGAGCAGAGTTGGATGTGTTAAATTATTTTCCTTCAGTACCTGCTGAGAGGCCTTGCCCTTGGCCAGTAGGTTCTCGGTAGCGGCCTTGTCTCGCAGAGTGCCATCCTGCAGCGCCTCGATGCCAGAGATGTCCCCATCCACTGCCTGCTTCACATCATCCAACCTGGTAACCATGGCGTCCACCTGCCCCTGAGCATGATGGGAGAACAGAATGAGAACTGATTGTTTCCTCGGGTGAGGAGTCCTGGTTTTGTAAAGGTGGACGACACATGTTGAGCTCTTTCAGCGGCAGTTACCTGCAGGGCTGATGGGAGGTTTCGCTCCATGGCGGCGATGCCTTTCAGCATGCTGTCTGCCATTTTGCTCTCGTCTTTGGCCTCACCACTCAGACGGATGGCCTGGTTCTCCAGACCCTTCACCTGGGCTGAAGTCTTATCATACCTGCACACACAGACATCACTCATTTAGAGTATCACAGATTTACCATCGGCCTGGTGGTCCAATAAGAGTTGGAGTCTCGATCGCTGAACTCAGGTTATTTCTTGTTATTATCTCATGTTATTTCAAATACCGTAGCTTTGTCAGTGATTTTAGCCTCAGAAGCCTGGCACCTGACCTTAGCCGGATGTAACCTTTTGTGGTGTTTTGTGGTCAGCGTCAGGTTGAAACGCTGCCAGTAACGACAGAACATTAGGAGCTGTTAAGGGTGGGCAGGAGGGGACTTCCACCTGGGAGTCCCCTTTTTTCTTCCCGTGTGAATGTGGAGCCAAACCATGATGTTTCTTTCTACACCTAACCACATGCTTGTGTTGACGTCCTGGCGTTGGTTGAAATGTACCAGAACATCAATGGCCGACGCAGAAGGATAGACGTGAAAGTCCACTGACAAAGTGGTGATACGTGAAGACTTAGCATGAGAACATGCTGGACGTCCCGCCCACCACAAGATGTCACCAAATCTGCCTCCATGAGCCCAGCAGCTTATCCAACTGGCTCTACAACCGCCGACCACGTACAACCACAAAAGCCCAAGACCTCCATGTCGAGTGCCCCCACCCCCAAGACCATCCAAGACCAGCTACCCAAATAGCTGACGCAACAACTGGCCCACACATCTGAGCAAGTCCTGCACAAACAGTCAAACACAGCAGCCTATTTGCCATGAATACTTGTCAGAGCAAAAAGTTTTGCCTCGCTGACACGCTTGCTTCAGACCAATGCCATACAGTGCCTTTTGTTTTAGCGCGTGTTGCGTTCAGTAAAGGATCCACAGGCTTATCCTCTTTATTCATTCCATCGTGAATAAAGTCCAATCGAAAATCCTTCGTCCTTCTTGGTTAGACACCTGACGGCAGCAGTGACCTTCCTACCTCAATTCCTACTGTCAGGTTTCTTGAAAAATTTAGATCTTACACTGCTCGATATTGATGTGGCCGACACGAACACGTGAATGTATCTATCTAGAGTCAGTGTTTGGTTTGTCCGTTCTGGGTTATTGTAGAAACATGGCGGTGCAACATGGTGATCTCCGTAGATGAGTACCTGCTCCCTATGTAGATATAAACATCTCATTCTGAGGTAGTGAGAACACAACGATTCTTTTTTCAGCTGATTATACGCTAAGAAAACAGAATGATTATATTCACTTTAAATCCGACACACTGGAGCTTTAAATTTAAGCGAGGAATCTTAACAGCGGCGCTCAGACTGACAGAAGAGACTCACATTGTTTTCAGATCTCCGATTAGCTCTTTGACTTTGTTCTCTTTGTTCATGAGGTTTCGGACCAGACCCAGACTCTTCTCTGAGTCGCGGAGAGCTTCGTTGGCACTTCGCTCCACAGTGTCCGCCGTCGTCTGGTGTCTGGAGAATGGACAGACAGACAGGAAGTGATGAAGATACAAACATCTTATCAATGTATCAATCACAGCATGAACAGAGTACGATGGCCTTACTTGTCAGCCAGACTGGTCGCTGCCTGCACCAGAGAGGAGAGGGAGTTCGAGCCCAGCGGAGCATCTCCGAGAGGAATCTCCTGACAGGAAGGAAGAGACCAAGCAGCTGTTAGAGGAAATCATCATCATCGTCACAGTTACAGTCGTCACCACCTGCTGGCTCACTACACCTCTCTGATTACTCTTTTAAAGGTTTGTGTTTTAGCTGATCAAATATTTTGGATCAGTCTCCCTCCTGAAATTCTGAAACTGTTTCATATTAAAGTCAAAGCAAAAACATTTAAACTCCAGATGTGACATTCTGATTGGATATTCATGTGACATCACTCTGCTGTTGGCTTACAGCTGATCTGAGGTCCTGCTTGGCTTCGTCCAGTTTGTTTTTCATCTTCTCCATCAAACTTTTGACCTCCTGCACCTCCGTCATGTACTTCTGCTGCTCCTTTTTGATGTCGTCCGCTGCGTCGGCAATGTTCTGGATGTCCTGTCCCTCGGCCAGCTGACTCTTGCTGATGGACGCCAGGCGGCCCTGCAGTTTCTTCTCTGATCCTATTGGACACAGCAGGCAGGATGTCATTAGTATGTACAGCCCTTCTTTCAGCATTGTGACGATGCATTTTCCAGCTGATCCAAGAGGGTTTTTAAAGAGTTCATTTGGCTGTGTAGGGAGGAGCATTTTCTCCTAAAATTGAAATACTCAAGTGAAGTATAAGTACCTCGAATATGTACTTATTACTTGAGTAAATGTACTTAGTTACATTCCACTAGCGCCAGTAACTGATGGATTGAGTGTTGTCTTAGGGCTCATTAATGCTCAGATAGACGGAGCCTTCTGTTCGTACTCTGCTTCCATTCTGTACATATTTGTGCATGTTTTCTGAAAGCTTAAAGATACGGACGAAACGGAGCAGTACCACTGGAGACTGTGGAGGCAGTGTAGCGAAGTTTAAGCGACAAAGACATTTTAAAAATATTGGAACTGAAAAAATCGGTAATATAGTGAAAAGAATTCTCCATCCACATGGTGATGACTCACAGACCACCACCATCTACAACTCCATTTAAAGGTACAATCTACGACCTCCTCTACCGTCGCCTCATTTGCTGTTGTGTGAAACTTTTGACTCCGCCCTCTAGTGCCATCTATTGGCTGTATCTATGACAACATAAAAGACGCACGGATGTATGAGGACAGTGACGTTTACAGTGTTTGAAATGCTTGTCCCTATTTTCATACGTAACAGGAGGATAACTGAGCTCTTACCTGCGAGCTGCTTGGCGTTGTACTGCAGGTCATCCACCAGCTCCTCTGTGGCTTTCAGAGCGGCGTCCATCGCAGCACTGTTTGCTGGTTTCAAACCTCCGTCCATGTTGGAGAACAGCGTCTCCACCTCCTTCAGTTTGGAAGTGTAAGCCTCCATCTGAAACACAAAGTTCAACAAACTCACTTCAGCCTTGTTTTTTAAAACAAGCAAATACTTTGTTGGTTTTAAGTTGTTAAATAACTAAAATCCAACGTCTTTCAAACGTGTCATGCTAACATCATCTTGACATGAAATACCGACGTGCAGTTGTAAGGTATGAAGGACAAAAGCCGATATCTGCAGAATGTCATAATGGTAACGCCCACACAACGTGAAACTCTAACGTAATTAGACATTTAATATATTGTCAAACCAAAGTTTAACGTCTTTCTGACGTCATGTTGACGTCCGCTTCCAGCTGAGCTGAATGATGAACCACATTTCATCACAATCCATCTGACAGATGTTTTTAGATGAGTCCAAAAACAACAATCTATATAAATCACAAAGAAACTGCGTGTGATTGCTAAAAGCTGAAAGTTTTTGTACCTTTTTCTTGATGGGGCTGAAGCAGGCAGGGCAGCTGGACCTTTGGCACTTCAGACCCTCGAAGTCCGGTCTGCAGCGACAGTGACCCGATTCATCACACTGTTCGGACACGGAGCCCTTAAGGTCGCAGTCACACGCTGGTCCACAAAATAAGAAACAACTTTAAGCATTCACAGAGTTTAACTCGCTCACAGTTCACTACATATTTCACCACAGTGAAGAAAACACTGGTCTCACAAAAACATAGTGACAATGTTTGGGTAACAAATAAAAGCACAGGAAAACCATTTATCAAAGTTTATTGATTGATTTTAGCCAAATTCATCTGAAGTATTGAACCTTTTCTCAGCCTTTTTGTCCTTTACATGTTAAATCATCTTTCATTTTGTTGGAGATTTAGCTTTAAATAATGACAGCATATTCAGAGGCAGTGATTTAGATTCGCGGATGTCAAATGGATCTAAAATGAATAAAAAGCTAATTGAGGGACATCTGTAAATATCAGTTAAATTGTGATTTAAAAAATGTATAACTTATATTTTTAGCACTACACTATTTACAACAGACAACTTTAACTTTCAATATAGCAGGAAGCAACACATCAGAAAAGCTGAAAACATTTATTAAATTGTTATCATCAGCTAATCGGTTAGTTCAGTCCTGACTGTTCTTACGTTTGCAGGCGTCGGTGACTTGGGCGTGGTAGAAACCTGGCTGACAGTTCTCACAGTTCCATCCCTCCGTGTTGTTCAGACACTTCAGACATTTGCCACTTCTGCGGTCGCAGCTTCCCGCCACGCTGACATCGATGTGGCCGTTACACTGGCAGGGTCTGCATGGCTGCATCAACCCGTCACCTCTTGAAGAGCCGCCATAAAATCCCTCCTGACAGACGTCACAGCGAGGACCTGCAGGGAGGTACAGACACCGTGTCATCGTTAAGACTTTGATATCAGTCATGATATTTTACAGTTCATTACTGATTGATTACTTTTCTGCATTTTGCTGAGAACGACATCATCGTGATTGTACTGTGTGTGATGTCATAGTCCTGACACCGACCTGTGTATCCGGTTGGACAGTTGTTACATTGGGGCGCCAGTGCACCAGCGGGCAGCGAGCAGGACACTCCGTCCGGACAGGGACACCTCACACAGCGAGGCTGCCAGGGGTCGCGATAAAACCCCTCGGAGCAGCTGAGCTCTCCGGGCGTCTCGTCGGCAGAGTAACAGTCTCCGGTCTGCGGGTCGCAGCTACCTCCTCTGCAGCTGCACGGCTCGCAGGGGCTGAAGGCTCCATCTGCGGGGGTCCTGCGTCTGAAACCAGCTGAGCATCGCTCGCAGAAGTCGCCCTCGTAACCTGGCGGGCAGCTGCAGGTCTGAACCCAGCGGGCTGGGACGCCATCTCCACGCCGAGCTGACACTAGCCGCACGTTGTCGAGGTAACCACGTCCTGAAAAGACGCAACAGTTCAGTCAAGATTAGGAAAATTCCCCAAATATTCAGCAGCAAAATCCTTTTCATGAAATCCATGTGTAAGCTGAGTCTGGTGACACCTGATATTAAAACATCTTACAAGCTGATCCAAAATGTCCTTTCAATGAAGAACTGCGTGTGAACGTTGATGCTTATCAATTGTGTGATAGCTTAAAATCAAAAGTTAAAAGCTAAAAGCTAAGCTGTGTATCGAGTGAAACTGTGTCTGATTGCTGAAAGCTAATGGCTACTGCTTCTCAAGAGAAAATGTTTGTGATCGCTAAAAGCTGAAAGTTTCTGCATATTGAAAAAGACTGTGTGATTGTAAAAGGTTGAAAGTTTCTGCTTTTCAAGAATTTGAATTTGAATTTGAATTTTTATTTAAAGGATAGCCCCTTGAGATGTAGCATGACATTTTCAAGGGGATCCTCAAACACAAATACAAAAGAAAAACACATTGAGAAACTGCGTGTGATTGCTGAAAGCTAATGGCTACTGCTCATCAAGAGAAAATGTTTGTGATTGCTAAAAGCTGAAAGTTGTAAGCTCTGTTGTAGACAAAAGCAAAGGAAGCAGGGATGGACGAAACAAGGAGAGAAAGTAAGAGAAAAGGTAAGAAAAGAACTTAAGAGTGGAAGTTTAAACACATGGAAGTAAAGGGAAACTCACCATCTTCGCCAAATGTTGCCCGGATCTTGATGGCGGTGAGGTTCTGGAGGATCGTCTGGAACTGGGCGGAGGAGAGCTGAGGCTTCCACCTGCTGCTGGGCTGCTCGTCCAGTCTGTTCAGCAGACAGAAGATATGATTTCACACCGTACAACACTGACTGAGACATGTGAATAGCATCTGGAACAATATATAAGGCTACGATATTTATCTGCTACAGCTGAAGCTCCTCTTTCTTATAAATCTGGTTAACTGTAAATTGGTGATTAATAAGTGTAACAGAATAAAAATCTTCATGAATTATGGTCTCAGTTTTGGTTTATTGTTATTTTGATTTATCATTTGTATTTTTACTGTTGTGTTTAAAATGATTAATGCTGTCATGGTTCTGTTTTCGTGTCTGGCTCCTCCTCTCACCCATTTTGTTCACGTTTAATTTATTTTCATGGCTCCAAACACCGGAGCTCTTCTTTTGGCCTGAGTTTTTAGATTATCATTGTTCAAATAAAAATGCCACAAACTGTTGAAAGTGCACATGTAACGTTCCAAACTGGAGCAGGAAGTCTCATCAACACACAAAATAAACCAGGTGTGCTCAGGATCTTCCACACTCAATGTTCAGTGCAAATCCAACATCAGCGGTGCAGATCTGCATCAGGGCACCAGTGCATTGTTCAAAACACACCACATATGGCATGCAGACTATTGTTTCCTCCAATATTGCATCTATCCATCCATTTTCATCCTCTTATCCGAGGCCAGGTCTCAGGGGCAGCAGGCTGAGCAAAGCCCCCCAGACGTCCCTCTCCCCCAAGGTGTTCCCAGACCAGATGAGATCTATAATCCCTCCAGTGTGTTCTGGGTCTGCCCCGGGGCCTCCTACCAGCTGGACCAGGAGGATCCTGATCAGATGTTGAACCACCTCAACATGAAGGAGCAGCGGCTCTACTCCGAGCTCCCTCCAGATGTCTGACTCCTCCCCCTATCTCTAAGGCTGAGCCCAGACACCCTACAGAGGAAACTCATTTCAGACACTTGTATCTGTGATCTCATTCTTTCAGTCACTACCCAGAGCTCATGACCATAGCTGAGGGTTGGGACGGAGATGGACCAGGAAAGCAAGAGTTTCGCCTTCTGGCTCAGCTCCCTCTGAACCACGATGGCCAAGTGCAGTGCCTGCATCAAACAGCCTGCCCATCTCACGCTCCATTCTACCCTCACCCGTGAACAAGACCCTGAGATACTTGAACTCCTTCTCTTGGCGCAGTAACTCTCCCCCAACCCAGAGGAGGCAAGTCACAGTTTTTTGGCAGAGAACCATGACCTCAGATTTGGAGGTGCTGACTCTCATCCTAACCACTTCACACCACCCCAGGTCATGCTGGATGTCACAGTGAGATGAAGCCAACAGAACCACATCGTCTGCAAAAAGCAGAGATGTTACTCTGAGGTCACCAAACCAGACCAAAGTTGATGATGTAATTTATTAAAGGTCATCAGTAGATTTCCATGATTTCACGCTACCATCTGAACCTTGTCAGAGAAGAGACTCTAAAAGTGCATCATGCTGAACCTCCCAAAATCTGCAAAGATAAGCACACCTTTTCATTAGGGCCATTTCTTAACAATACTTTTGATCTTCTGCCTCGTGTTGATGCATCATTTCTCTCTGAGCGAGTTTTACTGCACACCACGTTAAATAGTTTTGTATTTTCATGAGAGATTTACAGAACAAACATTGTGTTTCCGTGCAGCTTCTTCAGCTTCACTCATGCAGTTGATCCTGAGCAACTGCAGATTCTTTGTGCAGGAGACGTTTGTTTCTACTTGCTCTGATTACAGCAGCAGGATTCTTCCTCTCTGACACAGGAATGTTCCCACTCGACTGAAAAAGAAAACATTTAAGTGGCAACGAGGAGGAGGTCAAACCCTCTGAGCTACCCTCAGGTGTTGGACTCAACCATCTAGGAGCAAGAGGTGGGCGGGGTTTATCACGTCAGGAGAGACTTTGACATAACAATGAACTTGTGTAAACACTGACTGTGATGGATCGTCTCTCTGCAGCGAGTCTCTGCAGGTCCTGACCTGAAACTGTAGTTGATCTTCTGTCCACAGGGGACGATGGATCGCAGGTCACCCAGCGAGGCGGACACTCGCTGGCCACCGCCTTCCAGAATGACATCGTTGGTGGACGGATGTCGGACGCCACGGTCGAGACGCAAGGAGAAGGAAAAGTTCTGACCGTAACTCGGCAACAGATTCCCCAGGTAAGGAGCTGTGGGGGAGGAGACAAACACCTGGTCAGGAGGAAGGAGAGGAGAGGAGAGGAGAGGAGAGGAGAGGAGAGGAGAGGAGGAAAGAAGGAGCTGAGTAAAAGGAAGTAAGGAAATAAGGAGACAACAAAAGACAGAAGAGGAAAGAAGCCAGAAAAGAGGAAAAGAATGAAAAGGAGACATGAGGAGAGGACGAAAAGATGAGAAGGACGGAGGAAAGGTAAGGAAGTAAGTGAATGTAAGGGGTTAAAGGAAAGAAGGATACGTGCAAAGAGTATTTGAGAAATGAAAAGGGGAAAGGAAAGGAAAGAAAAAGAAAGAAGAAGCTGGGCAAGATGAAGTGAGAAAATAAGGAGACAGCGAAGACAGAAAGGCAATGGAAAGGGGACATGGACATGAAGAGCAGAGGGAAAATGAGAAGGAAGGAAAGAAGGAGATGTGAGGAGGCGAGAGGAGAAGAAAGAGGAAAGGGAGCTGTGGAATGAAGGGAAGGAGAAGACAAACAAAAAGGGAAACATGACAGAGAGGGAGTGGAAAAGAAAAGAGGACAAGTTGACATGGGAGGAGATGAGGAGGAAAAGAAAGGAAGGTAAGGAAAGAAGGAGACAGTTGGAGAGGTGAGGAGAAAAGGAAAGGAAAGGAAAGGAAAGGAAAGGAGGTGAATAGGGGAGGGAATGAGAGAAGACATGGAAAGAAGGAGACAAATAAGGAAAGCAGACCTGAAGAGAAGGAGCAGGTGGTAGAAGGAGGATGAAGGAGGCGGGGTTTGTACTCACCTGGGGCGTACAGGTAAACCGGCAACGAGTTTTTGGAGATCACCTCCAGGTCCTGGTGTGTCGGTGACCAGCGGAAGTGAACGTTTTCAGGGGTGACGCCCTGCACCGTCGCCGCCTTCCAACTATCCGGACCTGAAAACACAACAGAGCGTGTCACAGCTGATGTTCTGTGGGGCTTTTATTCTGAAATCAAACCCAGAAACCACTGAGATCATCAGGGGTCTTTTATTGTGGAGAGGTGAAAGGTTACCGTTGGTGAAGGTGGAGGTGATGTTGTGGACGGAGTAACCGGGTTGTGGAGAACACTGGCTGCTGTGGCCGTAACAGAAACAGGTCTGACTCCCAGAATCCTCTCTGAGCTGACGACTGAGAACCACAACCAGCGACAGGAAGTTAGACACAAAGTACAGGAAATGTGCAGTTTGCATACAGTCTCTTGCAAAATGAAAGCACTTCGTCTTTTTCCTTCATCGACAGCGTCTGATGCCTGAAGTCACTGACCAAGCCCTGATTTTTGACGACTTCCGAGTGAGGCCGAGATGTTTTGTACGTTCTTCTATGCACCAAAATTTGGGCATATCTACAAAAACATAAACCAGTAATTTGTGTATAACATATGTATTTTGGAAAGCTGTGATCACGTGACCAAAAAAAAGAAAGACCCAGTCCAGTAAGGAGACAGGTTGTGGTGATGGATAGGTCGCAAAACACAGGACTTTCCCCACGAGACTGGTTTGAACTTTGAGTCATTTTAAAGTACGTCCTCACTGTGTTTCTTTTCCTGAAACTAATCACAGTAACTTTACTTGCCTAAACATAACCTCCTTTACTAGGTTAACTACCTACCTTTACATTGAGGCAACATAAGACGTGGGTCGCTAATTCGTAGGACATCATATGCTGTACGAGGATACCTTGACTTTTCTTGCCTAAACTTAAGGAAGTAAACCTATATTGTAAGTTTATTTTGAAAAAGACTGTGTGCGTGTAACGAGCAGAAACTTCTCAGTGACAAGGTCAGCTCACATGCTATGTTGTTTGCAGAAACATTTGTCCGACCCGTCCCGCCCACCCTACTCTGACTTTCGCCACATTAACTTTTGTTCTTGTCCCGCTGCATTTTCTCCTGACGCCATCGGCCGCTGTTAAACTCTAACAGCAACCAGGCGTGTATCACGCCAACATTAAAAGACGGCTTTCTTTCATCAGTGTCTGACGGCAGACGTCACTGCCTGAGCATCGGATTTTGACGACTTCAGAGTGAGGCTGGGTTGAAAGGCGTCGAAGAGTCTTCTGCATTAATCAAAGAGATGTTTCAAAGAATCTGTGGATCTGAAGTGTTTCGTCACCTTTGCTTGCAGCCGCTCGGTCCAATCGGTCCATTTGGGCAGCGGTTACATTTGTCTCCTGTGACACCTTCTTTACAGCTGCAGCGCCCCCTGCTGTCACATGACGCGCTGACAGAACCTGGAGACAAAGAAACAAGTTGAGACGTCCGACAAGATCACTTCTCATCTCAGGTCTGAACACTGGGTGTGTGCTGAGGAAAGGTGTGCGTGTGCGACATGTTGTGGTGTCTCACCTGTGAGGTTGCAGCGGCAGGGTGTGCAGCTCAGCGCCGCTGCGCCCGCCATGTAGAATCCGTCCTTGCAGCGCTCGCAGTGGCGCCCCTCAGTGTTTCCCTGACAGTCCACACAGTGCAGGCCCCAGCTGTCCCGAAGGCAGTACCGAGACCTCCCATTACAGTCGCAACGTGCTATTGCTGCAGGAGACAGGAAATAAAAGTCCATTTTATTTTTCTTTGTGTAAAATTTAAATATCTTTTATTGATTTACCACAGAAACTGAGTTCTTTCTCTTTGTGGCTGTTTTGGGCTAATTATGGCTCTAGTCATTTTTTTTTTTTTTTTTGGTTGGACCTAATCATTTTTATGGGGCATCATTCACCACCCAGAAAAACGCAAGGTCAGCCGCTGGACACGGAGCAGTGGTGTACGATAGTTAGGATGAGCCCCAGTGCCAGATTTTGCATCCAAACACCGGCAGTATATTTTTATAGTACCGTCACATGATCAAATACAGACTTGATGTTGGACAACATCAACATACATATCACCAATCATCACTCAAATCTGTGTCTGACAAAAATACCAAATAAAATAAGACATTTTTCATTGAATTCATTTTTAAAAATAGTTTATTTATAGTTTATATACTGTAAAACTTTAACTCGTAGCCCAGGCTATTATTTTCTTACATCATTGAAATCAACAGGCCTGTATTTGGGACAGGCCTTTAATTCCTCTCACACAAACTTTTTATTTTTATTTTATTTTTTTGATTTTAATCTGAGGACCCTTACAGACTAAAGGAATATGAATAATTTACAGGGCAATCCAGGAATGGAAACGTAATTTGAGGTAGCCAACAACCTTGTTTTATACGTCCGAAGGAAAAATGAACTGCTTGGAAACCAGAGCAGGCCTTTAATAGAGACAGGCCTTTATTGTCAAATGTGTAACCACACCGGGCTTGTAACACAGACTGGGCGTTTAATTGGCACTAGACTATTAAATGCAGTTTTATGGTAGTTTATGTAAAATAATCATATCATTTTGTTACAGATTTCTGCTGACTGTTTTGCAGAAGAGAAAAACAGATGAGTTTAAGTTCTCGGGGGCGGATATAGCAGATAACAGCGTTTGTATTTTAATGTGAGTTCTTTTTTGAGCACAGTTGAATTTCTGAGATGGAAAGTTGAATGACTTTCAAGCCCCCCATTCGTGAATTCATGAAGAAACAAACGAGAGTAACGAGAGCGTCAGATTGGATTGACGAACGCACCCTCAGCTTACTATCCAGAAATCTCGAGCTCAGGGCTGATTTTCCTTCAGGTGTTGTTTTTAAGGTGTGTATTAAGATACTGAACATGGGACAGATCATAAGAACGATAAACCAGCACTGAAATGATCATCGACTCCACAGACTTATTTCACCTCCTGAGACCCTGCGTCTTCATATGAGGACATCACAGTTTGGGTTTAATTGACCTTATACTTTATTCTGCTTGAGTCAGACCTGTTGTCCTTGTTCGTGGACACTTTTTGTGCTACCCAGTGGTAGTAAGAGTTCAACACACTAATCCATGTAAAAACAAGATGGCGGCCATCTCTGCCAAGTCAGTCTGCTGCTGAAACAGACACAAAAGTGGACAAGGTCCAAAACCTGATCACAGTTTATGGTTGAACCTTGTTTATTTGTGATTAATAATATTTGTAGTTTGATATGGCACCAGAGTTTACTAATTTTAGCGACAGTAACAAGCTAAGACGCTCTTAATAAGGAAGTACTTGTTTGAGGGGATTAGGACTTTATTATCGTCTCGTTTGAGGACATTGGGACTTAATAATCACTGACAATGTAACGTTTTTATACTTATCAGGTCCTGCTGGTCCCAAATAGCTAGGAGAAATTAAAAATGCATAGTAAAAAAAAGTTCAGGCCTGAGGAGGATTTAAAAGAAAGGAAAGCTATCTGCTGGCTGTGAACACACGGAGACAGCTGCTGGTTTGTTTCAAGGGTTAAATCTTTTAAACTCTGATTTATGACACATTTTGTCCTGCTTTTGTTCTGATGGTGGTGTTTGTAGAAACATCAGAGGGTGTTTTAGATCCTTAGTAATCACCCTCGTGGACTAGCTACAGTAGATTTAATGATATCTGATCTTTAGTTGTGTGGCTGCAGAGAGTCGAACAGACTGAAGGTGGAGACAGAATCACAGTTTTTCTTTTCCTGAAAAGCTCACTGAGCCTTAGAAATGTTTACAGAGTGTGAAGCGCCTCGTATGTTCTGTGGTTTGTTCAGAAATCCCTGGAGAGAGCCGCACCTCCCAGCCTGAAGCCCTGCGGACAAATCATCCCAGTCCACAGAGTCCCACCCAAACCTGCCAACGCCTCGTCTGAGGAAACAACACAGCTGCCTGCCTGCAGCGAGCTCACAGGTCTCCGTCACGCTGACAAACACTCATCAGATCTGATAAGACCTTTTTCCAGCAGTGCTGCTTTAAAGCTTCATTTTAAATTCTGATAGAGTTTCAACAGGCTGCTGCTTGTTGCTGCTGTTAGCAACCAGGGGGAATTTCACCCCCACAAACAGTATTTAGTGGTGAAGTTATGACAGGAGGGAAAGAATGAGAGTCTCAGGGAAGAATTAATCAAGACTGACTCTGAATCATCCTCCGAACTGCAGAGCCAATCAGCAGGCTCTGCAGCACATAAATCACATCATAATAACTCACATTTTAATCTCTTTATCTTGGTTCAAGTGGCACAGCTAAATGAATCTCCTCACAAGTTGGGTGGTTTGAAGCTTCCTGATGTAGCGACTACATGCAGGGTTAAGCAGGATTTATACTCCTGCCTCAAATTGAAGCCGTAGCCTGACGTCACCTCCCCAGAGATGTAACTCCACGTCACAGTGACGCAGACCTCCTGTCTGTCTCTGTGAGCTGAAACCATTTCCCTCAGTGGAAACTAAACTTTGATTGACTTTAATTTGACAGATAAGAAACAATAAACTGTGAAGACAATAAAGCCTCCACACACTGTGTGTGATTTATCCTGGCTGAAATATGAGCAGAGGAAATCTCTGCTAGCTGCTAGGCTCATTTATACAATGGAAAATGCCATAGACTTGTGCTAATAACGTTAGCATGTTGTATTTGTGGGGAAAATGTGTCCAGATAAAGACAAGTGTTTGTCTGTGAATGCTGCCAGTTATAGTGAAGCTGATTGGTGTTTGAAACTGTCTCTATGAAGCCATGTTTAATGTGTGTTTACTGTGTGTTTACTGTGTGTTTAATGTGTGTTTAATGTGTGTTTACTGTGTGTTTACTGTGTGTTTAATGAGTGTTTAATGTGTGTTTAATGAGTGTTTACTGTGTGTTTACTGTGTGTTTACTGTGTGTTTAATGTGTGTTTTGAATCAACTAAACTTTACAGCACTTCACAGAAATCTCCACTGCCGTCTAGTGTTTTGGAGGTGTAACTGCAGAGTGACACAGACACACCACAGCACAAGCATAGATGCGGCCAGTACAGCAGTCACACCAGAGACTCAGGGTGCTTTCACACCTGCCCTCAGTCTAAGAAGGGTAGACTGGTTAGACTGCACAGTACACATTGAGGAGGACAGAAACCTGAACATAGAGGTGTACAGAAAACCAACTCACACAGACCAATACCTGCTGTTCGACTCTCACCACCCGCTGGAGCACAATCTGGGAGTTATCAGAACCCTGAACCATTGGGCTGAAAACGTGCCCACCAGGGCTGAGGGGAAGGCCAAGGAACAGAAACACATCAGGGAAGCGCTTAAAACCTGTGGCTACCCCAACTGGGCCTTTTCCAAAATCTCCAAAAGACCCCGAGCAGACAGAGAGGAAGAGACACAAAAACGGAACAACATCGTCATTCCTTATGTCGCAGGAGTATCTGAGAAACACATCCCTGTGCATTTCAAACCTAGCAACACACTGAGACAGAAGCTTGTCCACCCCAAGGACAAAACACCCAGGCACAGGCAGAGTAATGTAGTGTGAGCAGTTCAGTGCAGCCAGGACTGCACAGACTTGTACATTGGTGAAACAAAACAACCACTCCACAAGCTCATGGCACAGCACAGGAGAACCAGCTCCTCAGGACAAGACTCAGCTGTCCACTTACACCTACAGGAGAAGGGACACTCTTTGAGGACAGCAGTGTCCACATCTTGGCCAGGGAGGAAAGATGGTTTGAAAGAGGTGTAAAAGAAGCCATCTATGTCAAACTGGAACGACCATCGTTAAACAGAGGAGGTGGCCTCAGACACCACTTATCACCCACCTACAATGCAGTCCTGGGATCCTCCCCAGACCACTTCACACCCATTCACACCTGGTCCCACCTGACCCTAACAACACACATGATGGTCAGGTGGGTCAAAGACTCACATGTGACCCCAACTTCTCTGCCTGGGTTCACACCCACACAGAGCTTAAAGCCTGCAACTCTGTACCAGTCGGTTAGAACTGAAGAAGCTTCTTGGATGAGAGGAGAAACGTCTTCAAGAAACACAAGCAGGTCCAGTTGCCTACGATACAGCACTCATCATAACTGAGCTTGTTTGCAGTTGGAGGTGTCCTGTCAGTTTTACAGACGTCTCTTTTATAATGGAGGTCTGTGAGGAAAAGAATTTTTTGGCGACCAGGAAAAACTGGAAGCAAGACTGAGCAGCGTTCCTGGAGGCCTGAGTAAAAGCCACATGACTTTCAAAGGGCTGTTGCACAAGTCCTCCAGAGAAAAGCACAGCTAAATACTTTGTGTGACTGTGGTTAATTTCTCCTCACAGACTAATATAAGCGTCCAGAGCGAGGATGAGATGAGATTAAGGTGTGCCTGTTTGTTCTTGTGTCTGGATGAGGTTCACCTCAGATCACTCAGCCTCTGATTCAGCTCGGTCACTGCGGCTCTCAGTAAAGCAGTGGGTGATACACCGTGACTCACTCTTTGACACGACTTAATGTTCATCTGAGGCGCCGGCGGCGGCCATGAGCTCAGGTGTTATGGCTTTGATAGGACAGTTTCCAACACGCGTCTGTCTGACAGGATTCCTCTGTAAACATACAGTACGGGACAATAAAAATAACACGACGACAACATCTCAGCGGCTCACGCTGTTTCACAACTGCAGTGTTTCCATTATCCATAGAGATAAAACATACAGAATGGAGTCACACCCAGAAACATCACAGTCTGAAACAGTGTCCAAACATGGAAACTAAAACTGATGCCGTGTTTTTTGCTGCAGACAGCAACACATTACTTCTGTTGTGGAGTTAAATACCACAGTGAAGAATGACCCAGCTCCACATGAGTCTGACTGCATTTTATTTATTGTTAAGTTTCATATTAAAGTGTTCATAAGAGGTCTAACATCACTGAGTAACATCACCGCACAGGAAAACACTGTGTTCTTGTTTTGGCAAAATTAAACACATGTTGAGCCTGTATAACATAGACATGGAAGAGTTCTTAATTTACAGTAATAATAATGTTTGATGTTTTTATCTGTCATATGTAAGGTCTTTTGTAAAACAATATTTGTGGAAAATTAAGTGGAGACACCCTGGATGAAAAGAACATTAACATATAAACTTTCCTAGTAAATTACTCAGAGTAAGACACGTGATTCTTGTGTTTCAAGTTTTCTGAAATTTTATATTTAAATATGAAAATTAAGCATTATCTAATTAAATATGTGCTGATTTTCATACATTTCCAGAACAAAAATCTGAAAACCTAGAAAAAGTCAGGCTAAAAATTCTTGTTTCATTTTGTTGTCATCTTGGAGACAAAAGTTTTCACAGAGGAATTCAAGATAAATCACTTCATAAATCGGGAAAGTTCATCACGTTTTTGCAAATAAAAAGTTCCATAAATCAGGCTGTGAGTGATACATGAACAAACCCTCTGTAAAAACCTTCAGAATATAAACAGGAGTGAAACTGGAACATTTGTTGTATTTCAGTGCTGCTGCAGAGATTTTTGGCTCGAAGTAAAACTATATTTGAGAAAACAGCCTTTTGAGATATGTTTTGTAAAATTCCAAACAATTTTAGACAAAAGACACTGTGGTATACATTTGACTCATACACATCTCTATGAGACCTCCCCAGTGGGGTGCTAACATTAGGACAATTATTTTTTATAAGTTTTCTTTTTATATTTTTAGGTTTAGATATGCATTATCTAGTTAAATATGTGTTGATTTTCATACATTTCCAAAACAAATATCTGAAAAATTGGATGAAGTCAGGTTCAAAATTCTTGTTTCATTTCATTTCAGTCAAAAGTTTTTGCAGAGAGAATTTTGGATATTTCTTTGTATCACTTCATAAATCAGAAAATACTGTCAGCTGCCGTTAAGATAAATCAGTTTTTGGCGTGTTTTTAGAAATAAAAATTTTCATAAATCAGGCTGTGAATGACATATGAACAAACCTTCAGATTACAAACAGTACACAGGAAGTTATTTTTCATGTAAAAATGTTTCTGAAATTGTTGGTTTAAATAAGCAAACTATGCATTATCTAACTAAATTTGTGCTTTTTTTTGCGAAATAAATGTGTATTTTGACTGCTTCCTTCCGTCTGACAGAAAATGTGTTACGGGTGCAAAATAGCCCAAAATCTCAAAACTGACCAGTGCATTAAAAAATATATGAATTTTTGCACCTGTATCAGCTGACAGGATCTCATAAGTGCTTCATTTTCTAGTTAATTCTTTAAAAAATCCACGTATTACCAACTTTTCCCGGAAATGTCTGCCACATGTGACGATGCATGGTGCGGCTGAAAGTTCTGGAAAAACTTAATAAGTGGCCCTTGAGTTATGTTTTTTTTTTGTCAAACTAAGAAGTGAACTTTATATTAATATTGCTGCTTATCATCAGTGAGGTAACTGAGGCTCTCTCTGAATCAGTCCCCTGACAGGTAAACATGTAACACCTGGATGATGGTGTTTCCTCACGTGTTTGTTTTTGTACACAGGATATTTTTAAATGATGTCAGCTTCTAAGTCTCAGAGGAGTTACCTGTGCACAGGTGAGGCTAATAACTACAGTGATTAACTGAATCAGATTGATATTTAATGTTCAGTCAGTGCCGTCAGTCATCTGTCAGCGAGCTGAGCTGAATTCTTCTGAACATGTCGTAACAACAGGAACTAGTAATAACCTCCCTTCCTGTGGGGGGGGTTCAGGTTCAGGCCTCACCCACAGGATCCTCCCTTTTCAGGCAGAGGTTGATTTAAGGATTCAGCTGCTGTGATGTCTCATGTACAGAAGATCACTTTTTTAAAAACAGACACAAATTTAAGGAAAATGAAAGGAACCCTTGTTTAGACGTTTACTGTGACGTTTCTTTCTGCCTCAAAGCTGCTGTATGAATAGACTCGAGTAAAGTAGTGACTTGCAGTCCTGTAGTTTGGACCAAAGAAGTCTTCATTCTGATTTAGTATTTCAAAGTTTTGACTTCTCACTTTGCATCTCATAATGCCGACTCACTTTTTTATTAATTTGATTTCAAATTTCAAATGTTTCTTTTCAAAATCTGGAGTTAATGTCTCAAAATTTTGTCCCCTTGGCACAGTCTCAGTATCAGCCCACAGCAGTTTAGGACGTTTGCACTCTTTTAACTGTTAAACAGCATGTTGTTGTGCTGATACTCACGGTGTGCACTGACAATAGTTTACATTTTAATTTAGTTTATAGTAAAATTATAGTAAAATGTGCAAAAACATCCGGATGCTCGTTCAAAACTCACTCACAGTTTATTCACTCATTTTTGAGATGATCCCAAATCTTATATTTTTACATAAAATCAGCAGACATGTAATCGTCTGTGTTTCCACGACACATTCTCTGTGTTACATGCTGTTACACACTGTATGCAGAGTTTGTGAGAAACAACCAGGAACAAAATGATGAAAATACTTTAACTTGTTACGGCTCTTAATATGAACACAGAAGAACTGACCATAGATCACATGACGCACACACACATCCTCTGAACCTCCTGCAGCCCTGCGTCACATTTTGGGTTTGCTGCAGCTTATACTTCATTCTGATTAACTCAGACCTGTTGTCCTCGTTCATGGACACTTTTTGTGCCATCTAGTGGCAGTAAGAGCACAATACACTAATCCATGTAAAAACAAGATGGCTGCCATCTCTGCCCAGTCAGTCTGTAGCCGATAATGACACAAAAGTGGACAAGGTCCAAAGCCTGATCACAGTTTATGGTTGAAACTTGTTTATTTATGATCAATAATGTTTGTAGTTTGATACGGTGTCCAACTTTGACCATGTTTAACAAAAGTACCAAACCAAGCTGATGTTAATTAAGAAATATTCATTTGAGGACACTGGGACTTTATTATCGTCTCATTTAGGACATTCAGACTTTATATCGTCTTGTTTGAGGACATTCCCAGTTTGGAGTGCGGAGCAGGGAAATTAATCCAGAGTTAGAAAATGAACACATCAGATGGTTTTTAGATATGTTGCATCACTTGATGTTTTGTTTTTATGCAGCCACGCTCAGGCATTAAAATGAAGTGTTTTAGAGTTGAACAGCGACCTCTGACCCACAGAGTTACAGAGTACTGAATGAATGTTGCAGTGTTTGTCATTTAAAATAAAAAGCAGTTTTATACGTTACTACACACTTGTGACCGTTAAAAACAAACTCAATGTCCTCATATGAGAACATCAGTTTTTCAAAAACTATTTACTGTTCAAAGACTGCAGACGCATGTTGGTGTTTTAGTATCAGTTAATAACGTGAAAAGTTTCTTTATTTAACAAAATGTTTTTTTCACTTTTTTACGAGATATTTTCATTTTATAACAAGAAACTTTTCTTGTAAAAAAAAAAAATAAAGGATAAAAGAGAGAAAGACAGAAACCTGTATAAACACATCACAACTATATCAGATCACATTATGACATGATTACATGAAACGTTAACGTTATAACAGCCTAACTGAGTATATTGTTTTAACTTGTTCAATTTTTTTTCAGGCGTGGCGTCAGGTCCTGCTGATCCCAGACAGCTGGGAGAAATTAAAAATGCAAACCAAACAAGAGCTGAGGTGTCAGGAGGGAAAAAAATCCTCATTATTCCTGTGGAGGTAAACTGAGAGGAATAGTCTTCATCTAGATGTGTACACGTGTATATATAAGTTATTGTTAATGCTTTCTGTTTGTCTTCTTCCTCTTTACCCGTCCTCTTTAAGACGTATAAATTGCTCTGTATATTTACTTATGTCAGCTTCAGCTGATTAAGGATCTAATTCATGTTCCTCCCTCAACCTGCCTCATTCTTTAAAGATAATATGATGAGTTAATGGAGGAGGTTAAGGTGTATGATTAAGGGATTTTGGTCTGAGACAATAAATGTCGTTTCAACCCTAACATGTTGATTGAATTAGGACACAGGAGCAGGTCTGTGTGAGGCACAGCAGTGTGTTTAGTGTGAGGCAAAGTGAAGAAGAAAGAGTAAAGGTGACAGCAGCTGATGTGTTCAAAGACACTGGAAACTGGAGCTCCCTCCAAGTCACCATAAAACAAGCACAGAGCAGTGAGAGCAGGGAACAGCTGAGGGTCAGGTACTTACAGTAATATTTGTAGGTTGCCTGGACGGCGCAGACCGCGGCCAGAACGCCAAACAGTGAAATCCAGCTGTTCTTCATGTTGTGAGTGAATCCTTAGATCGAATCTCCTCAGAGCCGCAGAAAAAAACTCCTGCAGCTCCTCAAAGCGTCGACTTTTAACTCCTCTGCTGCTGCAGGTCTGTACACGCCGCACATACTGAGACACACTTACTCACATGTGATTCACACACACACACATACACACACTCGCAGTCAGAGGATATGACTCTGTGTGTGTGTGTGTGTGTGTGTGTCTGCGGGGACAGTCTGGGGCGTTGTTCTGGAGATTTACTGGGACTCTTCCACCACATTTACATTTTATAAAACAAAGACGTTTCACAGGACGAGAAATTAAAAATCTTTTGGCGGTGGACGTGAAGTGAATCCACGCTCTGTTCCACAAATAGAAAATATTATAATTCAGATTTAGATGTCTGGGTACAGCTGGGTCAGACTGAGCAGGCTGAATGGCTCTAATAAAACATCATCAAATATTATCACGTCCAACAGAGCGTTCTCTCTATTTATTTATCTTTATTCAGTCTTATCAAACTTTAAAGTAGCTCTGAGACAAACTGAAACACTGACGAGAGTTACGGAGCAGCTGAAGGACGACGAAGAGAAGTTGAACAACACACACTTTAATAAACAACACGCTGCTGTATCCAAGTAGTAACCTGTCAAATCAACATGTTCTCATCTCAGCTCCTCAAATGTTGCCACTTGTTCGGTGCCGCTCACGACTACAGTGAAGCGTGAGGTATCTTCCTGCGTCTGTTAGTGACGTTCTGGGACACCGTGTCAATGTACGCCGTGACATGCATCACATCAACATACACTGCAGTTTTCACAGGAAATGTTTCTGCTCGTTAGATACATACAGTCTTTTTCAAAATAAACGAACGTCAGTAAAACACCTTGTGTTCATTTCTTTGTGCAACAAAAGCAGGTGGTCAGGTTTGGAAGTAAACATCATGGTTTGGCTCTACATTCACACAGGAAGTGAACAGCAGGGTCCTGGGTGAAAGTCCAGGGTTTGTTCAACTGACGCCGTCCAGCAGCTTATCATACCACTGCAAAAGGTCCCGTACAGCCGCAGTATAGACTGACACTGTCCGCCCACGTATCCATCCCCTCCTCACTGTGACCTCGTCACATGTCCACCTTTGGTCATGGACTCTCCACGTCCACATATGACGTCCAAGGTACCCTGGGTGTGTTGGTTGTTGACGCTCTGGGACGCCGTGTCAACTTCAGCCTGTTACATGCATTGTGTGTTTTCAAAATACACTTCCTGTTTACACAGGAAATGTACAGTTTGCATACAGTCTCTTTCAAAATAAAAGCACTACGTCGCTACAACACCACCAACTGATGTTTTTTCCTTCAACAACACACACACATGGTTGGGTTTAGGACAAAAGAACAGGGTTTGGCTTGACAGTCTTACAGGAAGTGAACACCGACCTCCCGGGTGAAAGTCGGTGGTTGTTGGACCCATCCACCAACGGTCCCACCTGCCCTGCTCTGACTGCGCCACATTTCCCCCTGATGCTGCCTGGTGCCACTAAACAATAACGGCGATCAACCACGTAACGACTTTTTTTGTCAGCGTCTGACACCAGAAGTCACTGACCAAGCACCTGTTTTCAACTACCTCTGAATGAGACTTGGTTGGCGTGTCATACCACCACACAATCTGTGTCGGACGCCCAAATCACTGACAAAGCGGAGATATTTGAGGGGTTCAAAATGAGAACAGCCTGGTGAAATCAATACAGGGTCAAATTAAAGCTGTGATGAACGGGCCCTCACACCCTCCTGCCAACGGGGGTGTTGACGGCACTGCAACAGCTGGACATGTTCTAGATCTCTTCAGGCCTGGACTCTTATCCAGCATGTGAAATCTGGAGGAAGACTGGATGATGAAAAATCAAGATACAACAGCTTCCTGTGTCTCGCCAAAACATTGACATTGGCCATGCTACCACAGCAAAAACTCACGATTGTATCGTCAGCGTCTTCAGGCCTTTCTGCCCAAAGTTGAGGTGGACCGGGTCAACTTCATCGGAGCAGCACATCAAAGTATAAAATGTGTCACTTCCTGTTGCCAGTAGTTGGCGCTCTGAATGTACCTCAGTACTGGCATGTGAAGTTCAGGGAAGATTGGACCACGTACAGTAGAGTTACAAACTACTTCCTGCTCTGTGGCAAAACATGAGAGTTTGACGCTTCACCACGCTGCTCAACAGAAACAGATCATCAAAGTCTGTTTTTATTTTTCAGGTTCAAAGTGACTGCGTACCTGCTCGACATATCTGTGAAATAAAGACTCATTTCAGTGTGCACAGAGGCAGCATGTTGTCACATCTGACTGAGTGAATCAAGAGTTAGTTTAAACCAAACCAGAGCTGGTGATTGTTGGAACAGTGGGAAGACGAACCAAGATGGTTTCTGTGAGTTTGATTTTGTTTCTGTGTTTAATGATGATAAAATGGTGGGTTTGGTGATGGAGATTTCAGGACTGTTTCTGGATCTTTCTCTTCAACACTGTTAGTGGACGCATGTTGAGAAAAACAAACATGGTTGAAAAATACCAAACCTAGCTTTTAGCTTCTCTTCACGATTGTTGTGAAATCCGTCTGAAGTTTGATTTACTTGAGTCTGGATGTGTGTATTACTCAGCTCAGATACGTGTGTCCAAATACCTGAAAGTACACTGATTGTGTTTGTGTCATCAGCGCTCAGCGAGCGGTAAATCACTGCCCGCAGCTCTGATCTGTTTCCATTTGTAAAGTGTGTCCTGAGGCTGCAGGTGTGACCGAGCAGACACACCCTGAACCACACACACACACACACACTCACACTTACTCACACTCACACACACATTATGATCCATCACACACACCCTGCCAATACCTGGTTACACAAACACTTTCCCCACCGCTGATCTGCACAAATACACTGCTGCAGGCCATAAATACACACACACACACTGATTCAGCCACGCCTGGCTCCTTCCTGTTGCCGTGTCAACGCCACACCCTGAGCACACACACACACACACACATACGTTATCAACACCTGGCTGCATTTCTCAGCTCTGAGTTCACTTTCCAGCCACACTAGCTGTGAGTCTGTGGAACGTAACAGAGTACATGTACTGCCTACTGTACGTTTTACTGCACTGCCTCTATCTGACACTCACAGGTAGTGGCAGAGGAAGGACTCAGATCTTGTAGCAACCTCTAACTGTCAATAGAGCCTCTTTCCAGAACTTTTTATTTGTTTTTCTGCCGACATGAACACTTCTCTACAACAGTACAAAGCTTAATAAGGGCGCAGTCACACCAGGATAGTCCGAGGGACTCGGTTCGATTGGGCAGGAAATGCCAAAAAATGTCACCCCTTCATTTGGTTCGGTTCACTTTCACACTGCACTTTTTAAAGCGGACCGAACCACCTGGACAACATCACGAAGTTACAACAGCTGCTCGTTTGGGGGCGGTATTGCCCGAAACGACGACTGACCAGGAAGAAAAAAAGCATGAGGAAGAAGAAAACCCGGCTCATCGATTGGCCAGGACCGAAAATGGAAATCCATCCCCTTCAGCCAGCTTGGTCACCACAGAAACAACAGAGCAACACCACATTTATGCAGTCTGCAGGGTTTCTGTTTTTACTTTTTCTTTTTTTACCTCTGCTTCTCCCAGTTCACGCTGTTGGCTTTGTTTTATTTCTACCCAAAATGCACTGCGCTCTACATCACCTTCTCTCTTTGGTTCGCTGGATAGTCTGTTTGCATTTCCCACTGTAAGCGAACTGCACCAGGGTTCACTTGCAAGTGAACCGAGACCCCCAGTTTTCAAGCGGACCAGGGTTCGTTCGTTTGGTCCACACCAGAGTTCGAATGAGCGTTCACACCACTCCAACTGAACCGAACTATCTGTGGAAGTGGACCAGGGTTCGTTTAAAGCGGACCAAATAGTGCCAGTGTGAATGCGTCCCAAGATGTCTCTGGCAGAAAACAAAAAAAAGAAAACTGAAGAACGGGAAAAGAACTGCCCCCCCAGCCCATGTTGGACACGGTCACACACACAAACATATTAAAGAAAAAAAAAGACATAAAAAATAATGAAGATTAAATTATAAGATAGGATAAGACCAAGGTAAAGTCCTTGATAAAGGCTGGCAGGGGACTCCAGGCCCTGTGGAGAGAATTTAAGGATCCCTTCAGTGAGAGTCTGAACTTGTCCAGTTGAATGCATCGTAAGACTTCCTGTATCCACTGGACGAGTTTTGAGGGAGACGCATGTTTCCATTTTAGAAGAATGGAGCATCAAAGTTGAGGTGGACCTGGTCAACTTGATAGGAGCAGCACATCACAGGATAAAATGTGTTGTTTCCTGTTGCCAGTAGTTGGCGCTCTGACTCAGTGGCGGCTGCTGGTCTGTCAAACAGGGGAAGCTCACTCTAAGTTTACATCATAAACGTGTCATACTGCAGCGAGGCAGTAACTTCAGCCACACTCATGTCATAGAGCCACAGCAACACACACCTCACAGATTTTCAGATGGGTTTAAACACCTGAGCGGCGCTCTCGGTGGTGTCTAGGCTACTGCTGCCATTCCTCACTCTATACTTGGTCTGGACGGGGACTTGAACTGGCAACCCTCTGATTCCCAACCCAAGTCCTTATAGGCTGAACTACCACCACCCCATCTTTATTTGTGATTGTTTTAGGCCTGAATAAATTCATTCTGTGTTAAAATGTGTAGCCTATGAACTCAATACGAAAAAAAATAAAGTTTAAACATTTCATCAACTAAAATGTGTGTCATACGTTTATGGTCTGGCACCTTTTAATCTCTGTCAAACCTTAACAGCGTTGGCTCATCTTGAGCTTCCCCAGCTCGCCCACTCATGGAAGGGGAGACATTTGGTCAGATACTGAGCTGGTGACTCTAATCTTGAGACTGTGCTGACTGTATAGATCTGCTGTGTGTGAAGCAGAGACACTGGACTGGTGGGCGGAGCCATACAACCATGAGGCCATAATTCTAGTTTCTTTTTACATTATTATTGTGTCATAAGTTGATGTTAATCTTTAAATTAACCTTTTTCATGCTAATATGGACCCGCAGAAACAGAAGAGGCATAGAGATACATGATATAATATGACATATTTAATTTGTATTCTAAGTCGTTCCCCTCCGGTCCAGCAGGCGGCGGTACTGAGAAATTAAGCCGGCCGGCATTCACCATCACAGGAAGGAAGTTTCAGTGAAAGACACAAACCAACAAACCGCCGGTGTCCTCTGAGCCTGTAACCTCATGATTGTCCGGTTTGTGGGTAATAAATCTACTGGTAATACATTAATTTGTTTACTTATTGTAGTGTCTGTATTAGCTTTTACACACGCACAAAATGGCGGCTGAGCAAATAATTCAACGCCAGCTAGCAAAAAGCTAATGTTAGCTTAATGCGCTAACGTTAGCCCCAGCTCGGTTTATTGATAAAGGCAAACTGGTTTGGGTGCTAATGCTAACCTCAGTTGTAAGAAACCCAGTATTACTGCCAAGTTAAACTTGAGCTTTGTAACATTTGTACCGTAACGTCACGACGGCTTCAGATTGTTCGTGTGCAGCTGCAGACCAAGGTCCATTCAGAAAACTGGGAAATTAAAGCGTCCTCGTTACACTAGCACTTGCAAATCAGTAGGTTCTTCTGCTGAAATAGCTTTGTGTTGTCGGCTGTTATGGTCTTCGTTTTTATCCCGAACCCGAGAGGAGATTATGTTTAGTCCAGGGAAATAAAGTAATCCTGATATTACATTTAAAAACGTCCCCTAGGATAGCAAAGCAAAAAACGTATTGACTTGTGAGTGGAGTTTGGTTTGGTTGGCATTCTGTATTGTGATTTGTCTCTTCAAAGTCCAACAGTAAAAAAATAATTTCGTCACTTGGTAGCCGTTTTCAGGGAACTCAAGACTAATAAATATTAACAGTTTAGTGTTCATCTACAATTGCAGGCCAAACTCCATTTACAAATGTAGTAAATTAAAGTAGGCATCTGCATTGTCATACGACCACTTGCAAATCAGTAGGGTATACTGCTGAAATAACCTCATGTTGTCTGCTGTTTTGGTCTTCATTTATATCCCGAATCTGATGGAAGATGTTGCTTATTCCTAGAAGAATATTGTAGTCATGACAGGACAATTGAGGATGTCCCCAAGGATAGCAAAGCAGAAAATGTATTAACGTTTGGTTTGGTTATGGCATTCATTTGTGTGATTTGTTTCTCCAAAGTCTGACAGTAAAAACGTATTTTCACCCCTGGGTAGCCACATCCAGGGAACTCAAGACCAAGAACACTTCATTGCTAATCTAGAACTGCGGGCCAAACTCCACTGGACGAATCACAAAAATAAAAGCGGGTGTCCTTATCTGCCTCGCTGTACGACCATGTCCAAATCAGTGGGATGTACTGCTAAAATAATATGTCGTCTGATTTTTCAGTCTTTGTTTTTTATCCTGAATCCAACGGGAGATTTCGTTTACTCTTAATAAATAAAGTAGTATAATGTTACAGATACAGTTGAAGGTGTCCTCTGAGTTAGCAACACAGAAAATGTCACTGGTCACATCATTCTGACAGTAAAACACCACATGTAGGAATCATACAGCATCAGTTTGCACCCCTAAAACAAGTAGTGACATTGACTTTAAAGAAGTTTGCTGGTTAACTGACAGGAGTTTGTTCGTTTCTCAGATTAAAGGGTCAACAGAGGAGGAAACCCCCCCACCCGTCACTCCACCATGGCGGACATCAAGAACTTCCTGTATGCCTGGTGTGGAAAAAAGAAACTGACTCCTGCCTACGACATCCGAGCTGCAGGGAACAAAAACAGGCAGAAGTTTATGTGTGAGGTGAGTTTCCTGTCTGCTCTGAACATCTGACGAAATTAAACGTGTCTCTCTTTAACCCTCAGCTCTTCTCCATTCAGGTCCGCGTCGACGGCCACAACTACATTGGGATGGGCAACTCCACCAACAAGAAGGACGCTCAGACCAACGCTGCCAGAGATTTTGTCAACTACCTGGTCCGAATCGGGGAAATGAGCGCAGCAGAGGTCCCAGCTGTCGGGGTCAGCAGCGCACTAATCATGTTGTTCTGTGAACTCTGACATAAACAGGGTTAAAATGTTTTTATATCAGGTCACACAGTCCTGCAGAAGCTGGGACATTTGAAGGAGTTCACAGCTTTGACCGTGAACACTTTGAGTGACAGCGAGAGCAGATTTACTTTCAGTTAAAACGTTGGGAAGTTTGGACATTTTGCTTCGAGGGTTTCTAACATTGCTGGATTGATGGAAAGTGACCAGAAAGACGAGTGTTAGACATGTCAAAACTTAAAGTGCTATTCAGAGGTTGAATCTGTGTCTTGTGTCACCAGGTGAGTGCTCCAGCTGGTGACCAACCTGACGGGGGAGGAGGAGCAGGAGCAGGAGGAGGAGACGGTGGCTTTGGAAGCCTCCCTTCCAGCGGTCCTCTGCCGCCTCACCTTGTAGTAAAAGCTGAACAAGGTATCATCATCTCTCTAACACCTCACTTCCACTGCACGGTTCAGCTCGAATCACTTTGGTACCAGGTGGTTTTTCTCTTCACGTTTTCCACGGTGGATAGTAGGGATGTTCCTGCAACTAATTTCCCTGTCAACTAAACGGAAAGTTTAATTAAGACTAGTCGACTAGTCTCAAAAAGAAAAACACTCAGAATTTATTGTTAAGTATTTGAAACATTGTCCCAAAAATATCGTGTGCATTAAGAGCCCTTTGAAGCCTTTAATCACAATCTCCAACAACCATGTTGGATTTTAAATGCTGCTGAAGTACCAGACACTTTGCACCGTGCGGTATGAATGTGAACATGAACATTCAGGCTCAACATGTTGCATTAACTTCCTGAAGCTTTTACCTTCATCAAAGTTAAGTGGAAACATATCTTGTGAGGTCGTTGTCGTGACGAGCTGCGTTATCTTCTCAGACCGGGCGGCATCACAGCGTCTCTGGGGGAGCGATGTCAATTTGGGCTGTGTGTGGCTAACACCGCTAGCAGCAGCAGCTGTCGTTCTGTGCAGGTTAACATCCAAATGCTTGAGTTGAATGTGGTCGCTCATCGCTCCAGTCTAGTGATTATATGTCAGTTTATTTTCTGACACACTGTTTTCATGTTCTAGATCAAAGTGCTGCCAAACCGCGCTGGTTTGGTGAGAGGACATCTCTCTTATTTAAAACTCCAGTCTACTCCAGCATTACCGCGGGGAGGGGGACTGCTGTCTGACGCCTCTGTAGCACCTACTAGTGGCGGGCGGCTGCATGACAGTTAAGCTGCCTCGTACATGAATAAAACACTGATTGGTTTAACTGACTAATATTTCTGGTGCCGACTAGCAAGGGGGCGGACGTTTAATTGTTTAGATGGCTATTTGCGCACATTCCCCAGTGGATAGTACACTCTAAGTGTAGGCGGGATTCTCAGCTGTTCACCATAAAGACGCCACATGAAATTGCTGTGACATCATCTTTAATGCACCACTGGTAGAATCCTTTCATAGGCAACCAAACAAACTAGAACTACAAAGCCTTTATTGTCATTGCATAGGAGTACAGTAAAATTAGTTGGGACACTCGAGTGATGCATTTTAACGAAGAACATAACAACACAAGACACAGGATATTTAATGATGATGAAAATGCAATAAATAAATGAATATAAAAGTATTTTAAATACAGCAAAGTACTTAGTGGATGGCAGAGTGGCAGTAGTAAACATCGAGTGTCTTAATGGCTGCAGGAAAGAATCTGTCTCTGAGTCTGGTGCTTCGTGTTTTGGCAGCTCTGTAGCGTCTGCCAGGTGGCAGCAGTTCAGAGAGTTGGTGACCAGGTTGAGACGGGTCTCCAATGATGCTGTTTGCTCTGCTGATGTAGCATGATGTGGCAAGTTCTTCTGGGCAAGGGGGCAAGGGACAGCCAGTGATCTTTTCGATGACTCTTTGCAGAGCCTTTTTATGTGCAGCAGTGCAGCCTGCATGCAGCCACACCGAGAGGCGGCATGTGAGGACACTTTCAGTGGTTGCCTGGTAGAACACCACCGGCAGCTTCCTCTCCACGCCGATCCTCCTGAGCACTGTGAGGAAGTGAAGTCTCTGTTGTGCTCTTTTTAATGTCACTGTGGTGTTTGGTAACCAGGAGAGGTCCTTTGAAACATGGACCCCCAGGAATTTAAAAGTCAGCACCCTTTTCAGACATACTCCACTGATGCAGGGGGGGGGCAGCTCTGTGTCACGCTTCAGAGGAACATCTGCACTTCGTCAAGTGTACAACATAGAGCATGGCGTAGTTTTGCGGGCTGACATTTTTAAAAGTCTGCGTTAAGTGAATAAAAAAAATAGTGGTCGCTTTTGACGGTAGCTTGGCTGTTTAAAAATGGCCGGTCTGTGCCGGACCAATCAGTGGACCGCACTGTTTTAACTCCACCTCCTAGTGTCCGCTCAGCTCGCTCCGATCCTTGGCAGAGGTGGTGTTAAAAAACGTACCAGGTACGAGCCACAACTTTTGTGAAAACCAAAACAGAGCGAGTGGAGCTGAGTGGAGCCACGTCGCACCATGAAGTGGAAATGTGGCGTATCACAGAGAAAGAAGTGACCTAAAATACAGCGGCTGAATAAAGCTGACCTCCTCACTGTCTGTGAGAGGATGAAAACACAGGCGGGAAATAAAGTTAAAACATGAGTCGACCTGATTGTGTTCGACACGTCAGTCTGGAGCTGTTCTGGAGAAATCAGACACTGAACTAACAGTCAGGGGCCGCTTGCATAAAACACCTCAAGTTAAGATTCCCTTAAAGTACCAGTTAAGGTTTCCTCATAATAAAGTCAGATGGTCTCATACTGAAGGAATCCCTCGACCTCTGCTCAGAAGACCTTAACAACCAAAGCAAGGTAATAAAAAATGAAGGCACCTTTTTTTTAAACTTTATTTTTATAGACTTATATGTGTTATAGGATGGAATACAAAAAAAGAAGGAAAATAAACACAGACAATAATAGAGACATAAAAAATTCCCAAAAGAACAGGTTGGGTCAAAGAGTCACACAGGAAGCACTGTTACAGAGAAGGGGTTAAATTGTGGAGTTGTTCCTACAGTCCTTTTCTGTACCTTGAGTGTGTTTTCCTCTTGGCTTCTTTGTGTCCTTATATTTAGGAAATAACATGTATGATCGTACAATTAGCTCTGAAGGTGCAGTTCCATTAAAGTCTGAAGCACAGTGCCAAAGTCTGTTTGTTGTTATCCATTGTGTTCACTAGAGGGGGCTGTTTCCTCCAAAACATACTAACTCTTGCTCATAGATGCATGCATATATACATTTACACACACACACACACACACACACACACACACACACACACACACACACACATATACACAAAATGAGAGGTGCACTCTCTCCAGTAACTAATAAATGTGTCCATACATAGATTCAGGGACAAAGTTGGCTTTCCAATCCATTCCTCTTCTGTCGGGACCTCACTACCTCTGACTGTTTAACTGCAGCATAACATGGTGATAAATGAGAAGAACTAACCTCCCTGAGCAGAGCGTTCTGCGACCAGGAGAACCCGACGGATACACTTCTGATTTCACACTTTAGATTTGAATTAATTTTCGTGGCGTCTTCCTACAATCATTTTTGGTTTTCTGGTATTAGGGGATCAGATTTACTTTGCAGTTTGTTCTTTTTATGATTATATTCCTCCAGAAGTTTCCTCCTCTGACCAGGATGGTTTTCTTGTCTTCTTTTCGTCTGCCATTTTTTCACTACCTAACTAAAAGACAACTCTGTGAGACGATGACAGGCGGCACAGAGTGAGTCCAAGCAATTAAACCATCCCCAGGGAAACTTTTACCACTCTAAAACCTCTTTCAACGTTCTAAATTAATTTCTCCTTAATAAAGGAAAACTTTTAGGGGATTCTGTGCAGCTGTGTAAGTCCCTCAACTGAGGAGCAATTAAGCCTTAAGTGTCAAACTGGCCAGCTTCATCTGCAGTGGGACTCATGTTAACCCTTTACATCAAGTATGAATCCAGCCTTAGTTGCTGTGAGCTCTCCTGTAGGCCTCCGGCGTCCACACACAGTCACACTTGATGGATTGATCTAGTCTGGCGAGGAGGTTTCAGAATAACACTTAAAAAACACGGTCTGAACTAGAGGTGTGCCACATCATCTCGCTCATGATAACACCGGTGTCAGTTTTAATCTAAATAAAATAAAATTCATATTGTGATACTCGTGATATTTCGACTGTATTGACGTCATACTGTTACCCACGGCAACAACAAGCATGGCTGAAAGCGAAATGATTAGCGACTCTAGCGACCATATTGCCCTCCCCTAGTCTGAACTACAAACACACAGGTGTCATGTTTATTCTGTAGAGCAGCACTGTGTCGTCCTCACTGCGGTGCAGGGTGGTCAGAGCTCCCAGAGCGAGGCTGAAGGCAGGTCTCTGTCTGAATGCAGTGAAAATTTTTAATCCCATTTTTAGAAAAATCTGCAAAAGAAAACTGCAGATTCGTGTGCTTTTTACCTCCGCTGCTGCTCTGTGAATGTTGGGAGTCGGTTAATCGAGAGGAGCAGCAGGTGGCGCTGCAGCAGAGAGTGCAACGAAATGAAGTCACTGAAAGAGCGCCGATCAAACCTGAAACAAAGGAAAATAATGGATTGATGCAACAGAGCGCACTGGACAATAGAAACAGAGTTTTAATCTCACCGCTGAGTGCTGTTGGAAGAGTTGAACGCTGTTGAACGCTGCTAGAGACGATGATGAGAGCTGCAGTGGTCTCTGCACTGACTGTACGCCATCATTTATTCACTCTCATTATTAACCTTTTTTTCTGTGATATTTCTAGATTATTTTTTTTTTTACATTTTTGGTGTCTCCACTCTGGTTTTTGTGCGCACATTGACAATGAATATAAAAGGTGGTTGGAAACACAGCTTGAGAGACCTGAAGGCTCCTCTGATGGTGGTGGTTGTTAGTCGCTGCGTGAATGTGGCCAGGGTGTTCCTGTCTGACACTGACCCAGGATCAGGTGAGCAGGAGACATGTAGAAAGTGTAAAGTATTCATTACGTGAGTGTCTGTTGTTGTTTTTGTTGTCAGAAGAGAGCAGCAGCGGGCCGGTACCAGGAGTGACTGGACTCGGTTACTCAGGAGGAGGAAACTCTGGGTGGGGAGGAGGAGGAGGAGGAGGAGGAGGAGGAGGAGGAGGAGGAGGAGGAGCTCAGTGGGACCGAGGAGCCAACCTGAAGGAGTACTACGCCAAGAGAGATGAACAGGAAGCTCAGGCGGTACGATACTTCCTGTTTATTTCATCCTGTCTGACAGAATCCAGCTCAGAGGCTGATCTGTTCTGCCGCACCACCTGAAACACTGATGTCTGATTTCATCCCTGCAGACTCTGGAGTCAGAGGAGGTGGACCTCAACGCTAATCTCCATGGTAACTGGACGCTGGAGAACGCCAAGGCCCGTCTGAACCAGTTCTTCCAGAAGGAGAAAACCAGCGCTGAGTATAAATACAGCCAAGTGGGGCCAGACCACAACAGGTCTGGATCACAGAACATCCGGTCTGATATGTTACACAGATCTTTGTCACGTTCACACAGACGGCGTCACTGCGTGTCGTCAGCATGTCGGTGGGGTCGTTAATTAATTCATCTATACATGAAACTATTCATTTTTAATCTATTAATTATCAAAATGTCCCAGAGTCTAAAGTGGCGTCCAAAACTACTTTCAGTCCGCGGTTTAGAAAAGCTCCAGGATTTCATGGGCTGTTTTTGGGGATTGTTGCGGCCTGAATTGTCTGATTTCATGACAGCTTTTCTAAAAAAAATTGCAGTGAATGTTGCAGTGTCACTTGGCGTTTTTTTGCCTCCATGCCAGCAGTAGCTGTGCACAGAGGGATTATGTTCTCGGGTTGTCTGTCCCTTGCTTGTGAACACGATAACTTAAGAACGCCTTGAGGAAATGTCTTCAAATGGCACAAACATTGACTCAACTCAGCGATGAACTGATTAGATTTCGGTGGCCCGACGCAGCGCTGCAGGACCGTCTCTGTGAGCTGCTCTCTGTGCCCAGTTAGCACGAGCTAACACATCACAACGTGATCTCATCGCTACTCGTCATATTTTGCCGCTCAAGCTGAAACCCCACAGCAGCAGTTAACACCTGACACTGAGCCTTTATTCTCACACCGACACCACGTCGTCTCGACTCTGTCATTAAACGTGTTAATAACCATTGAGTGACGTTAGCTGTGTGATGCTAACAGTTAGCTCTGTCGCTGTGTGACTGTGTCCCAGGCACAGAGCTGCGGTCCTGTAGCAGCAGCCTCATGTTAAACAGAGCGAGGAGTTGAGATCAGCGCGCTGCACGCAGCTCTACAATAAAAATAGATTTGACCTGTTTAGGTAAAGTTGAGGTGATTAAACAAAATAAAAAGATTGTGCAGAATTTCACACAGATTGGCTGAATTTGCGTTAACTGTTGCCATCACAGCATCCTGGGAGGATCATAAATGTTCAGTGGACAGTGAATGTGGAAGGTAGAAAAGCTAATCTTTATTTTTGACGAGCTGGAATCAGCTGATTTTTGTTTTTTTGGTGTGAAAGTGATGTTAATGCAGCATGAGAGTCACATTCACTCCACAGAATTATTTCAGCTAGAATAAGTCAGACTTGATGGTCCGTTCTGGTCAGCACAGCCGTCTGTCTTCATGTCAGTTTGGCTGTAACGTGGTGTTCACTGCCTCAGCGGCTTCCTGTTCTGACCTCAGGTCGACTTATTGAACTGGTTTAACTGATCATCAGCTTCTTCTGTTTCTCCCTCTTCTTCCTCTGCTTTAGCTTCTTCTCCTGCGCCCTCCTCATCTACTTTCTGCTTCTTTTTCTTTCTTCTCTGCTCCTGTCACGAACAATCTTGTCTGTTATGTGTCATGAAATCTGAATTCCTCACTGACGTTGTGCTAAAGGCAGCTCACAGCAGCTGCGTCCCGATCCCACAGCTCACACCACCGTCACATCTCAGCAGCAGCTTTATCAGTTTCACTCCTCAGCTCACACTACTGAGCTCAGCCTGTGTGTGTGTGTGTGTGTGTGTGTGTGTGTGTGTGTGTGTGTGTGTGTGTGTGACGGGGTGGTTGGTAGTTGAAGTCCCACTCTTGGTGTTTAGATGTGGTTCAGGATGTTCCTGTATGTTTTTCTGCTGGACTGCTGCTGTAAACCCAGAGACCGCTGGAGTGTGTTGGCTACACCACAGAGATCTCACTGTGTGATTGATCCACATCAAACAACTGAAACCAGAGCAGGGGGCAGGCTGACAGAGAGAGGGCTCCACACACCAGCTACATCCTGGTTTAACTCTTAATTAATTTACAGTTACGTTTAAATCCGTCCAATTGATTGCTGCTCAGCTAATAAACCCAAAAACTCAAAGTCAATTTTAAATTTAATTAACGTTTTGCCACTGCAGGTTTCTCTTGAATTCTTCTACAAAATATTAAGTTAATACTCAAGTATCTCCGGTCGTTCCTACTTCCTGTTCGTGCACCAACCGAGAAATGCAAACTTTTTTTTTTAACTTAAACTAAACGATGAATCTGCAGAGCCCCGGGAAGTCTGGGGAAAAACTAGTTTATGTGCACAACGCAGCACAAATTAGTCTTCTCAAATACATCCACCCTTCTTGTGTTTGTAAACAGCCGTGACATTTTTTTGTGGGCGGAGCTGAACGGGTGGCAGCAGCCATGTCAGGTCGCCTTCACAGATTATTTTAAGGCTTTGCCAGCAGTAGACAGGTCGTCTTACACTAACAAGCAAACCCTTAGAAAGTGGTAAAGTTTCCTGACCCGTACTCTTTTGGGTCAGTGTGTCTGAGATCCAACCAAATGGCCAACGTTACAGTTACCTTGCGGAAAAACGCAACGTCTATATGAAAGAGAATCTCAAGACACACAAATCCCTTGATATGTACAGCTTTGTACTTTGTCAAGGACGTTAAGTACAGAGATTTTTCTAATGACTGAGGCATATTATGGACAGATGGATGTCAAGGACATCGTTTGTGCACAAGAATTAATCCAACATTGAATTATGTTTTTGACACAAAACACAGCTGCTGATTTATCTGATTGGTCACAAATTGATGTCCCTTCAGACCAATCTGTGCAATTTAAAAAATGCAAGAACTCAACAGTGCGTGTTCGCAAAAAAAATCAAACTCTGCAGTGTTTGTAACATCACAGATATTTGACTTTCTGCATGAACCGTTTGTAGGCGCAACATTTATCTTCACTTGTGAAGTAGAACTTTAACATGAGAACTGTTTATCAAATGGATTTGTCAGTTTCCAGAATGTTCATAAACAAAAGCAAAACGTGTGATTGGTCAGGACCGAGCCTAAACAACATCTGACGGTATGAAACATTCCTGTAAAGGCAGATTTATATTTTTGCGGCAGCTTCATGCAGAGCCTGCGCCACTGTGAGCATTTATACTTGTGCGGTGGTGTGTCTGTGTCACTCTGCAGTTACACCTCCAAAACACTAGTCAGCGTTGGGGTTTCTGTGAAGTGCTGTAAAGTTTAGTTGATTCTAAACACACATTAGACACACATTAAACACACGTTAAACACACTTTAAACCCACATTAAACACACATTAAACACACATTAAACATGGCTTCATAGAGACAGTTTCAAACACCAATCAGCTTCACTATAACTGGCAGCATTCACAGACAAACACTTGTCTTTATCTGGACACATTTTCCCCACAAATACAACATGCTAACGTTATTAGCACAAGCCTATGGCATTTTACATTGTATAAATGAGCCTAGCAGCTAGCAGAGATTTCCTCTGCTCATATTTCAGCCAGGATAAATCACACACAGTGTGTGGAGGCTTTATTGTCTTCACAGTTTATTGTTTCTTATCTGTGAAATTAAAGTCAATCAAAGTTTAGTTTCCACTGAGGGAAATGTTTTCAGCTCACAGAGACAGACAGGAGGTCTGTGTCACTGTGACGTGGAGTCACATTTCTGGGGAGGTGCATGTCAGGCTATGGCGTAGGTATGGCATTGATTTGATGCAGAAGTATAAATCCTGCATAAGATGATGGAGTAAAATGATGGACGGTTAGATGAGGACAAATCCTGCCAGATTTTGGCCGTCACTCGTCCTGTCTCGTTAAAACTTGACCAACATTTAGCTGGTGTGGTGGACAGGTGTTGGATGAGGAGAGAGTCCTGCCTCGTCAGGGAACACGGAGGTGACACCAGAACTCACAGCCACACTGAAGGAAGACATGGGACAACGTTTAGGTGCACTAAAGCTGTCCCATGGGTGCAGCTGGGGGCTCAGACGAGTCTGGTTGTGATTTCTGGTGTCACTGTGTCACCGCAGGGCAGAGAAAGAGCAGCGGGGAGAATCTCAGCTGTTGATTGGTGTTTTTTAATCTCAAGTCTGGCAGAAAAACATACAGGCTTCCTCCTGAGAGGACGGCAGGTGAGTTCATCCCTTTGTTCATGGCTTATTTTCTGTTTTATTTTGAAAAGCTCAGAGGAAGTGAAGCTGTGATGTTTGTGTTTGTGTCTGCAGGAGCTTCATAGCGGAGATGCAGCTGTTTGTGAGACAGCTCGGCAGAAGTAAGACTCGAAAATGTTCTCATCTTAAAATGTGTTGTTTCATGTGAGTCGTCATTATCAGAAGGTCAAAGGTCACTGTGCTCTGTGTGCTCTGCAGGGATCACGGCTCGAGAGCATGGCTCCAACAAGAAGCTGGCAGCCCAGTCGTGTGCTCTGTCTCTGGTCCGACAGCTGTACCACCTGGGAGTCCTGGAGGCGTACTCAGGAGTCACCAAGAAGAAGGAGGGGGAAACTGTGAGCCGGCCGAGAGCTTGACTTTAAACACCATTTCCTGTGTGACGTTCAGTGTCTCACTCCTCTGTGCTGTTGTGTGTTTTGTGTGCAGTTGGAGGTGTTCGATGTCAACGTGTCTCCAGACCTTCAGCAGCAGCTGGCCACTGTCGTCCAGGAGCTCGGAGTCCAAATCCCCCCACCTGTGAGTCACCGGAGCCCCCAAAACTGACCTCTGATCAGTGTTAGCTAATATAATAGTCATATTCAGGGCTGTACCAGATCAGAATCTTTTCATGTGAATCAGATTCAGCTGTTTAATACAAAGATTTGACTTAGATTTTTTTCTCACAGGCAGGGCCAGCATGAAACACTTAAATTCCCCTCATTGACGTTATCTGGTTCCCTGTTGTTATTGGGTTTAAATCTGAACGTTGCCACACAGACCCAAAATCCTCCGCTGTAATCCTGTCAGGCAACTCTCCTTACTCTCGTCACGCTGTAAGTTAAATCTGACTCATGCTAATCTGCTGCTGTTCAGGGCAGACACTTTCAGTTTATAACTGTAGCGTCCGATTAAGTATCCGTTTAAAAAAAAAAGCAAAATGGTGGAAACAGTGGGCAAGATATGTTATCGTTTATATACCCCACACCTTGACAACCACGGCAAGCCTGGTTGTTACTTGATTTTTTAAATTTTATCACGTGCGCTGACCCTGCTGCAACATAAAAATATGTGACTGACAACAAAACAAACGATGACTCGACTTGAAGAATTTCAAGTCAGCTGAGGGGTCACTGACGAATGACTCGACTCTTTGACTCTCTATGATTTAACCCTTCATGTCGTCCCGTCCAGCCTGCAGACCCCTCCACCTCAGTGTCTCTGGTTCAGGGGAAGATGGCCACGTTTGAGCCGTCCCAGCGTCAGAGTGGAGCTGGGGTCGTCCCCTGGTCGCCTCCACAGGTCAACTGGAACCCTTGGACCAGCAGCAACATCGACGAGGGACCGCTGGCCTACGTAGGTCTTTGTTCTTTAACCTGAAGTACTGCAGAGGCTGTTTCATACTGCACTGGGTTATTGATGTGTATGGGCAGATATTCACTACTGGATCAGTACAGGTGGTTCACCTGCAGATACACTCCCAACAGGACCTGCTGATCCAGGACAGACCAGCAGCTGTTTGTCATGTTTGTGTTGATTACCTCCACGTTAATGAGATCAGTCGATTGTTGAGTGTGGAGTTGACGAGCTGCTCGTAGCTGGAAAACATTTAAATAAACTGTGGGTAGAGGTGAAACAGCTGATCTGTGTTATTTGTACCGTCTTTAGTGCACGCCGGAGCAGATCAGCGGCGACCTGCACGACGAGTTGATGTACCAGCTGGAACATGACGACAGCCTGCAGAAGGTCAGTCTGCTTTTATCTTCTCCCTCCTCTGCTGCTGCTGCTGCTGCTGCTTTACTCAGAATGATACTGTGAGAGATTCGACAGTGTAGAAAAATATAAATGATGTGTTTCAGACTTTGGTGGAACGCGACCAGCTGCCCGTCAAACAGTTTGAGGAGGAGATCATGACCACCATCGACAATAACCCTGTGGTGATCATCAGAGGAGCGACAGGCTGTGGTAAAACCACTCAGGTCCCTCAGTACATCCTGGACCGCTTCATCAAGGGAGGCAAAGCATCCGACTGCAACATCGTCGTCACCCAGGTAACACGCCGCAGCCAGCCCCCGAACTCTTGAGGACACAAACATATGTTTCCTCCCCTCCCTGTCCAGTGAAAAACATGTTGCTAATACTTAAATACATTAGACGGGGGACTTGGAGTTGTAGCGGAGTATTTTCACAGTGTGCTATCAGGGCTGGGCGATGTGACGACTGTGTACGATATATCGATATATTTATAAGCTAGATACAAATTTAGACAGTGTTTATATCAATATAGGGTTAAGTTGCGTTACACTAGTTTACTATAAGACAGTTGTTCTGTCAGTGAACCTTGTGAGCTGTAATGGAGCTGAATTTTGTAACGTTAACTTTGTTAAATGTTGCTGTTGTCCCTGGCTTCATATGAGCAGAGAAGTTCACTAGCTGCTAGGCTAATTTATACAATGTAAAATGCCATAGGCTTGTGCTAATAACGTTAGCATGTTGTATGTGTGGGGAAAATGTGTCCAGATAAAGACAAGTGTTTGTCTGTGAATGCTGCCAGTTATAGTGAAGCTGATTTGTGTTTGAAACTGTCTCTATGAAGCCATGTTTAATGTGTGTTTAATGTGTGTTTAATGTGTGTTTAATGTGTGTTTTGAATCAACTAAACTTCATATTTTCGAACAGGGAATAAAATCCCGGCCTTTGCATGTTATTTTGATAACAGTCTAAAACTGCTTGTAACATCTCAAACGTGGCTTTGACTTGTAACTGGACGTGCCGCCCATTTCATAGAAAATACCCAGATAAATATCGTGTATCGCCCGTCAGCCTGTGAATACCGAGATATAACTTTCTGTCCATGTCGCCCAGCCCTGTGTGGTACTAGTGCTTTTGCTGCAGTAATGAATGTGAATACTTCTTCCACCTCTGACATGAACACTGACAGGACGTCAGCAGCCTGTTAATGTGTATTAATCTCATCCTCCCTGCAGCCCAGAAGGATCAGCGCCGTGTCGGTGGCTGAGCGAGTGGCCTTTGAGAGAGGAGAGGATGTTGGGAAGAGCTGTGGCTACAGTGTCCGCTTCGAGTCGGTCCTGCCTCGACCGCACGCCAGCATCCTCTTCTGCACCGTCGGTACGTAAACACACACAGCACTGATTCTCACCAGATGTTACTGAGCTGAACTTTCCTAAAAGCTCAGTTTCCCCTGATCACACTAAACCCAGAGTGAACACTGTGTCAGTGTTGTGTGTCAGCAGGATGTCAGTGAGTCTGTTTTGTGTTTCAGGTGTGTTGCTGCGGAAGCTTGAAGCAGGAATCAGAGGCATCAGTCATGTTATCGTTGATGAGATCCACGAGAGAGACATCAATGTGAGCTCATTTATTATAGCCTAATAATAACTGGCGATGAGTCACTTCCTGTCCGGTCTGACCTCTGTGTGTCTGTGCAGACGGACTTCCTGATGGTGGTCCTCAGAGATGTGGTCCAGGCCTACCCAGACGTCCGCATCATCCTCATGTCGGCCACCATCGACACCACCATGTTCAGAGAGTACTTCTTCAACGCCCCCATCATCGAGGTGTTTGGACGCACCTACCCCGTACAAGGTACCTCACTGACCTGTGTGTGACCTCTGAGACTGACAGTGAAACGCCAGACGTTACACAGTAATCATTCAGTTCTGAATCTTGTGAGCAGGGGTCCAAACTTGTCAGCTGTCTGCAAAAAGTGCCATGTTTCATTACTGCCCTGTGCACAGTTATTGCGTCCACACTTTCGCTAGCTCCTCTGTCGCATGCTAACTAGTCACATTAGTGGCTGTATCAGTGCACCTGGAGATTCAACACGTCCCCTTCCACAGGGCAAAACAATGGATGGTCACGCAACACTTCATACAACTCGATGTCGTCTTTTACTGTTGACGCCGTCCTTGTCTGGGACGCATCAAGACAACATTAGCATTTACGCTACTAAAAATATGTGGTTAAATGCATTCCAGACCCGCTGAGCAGTTGGTCTGAGTGACTGGATCACATTGGATCAAGTGTGTCCTCTTGTTTACGACAATAAACAGAAGAAAGCAGCATGGAGGCCTGTGAAAATGTCACGGTGGTGACTCCTATATCTCTTACTTATTCAGTCCGTCTCTCAAACTCAGGGCAGTCTAATCTGGAAAGATGTTTGCTTGGGGGGAGACAGCAGTGTTTCATGGTGGCGCGTCACTTCATCTCATCGGCTAACATTAGTGACCCAGGTGTGAATGCCGATAGTAACCTCTCCCATTACATCACATAGCCAGATGTTTGCAGATGTTAGTAGCATATTTATGCAGTTGAAAGCGGGCTTATATTAGTTTTGTACCAGTGAGATTACATTCATCCTGGAGAGTGTTCCTCCCTGATGAGTTTGCTCCCCTTTGTGAGGCTTCCTGAGGTCAGTAATCATCTTCGCACCATCAGAATCTGAATAAATGTGATTCACAGTAAATCTGCAGCACCTCGTTTAGGTAGTCGTTAACAAGGTTTCTGAGAATCAGAAACTTGCATCATCTAATCTGCTCTTCTAGATTTAACCCAACTGATTCTACATGTTAGACGACATATGATGTTTGGGTCATTTCACAGTGTAAAATAAACCTGTCAGTGCTCTCTGGTGGTGTTTACTGTCACTGACCAGCAGAACTATACGCCCACACTGACATGTCTGTACTGAGATTCAATCAGCTGAAAATAATAGACACAATAGATCTGACTCTCGTCTGATTCTCCTGCTGCAAGGCGCCATCAGTTTTCAGAAGAAACCAGTCGATGCTAAGAAATGACTCTTCACTATGATTAATTGTCCAAATGAACAAAGCCTGAGACCTCAGCAGGATTAAGGAGTTGTGACTAATTCTTTGCTTTAAAAACAGAGTACTTCCTGGAAGATTGTATCCAGATGACCAACTTTGTCCCTCCACCAAATGACCGCAAGAAGAAAGACAAGGACGAGGAGGGAGGAGATGATGATGTAAGCCTCAGTCATTATTGTGTCCTCTGCTGTCACTGTTACAAATAATGTTTCTGTAGCTCCACAGGAGATACAGCTCTGAGTGACTGTCACCGTCTGTGCAGACTAACTGTAACGTGATCTGTGGTCCGGACTACACGGCGGAGACGAAGCGCTCGATGGCTCAGATTAACGAGAAGGAGACGTCCTTCGAGCTGGTGGAGGCTCTTCTGAAATATATCGAGACGCTGAAGGTGGCCGGAGCCGTGCTCATCTTCCTGCCCGGCTGGAACCTCATCTACTCCATGCAGAGACACCTGGAGACCAACCCACATTTCGGTACGTCACCACATCATGTTAAGCCACGTTTCCACCAAACAGTACGATACGGTTCAGTTCGGTACACTTTATTCCACTCCCACAGTGAAAAGTTGTGGATGGTACCAATAGCAGCGTTCCTTAGCGTCCCCATGTTTGGTCCCCCCTCTGTTGGGGTACCTAGCACACAGATCTGGTACTAAAAGGTGGAGCTGTGAACACTGCAGTCTGATTGGTCAGTAGAGGACGGTCACTCTGCTCAGGGCTGAGTTGTGTCTGGTTTTGAGGCTCATGTAACCACTGTTCATACTGTGGAGAGTTTTATTAGTAAACTGGAACTATAAAATGAAAGGATGTTTTGCTGCCTCTCACAGCAGCTGGAGTCTGAGAAAAAATCACTTCATTCACTGGGCCGACTGCCGGCAACTTTTAAGGTGGAACGTTAACTTGTAATGTTACTCAGAAAAGTTTGTGTGCAAAATGTGCAAGAACCCCAAAAAGTTGCTGAGAAATGAGACATTTCAGGCTGCAACAATCCCCAAAACAGCCAGTAAAATCCAGGAGGGACTGATGAACGGAGTATGAAGCACACACAGAGTGCAGCGTCAGGTCAGTGATAAAGGGTTCTGTATTTGTCTCCAGGAAGTAACCGGTACCGGATCCTGCCGCTCCACTCACAGATCCCCCGAGAGGAACAGAGGAGGGTGTTTGAACCGGTGCCCGACAACATCACGAAGGTCAGACTCAGAAATACTGAAAGCTTTGTTTTGTTCAGAGACATTCAAACCAGTTTCACTCTCAGAGAAGACTTTAAAGCATCCGTTTAGTTTGGATATATTCAGATTATTCAGAGTGGTGTCAAGGTTTAATTGTCTAATTTATGTCATTGTGAGCATTTTTACTTCTGAGGTGGTGTGTCTGTGTCACTCTGCAGTTACACCTCCAAAACTCTAGTTGGCAGTGGAGGTTCCTGTGAAGTGCTGTGAAGTTTAGTTGACACACATCAAACACACATTAAACACACAGTAAACACATATTAAACACACATTAAACACACATTAAACACACAGTAAACATGGCTTCATAGAGACAGTTTCAAACACCAATCAGCTTCACTATAACTGGCAGCATTCACAGACAAACACTTGTCTTTATCTGGACACATTTTCCCCACAAATACAACATGCTAACGTTATTAGCACAAGCCTATGGCATTTTACATTGTATAAATTAGCCTAGCAGCTAGCAGAGATTTCCTCTGCTCATATTTCCGCCAGGGGGTGTGTGGGTGTGTTTTCAGATTTCTCATTGGCCCTAAATATTCCTGTGGTCAGGAGAGAACGCTCATTAATATTTAACAAGCCATGTGTTTGACCTGCAGGTGATTCTGTCCACCAACATCGCAGAGACCAGCATCACCATCAACGACGTCGTCTACGTCATCGACTCCTGCAAGTAAGCATGTGAGGTCAGAGTTGGATTAGACCGCCTCCCAGTTTAAAGGTCAAACTAGTCTGATGAGTGTTTGGTGTCCTGACAGGCAGAAGGTGAAGCTCTTCACCTCCCACAACAACATGACCAACTACGCCACCGTCTGGGCCTCCAAGACCAACCTGGAGCAGAGGAAGGGCCGAGCGGGCAGAGTGCGGCCAGGCTTCTGCTTCCACCTCTGCAGCCGCGCTCGGTTCGAGAGGTGAGACCCCCTGACACCTGCGGTAAAACAGTCTGGTCCTGTGTTTGGCTTCATATCAAACCAGTTTGGAGAATGTTTACGCCAGCCTGACTGCACCTGACCAACGTGTGTGTGTGTGTGTGTGTGTGTGTGTGTGTGTGTGTGTGTGTGTGTGTGTGTGTGTTGTGTGTGTGCAGGCTGGAGACTCACATGACTCCAGAGATCTTCAGGACTCCGCTGCATGAAGTCGCTCTGAGCATCAAACTGCTGAGACTCGGAGCCATCGGACACTTCCTGTCCAAGGCCATCGAGCCACCACCGCTGGACGCCGTCATTGAGGCTGAGCACACTCTGAGAGGTACAAAACACACACACACACACACACACACACACAGATGATTCTGACAGATTCATAATAACTCTGATACAGAAGCTTTCAGCTTGTAAAGTTTGCAGAAATAAATCAAACTGAGTTTTTAAACGTCCAGTTTTTCTCTCATCAATAATCTCAAAGTGGTTTTCAAAAACAATATTTTAAAGTGAATAAACATGAGAAATGTTTCGGAGGGTTTGTTTTGTTTTTCAAATTATAAACATTTTCACACTGTGTGTGTGTGTGTGTGTGTGTGTGTGTGTGTGTGTGTGTCAGAGCTGGATGCTCTGGACTCTAACGATGAACTGACTCCTCTTGGACGAATTCTGGCTCGACTGCCCATCGAACCTCGGCTGGGGAAGATGATGATCATGGGCTGCATCTTCCAGTCAGTTTCTTCTTCTTCTTCTCCTCCTTCTTCTTTCATAGATGTGTAATGATAACTAGATACCAGATGCCAAGATGGCTGACTTGGTGCAAACATCCAAAACAGAGTCTATCTTCCTGGTGTACCTCTGCGGTACGTGGCCCACTGAATCTGCACAGTTGTGTTTCTCCCGCTGGCTCCGCCCACGGGTTTCCTCTTGGCTCATAGATTTTACACTTTGATGACATCACAGACTTTTAAATTGGTGTTCTTGGCCTGAGGAAAGTTTTACAGATATAAACCCTCCATGGATCAAAAACTCTGAATAGAAAGAATCCTCACTGAGCTTGTTGGCAGTTGGAGGAGTCCAGTCGTTTATTTATCATGGAGGTTTAAGAGGAAAAGGATTTGTGACCTGCAGGGAACTTTGTGCTGCAAAACTGCGAGTGGCCACCGGGAAAAATTGGCCGCTTTTTCTCATTCTTCTCCTTCTCTGTCTTTGCTCCTTATTTCTTCTTCTGATGTCTCACCCTACATCCTGTCTCCTTCAATAAAACATGTGTCCTCCTCCAGTGTTGGCGACGCCGTGTGCACCATCTCGGCCGCCTCGTGTTTCCCGGAGCCTTTCGTCAGCGAGGGAAAACGTCTTGGCTTCGTCCACAGAAACTTTGCCGGCAGCCGCTTCTCTGATCACGTGGCTCTGCTGTCCGTCTTCCAGGCCTGGGACGACGTCAGGTCCGTCTGTCAGCTGTTATTATGTGGTTTGTCTTCACTGAATGTCAGTAGAAAGTCCCTGTGAACGTGCACGCCACGAGCACGTTGGTAACATGAGACAAACTGCAGCAGGTGGTGTTTTAGTGTTAGATGCAGTAATGTGCTGATGAAGGCCGACTCCACCTGTTCACAGGTGTTTTGGTCAAACAGCACCGATCCTCTCTGAGTAGAGGAGATATTAACCCTGTGTTGTTGTTGTTCAGGGTTAACGGCGAGGAAGCAGAAAACCATTTCTGTGAACACAAACGTCTCAACATGTCGACTCTGAGGATGACCTGGGAGGCTAAAGTCCAGCTGAAGGAGATCCTGGTCAACGCGGGATTCCCTGAAGGTACCTGAGCGCACCTCAGGAGGAACATCCTGCCTGTTTGCATGAGAGTAATATTAACGCGTCTCTGTCCTCCTGCGTCCCCGTCAGAGTGTCTGATGACTCAGATGTTCAACACGGTGGGACCGGACAACAACCTGGACGTAGTGGTTTCCCTGCTGACCTTCGGCTCGTACCCGAACGTCTGCTACCACAAAGAGAAGAGGAAGATCCTGACCACCGAGGGGCGCAACGCCCTCATCCACAAATCCTCCGTTAACTGCCCCTTCAGCAGCCACGACATGACCTACCCGTCCCCGTTCTTCGTCTTCAGTGAGAAGGTAAAAAGAGACCATCCTCACATCATCCTCACAGCAAACTGAAGTTTAATATAGTTTAAGATATCTAAAATAAATAACCTCCCTCTTATAGCGTTCACATCTCTGAAGATCACACAGTAACTTGAATAAATCTCACATTCCTAATGAAGAAGAAATGAAAAGAGAGATCGTGTGTCGTTGTTACCGAGTGTGTTTGTTCTGTTTCAGATTCGCACCCGAGCGATCTCGGCTAAAGGGATGACTCTAGTCAGTCCTCTGCAGCTGCTGCTGTTCGCCTGCAAGAAGATCAACTCCAATGGAGACATCGTGGAGCTCGACGAATGGTGAGAAGAAGACACGCGGTGACAGTCTGACGTGTTTTTATTATCCACTAATCTGCTGGGTAAATTCTCAGCTGATGGAGTCGTTTGGTCTTTAAAACATCAGAAAGCAGTAAAAAATGGCAGCAAGGGAAAGATATCAAATGTTTTTATATCTGAGCGACAGTCCAAAACTAATAACGTTCATCAGTCTGATATCACATAAGACCAGCTGTGGAAAGTGCATTTACTTGAGTACTTGTACTTGCACGTAACGAGTCATCGCGGGGGTCTTGGTTTGAAACGTCTGACACAAAAATTCATCGACAGATATTCAGTATTTTGGTTTTACATGTTGTTTCGTCCTCGGCGTGTAAAGGCCGTTAGTTTGAGTTTCATCAAACTTGGTCGTCATTGACCCGACATAAGGACTCAGTGTCCCACAGGAAGTGAGTGATGACCTTTCACAACAATGTGTGCAGGATCAAGCTTAGGATTCCTCACGAGGTGGCGGGCGGTATCGCAGCCCTGCGCGCCGGACTGGAGGCTCTGGTGGTGGAAGTGACCAAAGACCCAGAATACATCAGACAGATGGACCAGACCAACCAGCAGCTGCTGAACCTCATCAGACTCATGTCCAAACCATCTGCAGCTGGACTCAACATGATGGCCAGCAACCAGAGGTGCACAACACACACACACACACACACACACACACACACACACACACACACACATGCATGCAGGTCTTTGAAACACCTCACACTTCTCTGGTTTGGTTAACTTTGAACTCCATGAACAGTTGACCTGTGAGTTTAACCATTTAGCGAGATCTGTTGAAACGCTGTCAGGCTAACATCACTAGCTAACATTAGCTAACATACTTGCACGTTAGCTAACGTTAGCTACTATTGTCTACATACAGTGGCATAACAAAGTTTAGGCCTCCCTACACCTTCAGTTACATGAGAATAAGATGAACTGAATTTTAAGCAACCCCTGCATGGTCAGTGCTCAGTAGCGCCCCCTGTCTGTATCCAGCTCAGAGTCTTTCAGTTCTTGTTTGGAGGATTTCTTCTTGGGCCGTCTTCATGCTCTGCTCTGTGAGGGGCGTGGCCAAACTTTCAGCTGGCTCCTCTTGAGGTCGTCCAGTGTGTTACGGATCCTCTCTTCATCCTCAGCTTTTTTACAGATGCTGTGATGTCTGGAGTTTAACTGAATCCATTCTTCCCTCTTCCTGTGAGATGTTCCCCGTGCCACTGGCTGCAACACAAGCCCAAAGCATCATCCATCCACCCCGTGTTTAACAGTTTTTTCTCCAAACATACCTTTGCTCACTGTGTCCAAAAAGGACGTGTTTCCAAAAAGCATCAGGCTTGTTTCGATGTTCCTTTACAAACTTGTGAGGCTGGATTTAGTGGTGAGGACACAGGAAAGGTTTTCTTCTGATGACTCCTCCATGAAGCTCATACCTGTCCAGGTGTGTCTGCACAGTAGAACAGTGCACCCCCACTCCAGAGTCTGAGAGATCTTCCTGCAGGTCTTTTGATTTGCCTTTCCAACCATCCTGCGAGCAGCTCTCTGTGAGAGTTTTCAGCTTGACCTCCACACTTCCTGTTAACTGCCATGACCAAGTGAGGAAGCAGCTCCCTGAAAACACTTTGCTGTCTTCCTCTAGTCTTCATCAACTCTTTGAGGTTTCACAGTGTCAGGCAGCTGTTAGAGGAGAACATGGCTGCTGGTTGTTAGGACAAGCTTCCAGGAGTCTCCTGCTCCTTCCTAACCATGACTGTCAACAAGTCAGAGCCCTAACGAGCTCATTAAGGTCTGAGACCCCGGGAAAAGTTGTCTAACAGCTCACATGTCTCGGGGGTGTCCAAACTGTTGCATGTCACCGTACTGGGTCAACCGTTAAACGTACTAGCTAACGTTAGCCCAGATTCAGTGTAACTGATTCTCCTCCGTCTTCTCCTCACAGGATGGGAGACGGCCCTCGACCTCCAAAGATGGGACGCTTCGACGGAGGTGGAGGAGAAGGAGGAGGCTACCGTGGAGGAGGAGGCGGCTACCGAGGAGGGGGAGGTTACAGGGGAGGGGGAGGATATGGAGGAGGAGGAGGGTACAGGGGTGGAGGAGGGTACAGGGGAGGTGGATATGGAGGAGGAGGAGGTTACAGAGGTGGAGGAGGGTACAGAGGTGGATATGGAGGAGGAGGAGGTTACAGAGGAGGTGGGGGCTACAGAGGAGGTGGAGGAGGATACGGAGGAGGAGGAGGAGGATACCGTGGAGGAGGAGGAGGGTACAGAGGAGGTTATTAACATCATGTCATTGTCACTGATCTCAGGAAGTGATGAAGAGTCGATGTGATCTGGATTTTTTTCTTAAGATTAGTGACCACACGTTGTTGTTGTTGTTGTTGTTGTTGTTGTTGTTGTGAGGACGAAATGTTAGTTATCAGGTCAGAGAGCATGATGATGATGATGATGATGATGATGATGACAGATGGAAACTCTTCTTATTTGAGCTGTGTAAACCAACATGTGATCCTGTACCTTCTGTTTGTGTAGCTGCTGTCAAAGTCACACATTAAACTGTTCACGTTTTCTCAGCTCGTCTCTCAAACTGTTTTTTTTTTTTTTTTTTAGAAGCAGAATTAACTTTTACTAAAAATAAAATCTGTTAAACAGGATTTTAGAGACACTGAAGTCCTGAGTCGGATCCCTCCAACACAACGCCTCCTGTCACTCTCAAGATGTCTTTGAAAGAAAGGCAAAAGAATTACAACCTTGAAAACAAAGTTCCTTTTCCAGGCCTGGACAACAAGATGGTGAAATTCCATGACTTCTCCAGGTTTTCCAAGACTGTGGGAACCCCTGATACAGCAGCTGTCATAACAGCAGATCTCTACGACAATATTTTAGGACCCCATTTTGCTTTGTGACAAATACAAGGCTGAACCCAAATGTCCGCACTTCACTGCACCTGCAGACTCGCAGACTTTGCGGGCGCGTTCCCGGGAAGTCTGGGAGTGCTGAGGACTGTCCAAATCCACAATTCATCCAGTCCAAAGGAGCCTAAAGAGGACATCCTGCAGACTTGGGGCGCAGACTTCAGCAGATCTCACTGATTTAATAACCCACAATTCATTGCAATACAGACGTGACGTAGTTTCTTTAATAGCCGACTTAAATAACAAAACATATGTGTGTGAAACAGTTACTAGCCCCTTTTACACTGCCAGATTTTCAGCGAATGTTCGGCCGATTTACCGGCAAGCTGCGAGCGTTTAGACACAGAGCCGGATTGGCGAGTTGATCCGAGGTGCCCAATTTTCCTCCTTGTAGGGTAGCCATATTGGTGGAACGGTTTTGGTCTAAACAGAGCGAGGCGGTTTTCCACCTCGGGAGGGGCTGTTGATGACTTGTGGGAGGGGCTGTTGATGACGCCGCACGTTCGACCCACTGGCGTGGACTTCAAACCCGGAAACAGCTGATAGCAGGAATGAGTATCTAGGAGCACTAAGGAGACGCAAAGCAGAAGATGAGCAACTGGGGAGATAAAGAATTGCGCGCCCTCCTTGCCCTCGCTAATGAGGAGGCCGTTAACCGTCAGATGACGGGAACCGTGAAGGACGGGCCGATGTACGAGAGAATCACCGAAGGACTGACCAGCCATGGCTTTCCTCGGTACATCACTGTTTACGTCACACGCTGAGCTGCACGTTCTGTTACTTGCTCACGCCCCCCATTGCCTCGAAAAAGGAGCATTCTGTATAAACAAAAGTAGGCAGGCGGCATTTTGCCGCACTCCCTGATTTTGTTTTTATACTGCCAATGCTGAAAGAAGACGGATTGGGCTTTCCTGCGCAATTCCTGTGTAAAAAGGGCTACTGTCGCCTGCTAAAACTCGACTTGAATCCTGTAGGCCAGAAATAATATTCAACCAATACAGACTGTAGAGGGGAATCAGAGTGCAGTGTATTACTGCAGCTGTAGGTGGCGCTGTGTAACGTCAAATATATACAGGTCAGAAAAGAGGCCGAAAAACAACAAAAGCAGATCTTGTGATGTCACCAACAGGCAGACCTGATGTATGAACATCTCTGTGTGTGTGTGTGTGTGTGTGTGTGTGTGTGTGTGTGTGTGTGTGTGTGTGTGTGTGTGTCTGCAGTCTGTCACACAGACATTTATTTTGTTCACTCACTAACGACTCTGCACAGGTTTATATCTTGTTATCTGCAGGGACAGATGAGCAGCAACAAGTAAAACCATCCCGCGGGCTGTCTGTCAGCGCACTCTACGTGATGACTGTGAACTCGTCACAGTACGTACGACTGAAGTCCACGAGTCCAGAGGGTGGACATTTGGATGCAGCCCAACAGACAGATGTCAGACTGTTGCCTTCAGGTACCAGTGAGACATTCAAGTTAAAGAGTAAAGTCTGAACAGAGACACCTGCCTGCTGCTTTTTATCCTCAGAGGAGCCTCAGTCTCCTCCTCAGTTGGCAACATGTATAACAAGAACTGGAATCACCACCCTGTGGTTGTATGACTCCGCCCACCAGCCCATCCTGTGGTTGTATGACTCCGCCCACCTGTCCAGTGTCTCTGCTTCACACACAGAAGATCTATACAATCAGCACAGTTTCAAGATTAGAGTCACCAATTCAGTATCTGACCAAATGTCTCCCCTTCTGTTCCTGAGATATGACGTTAAAACATGATGATGTCACAGTCAAGCTGACCTTTGACCTTCATTATTTTATCCTGTGAGACATTTGTGTCAAGTTTGGTCGGAGTTAGTGTATGAATTCTTCAGTTTTGTGAGGTCACACTGACCTTTGACCTTCAACCACCAAGTTCTTATTGGATCATTGCTGAATACAAGTGGACGTTTGTGCCAAAATTGTGGAACTTCCCTCAAGGCCGCCTTGAGATATCGTGTTCACGAAATGAGACGGACACAAGGTCACAGTGACCTTGATGTAAGACCACTGAATTCTAATCAGTTCATTTTTGAGTCCAGGTGGATGTTTGTGCCAAATTTGAAGAAATTCTCTCAGTAAGTTTTTTGAGACATCATGTTCACGAGAATGAGACGGACGTGCACAGACAGATGGAGGGACAACCCGAAAACATAATGTCTCTGGCCACAGCCATCGATTCTGCACCAGCTGTGTGAGAGTTTTGCTGTTGTTAAACGTGGCCTCCAATCAATCAATAAATCAATATTTTCACTGTTTTCCGAGGAGGCGTGAGAAAAAAAGTTTTCTTCACTGAACTCAGTGTATCGTGACTCACGGAGTCTCAAACGGACACTGTGTGGATGAAGTGTTTCTTTAATTATCAGCTGTAGTTTGAATAAGATCAATTTAAATAAAGACGAATGATTCAAACACTTTAAAGTTGATTCTGAGGTTTGATTTATTCCCACCGCTGCAGACACAGACAGCAGCAGCAGGGGGCGCCACCTGTCCTCAGAAACATCAAGACTTTAATGTACAGTGTTCAGAGGTCCACAGGTTTGGGTCCTGGAGGAGAATAAACTCAGAGTTAAGATCCAGGTTTACACAGACTGATCTTCAATGTGTTGTATTTACAATCAGTAAACAGACAGCACCTGAACGCACCAGCTGCTGTCACTGACTGTGGGAAAAACGAGAACGTGAGCAGAGAAGCTGAAATAAAAAGTTTCATCACAGTGCTGATAGAAGTTTATTTGACCGTTTGTCTCCACTGGTGGGATGTAACTAAGTACATTTACTTAAGTACTTTGTAGTTTTACTGCGCTGTGATTGTCTGCCAGCTTCCTGTCCAGTGAAAAGCACGAATCTCCAGATGTGTCGATGCTTGAATGTTCGATGCTGCTAAAGGAAGGCAGCTGTAAAAGTTGTCGTCACAAAGCTGAAAACAGACTCTGACTGGTTTATAGATCGGTGGTTCTCACAGGACGAAATGATGACGATCTCATAGACCCTGAACCACCACTCCATTCATCCATCCATCCATCCATCCATCCATCCATTTTCATCCTCTTATCCGAGGCCAGGTCTCAGGGGCAGCAGGCTGAGCAAAATCCCCCAGACATCCCTCTCCTCATCAACACTCTCCAGCTCCTCCTGGAGGACCCCGAGGTGTTCCCAGACCAGATGAGATCTATAATCCCTCCAGTGTGTTCTGGGTCTGCCCCGGGGCCTCCTACCAGCTGGACCAGGAGGATCCTGATCAGATGTTGAACCACCTCAACATGAAGGAGCAGTGGCTCTACTCCGAGCTCCCTCCAGATGTCTGACTCCTCCCCCTATCTCTAAGGCTGAGCCCAGACACCCTACAGAGGAAACTCATTTCAGACGCTTGTATCTGTGACCTCATTCTTTCAGTCACTACCCAGAGCTCATGACCATAGCTGAGGGTTGGGACGGAGATGGACCAAGAAAAGGAAAGCTTTGCCTTCTGGCTCAGCTCCCTCTGAACCACGACGGCCTGGTGCAAACCATCGATCCACCTCACGCTCCATTCTCCCCTCACTGTGAGCAAGACCCCGAGATACTTGAAGTCCCTCGCTTGAGGTAGTAGCTCTCCCCCAACCCAGAGGGAACAATCCATCGTTCTCCAGCAGAGAACCATCGACTCAGATTTGCTGACTCTCATCCCGACCGCTTTACACTCAAAGTGCCCCAGGTCATGCTGGAGGTCACGGTGTGATGAAGCCAACAGAACCACATCATCTCTGAAAAGCAGAGATGCAATTCTGAGGTCCCCAAACTGGACCCCCCCCCCCCACCTTGAGATCCTGTCCATGATAATCACTCACAGGATCAGTGACAAGGGACGACCCTGGAGGAGGCCACCACCCACTGAGAACGTGTCTGACTTTGCACTGAGTATGTGGATGGAGCTCTCAGTTTGGTCATACTTGGACCAGATGGCTCGTAGCAGCGAGCCCGGTACCCTGTAATCCTGCAGTACCCCCCAGAAGACCCCCGAGAGATGCAGTTGTAAGCCTTCACCAAGTCCACAAAACGCAGTAGATGGGCACATGGGGCGCCTGCTCCACCTGCCGAGCCACCGGGCACCATGGTCTGTTTGTTCTGGAGACAAAACGACGTCTGTGGAGCACACGTTAGCATGTGCTGGGCTAGCGGCTCGTCAATGGCATGTCAAACGATGTAGGAGAAACATAGATTTTTATCGTGGAACATGTTTATTCAGAGTTTTTCCTGGTGTAAATCAGCTGGTGTGTTTGTTTCTGAGAGGAAGAGACCTCTGAGGATAATTCAGCTCCTCAACAATAAAGGAGTTCTGACCAGGAGAAGTTTCAGCTGGTTGTAATCTGCAGTCCTCTCTGATGGACGCCACTAAATCTGACACACTGGGCCTTTAAAGCGGGATTTATACTTGTGTGGTGGTGTGTCTGTGTCACTCTGCAGTTACACCTCCAGAACACTAGTGGGCGGTGGAGTTTGTGTGAAGTTTGATTCAAAACACACATTAAACATGGATTAATAAAGACAATTGAAATTACAAGAACACCAATCAGCTTCACTGTAACTGGCAGCATTCACAGACAAACACTTGTCTTTATCTGGACACATTTTCCCCACAAATACAACATGCTAACGTTATTAGCACAAGCCTATGGCATTTTCCATTGTATAAATGAGCCTAGCAGCTAGCAGAGATTTCCTCTGCTCATATTTCAGCCAGGATAAATCACACACAGTGTGTGGAGGCTTTATTGTCTTCACAGTTTATTGTTTCTTATCTGTCAAATTAAAGTCAATCAAAGTTTAGTTTCCACTGAGGGAAATGGTTTCAGCTCACAGAGACAGACAGGAGGTCTGCGTCACCGCTGTGTTTGTGTCCATGTGTCCACGCTCTCCTCAGTGTTTCTGTGACATGATGAAGTGTTTGTTTTACTGCTGCTGTCTGCAAGGAGACTCGTCTGTGCATCTTATTAATGAGCTCATTTACATTCATTCATTCAGCCTGTGTCTAACCTGTGTCAGATCACACTGATGAGATTCACCTCTGACCTCTGACATCATCACAGCTTTACTCTGAAAGTGAATGTGTTGATGAAGATCCAATCAGACCTGAACTGTGTGTTTGTGAACAAACTCTTTGTTATCTGTGACGTTGTTTCACCTCAGGGTCAAAGGTCATGAAGGAAAACATGTTTACTGTCACTCTGCTCGCTTTATAAAATTCATTCATCCTTGAAAACATCTTCATGTAAATCAGCCACAGATCCTTCATTTGAAAAACTGAACCCTTTAAAACATGAATAATTTGAAAAGTCCTTAATAAACCAATGACCTGCAGTTTAATGGTTTATGAATGTGAAATATTTCATACACTCTAATGAGGAGTTTAAAGTGGAATTGAAATTATTATTATTATTATTCCCACCCCTGTCCAAACAAACACACATACACGCACGCACAAATGCACACACACGCAAACACGCACACACACACACGCACACACATACACACACAAAAATAAAATGTTGATATGGCTCGACACCGAGGGTCCAGGTGAGGACAACGTGAGGGGGCCGTCCGCAACAAGAGGCGCCACAGCTCTCACCCACCTGGGCCGGGGTGCACACTGAGGGGTCCCCAGGACAGCGCCCCCCCATGGAGAGCAGGCATAACTACCGCTGCGGAGGGCCCCCATGAGGAAACACTGGAGCTAAAAACTAAGATATGCATCAGTCTAGAAATTGTAAAAAGAGAAGAGAGAAGATTTAAGAAAATTTAAAGGTAATATAAATAAATAAAAATCATTAGAAACATTGAGGATTAAATATTAATAAAAGAAATAAATAGCTATAAGGAAATAAATTAAGTAGGTCAACTAAAAGCTAAACTAAAAAGGTGGGTCTTGAGCCTCCTTTTAAAAATATCAACAGTCTCTGCGGCCCTGAGGTTCTCCGGCAGGCTGTTCCACAAACGGGGGCCGTAATGGCTGAATGCTGCCTCACCGTGGGTTTTGGTTTTAACTCGTGGAACAATAAAAAGGCCAGTGCCAGAGGACCTCAGGGTCCGCGAGGGCTGATATGGTAAAAGCAGGTCGGATAGATAAGAGGGCCCAAGGCCGTTAACACATTTAAAAACCAGTAAAAGAACCTTAAAATCAACGTATTCATTAAAAAATAAATAAAATTTACAAAAAAACGTCCTGTTTTCAAATCTGCAGAGACGTCATCAGAATCCTGCGAGGGTCTGCTCATCTGTTTCATATCGTCACTTTTTTTATACATTACTTTTAGATATGTTGTCTTATGTTATTTTTGTATTGTTGTAATTGATTTTATTTCATCGCACTTTTGTTCCTGGTTCAGCCACGTAAAGAACTTTATATAAATACAGTTCATTATTATTACGGCTTTTAAATGTTTTTTTTTTACTCACCTTTTAACATTTATTTCTTCTCGTGCCTGAACTGAGCTGCCATACACTAAGTTCAGTTTAATATGGGTGAAGTGTCTCTTTAAGGGAAGCTGTTTATGGTGGTCCAAAAAATAATTAATCACGATTGATTGATCCAAGTATGGAGGCAGCAGGGTTACATGTTGCTATGGTGATTTACTCTCTTTATTTAATTTGTCAAATACAAACAGGAGGTAAATTATAGAGAAATGAAAATGTTGTGACTTCAGAGGATTTTCCTGAAGTTTTATTAAATGTGCTAAATTAGTTTTTATTAAGTTTATTACTCAGTTACAGCTGTGGTGGCCCTGAGGGTCAAAACACGGTGACATTTCAGAAAACACAGTTACAAGATGCAACATTTTATAGAACACAACAGTTTGGAAAACACACCATTTAAGAAGTCCTGACATTTAAAAAAAAGACAATTTACAAAACACTACATATTAAAACCAACTATTTAGAAGACAAGACATTTTAGAAAATACGCTTCACAAAACACAGTCACATTTAGGAAAACACAACATTTTTAAAATTACAACATCTCAAAAGACAACAAAACATGTTGCACAAAACAAAAAAATTTAAAAAAAAATACATTTCACAAAACAAAAAATTTTACAGAACATTTCAGAAAACACAACGTTAAAGAAACCCCAACATTTGATAAAACACAACGACATTTTGGAAAAAACTCTGACTTGGTTGCAGAAAACAACATTTACAAGAAAAAGAAACAGTTTAGAAAACACAACAATTTGGAGAACAACTGTTCAGAGGACACATTTCAGAAAACACAACATTAAAGAAAACCCGACATTTCAAAAACCAACAATTTAGAAAAAACGACGTTTTAGAAAATGCAAAAACATTTCACAAATTACTTTCACAACAGTTTGTGTCATGTTGTGTTTCCTTCATTTGTTTTGTCAAAGTGTTGCTGCACTCTGTGGGCCTCCATATGTTTCTTTAGTTGTGACTCAAGGTAAATCAACATGTTGGTCAACAGCAGTTGTTTCATGATGTCTGACGCTGTGATTCATTCATGTCTGATTGTTTCAGTGTGACGGCACATGTGAGCTGATTCTCTGTATCTGACCCGTGATCTGTCCCTGCAGGAGGACCCGGGATCATTCCGGGACTTTGGAGGATCCTCTTGGAGCTGTGTCACGGAAGTGGCCGGAGTGTCCTCTGCGCCTCAGACCTGCGCAGTAGCGGACTGGGTGTAGTCTGGAGTCCCGTCTTTTCCTGCTGGAGTTTGGAGTTGGTGCATGGCGGCGGACACAAAGAGCTGAGGCCCGAGCTCACACACACTCACACACACACACTCACACAGCCCGATCGGCCGGGACACGAGCTCTGGACGCGGCCTGGAGCGAAGACAATCCGCCGCTGCATGTTCTCACTCTTGGGCTGAAGCTGTTTCCTGTCGGTAACCGGATCGTTACCGCAAACTTTTGGACAAGTTCAGGGAGAGTTTTTGTTTCTTGCGCTCGGAGTCGAGAGGGCTGAAAAAATGCGGAGCGTGATCCGGGCTCTGGTGGCTTGGAGCTGGGTGGCGGTGGTGTGTGTGCGCGCTGCCATGGACGAGTGTTCCGACGAGCAGAACCGACCGCAGCGCTGCATGCCCGAGTTCGTCAACGCCGCTTTCAACGTCACCGTGGTGGCGACCAACACCTGCGGCTCTCCGCCCGAGGAGTACTGCGTGCAGACCGGCGCCACCGGGGTCACCAAGTCCTGCCACATCTGCGACGCCCGGGACCCCCGGAACCACCACAGCGCCGTGTACCTGACCGACTACAACAACCAGCAGGACACCACCTGGTGGCAGAGCCAGACCATGCTGGCGGGCATCCAGTACCCGAACTCCATCAACCTCACCCTGCACCTCGGTAAGATCCCCCCGATAACATCCCCTTCTCTCCGCGCGAGCTCCGCTGCGCCGAATCTCACTGGGAAAATGTGCATTTTAAGGTTTTCTCGCTTGCTGATAAAACCACCCACACAGATCAACACTTTTACATATATTTTGTAACTTCTAACGAACCAGTCTTTTATTCGGCACTCACCCATTTACCCTCAAACCGCACTTTCTGTAGTAAATTCCAACTTCTCAGCAGGTTCAGGCGCTGCCGCTTCACGTTTGCCTTCACCTCAGCGGGCAGCAGCGACCGCTGCAAAACGGGTTTGTTTGAAAAGTTTACAAATCCAGCGACTTGTAGGAGAGGTGGCTTTGTGCCGAATTGAAGAAAACGTTGTCTCAGTTAAGAAAACACGCAGTTGTGACATAAATTGTAAGCACGGTTTCAAACAAGGTGGATAACCCTAAATTGGTGAAAGTTTTGTTTGGAGTTTGGTTTGACTTTCTGTTGTGTGGGGATAAAAACGGTTGCTTAACTCTTTCGGAGACGGTGCTCAGCTGAGCTTTTATCTCACCTAACAGAAATGTGAAAATCGAGCAGACAGAGGAGTCTGATGGAGTTTGGTCTCTGAACTTTATCAGCGTGTTGAAGTTTGAGCTGAAAATCAGTGATGTAACTTTGGGAATGAGGGATTTTTGCTGCCAGCAGTGTATCATGGAGGACATAGTTTTCATTGTTGGGGGTGGAGTGTGAGTGTGTGTGTGTGTGTGTGTGTGTGTGTGTGTGTGTGTGTGTGTGTGTGTGGAGGTGGGGGTTGCAGCTATTTTCTGACCTGACTGTAGGGTCAGCCTCTCCCAGCTCACTTTGTGATTTCCAGCGTTTGTCTGACAGTGGGCTCAGACTGCGAGCTGCTCTGGTCTGAAGGTGTGAAGTCAGCGGCCTGGGGTCCATCACCTCCACTCCGAGGTGTCCTCTGAGGACAGCTGGTCTCACAGTGTCTCCTCGGGGACTGAAACAAGTTGGGTTGTCTTCATGAATCAGTTCCAACACGTCAGCCAGTCCCAGAGGAAGCTGCAGGCGGACGACTGGTTTCCAAAGAACAAGAGCAGCATGAACGTTTCTCGACTTTGGAAACAGTCGTTTGACGAGATGTGAGGAGGCGTTTGTTTTCTACAGTTACACAGGATGAGTTTTAAAGGCCGAACCTGAAACTTTGAAACTGAAATAACCTAAAATGAGTTCAGACTTTGACACAAAAAGTTTTAAACTTCCAGCTTCTCAGACGTGACGATAAACTAAACGTCCTCTGGTTTTGTTTGACAAACGAAACATTTTGATAGTGAGAAACTGTCATTTTAAATATTTTCTGACATTAATAAACCTAATGATTCACCCTGGACACAGTCTTCAGATGAGTCTAACTCGCCGCCCTCGACTAAAATAACGTCACATAAAACAGGTTTATTTTCCACTGGGAACACGTCTGTGAGACGCAACATGTCGACTGTGACGTAAAAAGGGTCAGACTTTGAGATAACTTTGCTAAATGCTCACAAATCTGAACAGGGTTTGGTTAGTGACGAATAAACACTGTCTTCAGTTTGTGACGTCTTTAGACTCACTGAGCATCCTATGATCCCGCCCACAGCCCTGCAGAGTTCACTAACTGACCTTTTCCGGAGCTTTCAGTCACACGTCATGGTCCTCCTCAGAGTGTTCATGGGAATAGTTCGGTTGACTTGAGTTGAATTTTTACCTGGTTACGTGAAAGAAAAATGAAATCTAAAATGTTGTCATTGTGCGACCTTTAGTAAACAGATTCCTGCTGATGAAGGCCACAGGGCGTGGCTTAAACCTCGAGAAAAAATCTAGTAAGTGCACCTTGAGTTGGGAATTAATTTGTTTTAGAGGAAGTGTTTTTTATCCTCATCGCTGCTGCTGCTGCCTCCAAAGGCAGATAATGTTAAATACTCAGAAATCTGAACAGGGTTTGGTTGGTGTCTTTGTTTTGTGACGTTCTCCTGAGAGACTGCAGAGTTCACTAACTGGCCTTTTCTTGAGCTTTCAGTCACACGTCATGGTCCTCCTCAGAGTTTTCATGGGAATAACTCGGTTGTTTTTAAATTTTTCCCGGTTGCGTGAAAGAAAAATAAAATCTAAAATGTTGTCATTACGTGATCTTTAGTAAACTCCAGACTCCTCCTGCTGATGTGGCTGTAAACTTAAAAAGAAACCTAGTAAGTGGGCCTTGAGTTGAGAATTTTAAGAGGTTTTTATCCTCGTTGCTGCTGCTGCTGTCTCATGAGTCATTTGATCAGGGTTTGGTTGGTGTCTTTGTTTTGTGACGTTCTCCTGAGAGACTTTAGACTCCCTGAGCATTCCTATAGTCCCGCCCACAGCCCTGCAGAGTTCACTGACTGACCTTTTCTGGAGCTTTCAGTCACACGTCATGGTCCTCCTCAGAGTTTTCATGGAAGAAAGTACCAAACATCTGCTGCTTGTCTCTGTTTCATATCTCAGTAAACAGAATATTTTTGGGTTTCAGATGTGGGTCAGACAGGATGAACCCTCTGAAGCGTCACTTTGGATTGTGATGGACATATTTTTAATATTTCAAATGTCTTATATCCTGTGCGAAGAATCAAATCAGTCTCTCTGTGCAGCTCTGGTTGCGGCTCTGTTAGCCGTCGTCTTAGTTTTCCCGTAGCTCCGAGCCGGCCTTTTAAAAATACCTGTCTATTTCTGAAGCCGGTGAGCCTCGGGCCTCCCAGCAGCACTACTGTTTTTAACAGTGCTTGACATTCCTGAGTGGTTCAGTCATGCTGCCGGTTGGAGCTGAGCTGCTGTCTCTGTAGCCTCAGGTACTGAAGTCTGATTAGAGCTCAGCGCCTCGTTTTCAAATGGAAATGCGTTTAATTACACGCTGAGGTTTCTCTCCTCGGGGCCGTGTTTTCATTGTTGGGTCGCTGTTTGCTTCATAATTAGAGCTCAGGCTTTGTTCTGCGGCAGACGGATGATCTCAGAGGTGTAAAGGCAGAACAGCTCCGAGATCTGATTCAGCAGATCTGGAGGATAAAACTTCATTTATCCTGCAGGGAACCGTCGTGAGTCGGAGCAAGTGCAGTGAAATCAACAATAATTATCGATTGAAAAAGCAGCTGGCGTCTGAGGCCGGAACAGGAAGCGAGCGTCTGATCGCCACCAGCTGAGTTTCCTTCGTCAGCTCAGTCGGTGTCGTGGTCAGTTTGGTCGCTGGTGGATGAATCTGCACCACACAGGAAGTCCAGAACTTTCTTCTCAAAGCATCATGACAGATTTCTGGGTAGCGAAGTCCTCGTGGTTAAACTGGAGTGTTTCCTTCCAGCTGTTTTGATCATGTAATGACATCGCTCAGTGAGCTTTCCCAAATATTTGTCGTCTGGACAGGAAGTGGTTCTGCAACAGTTTGTTGAAAGTGTAAGGGCTCGTTGAGTTTCATGTTTGCATCAAGAGTTAGTTTCCTGTTGAAATCGTTTCCTGTTTAGGAGACGATAAATATTTAGACCTTTTCTGCCAAAATGATTTTCAACAGAGACGAAGCTCAGACGGTCAGCGGAGGAGGTCAACCCTCCGAGTCAGAAACTAGATGATGAAAGAAACGAGTGCTTCGGCTATTAAATTTGTGTCCTTTGACTCTGTTCCTGTTCCCTAAAGATTGGTGATGTATCTCATTAAAGATTCCTCTGATGTCACGTCGGCGGTCTTGGTTTAGTTGAGGCGGTCAGCCTCTGTACTGACACCATGTGGGAAACCCAGAGACAGATTTCTATACAACATTTTTAAAGAGCAGATGTGTCAGGGCAGGAAGTGACCTTTATATGATGATATAGAGATTTAGAGAACTGTCTATTCCTAAAAACATGGAGAAATTTTATTTTATCATGGCTTTTGACAGTATTGTCTGATTTATGTAGTGATAAAAAAAGAAATCCAAAATCCCCTCTGACTTGAACTTGCCCACAGAGCAGATTAAATCCAATGATCAGATTTCTGTTTTGTAAATGTCTGCAAATCAGTGCATATTTAAACAAAAAAATTGTTTAAAAATAATTGTCTTGATGTCAGTAATCAACTGGGGATGTTTCATGGTGATATCTGAAAGTTTTGGTCTAAAAATGTATTGAATCTTACAATACATATATTTAAAAGCCGTTTTCTCATAATTAATTATTTTTTTTCAAACTCCAATAATCTCCTCTTCAGCAGCACTTAAATCCACCAAATTTTCCAGTTTGATTCCTGTTTATATTCTGGAGGTTTTTACCGAGGGCTTTGTTCACAAATCATTCACAGCCTGATTTATGGAACTTTTTTCCCAAAATATGGCTTAAAAAAAGTATGGCTATTGACAGTATTTTCTAATATATGATAAAAAAAAGATATCCAGAGTTCCCTCTGTGAAAACCTTTGTCTCTAATATGTCAACAAAATGAAACAAGGATTTTGAACCTGGCTTTATCCAGTGTTCAGATTTATGTTCTTGAAGAGTATGGACATTAGTGGACATTTAATTAAATAATGTCTCATTTGCATATTTAAACCTAAAATTTCAGAAAACATTCATGGTGAGATCTGCGAGTTAAAATTTATGCCACAGTGTCTTTTGTCTAAAAATGTTTGGAATTTACAATCCATATCTTTAAAGGCCTTTTTCTCAAAATTATTTTTTTCTCTGAGCCAAAAATCTCAACTTCAGCAGCACTTAAATCACCAAATGTTCTGGTTTGATTCCTGTTTATATTCTGAAGGTTTTTACAGAGGGGTTTGTTCATGTATCATTCACAGCCTGATTTATGGAACTTTTTATTCCTAAAATCAATTTTTTAAATGGCTGTTGACAATATTTTCAAATTTATGAAGTGATTAAAAAAAGAGATTTCTCTCTGTGAAAACCTTTGAATCTGATACGACAACAAAATGAAACAAGATTTTTGAATCAGACTTTATCCAATGTTCAGATTTCTGCTCTGGAAAAATAGTAATACAAAAAATAATTGTCTTAATTCAAGTAATCAACTTAAAAAGTTTCATGTTTATCTGTTAGTTAATTTTTTTCCATTTCATTTCTAATGTCTCTCCTTAAATGAGGAAACATTTGATCAAATAAAACAACAAGATTTAAAAAATGACAAAATATTTAGTTGTTACCAAAGATCTCGACCTCATGCACCAGTAACCAAACCAGCCCAGTCGCCGCAAGAAAATGTTGGCATTGTACATTTCTGCAGAGCACAGATACCTTACATTCATACGTTTCATACATATCATATCATCGTTTTTAAAGTGATGTTGAGCTGATTTTGTCATCAGGAGGTGGAGGGGATGGCGAGATGCTTGTCACACTGCAGACCAACAGTTCAACACCAACAAACAACAAGAGTGGTTGTTTTTAAGCGAGTTATTGCCGTGTCAGCAGTGTTTGTGTATGTAAACCAGGCATTTTAAGCCCATTCATAATCTCTTTGTAATTCTAATCGTGGTGTCTGTACTGTAATCTAAAAACACGGTAACCACAGTGTTGCTGAAACATTAAGTTTCAACGTATCTGCCACATATCAGTGTAGAAATGTAACGAATCTGTGGTTTGCAGAAACATAAGCCAACATTCAGTCTGGTGCTTCGGTCGTTCCGTGTCTTTTCCCAGCAGTCAGTGAGTGGCTGTGAATCTCTGCTGAGTCTGAGCGTCCTGCTCCTGTGGGATGATGAAGTTCACTCTGAGGCTGTGGATGTTGGCAGTCTTAATCTCAGGAAACATGATGTGTTTGTGGAGCTGAAATCTGCTCGTGTTTCTGTGCGCTGGGACTCTTTGATGCGGCAGGAAGGCAACATGTCCGGACTCGTCTCCGCAGCTCAGACTGCAGAGTCGAGTCCGACATGAAAGACCCACAAAGAAGAAACCTGCAGATGGACGGAGAGGGGCCTCCTGCATTCATCTGCATTCAGCCGACACAGGAAACAAGCACTCACTCTCGCATTCGCACTGCGTGTCGGAGACGTTTCAGTACAAGTATCAGAGAGAGTTTCTGTAGCGACACTCAACATCTCACCTCACAAAGTAACTTCATCATTTCACAGAAGAAACCAAAGTTTGAAAATGTTTAATGCAGCTGCACCAGAGTTTGTCTGAACAACGCACAGCTGAAAATCAGCAAGGATTTGAAGTCCAGAGTGAAGTGATCAAAGACAAAGTACTGAGAACGTTCAGGTGTTTTCAGGCTCAGAGTGGAGGAGCTGGTCATGAACCTAAAGCTCTAGGGTTTTATCTGTTTAATAGAAACGCACCAGTCGACTAGAAACAGGACAGAGTTCATTAGAACGACATTAATGACTCGTTAAACACTGCAGAGCTTCAAAAGCAAAGCTGTTCCCAATGAGGCGTCCTTGAAGATTAAATCTGCATTAAGATGTCTACAAACAGCAAGACAAACGTTAAATATATTTATATTTATGTATATATTCTTAAGTCCAAACATTTCATACATAACTTCAAACTGTTGGCTTTATTAACCCTTGAAGAACAAACGTCCCGCTGACAGCTGCAGGAGATGGTCCTGTTTAAATCGGTCGAAAATAAAAACAGCAAAAACATTCGGTTATTTTTGCAGCAGAAAGCTCAGACTTCTGTCTTTCCCGTCATCACTTTGCACGTTCTTAATGGCGCCACTGCGCTGCGTCACGTGTGCTGCAAAACCCCGCAAAAATGTTTTTCTTTATATTCAAATGTTTTGTGTTTTTTATTTTGTAAAATCTGATGAAAAACAGCACGATTTTTGCATTTTTTTCCCCTGATGATACAATTTAAAGACTTTAATCAAATATTATAGTTTATTTAATTACATACACTTTTAGCTGACCTGGTGCAGATTTTAGGAACATGAAGCATTTGGAGATGGTCCAGGAAATGACATCACTGTAGGCAAAAATACCCATGCAGGCACTGGAGGACCTTTTCTTTTGCACATTTTAAAGGGTCAATGGTTAATAAATAACTTAAGATTTTTGTTCTGACACTGTCTGTGTGAAGCACATTTTAATCTCTAACTTAAAAAGACCTAATAAAATAAAATAAAAATAATTGAATAATTACAACATACTGACGATTTAAAGATCAATAATATGACACATCTGGCCAGCTGATCAAAACGCAACAACCAACCTGGCAACCTGATATCAAAGGCTTATAACTGATGAGTAAATGAATAATTGACCCTTAATAAAGGCCTTAGTCTCAGTCCAGTGAGTCTTGTTACAAACAGGATTTATTCAGGATTGATTCTAATTAAAGGTTGATTTTTTTTAGTCAGTGTGTTTTATGTTAATTACAGAGAAACTTAACAAACATGAGGTCACGTGAAAACAGCTGTCTGAGGGTGGAGGAGGAGGAGGAGGAGGTGTTACTCGCTTCAGTACCTGAGTGACTCTTTGAAGTCTGAACATGGAGGCAAAACATCCTTGAATCCTTGAAAAGATAAAAAAAGAACAGGAAGACAGAAAGATAGAAGATTAGACACCTCTCAGATCTGTGCTTTAAATTCTGCTGTGAGACGTCAGGCCGACACGAAGCGGGAGGTGTCCACAACCGGAGGAATTTTAAGGGAAATTTAAGGGTATTTTAAAGGGCTTGAGTGTGTCTGTCTCTTTCATCAGCTCCAATAAAGTGTCAGTGGTTTCCACAGCCGATGGTCCAGCTGTGCAGCTCTCATAATCTCCTCACATCGCAGGTTCCCACGCTGAGCTCATTCCTCAGACTCAAAACAATGAGTCCCCACCAGATGACACCCCCCACCCCCTCCTCCTCCCCCCGTACACACACACACACACACACACACACACACACACACACACACACACACACACACACACACTCTCAGATTGGTATAATTTACAACAGCTGGCCGCTGCAGAGGGAAAGAGCGTGGAGTTGTTGGGAAAGCCTGAAGACGGGGAGAGAAACTCTCAGCAGGGTTTTCCCACACTGCACTGCTGCTGTCTCTGCTGTCTGAGGGACAGACGGACAGACAGGCAGACAGATGGACAGACAGACAGACAGACAAACAGATGGACAGACAGACAGACAGATGGACGTCTTCCTGTAAGACACGCTGCAGTCACATGAACGTCAGCTGCTTCTGACAGAAAACTTAAATCAGATCCAGACGCTTCAGTCGAACCAACCCCCTCAGGTGTGTTTGCTCTGAACACATGACCTCCACGCTCGGCTCTGATTGGGCACTGATGTTCTGATGCTGCTGCACTTTGTTTCCTGTTGGTCTCTCACAGAGTAGCTCTAAACTTTGCAGCATGTTTACTGCACCTACTGCACCTGTTTGTCCTCCGGCCAGTTCTGGTGCTGATCTGAACAGAGTGACTGTTGGAGGTTCCCACAGTCATGAAGCTCCTGGAAAAGTCATGAAATTTAAAAACATTTTTCAAGGCCTTGAAATGGTTTGGGATCAAAATAGTTTTGGCTGTAGTTAAAAATATTTTCGTATAAGCCTCAAAATGTGTTTAACATCACACTAAATGGTGTCACGTGATACACACAGACCAGACCGGCATCACGTCGTCTCCAAGGCCACGCCCCCTTTTGGCAGAATGACTTGTGCTGTCACATAAAGAGAGAAACAAAGAAACTGTAAAAGAAGGAGAGGATGTGACGTCAGTGACAGTGTTTGTATTTTGGAGCCAGAGTCTCACTGTAACCTGACGGATCTGTGCTGGTTCACCTGTCCAGCAGATCAAAAACACATTTGACGTGATCCTGACTGACGCTTTCATCTGTATGTGACGTCATGTCCTGTCCTTCTGTACGTGCTCCTTGGAGAGGAACAGGAAGACGCAGCCAGATAGCTGTGGTGTCGCAGGTTAAACAAGACGTTCACTGAGATCTGAGGCTCGTTATATACACGAATGTTCATGAATATGGTCGCCTCACAGCAAGAGGGTTCGAATCCTGGCGTGGGGGAGCCCCTCTGTGCGGAGTTTCCCACATGTTCTCCCCTGTGTCAGCGTGGGTTTCCTCCAGGTGCTCCAGCTTCCTCCCACAGTCCAAAGACATGCAGGTTAACTGGTGACTCTAAATTGTCCGTAGGTGTGAATGTGAGTGTGAATGGTTGTCTGTCTCTATGTGTCAGCCCTGTGATAGTCTGGTGACCTGTCCAGGTGAACCCCGCCTCTCGCTCAGTGTCAGCTGGGATAGGCTCCACCCCCCAGGACCCCTAACAGGATAAGCGGTTTTAGAAAATGAATGAATGAGTGTGGTAAATGGATGAAGGACCTTGAAGACAGTTACTGCTGATGGAGAGCGGAGGTGAGCTGCAGCAGGAGGCTGCTGCCGTTCAGTCACAGAGACAGACAGTCGACTAAATCTGTAGATCAGACAGCTGGTTATTAACAGGAGTTATTTACAGACAACATTCAGCCCAACAATACCTGGTGATTACATCAGATATATATTTAATTGGATTATCAGGCATCAGCATGATCTGGACATCTATAAATGATATATCTGTCCTCTGTGGTGGAACATTTGGGACATTGTCCAACTTAAGCGGGACGTGACGGTGATCAGCCTTCTGTCAGTGAGGTGTCATCAACTCTTCAGGCAAAGTCATGAAGCAGTCATTAGACGTGTCTTTAAAACAAACGTGTTTAACATGAAATAAATGAGTACAGACACGTCAGAGTTCTAATCTAAACATGTCAGACTGTACTGACATCTATCTAGAGGGGCGTGGCCTTGCCATCTTGTGAAGTACCTGCGTGTGCCGGTTTCCTCTTTCAGCATAAAAGGCTAGTTGGCGGCGGCAACATCTAAATAGGTGATCAAAGTCAGGAAGTGCCAGATTATTCACAAAATGTGTCTCCTATCTCAAACCTCTGTTCGTGCGCTTCACTTTAGTACAAGATGTACTTCCTGTGTGGTGCACTGATGTCAACAGGTAACTGTTGCCTCAAATCATGCGCCGCCGTTTTGCACTTTTTTAAAACTGCCTTTTCCTCTTCTTCATCTTCTTTTTAAACTGCAAATTGCAAACAGGTGATGGAGCGTTATCGCCAACATCTGACCGCTGTCTCCGCCCACACATGAACCAAACTTTCCCCACAGAGTCAATGCTGATTTAAAAGTGGCGCCACAGCTTGAAGCAAGGTAGCCAGCTAGCAGATGCTAACGGTAGCAAGCACTCACATCACTGTTGGCGAGACCAAATCATGACAGACCCGACAGACATCACTGACGGCTCTTACTCGACAACAGTTGTGGTAGTAACAGTAACAGTAACAGTTTTGGACTGTTTTGAGCGCCACAGTAGTGCCCTGCGTTTTCCCGTACTATGCAGTGTGAGCGCACTCCGCACACTTGTTAGCGCAGACGTTTGAGACACGCTGACAACATGTGAGTTTAATAATGTCTGACTGCGTCGCTGTGACGGCCGGCTCGTTTAAAGCACATCAGGAAACATTTCAGTGATGGAAAGGGTTTGAAAATCAATCTGTGAAGATGTGTTTGAGACTGTAGTGACTCTCTGACTTTAGTTTCTGTGCCCCCCATAACTGAGGGGTCAAGACGCTGACTGTGACTCACAGCGTCCCTGATTGGAGTCCGTCTGGGTCTGTTGTTGTGTCCCCGTCTTCTGTCTTTGTCAGGTTACAAAAAGACTTGATCAGTCTCATGTGGACGCGTCACACTCTGAACAGAGAAAGTAAAATGGTTCGTAGTCTCTGTGTTTTATATCACAGTGTTCGGGGCTGTTTGACGTTTCACTCTTTGATAAGTTTACTGATTGACGGAGAGAAAAATCAGCTGATTTGAGTCTATCATGACAGTGACTGTCAGCAGCAGCCTTAGAGTTCAGCTCAGAGTTTTGGTGTTTGAGTTGTTCGGCCTCACAGACAGACAGCTTTATCTCTGTGTCCTCCCAGTGAAGCTCTGACGGCTGAAACGCTGCTAATAAAGTTCAGGTGATGGACAGTTTGTTTATGTCTCACTCAGGAGTCTCTGACCCTTTGCACTCGTCACTAAAACTTTATGGAGACACAGAATGAGTCACAGAGTCGTCGCTGGGTGGATCAGCCGCAGTGTTATCTGGAGGACAGGTGGAGCTTTCACTGCACAGGGAGGAGATGCTCAGACAGACAGACAGACAGACAGACAGACAGACAGACAGACAGACAGACAGGCAGAGAGAAAGGCAGGCAGAAAGACAGACAGGCAGACAGACAGACAGACAGACAGGCAGGCAGAGAGACAGACAGACAGACAGGCAGGCAGAGAGACAGGCAGGCAGACAGACAGACAGGCAGACAGACAGACAGGCAGGCAGAGAGAAAGGCAGGCAGAGAGACAGGCAGACAGACAGACAGGCAGGCAGACAGGCAGACAGGCAGGCAGGCAGGCAGGCAGAGAGACAGACAGACAGACCTGCAGCTCCTGCACTCAGTTTGCTCTCAGCTTCCCGCTGCAGATCTTTCTGGAACAGTCCGGCTGCACTTGAGGTCTCCAGGGGCCTTTTATTGTTTCACTGACTGACACTTCAGGGGCCCCGAGCTGATCCCCCACCTCCATGAATATTCAGCCCTCTTCAGACGAGAGCTGAGGAATCCTGAGAGCTCAGATTCAAACCAGAGAAACAGCTTCTCTCTGCTGTGGATCGTCTTTGTGTTAGTGATGCTGAGACTGTCGTTAACGTTGACTCTTTACAGTCACATCTGAAAAGACGGAGATCCTGAACTCATAAAAACTGATGAGTCATAGATGTTATTTTATAAACGATGAATCAGTGAATAAATGAAGACAGAACGGTCCGATGGAAATAACTGTGTTCAGCTGCAGATGGATTTGTGTTTTGGTCCGTGAGGACAGTTTATACTCTGTGTGTCTGTAAACAAAGATGGCGGTCAGGTCTCCTCAGACAGGAAGAGGAATAGCCGCAGGTGGAATGTGAGGCCTTCAGGGACCCTCAGATATCTCTGTAACCTTGGAGCTTGTTGGCGTCTCAGGTCAAGATGACATGTTTGTTTAGTTGTGTCAGATATGAAAACCCTCAGCAGGGAGGAAACGTTTCTCCAGTGACTCTGACGTTAATGCTGCTCTCAGAGAAAAATGTGTGAAGTAGTTTTAATCTGAGCAGGTCTCAGACCGGCGGACTTCACAGTGAACTCTGTAGAGCTCTACAGGGCGGCACGGATCCAACCTTTGATTCTTAAAAAGTCTGAACAACAGCACAGTGCTTTTACCAACAGGTAGAAAACTAACTAATATTTTTATTATTGATTTATCTTTTGGTTTAAAACCAGTCACAAAAAGACTTTTTTAAATCTGAAAGTTTCAACCAAAACTCCGAGTTATTTAAAATAATTTCACATAAACACAAAGAAGAGCAACAAAGCAGCAAACAGAAAATATTCCTCGTCTCTGCCTGTAAAATAACTTTAATAATGAATCAGTAATCCAGATGTTTGTCGACCGAACATGTTTGAGAGCTGATAAAGTTTTATTAATAAACAGACTAATGAATTGGAATGTGAGTTCTGCACATGCTCAGTAGCAGCCAGTAAAACACCTGTCTGATGATGACCAAAGAGTCACCAAACAAACCCTTCCTCCTCACTGTGTCACCATCTCAGCCTGCAACTAACGAGTGTCAGTGTCAGTTAATTATTAATCAACCGATTAATCGACGAGTTGTTTGATCTATAAAATGTAAGAAAATGGTGAAAGATGTCGATCAGTGTTTAAGATGACGTCCTCAAAGACAGTCAGTTTACTTTCATACAAAAAGCAGAATAAACTCACATTCACACTCACATTTTGTTTGATCAATAAAATGTCAGGAAATGGTGAAACATGTTGATCAGTGTTTCCCAGAGCTCAGCATAAACATATTCAGTTTACTGACATTAAAAAAAGCAGAAATTATTCTGAAACTCAAGTCAGGAATTCAGACTTTCCCTCAGAGCCCTCCTCCCGCCGTCAAAGACAGGACGGTCCTATCAGGAGATCAGAGGCTCCTCAGACCTCACAAACCTCTTTGTCTTTCCTTTCTTTAACATGGAGGAGGAGGAGGAGGAGGAGGAGGAGGAGGAGGAGGAGGAGGAGGAGGAGGACTGTCCTCTGTTTCATCATGTCCTTTTCATACAGAAACACAAACACCCAAACAAAAAGCCTTTAGTGGAGAAAAATGGCTGAACGTCTCCTGGTTTGCTCGTGTTGGTGTGTGAAGTCACATCTTTGTTTTGTTTTCTCGACACTTGAATCTTCACGTGTCTGTACGTCAGAACTTTTCAGGCTTCACTGACGAGTGATGTTCTCGTTGTTCCTCTGAGATGTGGGAGAAAATTTCTGCAGATTTTTACTGCTGAAACTCAAACCCAAGAATTGTTCAAAAAAGAAACCGTGACGTGTTTCTGCGTCCTTCTCTAAATAGTTTTGTTCTTGAGGAGTTTAAAGATGATGAAGATGTTTAGATGTCTGAAGTGGAAATTTCCCGACACAGAAACTCTGAGTCTGGAGCGTGTCCAGCTGCTGACGCTCCCCCGCAACAACAAACAGCAGCGTCCTTTTGTTGTGAGAGGGATCGCCTCCTGATGTTTAACCTGCCGCTCTGTTCACTCATCACACGTCACTTTGAAGTACACACTCCACATTCTTGTCACCGTGTGCTAATTAAAAGGCCTGTGGTGCGTTCAGGGTCACAGCTGGAATGTTGTTGTCGGGGCTGGATGATGCAGGAAGTTTAGAATTGGATGTCTTGTGTTGAAACGCTATGTTTTCATCCATCGATGGTTCTGATAGAACATGAAAACGTGACTGTGTCGAGCTGTGTTTTACAGTGACGACGTGCGGCTTCACCTGAAACAGAAAAGTTGTGTTTAAATGAAACTTTAAGAGGAGCTGATTCACTCTGGAGATGTCACTTTAAAATCAGTGATGAGGACGTCGTCCACTAATTAAACTGATCAGGAGACACATATCTGGAGGGTTTACAGAGAGTTACAGGAAGTAGTCCAGATCAGTGGAGCCTGTTTATTTCCTGTCTCATGGATCTGGAAGTTGTGTGATCCTTTCTGTTTTTATATCGACCTCTCATTGTTGGTCAGGATCACCAACAGGGATCTGATTGCCAGGAGGTGGCGGGAGTTTTGTGTGGCAGGCGGCGTTGAATGAACGAGGACTTTAGATCATGTGACCACAATAACGTGACATTTTGCCACTAAGTTAGTGCCTGAGTCGCAGTGACATCAGTGATATTAGCTAAATAAAAGAATCCTGTGCAAGATGGCTGAACTGTTACTTTCAGGTGATTTGGCGTCTTTTCAAATTTTAAAACGAATCCAGACACTTGGCGTTTTGACATCTTGCCAGCAGATCTGTAAGCCTGTCACGTTTCAGTAGCGCTGCCTGCTGGTGACTGACGGTAGATGAGTCAGAGTCACTAAACTGTCACTAAATTCAAATATTCTTGTCTGAGAATAAGTAAAAAAATAATTCACGCTGATGCCGAATGAACGATGTTGGATTATTACTTTCTAATTTAGGAGATTTTTGGGATAATGTGTTGCCTAAATGTGCATAAACGGGACATTTCAATAGTGATTTTTGACGTTGATAATCATGACAACGATCGTAGCTTCGAAGCATTCAGGTCAGCAGGTCAGAGTAAAGATGTAAAATTATTATCTGATGGAGCTTTGAAATAATCAAACACTTCAGCTTTCTGCGAGCTGTAACGTTAAAGGAATGTAAATCAGCATTTATTAAAGAGCGAGAGCATTTTATTATAGATGTATAAACGTTATAATATCTCCTGTTGAAACAGCAGCTCCTCTTAAAAGTCTGTGTGTCAGCATCATGTTCGTTTTAACGGCATCATCTGTGACATCAGAATTCAAATCATATCCATATCATTAACGACTCATATGCGGCACAAAGCAAAGTTTAGGTGAGCAGGCATCTGGAGAGCAGAGATGGGATTTAAAATCCACTCGTGCTGATTAACCACCAGAAATGTCTCTGAAAGCTCAGCAGGGCGCCGATTGTACACGTCATCATTTCTGATAGTAAGTTATTTTGAATAGCCTTCATGTCAGCGAAGGGAAAAACGATTGATCACCTCTTCAACCATCGATATTCACCAATCAGCACGAACCTGCCATTTAATCATTTCAACTCATTTTAAAAGCAGCAAAAAGCGTTCAGAGTAAAACTGAATTTGGTAGGAATTCAGGTGATTCCAGGTTGGGCCAGAAGTTTAAAACATCGCTATCATGGACAACCAGCAGCTATTGTATCATGTTTTAATAATCCATCACTGTTGACTGGCTATTGATCAACGAGTCCCACAATTCACTGTGAACTCGCTGGTTCTTTGGAGTGCTGCCTGATGTGGACTCGGCTCAGACTTCGTTTGTTTGCAGATGACTTGTGAAAATCTGTTCAGGTCTCAGGTGACCTCAGCGGAGAGGAAACTGGTTCATGTTTGAGCTCGTCAGTGTCTTCGTGTCCCGTAGGTGCCGATCGTGCGACAGGTTGTTATTAAACCCGACCGACGTCTGGAAAAAATTTTGGCGGCAAGATGATGAAGTCACAGGAAGTTGCGAGCGCGGGTGTTCCTCACGACTGTAATTACAGCTTCGTCTCTGCACACTGAAACTTTTCCACCGGATGGATCCACTCTGATGAGAGTTTATTGTCCCTGCAGGTCTCTCCTGGCTGGAGGCAGTGAACGCAGCACGCCCTCTGCTCACACGTTCATTTTGTCTGCAGGGAAAACATCAAATGACAGGCTGAATGTTTCAGTCATCGTCTGCAGGGTTCAGATCAGAACACACGGACGGCTGAGTTGTATTTCACAGCTGGAACGATGCTTCGCCACGACCTCTCCTTCAGCGAGGAAGGAGAATATTCACGGTTAATTTTTTTAAAAGACTGAAGCAAAGAGACGCAACAACAACAGATGGAAAAGTCAGACTTGACATACGGACATTTAAGGCGTTCAGTTCGTGACATCAGGCCAGCTGTCAGCAGTCAGTCAGTGTTGAGGCGTCACCCTACTTCTCACAGTGTGTCCTGCACCTTTGGCAGAGAGGGCGGAGCCTGTCAGCGAGTGAAATCCGTCTGATTGTGATTTCAGCTCAGTGCACGAGAAGAGAAACATCAATGAGTTGAGTAAAGGCGGAGCTAAAGTCCAGAGGCAGTGAGACCAAAACCAACTTGTTCCATGAACTCAGATTATTTTTCTCTTCAGCAGAAACGTTTCCTGATGGTTTGTGTTATTGTTCACTGGCGCACGCTAAATATGCTCTGGTTGTGTTGTTCTCGTGCTAACTGGCTAACTAGCATCAAGACGCTCTTCCTGTTTCCCTTTTTCAATGATGAATACAGACGACCGCCGTCTGCTGGTGTGGAGAGTCATTTCCTCTCGGCCAACCAGCACGTACGTTCTGCTCCTGCTGTCAGCTGAAGTCTTTGCGGTGTGTTCATGTGCAACAGTCGGCCTTCGTCGCCACTCGCTCTTTGAGCCTTTAGGGCCCAGACACACCATGCTGACGTCAGAGAACATCTCGGCCTCACTCTGAAGTCATCAAGTCGGCAAACTGTACATTTCCTGTGAAAACAGCAAGTGTATTTTGAAAACAGACAATGCATGTAACAGGCTGAAGTTGACACGGCGTCCCAGAACGTCAACAACCAACACACCCAGGGTACCTTGGACGTCATATGTGGACATGGACAGTCCATGACCAAACGTGGACATGTGACAAGGTCACAGTGTTGGAAAGAACCAGCGTCAGCCCCATGTGGCGCCGCCTCACCTGTGTCTCGGACAAAAATGATAACACTAACCATCAGGAAACATTTCTGCTAAAGAGAAAACTAATCTGACCTGATGGAACAAGTTGGTTTTGGTCTCACTGCGTCTGGACTTTAGCTCCTCCTTTACTCACTGACGGTTCTCTTCTCGTGCGCTGAGCTCAACTGACAATCAGTGATTTCATTCACCGATGGGCTCCACAATCGCCGACGCTGATTTAACATGCTGGAAAAAAAGGCGGAAACAAAGCTGACGAGGGCCCATGGTGAGGGACCAGGGCGACAGACACTCACTGACGGCTGACCGTCAGCTTGGGCCTTAATATGCACCGTAAAAGTAGCCGTTAGCTGCTGGTAGCCTTTTAGCAGCATGATGAATTGAGTTATCCTGCATCACTCTGATGATGGTTTCTTTTGTGATGCATTTATTTTAAGCATCGATGCTCAAGCTGAGGAAGAGAAGAGACTGCATTTCTCTGGGAGCTGTAACTTGTATGATTTGACATGTTGCTGAATCATCACTGAATGAGCTGAGTCATGATAATGAAGCCCATCTGACATCACCGCCCTCAGACGCACTCTGACCCGACTCCTCTGATGGTCCATCTCTGACACAGCTCGGCACGACTCGCTTGAAATGGAAATTCAATTTGATGTGTCAAGGTTTGCTCAACCAACAGTGCTTTTTGGAAATTCACCTTAAAGTTGCATTTAATGTCACAAAATGAAGCGTACTCATTAGATAAGTCGTAAAAAACAAAGCTAGAGGACAGATTTACGCGTTAAATGTGACGTTCAGCAGCCTGATGTTGAAGCTTGGGTGTCGGAGTGTCCTTGAACGCACATGGAGGCAGTTTGCAGCGAGGTGTTGGCCTGCGGCAGTAAAGTAACTAACAAAGAGCTGAGTAAACACCAGACGTCTTTCTCTCCGTCCTTCAGATTAGAAAAGTGAACGATGTTGGCTCAGACTAAACAGCTCAGATACAATCAGCTGGAGCTGAGCTGTGAGGAGGCGCTGGGCCTAAAGAGGGACGACGTCTGTCCTCTTATCAGGTTTCAGAGTCTCTGTGAACTTTGGTCTCTGTGAAGAATCAGTCTGCTCCAGGAGGAACCGCAGACAGGAAGTCAGAGCGTGTTGAGAGACGGACACATTGTTGGGTTGACTCCACACGGGGGATTTGTTAACAATTAGAAAAACCTCGAACAAGATCAAACTCATCCTTCAAACTGACTCAGAGGAGGAGACTGCTGGTTTCATTTTGTGTGACGCTCACAGCAGGTGGTGCATTCGAGGACCCTCCAACATTTTGAGAGTTTTGAGTGTCGGCTCTTGAAATTCACATGACTGGGTTTAGAAAGACACTCCCTCTGCAAAGCCCCTCATGGTCGCTCAAGGTCAGCAGCAAAGGGAGGACGGGCCCACGTCTCCCGGAAATCCCAGAGATGCTGCATTCAAGAGCAGTTAGTAGTTATTGTAGTTAGACAGGGAGCAAACGCTCACAGGCTGAAATCTGGACACGTGATTGATCCGCTGTGCCGACCCTGGTGTCATTTGAATTGTGGTTATTTTCCCGCTGATTCCACCCAGCAGAAAACATGTTCTGTGATGCAGTCAGTTCTTGTTTGGGTCCCTGTATGGTTTCATTACAGGATCCATCAAACACACAGGATTAAAACAAGCAAAACTTTATTTTAAAGCACGTTTCATTACATTTGGAAGCACAGTGAGCTGCAGTGTGAAGCCACAGACACAAAACAACACCAGCGACCGGCCAGAAAACTGATTCAACCCAGTAAAGCTGAAAATACAACTATAATAATTAATTAGAATAATTAGATGAATAACAAACCAATAAAAAATACAAAGACATGAGTCAGAAGTGAAAAAAAGTTAAAATAAATAAAATAATAATGCTAAAAGTAGAACATTTAAAAGGATAATACATGTAGGTTTAAAAAAATAAAAACTGAAAACACAATGATATAAGAAAAATGAATAAAAGATGATAACATACAAGTAAAGCCGCAGAAAGAAGACTAAATAATAGATAAACCAGTGAAAGCAAAAGCACACCTGAGTTAAAATCAATAAAAAAATAAAATAAAATAAAACAAAATAAAATAAAATAATAAAAAACCTTAAAGTAGTTGAACCAAAAAAAAAACCTGAAACAATTATCAGTTGGTTGAGTGACAGAAAATTCATCACCAAAAATTTGTATAGATTGTTTTCAAGTTGTTTTTTGTGCAGAAACTCACCAAACATTCACTCTTGTTTTTCTGTTTTATAACATTACAAACTGAACATCTTTATCTTTATCATTACAATAGATAAAATTTAAAAAAAAAAAAATAGAGTACACAATAAATCAGTGAATCCACATTAATTTGAACTCCTCAGTTATTTAGCTCTTTGCAATGGAGCGCCGCATATTTACACTCTGCTATAAAGACCAGCAGCGTGACGAGGTGCTGAGCGTCTGAGCGCTGCATGTTTGGCGTTTTTTTCTGGTTGTTGAGAGCTGAAAAATGTTCACCTTAAAACACTGCACTCGTCTTTGTCAGTTTTCAACCAGCCTTCCAGTCACAGTGGAGGAGGGGCGGAACGAATACCACAAAGACCAACCGTCACATCTTATCAATCGCTCTTAAGAACTGGGACAAAACCTTACCTTTTTGTTGATTGCCACTCTTCAGTTAGGCTTAAAAATATCTATTTTCAAAGGTCAAAGTCTCGACTATTAAACCTCGTAACGGGCCGACCTCCCAGTGATTGAATTTGTTCTTGAATATCAGACATGACGGACGTCAGAGGGAAGATCTGACGGAGTCGACGTGAAGTTTAATATTTATTCATTTCACAGCAGTCGTAGTGAGGAGACATTTTATTTTTCTCTTAATGCTCATCAAAAGACTCATTTTCAAACCATCATTCCTCTTTAGTTTGGATTTAGAAGGCCTGCAGAGTCGACCTGATAGAAATATTATTTAATGAATTAATCATAAAACAGAAATCTGACCAGAACCTGAGCAGCGTTCACAGCTTTTGGAAACCAGGAAGTGAGACCGTCGTCCCTGTGATCTACTTAACCTCTTTTATTCCTGATTGAATTATGTTTTTGTAGAAATCTGACAGAGTTGACAAAAATCTGGGATACGTCTTTAAAGGGCCAACATTTCACCAAAACTATATTGTAAAACAAAGATGATTACAGCAGAACATTCTCACACTGATGTTCTCAGTACGTACTGTTAGCTTCAGCACATTTTAACACATTTAACACATTTTTAGTAGTTGAAAATTGTGAATTTTTGTCTGGGACGAGGCTGTTTTCTGACAGGGCAAGTTTAGAAGTTAAAAAAAAGAAAATATTTTATAAATCATATTCATTTCATACATAAACATCCTTTAAAAATAATGTTTCACTCCAGAAACTAAAGTAGTGAATGGGTGTGATAACGTGACGTCATGTGACGAGGGTCACGGCCTGACTCCAACCAGGTTGTGGTTTTTGTTCGTCGTCGTAAACTTGTAACACAGCAGCTAAAACCTTCCCGTCGCTGTCTTTCTTCAAAACGTGTTTTTCCAGCGTGGACTCTGCTGCGCTCACTCAGTCATAACTTCCTGTTCTGACAGAGCTGACGGGCTGTAGAGACCTTTGACCTTTGACCCGACTGTAAACTGACATGACGAAGCATTTCCTGTCCTGTGGGAAGAGAAACATCGCTGTGGGAATTGGGCTGGACGCACTGGGTTCGGAGAGAGGCAGCGTCTGACCTGAGCAGAAGTGTGTTACGGCAGTGTGGGGGGGTGTCGGGGGGGCCGTGGTCCCGGTCCTGCTGAGACTCTGTGATTTGCTTTGCTCAGGAAGTGATTCAAGGCCCCAGGGAGAGCAGAGGGAGCAGAGAAGGGGGTTTTCTATTATTACAGACGGCGTAGAGTCTGTGAACGAGCACAGATGCATTACAGGGACAAGCAGATGCATGCAGGGTAATTTTAGCCCTGCTCGGCGGGAGGACGACCGGTGGTGGAGGAAGAGACGGAGTAAAAAGTGACTGGTTTTCAAAGCAGAGTGAGGGTAAACAGATAATTAGGGTGCAGACGTGTGGACTGATTTATGCTCCGCTTGAAACGTGATCGTCAGGCCTTTGTTCGTCTTTTCCACCTGAGTCTGACGGTTGTGCAGAACGAGGCTGTGGATTTAAATCTGCAGAAACACTGCGGCCTGAAGTGATTCAACATCAACTCTTCAGTCCTTTAATGCCGCGTTAAACACATTGTTTTTTCTACAGAATCCTTTGTTAGAAATTTAAGACCAAAACCTTGTTTTTCTCCTGGCCACACCTCCAGTCAGTGATGTCACAGCAGGGGTTTTACCCCGACAGCCGAGGGAAAACCCCTGCTGTGACATCACAGGTGGGTGTGTCTAGAAGTGAAACACGCTGTAAAGTTTTAACATAACAGCTGAACATCAAAACTTAACTATCAAAGATGACAGTCAATCTGGCAATCTTTTATTTTGTCACATGAAGTGATAACGAGTCTACAATTTCAGTGAAATGTAATTTAACGTAGATTTAACAGTGAACTTCCCAGAATGTTTCATTTAAAACCAAAAACTTCACAACTTATAACTTTGCTTTTAAACTTGATTTACAGTGTTTGCAACTTAACAACTTAACTTTCAACAGATAACTTTACAACTTGAGTTACAATTTATAACTTAACAACTTTTAAATTTACAACTTATTATTTTACAAGTAATAACTTTACAACTTAATCTACATGTTGTCACTCAACAATTTAATTCACAATGTGTAACTCCTAAACTTAAATGTCTTTACGAGCTAACTTTTGAAATTACAGCTTAATTTACGACCTATAACTTTGCTTTTAAATTTACAATTTTTATAACTTAAGTTTACAACTCATTTCTTTAGAACTTTATCAGCTACTGAGAACTTTACAACTTAAACTACATGTAACTACTTCACAATTTAATTTAAATTTTATTACTTTACCTTTAAACTTACTTAACAATTTTTATAACTTAACTTTATAACTTAAAACTTTATAGCTATCTCTTGACCTTTATTTGCAACATATAACTGTGCTTTACAACTTAAATCTTTTCAGCTTAATTTACTGCTCTTGACTTTACAAAAAAATAACTTTACAATTTAGTCTACAATATGTAACTGCTTCACAATTCAATTTGCAGCTTAGACCTTTACAACTTAAATTACAGTTTGTTACTTCAAAACTTTTACAACCTAATTTACAACTTATAACTTTGTTTTTAAACTTAATTTACATTGTTTATAACTTAACTTTACAACTTAATGTACAATGTATAACTTTAATTTACCGCTTAATTTACCACTTATAACTTAATTTGTACCTTAATTTACAACTTCAAACTTCACAACTTAGTTTACAACTTAAAACTTTACATACAACTCATATCTTTAGAACTTAATTAGCTGCCCATAACTTTGCAAGTAAAAATATTTAAAACATAGAACTTAAAGTACATTTTATAGCTTGACAACTTATAAATGTACAACTTAATTTACAGCGTGTGACTTTGCTGTGCAACATAATTTACTACGTATAACTCAATTTTGTGCCATGATTTACAACTTGTAACTTTACAACTTAATATTCAACTTAAAACTTTTTAAATTTACTTTGATTGCAACATATAACATTACTTTACAACGTATATCTTTTCAACGTAATGTGCTGCTTCTGACTTTATAAGTAATAATTTTACAACCAAATGTTCAGCGTTTAATTACCTCACAATTCAATTTACAACTTCTAACTTTACAGCTTAATTTACTACTTATAACTTAGCTTTTAAACTAACTTTACAATGTTTTTAACTTTAATTTACAACTTCTAACTTTACTTTGCAACATAATTTTGCAAGGTAATTTACTATGTATAACTTTATTTTGTACTTTCATGTACAACTTATAGCTTAACCAGCAATAACTGTACAGCTCGATCTGCAACATGTAATGACTTCACAATTTAATTTACAACTTACATCTTTACAACTCATAAATGTACAACTTGATTCACAACTTTTAACCTTGCTTATAAACGTAATTTACAATGTTTGTGACTTTACAATTGAATGCACAATATATAACTTAAATTTACAACTTAATTTAAAACCTGTTGGAGGAGGCGGTCTGTGTGGTCCGCCTCCTCTATCTGACACCGCTGGACTGAAAATAAAACCCATGTAATATGAAGAGAATCATGACAGTGGAAAGATAATATCTCAACCTCCCACTCTCTAATGTTTCCAAGTGGTGTGACCATTGGCATCAACGTCACAAAGACGACCAGATCTCTTTGTGTTTTCCTCAGAGCCGAGCAGCGACACAGGACACGCTGCATTTGGTCTCACAGTGACTTCGGTTGTTCCACCATATGTCATTTCCTCCTCTGGGGATAATAACAGCAAACTTACACCAACACTCTTTGGTGACTGGGGGTAGCTCCTGATAGCAACCAGGGAAAATATAAGCACCATCCTCTTCCTGTTTTGGTCGCCCAGCGGTTGACGTACTTCCTTTGTGCCGTAGGTGGAGCCTTCGTTCTCCCAAAGAAGAAAGAGGAGTGAAAGCGAGGCTCATAGGGAGCCAGTCGAAACATAGATGGTGTCATCATTGTACAGCCATAACACTGTGCAGCCACTTCATAATGAGAAAGCAAATAAATCGTCTACATGGTCTTTAAGGGTCCACACAGCAGAGGTGATCAGCAGGAAGAGGAACTTCATAAAATAACAGCAGTAGACACACAATAGAATCAAATGATGAAAGTTAAACTACAGAAAACACTCAGGACAGATGCAGCTCTGTTCATTTCATCACTGTGTCGGAGACTTTGTGGATGTTTAGTTATTCTGACGTCTCTCTGCTGAGGCTCCTCTCGGCGACGGTTTTCTGTAAACCTGCTGTTGCAACATAAACACCCGGCCACGCTTTAATTTACAGGTTTTCACTCCTGAAACTAAACCAGATGAGCTCGGAGACGATCCTGCTCCAAACACTGTAAATCAGGTCACAAAAACAAAGCTTGAACTTCATCAGTCTTTCTTTGTAAAGCAGAATGAGTCAGGTGAACCCTCAGACTCTTGAAGGTGGTCCAGACTTAATTAAATCTTTGATCACCTGGCGCCCTTCTTAAATTACAAAGAGACAATCTGCGCCACGATCAGCGGCACATTTAGGTGTGTTTAGATTCCTCTGTCCTTCTGGTGGCAGGAGCAGCTGAACGTCCTCAGGCATTCATTCATTCATTCATTCATTGCTGAGGTTGTTTATGTCTCACAGACCTGAGACGCTCCACTGATGTGGGTTTTTATTTTCTGAAGAAGATTTCCAGACGTGTTTTTTCTCTGCTCTGGTGGTTATTTTAGAGAACATAATGTTCCTGATTTAATCCCAAAGACGACACAAGATTTGGCTCCTGAGGACGGAGAGACCTCCAGCAGTGTGTTTCCTGGATGTCACGTTCGTCCGCCGCCCCTCACAGCTATAGACTAATAAAACCTGAATGAGACTCTGTGGCTGAAGGAGCAGCTCTGAGACTATGATAACAGGTTTTTATTACATGAATAATTTCCTCCTGATTAGAGCGGTATATTGTTGAAACCTGAGTTTTGGTGCCGACACTGAAACTTTCTCCTGTTTTGTCGTACTGGAAGAAATGTCACAAAACTCCCTTTAAAATCTGACATTTTTATTTCTGTTCCCCCGAGGCAAACATGACACAGTTCATTAAACACACATAAAAACTCAGTCCTAACTTTTAGCGATAGCTGTCAAGTTCAGTGTGAAAATGAATCCATAAGCTTCGGTTAACTTTCCCTCTGTATGGAAGCCAAAACGCTAAAATTTAAACTGTTGTATAAACACGAGCAGCTTTAAAAGAACTTTGACTTAAAGTGGAGAAATTAGAAGTTAAATCAGAAACTCTCTGATCGTTTAATATCAAAGTTTGATATTAAACCTCCTTGGTGATGATGACATTGTTACATAGCGCTAATGCTAATTAGCTTAGCTACCAATCAGTATATCAGTTATTGTTAGATAAAACTTTCTCATTGTTGTAACTAATTAATTAATAAGTTAGTGTGATTTTTTTTTTTTAATTTAATTAATAAGTTTTGAACTTTCTGTGAATAAAATCCAGTGAATCTTATTTTCACATGTACTTTGTATTTACTGTGTGTTGAGACTTTAATCAAACACTGATTGAAGAAATCACTGCAAAGTATTAATCATCAGATCAAATCATAAAATAAACTAATAATCTTTTTATTTAATCATTTCATTTTGAAGCTTCTTTAATCAAATATTGGTCAGATTGTCAGTCCCTCCAGCATCTCGTGGCAAAAAAACATTGAATTTGTGTCCACTTTTGTCAAAAATTATGATTAAAAATTGCAGCATTTTAATGTGATTTTTTTTTTTGCGGGAAATTGCAGTTAATGACAAGAATTGCAAGTCAGGTAAAAAAAAGAAAGTGATTTTAAACTAGTGTCTCCAAAAACTAAGTGATGTAATGACTTGCTATAATAATCATAGTGAATATTCCAAAAACAGCTGCAAATGTTTCAGTTCTCTTCTTTAGTTTTATTGAATTAGTTTCAAAACATGGACTCCAATAATGTTTTCCAAAAATCCTGAGTGAATATTGTAGCTCTCAAAGCAGACAATGTGACTGTAAAACAACATGTAAGCTACATCTGCTGTAAACAGAACATTTGAATCAATTCAACACATATTGTATGCATTTAAACAAAGGGACAATTCTTATGTCAACACAGAGCCTTTCTCCATACTGCAGTGACATTAGTGACATTTGATGACGCGTCTGATGACGCTTCAAATGACGTTGCATGCACGACGACTTCCTGTTGGCTGAAAATGAGGAAAAATCACAGGACTTTTGAAAAATTGCAGGCCCCTGCAAATATTGTGGACTATTGTTGAATTTGTGTTCAGTATTGTGATGGCTATTTTCTGTAGGGACTGTGTGAAGAGTATGTTGCTATCAAGTCTCAGTATTCAGTCATATCCAGTTTACGTAATTCCTAAACCACTCGGGGACCACAGTGAGCAGAAATGTTTAAATACACCATTTTGAAAATGTTCTTTGTTCCTCTTTCCCTCGTCTGAATTTAGCGTAACTTTGGAGCGTTATTTGACAAGAGGTCATAACGTGGCTGGTAGCAACGGGTGTCTCAGGACTTTAATATGATACCTGTGTCTTCGCTGTAACTCTTAACCTGAGTGCACTCGAGTCCTGAAACAAGTCTTTGAGGTGGTTTGGTGCAGTTTGAACTCGTTCCTCTCCCAGCTGTTTGAACAGTAACTTTTCATTTTATTTTATGTGAAAATGTGACTTTGACTTGAAGAAAAAAGTGATGTTCAGGTTTTCAGCTGTTCAGAAATATAAATCCAGCGTCTGACTTCACATTCAGTTTGGCCTCAGCAGCTGTGGAGCCTCTGTGAGGTTTGCCGGGGGGCGGGGGACACTCTGCGTCCTGCTGGGACTCTTTGTCTCTGATAATGAGGGCTGTTTTCGTTTGTTCCTGACGTCCCGGTGTGGTGACACGTCTGGGCGGGGCGGCTGCTTCTTTGGTGGTCTCTGCTGTTAAATCTTTACCAAACACACTGATGTGGGGGGGGGGCTTCTCCCCCGACTCGTGGCTGATGGTTCGTTCTGGGCCTTAAGGTGGACTCCTGGAGTTCCTTAAGTCGTGTTGAATGTGGTCAGGAAACTTTCTCTCGTCAGTGCCTTAAGATTAAAGTGTGACTCTAAATAACGACTTCAAGTTCCAAACCGATGTAATCAATCACTTTACAGCCGATGAGGTTTGGTGATAATAAAATAAAGTGTAGATATTAATTAGGAGTTAAATGTCCAGCTGATGTGACAGAAAGTCAAAATGTGGCCATCTGTAAATGTGTCAAATTAAACCGTAAACCTCTTATCAATAAGTTTAAGGTATATTATAGGGTGTGTTCTGGAGTATTTTATGGAGCATATTCTAGAGTATATTACATCATATGTTCTATCATAGAGTATATGAAAAGGGTATATTATAGAGTATATTATAGGGTACATGACAGGATATATAAGAGAAGTTTGGGGTTGTAATACAGGGTACATTATAAGGTATTTAATAGAGTTTATTATTAAGTAGGTTAGGGTAGTTGCAGCTTGTAATATAGGGTATACTATGGGGCACATCAAGGTGTATTATAAAGTTTATTATGGGGTGTATCAGGGTAGTTGGAGCTCCTATAATAGGGCATACTAAAGGGTACCTCACAGGGTGAATTATAAGGTCATCTATGGGGTATATCAGGGTAGTCGTAGCTTGTAATATAGGGTACATTACAGGGTGTATTATACAGTTTGTTATGTGGTATATTAGAGTAGTTATAGAGTGTAATATAGGATATATTGACAAGTACATTATAGAGAGTAATATAGTATAATGTACGTATAATAAAGAATATTATAGAGTATAGTAGGGCAATTATAGGGTGTAATGTAGGGTATGTATTATAGGGTATATTATAGAGGGTATCTTAGGGTACTACAGGGCATACTATGGAACATATTATAGAGTGTATTCTAGAGTATATTAAAGGGTTTACTATAGATTATATTATAGAGTTTACTATAGAGCATATTATAGGATACAATATAGGGTGTGTCATAGATAATATAATAGGCTATGGGTATATTAAGTAGGGTATATTAGGGTAATAATAGGGTATATTATAGAGTATGTGATGGAGTTTATAGTGTTTTAAAGGTTATATCATATAATACAGGTATATGAAGCATCTTGTAGTGTTTTGATTGAAACAAAAATTAATCTCAGTTCTTGTTCAATAGTGAAATTGAATCCCATTTAAGATCAATGAACTGACTTTACTACATAACGTAGAGCCTAACTTCATCTTTGACGTCTGACCTAATTCACAGAGTAACTCGCAATTTATCGTCCAACTTCAATCATCAGTAAATTTAATCCAGTGGTCAGAGACACACAGTCAGTACACACTCAGACATTAAAGCCTCTGTTTTGAAGTGAACAATTAAAAACGTGTCACTGTCAGATCGCATCCAGCTCAGCGTGATTCGTCCTCCTGCTTCACTACGGTCACATTAATAACCTGCTCCAGCAGTGAATGGATGAATGGGTGAATGGATGATGACAGGGCTGCTCCTCAGCCATTAAAACTATCATTGCCTCCCACCTTCACTCCCTTCCTGCCCGCCCTCACACATTTAATTGGAAATCCCCCCACCACACACACACACACACACACACACACACACACACACACACAGCATTATTTATGGCAGTTAACACAATAACGTGCCTTTAAATGGAGATGTGAACATTCCCACCAGATGTCACAGTGTGAGTTTACTACAGATTCACTCGATGAACGTTGGCGACGTTCCAGTTCTTATTTTTGGCTCAGGTGTTGGAGAGGTGATGTTTGTCTCCTGCGTGTGTGTGTGTGTGTGTGTGTGCAGCGTTTAGTTCTCTGGTGTTCAGATAAAGAAACTTCTGACATGTTTATTGATGGACTTCTGACTGAAGGTTGGTTTATAGTTGGGCGCCGGCTCCATGGAGTAGCGTACATAAGTGGTCTGTGTCATCGTGAGCGTTTATACTTGTGCACAGGTGTGTCTGTGTCACGCTGCAGTTACACCTCCACAACACTAGTTGACAGTGGAGTTTCTATGAGTTATTCAAAGTTTGACTGATTCTAAACACACAGTAAACACATATTAAACACACATTAAACACACAGTAAACATGGCTTCATAGAGACAGTTTCAAACACCAATCAGCTTCACTATAACTGGCAGCATTCACAGACAAACACTTGTCTTTATCTGGACACATTTTCCCCACAAATACAACATGCTAACGTTATTAGCACAAGCCTATGACATTTTACATGTCTCTATTAAGCCATGTTTAATGTGTGTTTAATGTGTGTTTACTGTGTGTTTAATGTGTGTTTACTGTGTGTTTTGAATCAACTAAACTTAACCAAACTTAACTGAACGCTAGTCACCTTTGCGCTGCCGACTAGTGTTTTGGAGGTGTAACTGCAGAGTGACACAGACACACCACCACACAAGTATAAATGCTCACAACAGCGTAGGGTCAGCTGCACAAGTATTAATCCCCCGTAAGAGCGTAAAGAGAGTCATCGTGACTGAACGTTCACTAAGTCGGGTCAGGCTACAGCATAGCGTAAGCGTCTATGCTGAGCTACACTGTAGGTACGGTGTCGATTAGGAACAGGAGGATAAATCATGTTCAACAGGAACGCTGTGATGAGTCATTAAAGGAAAATACAGCTCTGAAATCAGAGCATATTTTTAATAAAGTTGAGCTGTGAAATATAGTTCAGATAATTAGCAGTAAATGTATTTATGCATCATTAAAACAAAACCTCGTCAAACTTGTGTCAGCAGTAAGTATGTAACAGCAGCTCTGTGCGAGGTGTTGGCTTCACTGAGACTCTGCAGACTTTTATCACCTGAAGCTCTTATCGATGCAGAGCTGGAGCCGACACACACACACACACACACACACACACGCACACACACACTTTAATCTCCTCTCGTCCAATCAGAGCGCATGGCCAGCGGCGGCTCTGTTTATCAAACACAGAAGAAGAGATTAAGGTGATATGAGCAGCATCCTGCAGCCGCTGTACTGAGCGCGCTCACACTGCTGAAAGCCTCCAGCTTTAACTCCTCTGTTTATTTCTACATTCCAGCTGTGAGTGTGATTTATTCCTGCACAGCGTTTCCAGATGCTCACACACAGATAAGTTCAGCTGTATGTACAGTGTTCATGTTCCCTCAGCGCTGATAACAGTCTGGCTGATATCCAGAGGGCCGCTCGTGTGTGGAGACCAAACACACCTTTATGGCTGTGTGTGCATTCCTCTCTATAGGAGCAGGTTACACATTAACTGAGACATTAATGTGTAACTGACCCACTTTACATCGGCCATGTTCACCCTGCTCACAGTCTGTAACAGCAGAATAAGATTAAAATTCCTCTCAGCTTCATAAACACGGCGAGCAGGCCAACGAGCAGCAAACAGGTTTATAAGAAACCAGCAGAGACAAACACGTGACCGACGGGACACCAGCGGGATTCTGGTGAAGCAGTTAGTTCATGCACTGATTGGTCTCTCAGTGACTGCGGTTGACAAGTCATAAAAAAACTAGAATTACTGTCCCATAGTTGTGTGACTCCGCCCACAAGCTCTTGAAAGCTGGCACAGAAAAGGAACAAGAGTAGCACCCAGCGCCCGACCTCCTGTGTTCCAGGCGGTTAAAGACGCAGCATGTGTACGGCCCCTAATCTCCAGGGCTGGTACCTGCGGTTATTCCACAGGCTAGTTAATAACATGTGGGGCAGGAAATCCAAAGTGTGGGATCATTTTGAGAAGGTGAAGGACCAACCCAAGGTGATATGTAAACTCATCTTCATTGGTCCACTACAAACATGACGTATCATGTGAAACATGGAAGTAGCTACATGCCCATTAGCCCACAGCGTCATTAACAGGCGGCTCGCTCACCAAATTCTGATCAGTTCATTCTTCAGTCCAAGGGGACGTTTGTGCCAAATTTGAGGAAATTCCACTGAGAGGTTCTTGAGATATCGTGTTCACAATCTGAAAACATAATGCTGCCGACCTCGCCGTCGCTGAGGCTTAAAGACCAAGAAAAGCAGCAGATAGTTTTGTTTCATCATTTTGATTGTATTTCATGTGACTGATGATCACGTGGCACAAACACAACAGTAACAGAATGGTGCCACACGGCTCGGCTAAAGTACGACAGATGTTCCTCAGAAAGGCTCCTAGATTACGATCACATTTTAGCTCACAACCAGATTCATTAAACATGGACGGCCGGTTTAAAAACCTTTCTCTGTAATTTAATGAGCTGACATTCAAACAAAACTGATGTTCATCTCCCAAAGCGTCGGCGTCATCACAGAGGTCGCAGATCCTCTGGTTTCTATCCAGACCTCACATCTGAGAACCTGGCAACATCACACATCATTTGATGATCTAAAAACTTGCTGATTAATGTCATTCATTGATTGATCGTTGCAGCTCTACAGAATATGAACAATAAAGACGATCAATGAGACGCAAAAACCAGATGTACTCATCAGACGAACTGTTTGTGTCGTTAATATATAAACAGCTGGGCAGTGAAGGGTTAACAGTGAAGATTATTCTCATTAATGTTAGCTTCCTTTGGCTTTATCAGAAAGTTTAAATCCAAACTGACAAATTAATCCTCGCTGTCAGGACGCTTCGCTGCTGATCTTCATATTTGTGGGTCAGAGGTCACGACTGGATGAGAAAGCTCCTCTCAGCTTCACTCCTCCTCCTGCGGCTGTTTGACTCCAGCAAACTGATTTTACTCTGAAATGTCGCTGACGACATTTTAAAGAGAAGGAAACTGTAGAAATCAAAGTGCGAGCTGTGCAGTGACTCGCTCCTCGTCTGAATGAAGCGTGTTTGACTCTGTGAGGCGGCGCCGGTGACCTCTGACCTCGGAGCGAGTGGACTGGTCCTCTGTGTGGGATCAGAGGAGTCTCATCAGTAAACTGTTTCATGTTCATGGAGTTTAAACTCTGCTCACATTCCTCACATTCCTCCCTCTGGTTCGTTCAGTGTTTTTATCTTGTTGACCTCTGACCTCAGCACCTGCTCTCTGACGATCCCACAGTGCTGCGCTGCTTCACTTTACTTTGCTCTGGACTTGATGTTGGTTTGATTTATCTGGTTTAAACACGACTGGTGCTTGAATATTAATTCATGGACTCATCCATGGAGTTAAAACGTGTGTTCCTCGTCTCTCTCGCAGCATCTCACAGTCTCTTTTCTCAACCCCATGAACTTTTTTCTTTGTTCCTGTTGTAGGTTGCAGCTAATGATTATTCTCTCCATTGCAGTTTGTTGGTCAGATAATTTTTTGCCTTCTGACTCTGAAACCTGCGCACTAAAAAACCTTCTCGCTCATTTTTCAAATCACATTTTACAACTCTTTAAAATAATTGTAACCCCGACATGTTTTGTTCATCATGCAGGGATGAAGGCACCAATGTTCTTTTTAAAATCTGGTGCTGGAAATGCACTGACAGCTTACTAAAAGTCACCCTTGTTTGTTGGCACAAACACAGCTGGAAATGCAGTGATGCGTCGATAACCATCACCTAAGTTTGGAGACACAAATGCTGCTGGAATTGACGCCAACTTGCAAAAAATCATCTATGTTTGGTGGCACAAATGCAGCTGGAAACGCAGCGACAGCTTGCTTATTATCACCCATATTTGTCACACAAACGGCGCTGGAACTGCACTGACAGCTCATTTAAAGTGACCCACGTTTGGTGGCACAACTGTCACTAAAAACGCAGCGACATGTCGCTAAATATCGTCCAAGTTTGGTGACACAAACGCACTGATAGCTCACTAAAAATCATGCATTTCCTGTGGCACAAATGCTGCCTGAAATGCACTGAAATCACCTGTGTTTGGTGATGTTTTGTTTATCATGCCGGGTTAAAGGCTCCAAATTCCCTTTACAGATCTGTCAGCTTTATTTTTGCCTCCCTCAGGAATAACATGACGTGACTCAGTACACACTGACGACAAATTATTTGAATGTTTAGTGTCTACTGGAAATTTCAGCGTGAAACAGCGGTCTTTAGAGCTAAGAGTCATTTAAAATGTTTGGACACTGAGACATCTGAGCTTCAGTGGTTTAAACATGAGCTGTTCTTGAATATTAAAACATGAACTCAACCATCAAGTGAAAACTTTTTGCTGCTCGTCTGTCTCTTTGTAAATCATTGTAACCCCGACATGTTGTGTTTATCATGCAGACACAAAGGCACCAAACTCCCTTTGAAAATCTGTCAGTTTTATTTTGCATCACTTAAAAAATAACAAATCATTTCTAATGTTTCGTGTCTGCTGGTCATTTCGGTGTCACGAAGAATCCAACTGTCTTGTAATTTAAGTGTCAGCCATCTTCAGAGCCGTATCGTTTGAAATCTTTGGACACTGATTTCTCAGAGTTTCAGAGCTGATACCAAAACAATCATTCTTTTGAATTTAATGAGACCTCAAAACAAAACAAGACTCTAGTCCGGTGTGTTAGTGTGTGATTAATGAGTTTTGTGCAGCTCAGAATAATCCGATTACTGAAGTGCATGTAAACGCAGAGCGGCGACCTTTGACCTCAGCTCTGCTCGGTACCTGCTGTACTGTCAGCGGCGTCCTCGCAGTGAGTCGTGGATCCTCCGCAGATGGTCTTCTCCGACCGGCCGCTCGGTCGTGCCCACGCGTTCAAAAGTCAAAGCGGCCATTGTTCGTTCCTCCGGAGAAGAATGCGATGAGGTCATGGGAGGAAATTTAATTGGGCCGTGCTGCGAGCCGGGGCGTTCCCCCTGGACCTTCATCCCCCATCCCCCCCTCCACAACAACTGTAACCCCCCCTCCCAACCCTCAGGCCGACCCCGAGGCTCCACTCCACCGGCTGGAAGAGGATTCACAGGAATGTACTGTAAAAAAACATCCGTACCAACAACTCAGTCTGAATGCAAACTACTACACTGATTTATTTAAAATGTTAGATCTGTGGTGAACTGGTTCCACTTGTTCCCAGTTTCCTCCAGTTTCAGGAACCTTCTAGAAATAAATGTCACTGTTTTGAATCTAAACTGAATTAAATGTGTAACAGTCAAAACCAGGTTTATTGACAAGTTGTTGAGGAATCTGCCTCTGTGCTGCTGCTGCTGCACCAAAATGCAAAATATACAAAGAAAAATCAGAACAGAACCAAGACTGACTTTAATAATGGGTAACAAATGGATCTGTTCATTAACATCAAGGTTAGTCACAAAAAATCTGAAGAATGAAATAAAAGTTCTCTGCAGTTTCTCCAACATGAGGGTTAGTTGTCTGTGTCCCAAACTGAATATCTTTATTGTTCGGACTGTTGGCTGAAGACATCATCTCAGCAGAATTATGAGGGACATTTTTTTCTCTGCAGCATGAAGGGAACACAACTAATTAAAGTAATCAAATAAGCTCAGCGTTCAGTGACACAAATGCTGCTGTGGCTCACTAAAAGTCAACCACATTTGGTGGCATAGCTGTCATTGGAAATGCAGTGATGACTTACTACAAAATACCCTTGTTCAGTTAGACAGTTGCTGCTGGAAATGCAGCTACAGTTCACTAAAAATCACCCACTTTTTGTGACACAAATGCTGCTTGAAAAGCAGTGAAGGCTCACTTCAAGGCGCCCCTATGTGGCGGCATAAACGCTGTCGGAAATGCTGTGATGGCTCGTTAAAAACATCCATATTCGGTGGCACAAACAATGCTGGAAACTTGGTGATTGTTGAAAAATACCTCTGTTTGGTGACACAAACAGTGTTGGAAACACAGTGACAGCTCATTAAGAATTACCCATGTTTGGTGATACTATTTCCACTAGAAATGCCGCAGCAGCTTCCTAATAAACACCCATGTTTAGTAGCACAACCACTGCTGGAAACACACTGACGCTCCCTAAAAATAACACCTGTTTGGTGACACAATCACAGCTGGAAATGCAGCAACAGCTCACTAAAAATCACCCAGTTTTGATGACACAAACAACACTGGAAACACAGTGAAGGCTGATTTAAAATCACTTATAGTCAGTGACACAAAGTCCGCTGGAAAAGCAGTGACGGCTCACTAAAAAACACCCACAGTTAGTAACAAACAATGCTGGAAACACAGCGATGCTCCTTAAACAAAAACCAAACCCTTGTTCAGTGACACAGTTGCTGCTGCAAATGCTAAATACCTGTGTTTGGTGACACAAACACTGCTTAAAACGCAGCGACAGCTGACTAGAAGTCACCCATGTTCGGCAGCACCAATGCTGCAGCGACAGCTTGCTAAAAAGCACCCACGATTAGTAGCACAAATGATGCTGGAAACACGGCGACGTTCTCTAACAAACACTGATGTTCAGTTCTGTATGAAGCGTACAGATGTGAGGTACTCGTGGTTTGCAGAGACGTGCAATGTGACATTTCTTCTGGCGGCTGCGTAGCTCTGCTCCTCTCTTTCATGTAATGTTGGTTGAATATTTAATGTTCCTCATATATAAAAACTTTGGATGATCACGTGATCTGACACAGACTCTGCCTGGAAATAAACGCGACGCAGTCTGGTACGTGTCGGTGAAGTCTCGTCTCCAGCAGCTGCATCTTTACATCAAAACCTAAAGATTTCCTGTCTGACATTGTGAAGGACGGCAGAGCTCGTTACTTCCTCTCAGGAGTCGTGTTTGGACTCCCAGAGCTGAATGTGGTGTCTCTCCTCCTCAGACCTAATCTGTCCTCCTCAAGGACGTCTTCCTCGTTAAAATAATCTGTCTCCTCTCCGTGGGAAGACAAACATCTGCTGCTCTGACCTCTGTTTATGGAGAGCAGGTCACAGGATTCAAACTCTGCACTCATATATAAATGCACTATATATACACGTACACATGATTTGTATCGTGTTAAACTGATCTGAGTTCAGTGGAAAAGCCTGTAAATTGACTCTGACTGCAGGGTGATGGAATAAAAAGTCCAGATTCTGTAAAAGTTATTCGTGTAATGAAGTTATAGGTTATGAAGCATCGGTCACGTCCTGTCAGGTGATCAGCTCCCTACCTCAGCGTGGACTTGTAGTCTCTTGAAATGAACATTAGATGAGTATTTCTCCAGCAGACCTCACTGAGTGTTTCTCACGTCATTAATCAGCAGTATTTCTCCCATTTTGGACCTTTTGTGATTTTGAATCTTTCCGTTATCAAACTCTCGTTCTGCTGATTGAATGAGCGTCTGGTCTGCTGAGGTTCTGTCCTCCCGACACGTCTCGACACGTCGCTGTAACGCAGCTCTGCGGGTCTGATGACAGGACGGACGGCGAGGACGAAGAGTCGAGACAAGACGAGACATGCGAGACACTGGAGCTTAGTTTACTCTTCTTTAATCTCATAAACTTCTCATTTCCTCCTTTTAATATCCAGAGAAGTCAGTTCACGGTTAGAAAAACAAAGATGTCAGACTTTAAACTTAAAATGTCTCATAAAGCTCTGATGAAAAATACATCAGGATTTGTTTATAACTTTATCTACCAGAATAAATTACACTGGGAAAGTCTACGGAAGCTGAGAGAGGCCATGATGGTGCCAGTCATTTTGAAATCCTGTCACCTGAAGATCATCTTCTGATCACAAGTTCATGAACAAATTTACTTGCTCGTCACAGCCGAACCATTTTCTCACCATCTCAAACAAAAAGTCTGTTTCCTCCAAAATAAAAGCATGTAATAATTTTTGAAAACAAAAATATATTTTTGAGACGTTTAAAAAAAGTGATTTTATTTACATCTCACTTTTCTAGTTTTACAGACGGGGTGTTTTTGTGAAAATTTTAAAAAAGTAGAGTAACTTTCTGTTTTTGATAAAATAAGAAAATGATGTTGGACATAAAAATGTCTGTTCTACTGAGATAAAGAGATATTGTTATACTTAGATAATTAAATGTCTTTTTCTTGATCTCTCAAAAAAACATTTTGTTTTCTTGTAAAATCAAGATAATTGTTTTTAAAAATAAAACGTCATCTTGATAATTTTCTCTCCTTTTATCTTGTTATTTTTCTCAAGAGACTAAAATGTCTTTTTTTTTTTTAAATGAAGCGTTTTTTGTAAAATCAAATAATTTAAACAAAATTAAAGGTCATTTTCTTGATCCTTTCATTTCAGTAATTTCACAATAAAATGTCGTCTTGTAAAAATAAGAATATGTTGAGAAATGATTTTCTCATAAAATCAAATAATTTTAAAAACTAAAAGCCATTTTCTTGATCCTTTATTTCCTTTTATTTCTGTAATTTTCTCAAGAAAAAAAGAAAATGTTGTTTTTAAAAAAAAATCATCAATATACACATATGATTATATATACAAGTTTTTTTTTTTAAAAAGATCTTGTTTTCTTGTAAAATCAAGATAATAATGTAGAAAGCTTAAGTTTGTTTTCTCTGTCCTTTTATGTTTTATCTCCTTTTATCTCAGTAATTTCCTCAAGAAAATATGATGTCATTTTTTAAAAATCATCTTGAAATAAAAAGAATATTTTGAGACACATTTTGTTTTCCTGAAAAATCAAGATAATTATTGAAAAAAAACCCTAAAGGCCATTTCTTTTATCTTCTTTTATCTCATTAATTTTCTCATGAAGAAAGATAAAATGTGATTAAAAAAGAAAATAATAATCAAAATGTCTTTTTGTAATAATGACAATATTTAACTATGATATATAACTTTTTGGAGATAACCAGAAACATTTTTCTATCTTGAGATATTTGTATTTGATTTATTAATTATTTTTGTCTTTGCATTTTTCATTTCCCAATAATAACAAAAATTGTTGTTTCTTTTCTTTTCTTTTTTTTCTGAACACACCCCGTAGTTTTTAAATGTAGGCGTCTACCAAACGATTGTAATTTTGATTTTGTCTTTCTGTTTTACAGTCACCATGAAGCGACTTCTCAAACCATAAACTCTGAGACTACTTGCAGTATGTCGGTGTATAAATATCACTTAATCAGGATTACCAGTCCGAAGGTTATTTCCATGGATTTATTCCAGACATTTACTTTTTTTTAACTTTGATTTTGAGACAAATGAATTCAATTGAAATCTATGTTCTCTGTACAGTGAGTTGAGTTAACATCCATCTGCTGTCTGTGTGATGCGTTCAGGGGTCAGAGGTCATGCGACGCTGCTCACAGACACTTCAGCGGTTTGAACCTCCTCCTCGGACAGAAAACCCCCTCATTCATCTGCAGCCTCCTCTGCTCAGTCGCTCGTCATGTCTTCCATATCTGGGCAGGAAAAAACTCCCAGCAGCCCCCTCTCTCTGTCTCTCTTTGACATGAGCAGCCTGTGTCGCTCGCTGGCCCTCTTTTCTCCTCTGTGGTCTCTTTCTTCCTCCGTCCGTCCATCGGGCGTCACTCTGCCCGGCGGAAACACATTCCAGCCGGTTCATTCCTGCCGTCACCGTGTCCCCCCTGTGCCCCCCCCCACTGTCCCTCCCCAAATGGCCTCAGAAAGAAAAGCTCCTTCCCCTGAACGACTGGAGGCTCTTTTCATGTTCAGACCTGAGTCCGGCCCCCCGAGGAGAGTCTCCCGGGGTCAGCGCTCCACAATAGACCGGTTAGCGCCGCTTAAAGCAAAACCAGCTAATTGACGACGTCGGCGTTGAGGTTCTTAACTCCAGCTTAAATCTGAGGAGAAAGAGAGGCTGTTCAGTGTTTGGCTTAAAGGTTGAGTTCACCGTTTCTTTAACAGACTTTATTAAAGAGCCACTTCCTGTTTATCATCAGAGGAGGACGACCGCTCAGAGAGCTTCGTCTAAAACAACAATACTTTCTTTTCCTCCAGAAATGTCTCTGTGTTAAAGCATCGCAAAAAAATCCAAAGTTTAATTTGTACTGCAGAATTCACGACCTTTCACCCAGAACAAGCTTTAAGCAACGGTTTCTTTAGGACATAAAAATTATAGTTTCAACACAAGTTTATGTGTCAATAAATCACCTCTCACCCAAACATGCAGCTCAAAGCACAGACAAAATAAAGGATTATACAAAATGAATCAACAGTAAAACAAAAATGTAAGAAAACAAATGAATAAAAGTAAAAACAAAAAAATAGAGCTTAAGAAAAAATATAAACGATGATTAAAACTAACTGAAGGAGCGTCTCAGTGAGCTGCCGTCCTCCTGCTCTGTTATATTTTGCTGCTTGGGCAGAAACATCCGACACCGAGCCGTTAATGTCACACCAACACTGAAACTCTGTCGTAAAACCTGTTATTAACCGTTGTGTAACATTAGCTGTGTGATGCTAACAGTTAGCCCTGTCACTGTGTGTGAGACTATTTGTCATTGAATCATCACACTGCACGCAGCTCTACAGGAAAATGAGATTTTACTGTTTTAGGCCTCGATCGCACAGAAAGTGTTTCAGCAGCTGGAGGCTGCTTTTTGTAACAGTTTTAATAAGAAGAAGCTTTTTGCTCGCTGTTTTTGCGTTGCTACGCCTCGTGTTTCTGCGCTCTAGGCGCCTGGCGTCTGAACTCCTCGAGTTGAAAAAACTTCAACCTCAGGGCAGAACAGCGCCCCACACCATCTCTGCTTTTTCCCCATTGTCCAATGGGATGATTTGAGAGGCGGGGCTTCTGTGGTGGTCACGACAACAAGTTAACAGTTGGTAAACAATGGAGGAGAAACTGGTGGTAGTGGTTGCTGGATACCCAGAGCTATACGACTTTACAAACCACAGTCAGCACCATCTCAATAGAAAACAGCAGGCGTGGAAGCAGATAAGTGCAGTACTGTAAACGTCCATCATGGAGGAGAAGCTCCTGGACCAACTGGTGGTACTCCCCATCATGGAGGAGAAGCTCCTGGACCAACTGGTGGTACTCCCCATCATGGAGGAGAAGCTCCTGGACCAACTGGTGGTACTCCCCATGATCCAGCCTCTTTTTTAGGGTCTCATGTACCCACACAGATCTCTGTTTATCTGCTGACAGCCTCTCACCCTCAACCAGAGCTACAGACAGCACCCTCTGCTGAAACATGTCAGGAACTACACACTGATTAACGGTACATTGATGACACAGGAAGGTTAGGGTGAGGAGGCGATGGGGTGGTTGCCTGGCAACAATAAAAAGACGCAGCTTTTATTAGTCACATTGAATTTAAAAAAAAAGAAAAGGCAGTGCGCTGCGCGTCACATTTTGCAACCTGCAGAACACGTCTGCTCAATCGGGGCCTTAGACAGTCACGTTTGCAGTGATGTTTCAGTGATCGGACAGAATTGCAGAGTCGTACAGAGACTGGCTGAATCTGTTGCGATGGCAGCGTCCTGGAGGGGCCGGATATTATAAAGAATGAAATATATTTTGGGGGTTGAAGAACGTCTGACTTCACTGTGACCTCCCAACCTTGTTCCTCAGAAAGACTTTATTTCTCTGAGCTTCACAGACACAAAGGCACGAGCACAAGCTCGTTTGTGAGCTTTTATTTTGGTAAAAACTTAGAACCATGATGTCCTTTCTCGTCAACTCTCTGTCTGTGGGACCAAGTGTCATCCTGGCTGTGCTGCAGCTGCTGTTATTTGAGTGCAGCCTGGTTGAGAGCGCGTGAATCTGTCCTGCAGCTCGTCCTGCCGGCGCTCAGTGTTTCTGTGTTTTCTGAGGAGCTGTTGTAGAGTCAGCAGGTCGTCCGTTTCCCTGCAGAGAGTCTTTTTGTTCTGTCGTCATATGGGACGAGGACATAAATGCGTACAGCGCGCTCTTTGTTTGCGCTCTCCACTGTAAAATTCTTCCTCTCATCAATACGCCGATTGTTCTGGAAGAAGAGACAGAATTCCTCCGGGCTTCACTTGTGCTGCAGACGGTCGGTCACATCGGCGAGACTCTTGGGCTCACTCCTCAAACTGCACTGGAAACACACAGAAATGAACAAACAGCTGCTGAAGGGGACAGTCAGGGCGTCTCTCGTCAGTCTGTGTCCTCAGCCTCTGGTTTACACCCTCATGACTGTGATTTTAGATTTTAGATCAGGTGCATGATTTAAAAAAAACAGTCTTCCTCTGGTGTTTGTTGTCTGACTGCAGCATCATTTCCTCCTGATCTCCTCGTCCAATCAGAGTGTCCCGTGGCCACCTGGGCTCAGGGCTGAATGTGTCTCTGTTGTTTGCCTCCTGATCACTGTGCAGACAGATGCTTTTGTCCTGTGTGTGAGGATGTGGAGGCGGTTTTGTTTTTAAATATATTTAAAGAGACGTGGACGACAGCGTGACTTCCTGCCTGCTGGTGTCCGTCCTTCTCTCTGAGACACCGAGACTTTGATCTGAGGCCAGAGTGTCTCCAGAGGGGAAAAGACGCTTCAGATGTTCAGGAATAAAACTCTTAAAACTCCCTCATATTCTGAAACTCCTCTGAGCTGCCAACTCATCATCAAACACATCTCACTGTGCGTCTTCAACCGTAACTTCCTTTTAAAGAAACCAAATGTGAGTGGGCTCATTTTGGGGAGATGTGTTCAAAGACACTGGGAATATTTCACTTTCATTTTGCAGCTGTAAAAGTTGTGATTGTCTTCTAGTCACTGATCTCGTAGTTTCTTGTCCAGTCTGTGAGGCAGCTCCTCTTCTGTCTGTATGTTCCTGTCAGAGGTCGGACCAAGTCACTGTTTGACAAGTCTCAAGTCTTTGCGCACAAGTCCCAAATTAAGACTTACAAGTGCCAGTCAGGTCTCAATTCCTAAACTTTGAGTTTCGAGTCTTAAACAAGTCGTAAATGTGCACGGCCCTTAAATAATATCACGATATTTCAGGGTATTTTTGAGATAAGGATATTTTTGAAGATATGACAAGTTAGTTTTAAAAAAAATACATATACACACACACACACACACACACACACACACACACACACATATATATATATATAGGTGATGTAGTTTTACAGTTTGCCTTCAAATATTCAGTAAAAGCTAATCAGAAGATCACAGTTCAGTCTCCGACCCCTCCAGTCTGCATGTTGAAGTATCCTTGAGCAGGATACTGAACCCCAAACTGCTCCTGATGGATCCATCATTGTGTGCGAGTGTGTTGAAAACTGAGCAGCAGGTGACCTGTATTGAGCCTCGGCCACCCGTGTGTGAATGTGTGAATGTGAATGTGACTCCTGGTGTGAAAAGTGCTTTGAGTGGTCGGAAGACTCGACGGGATCTACACAAGTGTAGGTCCATTTACCATTTACCAAGTACGACCTTAAACTGGCGACTGAGGAGAAATCTGCACCAGTTGGGACCCACTGCTGGAATGTGAAAAGCTAGGTTCAGTTGCATTGTGGGAAATGTAGGATCCAGTGTTTCAGGCGTCGTACCCAAACAAGAGCATGAAAGTCAGAATATCTCCAGCTCTGCTGCAACAGTAACTCCTCACCATCATGTCAGCGAGTGTCGACACTCGGAGACTCGACTTTTGCTGCAACCCTAGATGACATCATTCAGCCAGGCTCAGCCAATCAGATGGCTCCAAACCAAGAGCTCATTTGTAGTTAGTGATTCAGTCACATGCACAGTGTTTGAAATCCAGTCACAGAGAGGTCGGACAGACCTTCACACCCACAGAGCTGACTTCAGAATATTGTTGAGTTTCTCTGCTTACAGGTGACGGTTATTATCTGTACTGGGTCACTACTGGTTGTACTGGTCACCTCACCAGTCAGCTCCCAGTTGATTCCAGTGTCACACAGTGAAATAGTTGTCAGTGATTGTTTGCACGGTGCTGTAAATCTCCACCCTGCAGCTCAAACGTTGCAGCTTCCTATTAACCTTGACCCATCTCACACACACACACACACACACACACACACACACACACACACAAACACACACACACACACACACTCAGTGGGAGGAGGAAGCCGGTGTGTGTTTGCAGTCGCTTCATTGTTTCCTGTAATAAACTGCAGCCTTTTGTGAGCGTCCCCTCGGTCCTATCAGCTGCTTCACCTTTATTTGCCGTGGACACAGAGGGGCCCCCGGGGGCCGGGGCCCCTGTCAGCACACTGTTTACAGAGCAGATTCTTTGGCTGAGCAAACAGCCATACCCTCCGCCGCCCGGCTCAAACATGGCGGCGTTCCTTCACACGCTGACTGACGGCTCCTGGAACATTTATTCGCCGGCCTGCTCAGACTCGCCAAATATGTGAGAGGGGGAACGACCAGCGGACACACGAGTGTCAGGAGTTAAAGGACCCGAGCACCACGTTAGCGTGTTCCAACGACACTTTACATTCCTGCCCAGCGTTTCCACATTCAGCACTTCTTAGAGAGACACTCTGCTGTGTTTCCAGGAGCAGCGGCTCACACAGATTTCATACTTCCTGCGGAGACACAATGATAACAATCCGTCACAGCGAAGCCTCAGTAAACTCTACCTTAATGTCCAAGACGTGTTTTCATCTTGTGTAAATGCAGCTGCGCCGTCAGCAGGAACTGGAAACGCTTAAATCTAAACTCTTTCTTTTGTTTGTTAAACGTCACGTTTTTGATTCAGGATGAGCTTCAGCTCTCAGCAGCCAATAGAAACGCAGCAAAGGAAATATGACGCATGCACACACATCTGTATCAGATATACGAATGAATCAAAGCAGCAGCCGACAAAAACAAACAGCTTCAGAGGAATCGTCTTTTTCTTGGTCGTTTTTTATGTTCTGATTTGCAGTTTTGTCCACGTGACGACAGACAACGTCCGCAGACCTGAAACAGACTCTACAGTGACTCTTTGGAATCGTTCTCAGGCTGGAGCATCATGTACAGTTATATTCAGAGAAATATAGGCATCATTCAGTTTAGATTTTTGTGTCATTTTGTCGTCTCGTGTCCTCTGTCAGATAATGTCCTGCTCCGCTGAGTCCATCATGTTTCTCATCATGTCACAGACTGTCTCAGATAAATGAAACAGTGTGGAGGTGCAGTTTGTCACAGGATGACAGACGATAAATCAGAGTACACTGGAAGTCAGAATCTTTTGCAGTTCTTTCAAAAAAACGAAGGATTTATGATGCTTTTTACATTCTTCACTGTTTTGTTTTGAATCAAAGAGTTTCTGATTATGTGTAAAATATTTGGTTGTTTTAAAATAAGACAAAGTCAAAATGGCACCTGAGGGTTAACGTCTTCCTGTTCTCTGCAGGTAAGGCCTTCGACATCACCTACGTGCGGCTCAAGTTCCACACCAGCCGCCCGGAGAGCTTCGCCATCTACAAGCGGACCAGCGAGGGCGGCCCCTGGGTGCCGTACCAGTACTACAGCGGCTCCTGCGAGAAGACCTACCAGAAGGTGAACCGCGGCTTCATCCGCACCGGAGAGGACGAGCAGCAGGCGCTCTGCACCGATGACTTCAGTGACATCTCGCCGCTCACCGGAGGAAACGTGGCCTTCTCCACGCTGGAGGGACGACCCAGCGCCTACAACTTCGACAACAGCCCCGTGCTCCAGGTGAGCGTGCCTCAGACTCGACACACTGAGGTCACACTGATGGCGGCGTACAAAGCGTTTAATCAGAGAAACGTCTGGAAGATAAAAACATGTCTTTTGCTTCTTTTCTGTCTTCCTTTTTAAATTTCTTTGAGGTCTTCATATGGTTGTGTGGCCGTCACAGTTGTGTTCCTGATGGATCCAGATATCAAAACACTCAACATGTCCTCCCATTTGACCTGACCTAGGGTTCTTTACGATTTCATTCCTACATATTAACCTTGGTACTGCTGTGGACGCCACGTTAGTCCCGCTGTGAAAGACACACAGTGACACAAACAAACTAAACGATCGAGGCAGCAGTAGACCAGCAGCTCCCGTGTGCTGCGATGTAAAATTACTGTTGTTGTCAGTGGTGTCACGCCTCCTTTGTATTTTCACACAGAACCAAACGATGGCGGCATCGCGTTGCTCCGGTGTGTGATTTTAGACCGCATGAGGGCGCGACTTCTCCAAGTGCATCAGCCTGTAGTGTGACACATAACATACGTGTCAGCAGCTCTTTATAAACAATAACAATGACATCACATGTCAATAACATCATTTAGCGTCCCTGTTATGTGGCGGCTGATCTCGTCCTCTGCTCGGAGGGTAAGGAGCTCCTGGACCTCATTGTTTTCACTGTTTGTAGACATTTCCTGTTCTTCATCTTGGAATTAGCTGCTAACTGCTAACAGCTGGTGTTCTTCCTCTTTGAATTAGCCGCTAACTGCTAACAGCTGGTGTTCTTCTTCTTTGAATTAGCCGCTAACTGCTAACAGCTGGTGTTCTTCCTCTTTGAATTAGCCGCTAACTGCTAACAGCTGGTGTTCTTCCTCTTTGAATTAGCCGCTAACTGCGAACAGCTGGTGTTCTTCCCCTTTGAATTAGCCGCTAACTGCTAACAGCTGGTGTTCTTCCTCTTTGAATTAGCTGCTAACTGCTAACAGCTGGTGTTCTTCCTCTTTGAATTAGCTGCTAACTGCTAACAGCTGGTGTTCCTCCTCTTTGAATTAGCCGCTAACTGCTAACAGCTGCTTTCTCCAGTGGTGGTTCGCACATATAACGCGTCATCAGAACGTCACACTGGTCCCGTCCATGATCTCATCCTGCCAGCTCACACTTTTGACACAGTGGCCATTGCAGCGCTGGACAAGGCGAGACGACTCTGTCCATGATTGGACCTTTTATACTGAACAGCGAGGTGGAATAAGGCCGTGAAATTCCTTCTTTGTGCTGCTGTCCCTTTTACACAGATGTGGAATTGGCACTGTTCCTACCTCCGCTGCTAGCTTAAAGCCGAGACGTCTCTGTGCCGCGATGAAACCTTTTTAAAGAGCGGCGAGGCGGGATAAGCGCCACATGTTCCCGCCTTGAACAGGCAGTGTGAACGGGTCAGTGCTGCTCTCTGCTAACAGCTGAGTTTCCATCTGAAAAACAGACCTGCCCTTTAATCTTCCTGCGACTCCTCAGATTTACCCCAGGGCCCTCTGTGGGGGCCCCTGACCCACAGGTTGGGTCCCGCTGCTCCTGGAGGAGACGATGAACAAACTGCTGTGCGGGATGAACGTGAGAATAAAATCTGTGCCATTAGTGTCAGTGAGGCGAACGGCTCTGATGAAGGTGTGACGGAGCACAGTGAGGCTCTGGGAACATGTGAGCGTAGAGACGGTATCAGCGTGCAGGATCTGTGTGCCGTGCTGTGACGAACATCATGAACTGTGGAGAACACGTTCTCTGTTCTATCTTTAGACCCAGCGAAACACATGGCGGTCCACATCCCATCACAAGACAGTCGAGTTATTCTCTGCTCCTCAGCGGCGTGACTGCCGCTCACTGCTTCATTATGTCACTAACGAAGGGTTCACACAACTCTGGGCCTTCATCTTATAAAGCTCATTATCAGGTCATTAAATCCACACTGAGACCAGAAACCCTAACCCCAGCACAACTTTATTAACACCATCAAAGAAGCTGTGAATCGATTTAGGCTCGTCGGATTGACGGAGCGTCGCTGCAGAGCTCATCAGTCCACTTCCTGTCTCCTGTGTGGAGCTTCCCTCCTCCTCGTTCTGCTCAGGAACAGAACAGTGTGATGGTAGTTCTTTTTTTTTTTTTTCCCAGCAGGCCGTTCTGCAGGTCAGGTTGCAGGTTTGATGCTGCCAAGTGTTGCGACATGTTGCTAGGCGACGCCCCCGGATTTCCCACTGCAGCAGCAGCTCCGTTTGGCTCGACTGACCTGCAGCTGGACCGCTTCTTTCCCCTCAGCTCTCTCCTCTTTTTCCACCTCTCCTCCTCCTCCTCCTCCTCCTCCTCCCCTCTCAGTGTGTTTGTGTTTCCATGTTTCTTCACTCTCTGTGGCTCGGAGCTTGTTGCTTAATAACTGGAAAGACATTCTTCCCTCCTCACAGTTTGTTGCGTAACGCCGCAGCAGATTCTTGTCTCCTCCGCTCAAAGTCTGTTTTTTAAATGTGGAGAAAAACTTCATTTTGCTCCTCCGCAGTCAGAGACGCAGAGACCGGAGGGAGCTCTGGATCCACCCAGTGGTTCCCACAGTCTAAATCAAAGAAAATATTCTCAGCGTTAAAACATGAGTGGAATTGGAGGAGACTTTCAGTCCGCAGTGGGAAACACACTCAGTGTTTCTGTTCATCAGACTGTCGGCTGCAGATCTGCTGGAGAAAACACACACACACAAATACTTTTCATGGGATTTATCATTTCCTATTCCCGTAAATGCAACATCTCTAGAACACTTCAAATTTGGCAGAAACGTTGACTTGGATTCAAGAATGAACCGCTCAGATTGAGGTGGTCAAAGGTCACTGTGATCTTCCATCTGTCTGATTCTTATGAGCGTGTTACCTCAAGAACACCTTGAGGGAATGTTTTTCAAATTTGGCACAAACGTCTGCTTTAACATAACAATGAACTCATTCAAGTGTTTTTCTTCAAAGGTCTGGGTCACTATGACCTTGAAGGAATTTCCTCAACTTTGGCACAAACATCCACTCTGACTCAGTAATGAACTGACTCAAATTTTTTTGCTCCAAGGTCACTGTGATCAGCCTCGTTCTAGTGAACATGATATCTCTAGAACACCCTGAGGGAATATTTTTCAAATTTGGCACAAACATACACTTTGGGCTTAACAGTGAACTGATTAGATTTTAATGGTCAAAGGTCACCATGACCTTCAATCTGTCTCGTTCTTGTGAATCCACTATCTCGAGAAGGCCTTGAGGGAGTTTTTTTTTTAAATTGGCACAAACATCCACTTTGACTCAAGGATGAACTTAATACAAGTTTTTTGCCAAAGGACAATGTCACTGTGACCCTGCATCCATCTCATGCTTGTGAACACGATTCCTCAAAAACACCTTGAAGGAATTTTCTCAAAATTGGCACAAACGTACACTTAAGGCTAAACAAGGAACTTATTAGATTTTGATGGTCAAAGGTCACTGTGTTCACTGTGACCTTCAATCTGTCTCATTGTCATGAATTGTCCAGAATGCCTTAAGGGAATTTCCTCAAATTTGGCACAAACATACGCTTTGACTCAGTGATGAACTGATTCAAATTTATTTACCCAAAGGTCACTGTGATCTTCCATCTGTCTCATTTTAATGAATGTAATATATCAAGAACATTGAGGGAATGCTTTTTAAATTTGGCACAAACGTCCACTTGGGACTAACCAATGAACTGATTAGATTTTGATGGTCACAGGTCAAGGTCACTATGACCTTTGATTTGTCTCATTCTCATGAACATGATATTTCCAGAACACCTTGAAGGAAACACAAATGTCCACTTTGACTCAAGGATGAAGTGAATACATTTTTTGGCCAAAGAACAAGGTCACCTGTGACCTTGTTCTTTGGCCAGATCTGTCTAATGCTCGTGAACACAATTTTTTAAGAACACCTCAAAGGAATTTCCTGAAATTGGCACTAACATTCACTTTGACTCAAACAGAACTGATTAGATTTTAGTTGTCAGCGGTCACTGTGACCCTCGGTCTCTCTCATTTTCTCAAAAAGGCTTAGAGGGATTTTTTAAAATTTGGCACAAACGTCCACTTTGACTCAACAGATTCAAATTATTTTGGTCACAGGTCACTGTGATCTTTCACACGTCTCATTCTCATGAACACGATATCTCAAGAACACCTTGAGGGATTTCATTTTAAATTCGGCACAAACATCCACTTTGACTCAACAGTTAATTGGTTAGATTCGGTGGTCAAAGGTCAAAGGTCAGTGTGACCTCACAAACATGTTTTTGTCTATAACTGAAGAATTCATACACTAACTCTGACCAAACTTGACCCAAATGTCTAACAGGATAAAATAATGAAGGTCCAAAGGTCAAAGGTCAGCTTGACTGTGACATCATCATGTTTTAACGTCATATCTCAGGAACAGAAGGGGAGACATTTGGTCAGATACTGAATTGGTGACTCTAATCTTGAAGCTGTGCTGATTGTATAGATCTGCTGTGTGTGAAGCGTCCATGTTTTCACTGACATGGATGGAGACCCTGATATTGATCCGTGTGTGTGCAGGTGTACACTCTAACTGTCAGTGAGTAGTTGTCCTGATGCAGCAGCAGTGATGGCGAGGCCTCCCTGGCTCAGATTTAGCTCCGCAGCTCAGCTGTAAACTTCCTTATTTGACCCGTCGGCATGAAGCTATTTATACCGAAGCTGGGACTCTTTTAGGAGGCGTCAGACGGCTGTTTGTCGCTCTCTCACATTCCCGCTGTCTGTCATCTCTGAGCTCCGAGCGGGAAATAACCACCAGCTGAGACAGTCTACCTTAACAACCAGCCATCCACCTTAACAACCAGCTCCCTCTGAGTTTTATTCTGGAGCTGCGGTTCTTTCGGGCTCGTGACGAGTCACAGGTGTCGCATATCGATGAGACCTCTCAGATTGTGTCATTTGTATAAATACTTTGAGAGGGTGGAGGAAGCGCTCAGGCTGCAGAAAATGTACCACACTGTGAAAATACTCCACAACCAGTGGGAGCGCTGCATTAACAGCCTGACTGAAGTCAAAGAAACTTGTGCATCAGAATTATTAGCCGTCACATTCACCCTCCAGTCAGCAAGGAAAAAGTGTTGTAGTCCTTAATGTAGATTTATTAAGTGTCATGAGTTTCTCTTGGACTGAGCTGTTCAGTTTCACAGACTCTCAGACTCTTCAGCTTCCCTCTGACCTACACCGACCCCTCGTATACTGAACGCTGTACTTTACAGGGGGACTTGAACTGCCCATGATGAGGCCTTTTTTGGACAAAAACCAACCTCTGTTCTCACAGAGCTGACTGACCGACCTGCACACAGGAATCAGCTGAAACTGCTTCACACGTTGAAAATTATTTAGACAAAAGAGTCGCATTTATGTTCATCAACTAGTGATGTGTGTGGTCCGCAGGTTTGGCTGAGTTCACAAGAACAGATCAGGAGTTCAGACTGACTAACCTCAGACTGTACTCCACTAGAGTACTGCAGTAAATGTACTGTGTGAGCTGGTTCCCAGCCTGCAGTCTACTGCAGCGCAGCTGAATCTCTGTGATTCTCACAGGACTTTCTAACGTCAGGCAGCATTATTCCCTCAAGAAAACACACGTCTCTGCACAGAGCTGCAGATGATTGATGGCAAACAAGTGTTCAGTCCAGTTTAAACAGCGTCGACTCAGCTGAGAACCTGCACCACCTTCCTGGACCGCTGCAGCTGCTGGACGGAGGGACGGAGGGACGATACGAGTGGATTCTTCATGAATCATAAAGAGGGACAGAGTCGGGCGTCAGCGAGCAGCAGGAAGCTCTCAGAGAGCTGCAGATATCTGACCAGCTGAGAAAGCAGCTGCAGCAGCGTTCTCAACAATAACCATCCTTCATCAGAGCCGCATGTCAACCAGGAACAGAATATCTGCCAGTAACCATCAGAGTTTGGCCACAGACGAACTTGACACAGCTGAGAGCGGAGCTTTGACGCTCCCTGAGTCCTGACTGAACCCAATCAGGACGTTTGGTCAGATTCTCACTTTGATTTACTGATCAGATGTTTCCTGAGTGAAACAGCGACCACACACGCCTCCGATCTGTTTTATAAAAGCAGTGACTGTCACTCCTTAATTTAAACCCTACAGAGCTCTCGCATGTACGACATTTTTCTTCGACCAGTAAAACGTGACTGAATGAGCGAGAGGAACTGAAATCGCTGCTTGCATGTAAAACACAATGCAAAGTAAGAAACCCAGCAAAGTGGGCGACAGGGGCTCAGACTTGTAGTCGAGAGGTTGACGTACATTAGTAGTAATAGAAGCACAAAGTAGGATAAACACTTTGTTTTGGGGCATATTCAGAGACTCAGAGACAGGGTGAGGCGCTCACACATCCAGAGCCGCACCCCCAACACACACACTCCCTTGTTGTGTTGTTAAAAGATTGTCATGCAGAGGAGGACAGAACGTGAGGGTGTAGCTGCTCTTCTGTTTGTGGGTTCATTCACAACACAGGAGAGCTCTGAAGGCAGCGGGGAAACACTCATCACTTCCAGCTGACAGAGTGATCATCACATCTGTGGAAAAAGACCCAGGTTGTGAAGAGGTCACCGTATTCTGTCGGGTCAGCTTCCTGCTGAAGGCTCTGGGTGAAGCGGTTCACTGTGAGTCACAGCTGAGGGCAGAAATCTGTTCCACATTCCCAGCAGTTATATGAAGATTTAACATCAGCGTGTCAAAGTCACAGGAGGAGGCAGAAGGCTTCCTGAGTAGGAGGATAAATGTACAGTACATCGGACCGGAACACGATTTAAACTGACACACTGAACATGTCCAACTCCTGCTGCGTCCTCTGTGACGTTTCACGGGCAGATTTCTTTCCTTCAAACCATCTTTTATTTGAATATGTCCTCTCTTTGAATGTTAGAAACAGGTCTGACAGAGGCCAGTCGGCTGGCAGCAGATGCTTGAACTCTTTCCCTTTGATTTTTTTGGTGAAGAGACATTTGGAAACTGTCACCATTAACATTAACACGGATTAACATTTCTGCAGGTGTTCTGTGAGCAGAGACGCTCCGGACAGACCCGTGGTTTCTGTTCAGATCTGTGTTTGTCCTCTGACAGCTGCTGCGAGCTCTCACTCCGCTGAATAAAAACCTTCGGGGCCTGATAAGCTTCCTGCTGATACTGAACAAAGCTATCTCTGGCCTTCACTCCCAGTTTCCCATGAGCCTTTCACACAGGCGGGATGTTGAGTAACTTTCTTTATCCTCCTCGCCGATGGCCGAAACTAAACAGGTGTCCCGCAGTAACTCTCTCCATCTGGTGCTCGTATCGTGACGCCAAGAAAATAAATTCCACTTCACTAAAAATGTCACAGTTTGAGTGTTTGTGGTGTTGCGTCAGTGTTTCCCACAGCCTGAGAACTCGGACCACCTCCCTGTTTGCAGAATCATGATCCAAACTTTTAGCGATTCAGAGAAGGTCCATATCTGAGAAAGATTTTACACATCTTTGTTTGCTTCGGCTCCGGGGACGGACGTTTTGGTCAGCTGCTCGGCTCAGACTGAAGCATCCCAACAACTATTGGTTCTGAAATGTGATCCATCATTCATGTTCCCCTCAGGATGCAGCGCCATCCTCAGGTCAACATGTAAATGTGTCAGACTCTTTGGTTTATGAGCAGATACCTGCAGAACTAATGACACTCACATCAGCCTCAGCCGGACTCTATCCCCCGTTATCTTTACAAAGGTTCACTCTTTGTATTCTCTGTTTATACACTCAGTTATTTAGCTGTTTCTATGAGTTCTGAACTCTCGCCAGAAATAATACTTGGATGCATCGATGTCATTCTTGTGTCTTTGATTCGTTCTGTCTCAAAGAAGGGTGAGGCTCTGCTGCTCATCAATTCTACAGATTCTAAGTTGATGCAAAAATTCTGAAAACATGGCAGTCCTCGTTTTTCTCCATCAGTGCAGTTCTTCCAAACCTGACGGTGCAGCGTTTACACCTACAAGTGTTTTAGTCTGCCGTTAAACGTCAAAAGAAGAAGTACAGAAAAAGCAACAGGTGGAAGCCTCCTCTCCTCAAAAAGAAGTGTTTCTTTCCTGACACTGGCGTATTTTTAGCTCTCTGCGATGGGAGCACAGTATATCTGCACTCTGCTACAAACACCAGCAGCGTGACGAGGTGCTGAGTGTCTGAGCGCTGCACAGTTGGTGTTTTTTCAGGTCGAGCAGAGCTGAAAAATGTCCAACTCTCAGTTTATACCCAGCATCTAATCACAGTGGAGCGGGGGCGGAACGAATACCACAAAGACCAACCGTCACATCTTATCAATCGCTCTCAAGAACTGGGACAAAACCTTACCTTTTTGTTGATTGCCACTCTTCAGTTAGGCTTAAAAATATCTATTTTCAAAGGTCAAAGTCTCGACTATTAAACCTCGTAACGGGCCGACCTCCCAGTGATTGAATTTGTTCTTGAATATCAGACATGACGGACGTCAGAGGGAAGATCTGACGGAGTCGACATGAAGTTTAATATTTATTCATTTCACAGCAGTCGTAGTGAGGAGACATTTTATTTTTCTCCTAGTGCTCATCGAAAGACTCATTTTTAGAAGAAGATATATTTATTAATCCCCGAGGGGAAATTCAGTTGTCTTCACTCTGTTGTCATACACACACATGCACAAACAGGACCTATACGTGCATTAAAAGGAGAGATGTCAGAGTGAGGTGTCACTAGCAGCTGGGGGTTCAGTGTCGTGCTCAAGAGCACCTCTCCAGCTACCAGTCCACACTCCATACTTGGTCCGGACGGGGACTTGAACTAGCGACCCTCTGGTTCCCAACCCAAGTCACTACGGACTGAACTACTGCCGCCCATCAGACCATCATTCTTTTTTAGTTTGGATCTAGAAGGCCTGCAGAGTCGACCTGATAGAAATATTATTTAATGAATTAATCATAAAACAGAAATCTGACCAGAACCTGAGCAGCATTCACAGCTTTTGGAAACCAGGAAGTGAGACAGTCGTCCCTGTGATCTACTGAACCTCTTTTATTCCTGTCAGAGTTGACGAACATGCGGTACGCATTTTTAAAGGGCCAACATTTTCATCAACTCTATATTTTAAAACAAAGATGATTATAGCAGAACATTCTCACACTGATGTTCTCAGTACGTACTGTTAGCTTTAGACTTTGGAGGCTTTTAACACATTTTTCAATAGTTTAAAATTGTGAATTTTTGTCTGGCACGAGGCTGTTTTCTGACAGGGCGAGTTTAGAAGTTAAAAAAAAAGAAAATATTTTAGAAATCATACTAATAAATTCTTTGAAAATAATGTTTCACTCCAGTTCGAAAGCGCTGTACAACAACAGTAACAGCACAGAAATATGTGATACATCACACTGTGGGATATGTTAATATATGCTTCCTAGGTAGGCGAGTACTTTGTGTTCGAGGTGGATCGTCAGGGATTAATTATGAAATTTAGGACGCCTGGTAGCTCAGTGGGGAAAGTGGGCGTCCCATGTACCAAAGGCGGTTTCCTTGCTGCATGTCACCCCCCCACCCAAAATTGTTCCAACAACTAAGGCAAAAAGCTGGAAGAAAAAACCTCCAAAAAAATAAATTAAATGCCTTAAATAAATGAGTGTGTGTTTTAAGTACATGAGATTTATTGTTTCTTCTACGTTTCTGGTGTCGTGCCGACTGCTCTCTGATTGACAGACCTGATGTCTCTAACGTGTCCATGTTGTGTCTGTTGCAGGACTGGGTGACGGCCACCGACATCAGAGTGACCCTGAACAGGCTCAACACGTTTGGAGACGAGGTCTTCAACGACCCCAAGGTCCTTAAGTCCTACTACTACGCCATCTCAGACTTCGCTGTGGGAGGACGGTAAGGAAAGATGTTATGAAAGCTAGTCTCCTGTGGGCGTCGTTAGTCCATATTGTGATGAACTCTGCAGCTCCATGGTGCATACAGAGGGTTTTATCTTGTGAGGCACTCCGCCGCCATGAGTAGTCCCACTCTGATAAGATTAACAAGTTTGAGCAGCTTCAGGAGACCTGCTCAGACAGAGGAGACCTTCCTGAATGACTGAGTGTGGTCAGGTGGCTTTGTGGGTGCTGCTCTCGATGTGTCACTGTGTGGTCTGCTTCCCTGTGGCCCTGCGCAGGAATCCACACAAGAACTCTGTCTCCTGCACGTCTGGAAAAAAAAAAGGTTTCGACAGGCATTACAGGAGTGTTAAACAGGCTGCCGCTGCACAGCCTCTGCAGCCATAATCTGTTTGAAATGTGGAGCAGATTTCCATTACACAGCCAGCATTCCAGGCATTCCTGGCCGGCAGGGCTGGATTACAGGGAAACCGGAATGGGGCGGACCGACCGACATGACGGGCGGAAGAAAAGGGAAGAGTCCTGAGCTGCAGCACCTGTCAGAGCCGCAGAATTCAGCCTTTATTTATCCAAGGAGGGGTTTCTTTTCCTCTGTTCGCTCCAGCATGATTTACCTGAACTTGTTCACCTGGGAGCTGAGTGAGACAGCCAATCACAGCAGCTCTGACATATCCAGGCTTCCTGCTTCAAGACTCCTCTTAACTATGCCAACATTTTAAACTTGCAGCCCTGTGTCAGACGGAAACTCACAACAGGACTGGTTTTACTCTCAGTCTGATGTCTGCAGAGCAGAAACTCAGCCAACAAAGATGATCAACCAGCACGCAAATAAAGGTTCTGAATAATAACAGAAATGTGAAGAAACAACCAGTCAGGGCTTTACTCTGTTTTAACCCTTTGAACTCTTGGGCACATGTTGGTATTTTTGCTTTTTGTGACATCATTTCTCATTGCTCACAGCCTGAGCTAAGGTTCTGTCAATGAACCACAGTAACTGATGAAAGTATTAAACTGTCATAAATCTTTTTTCATCAGATTTAAAAAAAAAAAAAGAAAGCACAAATCAAATTCATAACAGATTTATGAGTTTAGAAAAAGCATCAAAATATTTCTCAACACTCATTCCTAACACAGGCGGGGCACAACCTGGCTCATTTTAGTTTGGCAGAATGTTGTTTAAACTGTTTGAGATCAGTTTATTTCTAACAACATGAACATCTCTGCTACAAATAAACAGTCACAACGTGGGCGGGGTTAACTGAAACACCTGCTGGAAAAGTCTGTTAAACACAAGGACTTCAACACATGTCTGTCTACACGTTACACATCGATCCTGGTGATGGATCTATGAGAGATATCAGGATCATGAAAAAACAACTCTCTCCTACAGCAATGACGGGACAATACGGTGGCGTCACCGCCTGTTTTCACCATCTTTTGGACCGCTGGCGGCATGATGTTATGATGTCATCACACACGTGTAACGTGATGGTGCAAAAGACAGAAGTCTTTTAACTTCCTGCTGCAAACAGAACGAACGCTGCAGCTCTTATAGTTTCTTTATTTTAGATTGATTTTAAACAGGATCATAGTAACCACAGCTCCCTGCAGGAGGTCTGTTTTCGGAGTCAAACACCTCCTCTAGACGTCCAGCTGCACAAAGAGGGACGGCAGGCGTCTTTCCTCTCAGGTGTGAGCTCTTTACTCTGCCTGAAGGTGGTTTATTAGAATAAAAACTCGACAGGAGCTGCAGACGGTGACTCATGTAGGTTTGTGGCCGTCCAGCTTTTTGCAGCAGCCCGGTGTTGACAGCCTCTTCAGCTTCAGTCTTGCTCCTCGTCGTCAGTTTTTCCAGCGCGCTCTGCCAAGAAACACCTGAGACAATAACTGAAGGTGGCTGCTGAGCAAGTCCTGTCCTGTAGCGAGGGGCTCTTCCCCCCCGAGGAGGTTTAACAAAACATTTCCTCAGAGCCAGCGAGCGGAAAAACCTCATCAGAACCAAGAACAGTATCACAACAGCCACGCCGTGCGCTCAGCGTGAACTCTGAGAGTTAAGACGTGAAATATAAAGTGTTTAAAGTTCTGTGGTGAAATCTGTTGTCTTCTTCTTCTTCTTCTTCTTCTTCTGTGTTTGATGTTAGCTGAAGGTGACGTTACTGCTGGTTACAGTCTCATGGATGTTGTTGGAGTGTTGTGTGTAGTCCAGGTGTGACAGGTGTGTCTCTGTGCCGTCAGGTGTAAGTGTAACGGCCACGCCAGCGAGTGTGTGAAGAACAGCAGAGGACGGCTGGTGTGTAACTGCAAACACAACACGGACGGAGATGACTGTAACGTCTGCAAACCGTTCTACAACGACCGGCCGTGGAGGAGAGCGACTGCCGACAACGCCAACGAGTGTCTGCGTGAGTCTGCTGCCGCTCAGCGGTGTCTCTGCTTTACAGCAGCTACGACTGCTTTACTGCATCTGTTACTGCTTTACTGCATCTGTCACTGCTTTACTGCGTCAGTCGCTGCTTTACTGCGTCAGTCGCTGCTTTACTGCATCTGTCACTGCTTTACAGCAGCTACGACTGCTTTACTGCATCTGTCACTGCTTTACAGCAGCTACGACTGCTTTACTGCATCTGTTACTGCTTTACTGCATCAGTCGCTGCTTTACTGCATCTGTCACTGCTTTACTGCATCTGTCACTGCTTTACTGCGTCACTCACTGCTTTACTGCATCTGTCACTGCTTCACTGCATCTGTCACTGCTTCACTGCATCTGTCACTGCTTTACTGCGTCACTCACTGCTTTACTGCGTCAGTCGCTGCTTTACTGCGTCAGTCGCTGCTTTACTGCATCAGTCGCTGCTTTACTGCATCTGTCACTGCTTTACTGCATCTGTCACTGCTTTACTGCATCTGTCACTGCTTTACTGCATCTGTCACTGCTTTACTGCATCTGTCACTGCTTCACTGCAGCTATCACTGCTTCACTGCATCTGTCACTGCTTCACTGCGTCAGTCGCTGCTTTACTGCGTCCGTTACTGCTTCACTGCATCTGTCACTGCTTCACTGCATCTGTCACTGCTTTACTGCATCTGTCACTGCTTTACTGCATCTGTCACTGCTTCACTGCATCTGTCACTGCTTTACTGCATCTGTCACTGCTTCACTGCGTCAGTCGCTGCTTTACTGCGTCCGTTACTGCTTCACTGCATCTGTCACTGCTTTACTGCATCTGTCACTGCTTTACTGCGTCAGTCGCTGCTTTACTGCGTCAGTCGCTGCTTTACTGCGTCAGTCGCTGCTTCACTGCATCTGTCACTGCTTCACTGCAGCTATCACTGCTTCACTGCATCTGTCACTGCTTCACTGCGTCAGTCGCTGCTTTACTGCGTCCGTTACTGCTTTACTGCGTCTGTCACTGCTTCACTGCATCTGTCACTGCTTCACTGCAGCTATCACTGCTTCACTGCATCTGTCACTGCTTCACTGCGTCAGTCGCTGCTTTACTGCGTCCGTTACTACTTCACTGCATCTGTCACTGCTTCACTGCATCTGTCACTGCTTTACTGCATCTGTCACTGCTTCACTGCATCTGTCACTGCTTTACTGCATCCGTTACTGCTTCACTGCATCTGTCACTGCTTCACTGCATCTGTTACTGCTTCACTGCATCTGTTACTGCTTCACTGCATCTGTCACTGCTTTACTGCATCTGTCACTGCTTCACTGCATCTGTTACTGCTTCACTGCATCTGTCACTGCTTCACTGCATCTGTCACTGCTTTACTGCATCTGTCACTGCTTCACTGCATCTGTCACTGCTTTACTGCATCTGTCACTGCTTCACTGCATCTGTTACTGCTTCACTGCATCTGTCACTGCTTCACTGCATCTGTCACTGCTTCACTGCATCTGTTACTGCTTTACTGCATCTGTCACTGCTTCACTGCATCTGTCACTGCTTTACTGCATCTGTCACTGCTTCACTGCATCTGTTACTGCTTCACTGCATCTGTTACCTGTCACTGCATCTGTCACTGCATTATTATGACCCTGACTCCTTCACTGTGGCTGCTGCTGTTCTCATATCCACCATTGGAAGTAAAACTATTTCTTCTTCTACTGTTGCTGTAAATCACAGAACTCGTTCTTCATCTCTTCATCATCGCACCGGCTGAACAAATCAAATCAGACGCTGTAACGTCTGAAAGTTGAGACACAGAAACAGAGGAGTATAAAGTTGTGACCTTTAGAACAGATCACATGATGACGTCCTGCAGAGGGGAAACTCATTAAAGCATTAGTCACGGCGGTCTCTGGGGGATTGTGGGAGCTGTAGTTCCTGTCCACTCCTCCTCCATATCACAGTGCAGATGCATGACTAACAGGGTCCAGGGAATATTTTCCTCCCACAGTCGACTTAATCCGTCCTGCAGCTCTCACGTCAGCACAGGAAGCTGCAGCAACCTGATCGTATGGAAACACGTTGACATGTACATGTTGAAGTACAGCTGAGCTTTCACCTCATTTAACCTGTTTAACGCTTCACTGCACTTTTTATTCACGTCGTTCAGCACGCTCGTACTCAGGCCTGTGTTTGTGTGGAGGGACGAGGACGAGTGACCCGACACAGCTGCACCTGATACTGCTTTACTAGTGATACTGCTTTACTACACCTGATACTGCTTTACCGCAGCTGTCACTGCTGTCCTTCCTCTGGTGTTTAACTCTTCCTCCTCACTTCAGCACTGCAGCGCTGTCCCAGCAGAGCTGACGGTGACTCACAGTTGGCTGCACTTCACGATGACTCCTGTTAACGTTAAACTCTCTCTGTCCTTCAGCCTGCGACTGTAACGGGAAGAGCGCCGAGTGTTACTTCGATGCAGAGCTGTACCGGGCCACGGGTCACGGAGGTCACTGCAGGAACTGCGCCGACAACACCGACGGGCCCAACTGCGAGCGCTGCCTCGACAACTACTACAGAGACCCGAGCGGCAGCCGCTGCCTGCCCTGCGGCTGCAACAGCGTCGGTGAGTCCAGGAGCGTCTGAGAACAAACTCCACGGCAGCACCAGAGTCCAGCGTACCTTCAGGAGTCAAGTTTAACTTTATTGTCCCGCACGGTGGGAAAGTTGTCTTGGGCTCTTCACCCATACAGCATTATACAGCAAACAAGACAATAACCACACAGAACAAACAAACAAAACAGGATAAATAAACAACATCAAGCGCTCAAAACAGCTGCACAGAAACTCAGATCATCATCATCCAGTCCTGTTCTGGCTCTGTCTGTCTGTCTGCAGTCTCAGTAACATTGTTAACACTGTGCTACATTACAGAGAAATACAAACTGTACTAATGAACCTTCATTAATATAGGCCTATATTTTATCTCCAAGTGCACGTCACACACTGAGCGAGCCGCCTGTTAATGACGCTGTGGGCTAATGGGCATGTAGCTACTTCCATGTTTCACATGATACGTCATGTTTGTAGTGGACCAATGAAGATGAGTTTACATATCACCTTGGGTTGGTCCTTCACCTTCTCAAAATGATCCCACACTTTGGATTTCCTGCCCCACATGTTATTAACTAGCCTGTGGAATAACCGCAGGTACCAGCCCTGGAAATTAGGGGCCGGCAGGTTGCGTCTGAGGTTGCTAAGCAACCTTAACAAGCATCATATAGCCTGTTTAGCTGAGATCCTGAGTGCACAGCTGATCTTCTTCCAGGAGCTGTTTATAAGTGTGTAGGCCTGTCGTCTGTGGGACAGATGTAAAGCTCTGGGTAGCCCTGCACTAACATGATCAACTTCTCCCTGTTTATCAGACTGAATATTTACAGAAGAAGGGAAAGATATCTGTCCATACCTGACTCCTGTCTGACTGCTGAGCGTGGACACTTCCTGTGTCTGTCCTTTCAAATTAAACTCCCACATGGTCCAGTCCTGAGTTTAACTGACAGGATGTTTTCGAACCATCACAGGGTCATGAATGAGCTTAAACTCTCACGTTAGATGTTGGAGTTTGTAGAAAAACTTTTAATGCTGCAATGTTAAGCTAACTAGACTTTCATCATACCTTCATCATTTGCCTGTTCTCTCTCAGATTTGAGACAAACATGCTGCTGTGATAACGAGGCATCAAAGAATGTGTCAATGTCATGACTGTGAAAACACTCCTCTGTGTGTGTGTGTGTGTGCACATGAAGTACAGTAAGAGTGAAAACATGTGAAGCCTCTGCTATGAGCTCTGTGGTTTTGGTGGTATTTAACCGAACCCAGCAGCAAACCGCTGGTTAATGTGAACCAGCTGCTGTGTGAGTCCCAGTTACACCAGTTGTAGCCTGTAATGGTTTGTTAACGGGAGCTGATTGTTTGCACATGGTTGCAGGTAACTGTGTGTGTGTGTGTGTGTGTGTGTGTGTGTGTGTGTGTGTGTGTGTGTGTGTGTGTGTGTTTTCAGGCTCGGAGTCTCCTCAGTGTGACAACAGAGGCGTGTGTGCGTGTAAACCAGGAGTGAGCGGAGAGAAGTGTGACCGCTGCCAGCCGGGATACCACAGTCTGACCGAGGCCGGCTGCAGGTAACAACAGCTGCTTCTAAACCCACTGAAGAACGACAGGTTTGGTGGGGTCGTGATGAGCAGATGTCCGACGCTGATGTTTTCACTGCTCAGTGAAAATGTGTCACACTCCTGCCGTCTGAAGAACGCTCAGTGACCCAGCTTTAAAGGAGCAGTCCAACATTTCTGTAAATCCTCCACATCTCCAAATGTGTCAGACGAGAAGACGGGTTTTAGTTCAAGCTCCAGCAGAGATGAAACCATGAATCACTTAGTCAGTCGACTGAATATTAGTCTGCAACAGTTAATGATCAGTCAGTCGTTTGAGTAATTCTCCTCAGCAGGAACAGTCTCTGGCTGCAGCCTCTCACACCGACTGTTTTGAACAAATGAAACAAGACGTCACATTAAACTGTACGATAAATAATAAAGAGAATAATCAGCAGATTCATCAGTAATCACACAGTGTTCAGCTGCAGCCTGAGCGTGCAGTGCAGAGATCCAGGATGTGTTTAGCCTAGCTTAGCACAAAGACTAGAACAGCAGTGACTAAAGATTTCTACATATTTGGACAATTTACCAGCCACATGTTTGGTGGAGATGTTATCCTAGGCCCAGGTGTTCTTTTGGTTGTTCTTATAAAGCAGGATTTACACATGACACCGTAGCCTGACGTCACCTCCCCAGAAATGTAGCTCCACGTCACAGTGACGCAGACCTCCTGTCTGTCTCTGTGAGCTGAAACCATTTCCCTCAGTGGAAACAAAGCTTTTATTTACTTTAATTTCACAGATAAGAAACAATAAACTGTGAAGACAATAAAGCCTCCGCAAAAATAGCATTTTAAGTCTTGTGTGTGATTTATCCTGGCTGAAATATGAGCAGAGGAAATCTCTGCTAGCTGCTAGGCTCATTTATACAATGTAAAATGCCATAGGCTTGTGCTAATAACGTTAGCATGTTGTATTTGTGGGGAAAACGTGTTTAGTATAAGACAGTTGTTTTGTCAGTGAACCTTGTGAGCTGTGATGGAGCTGAATTTTGTAACGTTACCTTTGTTAAATGTTGCTGTTGTCCCTGGGTTTATATGAGAAGAGGAGAAGTCTGCTAGCTGCCGAGCTAATTTATACAATGTAAATTGCCACAGGCTTGTGCTAAAAACATTAGCATGTTATATTTGTGGGGAAAATGTGTCAGACTATCACAGGGCTGACACATAGAGACAGACAACCATTCACACTCACATTCACACCTACGGACAATTTAGAGTCACCAATTAACCTGCATGTCTTTGGACTGTGGGAGGAAGCTGGAGCACCTGGAGGAAACCCACACTGACTCGGGGAGAACATGCAAACTGTGCTCAGAAGGGCTCCCCCACTCCAGGATTCAAACCAGGAACCTTCTTGCTGTGAGGCGACCACACTAACCACTGCTCCACCGTGCCGCCTGTCACAATAATAATAATAATAATAATAGAAAAGTAAAAATCAAAACTCCCCCAAATCAGGTTTAGTCTCAGTTCCCAGGAACAAGTGATGAGTAGCTCCACCTCTGAGATCTCTGTGTGAAGTGTAAACAGTATTCCTGAAATATGTCTGATCCTGATCGTCCTCATGATGTTTTGGTGTCGTCAGCCTCCGACTGTGATTCACTCAGCACAGACTGAGCTCTGAGCGCCCTCTGCTGGAACAATAGAATATGTTTAGAGCTTCATGATTGTCTGCCGTCATTCATGTGTTCATCTGGCTCATTAACTTCCTGTCTCTCTCTCTCAGGCCTTGTTCTTGCTCGCCGTCTGGCAGCACTCAGGAGTGTGACGTCAACACGGGACAGTGTCGCTGCAAAGACAACGTGGAGGGCTTCAGCTGCGACAGGTGACACACACACACACACACACACACACACACAGTGACGACATCTGCTCAGTGACACCATGTAGCTGTCAGCGGGTTTTAATTCACTCTGTGATGTGCAGTCAGAAGCAGTCGCATCACAGCTCCAGTGTGTCGCATTTATTGTGAATAGAATTTAATCTGTGTTTTCTTTAGCGTACAGTCAAGTGAAAATAAGAATCATGTTTTCATTACCTTCAAATGAGACGTTTTATATCCTCACAGGGAGCATGTCCTCACATAAGGAGATCACCATGTTGCACCGCCATGTTTCTACAGTAGCTCAGAGGGGACAAACCAAACACTGTCTCTAGAGAGAGACATTCATGTTTTGCGTTTTCAGATCAGCCACCATAGTTAGAACTCCTCTGTGATGGGCAGCGTCGCAAAAACACTGATTTTCTTTAAGGTGGAACGTCTTTATTCAGAGTGTTTCCTGGTGTAAATCAGCTGGTGTGTTTGTTTCTGAGAGGAAGAGACCTCTGAGGATAATTCAGCTCCTGAACGATGAAGGAGTTCTGACCAGGAGAAGTTTCAGCTGGTTGTAACCTGTAATCCTCTCTGATGGACGCCACTAAATGCTCCTGAATCTGACACTCTGGACCTTTAAACTTCATAAAAACATAACATGTAGATGTAGACATTTCAGTGTCAGAGGTAGAGGTTAATTACTTATCCATAGTCAGTGTATTACAGACAGTAGATGTCAGTTTGGAGAAGCAGGCTGGAGTCTGACATGGAAGCTAATCCATGTCCTGCTGTGGGCGGGGCCAGCAACAAAATGTATTTTAGCCACCTAAAAACATCATTATCAGTTGAAGTGTACGCTGTGTTGAGAGTATTGTCACTGCTTTACTTTAATGTCAGACAGTGATTTCCAGCTGGAAACTGAAGCTGTTACATCGCTCTGTTCACAGCCAGACTCCATTCAGAAAAACAGTGATTTAACATCAGTGAACACTGGAGCTGCTGGTCTACAGCTGCCTCCACCAGTTAGTCAGTTTGTGTCATCATGTGACTTTGGTGTTTTAAAGGGTTAATTCAGATTCACTAAAGTCACACAACAACACTAACTGACTAACTGATGGAGGCAGCAGTAGACCAGCAGCTCGTGTGTTCAGCCAGCTAAAATCACTGTTTTTCTCAATGGAGTCTGGCTGTGACGAGAGTGTAGCTGGGGAACTGAAGCAGATAAGAGCTTCCCCATCCTAACAGGCTGTCTGACAGAAAGGTAAAGCAGTAAAAATACTCTCAATATATCACTTGAACTGATATTGATTTTTTTAGGTGTCTGTGTCAGACTCCAGTCTGCTTCTCCAAACTGAGGGCGTGCTGACTGACACCTGCTGTCAGGTAACACGCTGACTGTGGATAACTGTCCCTTGAAGATGTTCAGATCTGTAGTTTATTTGTGATGTGAAGGTTTAATGTTTGATGAGATGAGGAGGACAACAGGAAGGAAAGGAAGGAAGGAAGGATGAAGAGAAGTAAAGTGACATGATAAAGGACTAAGGAAAGAAGGATGGAGAGGAGGAGACGGTTATAAAGGACGGAGGACAGGAGGAAATAGCTCCAGTGACAGACGTCGACCTGTGTATTTTGCAGCAGTAGGATGTAACTGAAGCTCGTGAAGTCAGAGGACGGGCCACACAGTGTGACCTCTGACCTCCTGCAGGGAACAGCAGAGACGCAAACGATCCGCAGCAGAGCTCAGAGTGACGCCCGACGATTTGTTGGACTTCTTGCCTTTATTGGATAGGACAGTCTGAGCATGACGCCTGACTGCTCGTACTTCAGACGTGGAGGAAGTGACGTTTGTCTGTTTCTCTCCGTCAGGTGTAAACTGGGTTACTTCAACCTGGACCCCAACAACCCTCAGGGCTGCACCCCCTGCTTCTGCTTCCAGCACTCGTCTGTGTGCGACAGCGCCGAGGGCTTCAGCGTCCACACCATCACCTCCTCCTTCTACAGAGGTAACGCCACCTGCAGGCGAGACGCAGGGAAACAAACCCACTGAGTTTCTAAGTGTAACCACGGCGATGAGTGTCGCTTTTGTAAAGTACTGTAACGTGTGTGTGTGTGTGTGTCAGATGACGAGCAGTGGAGCGGTCAGCAGCGTGATGGTTCCAGTGTCTCCGTCCAGTGGTCTCCCAGCGGACAGGAAATCTCCCTCATCTCAGACGACTACTTCCCCATGTACTTCGTAGCCCCAGGTACACACACACACACACACACACACACACACACACACACACACACACGCGCGCGCGCGTATACACACTGACGAGATGATCCAATCAAACAGCCGCACATTACCCTTACCGTCACACCAACCAGAGCCATACTGGTTCCTAACTGGTCTCACTGGGTCGTGTGTCCCTTCAGCTTGTTCCTTTTAGTTTGTAGAGAACTTCTGCTCCCACTTCCTGCTGCAGAGCGCGTCGCAGCGCAACAAGTTGTCTCTCCGTCAGTCGTGTAAGTCTGTAGCCGTCTCTACAGGAACTCCACTCCACTGCTTTTTAAAACCTCACCATGGAAATGCCTGGAAAAGTTATCCAGGCCTGGAAACAGATTGGAATTAACAGAATGTTCAGGATGTTTTTGACTGCACATCGTTACGGCCCGAGCACCACGTGGAGCGAGGACCCTACTGACATGCAAGGAATTATTATTATTACTTAGGACAAATTAATCGCCTTTTGTGGGGCTTAATGAAACTTTGCACATACATCATATCTGGCAAAAATTGATATTTTCAGGGTCTCGTGCTCAGGCGCAAAAACAAGGCTCAGTAGCGCCCCCACCAACATTTTGACGACTCAGCCCCCAAAGCTGCTTTCACCTACGTGTATGAAACTTGTTAGGCACATGTGACACTCCAAGACGTATAAAAAAGCCTCTTGGACCCATCCTCTAAACCCAACAGGAAGTCAGCCATTTTGAATTTACTGTGCAATTTTGGTGCATTTTTGGCCATTTCTAGGGCTCGTAAATTAACGAACTAGTCTGAGAGATTTCATCCGATCGACTTCAAACCTTGGTCTGTCCCACCGACAGACCTTGAGTTTTCGTCAAACCATGTGACCGTGGCGGGGTGTCAAACTTAGGTGTACCTATAAATGTGGAGTAAATGGTCCAATCTGCGCCACACATCACATGTTTGATAACAGTCCCACCCTGAACACATTTATATAAAGATATTCAGTCAGACATATAGCGCCATCCACTGGCAACAGGAAGTACGTCTTCTCAGACACTCACCGTTTGATTTACCTGAAATTTACATGCTGTGGTCCAAATGTACAAAAACACGACGTATTATAAATGCGTTCTCCAGCGCCCTCTCATGGAAAGAGGAAGTGGTACCAAATGTGAAACAGGTCATTCCAGCGCCCACACTGTACGAGGGATATGCCATCTCAGTCCTGTGTGTCGGGTCTGACTTTGACAGAAGTGAACTGCCACATCAGCCGGCGTCCTGCCAGCACCCCCACGTAGCGCGAAGGTGCGAGGGCCCGTTCATCGCTGCTTGCAGCTTTAATTATGGCTATTGTTTAAATACGCAAACATGTCTAACATTGCGCAAAATATGTTCCTCGTATCACAAATTTAAACTGTGCTGCCTGACCGCTGTTGTTTCACCAGTATCACGTGATACCAACACGTTCTCATTGCAACATCGTTGTTCTGTCAGTGGATTTTTAAGTCTACGTGCGACACGCCAGGTATCCTCCTGCGTCTGTTGACGTTCCAGGACGGCGTGCAAATGTACACCTGTTACATGCATCGTGTCTTTTCAGACGCTAGACCCTAGTGTTTCCAGACAGTCCTCTTAAATGTGGGCGAGGTTGTTGTCACTCACTGGCTGTATTTCCTCATCAGCGGTGACACAGATGGAAGTCTGCACCTGGTTTATGGTCCACAGAACGAGGCTGCACGCCCACATTTTCAGAACAAAATCCAACAGGCTGCAGTGAGAGTCTCTCTCCATGGGATATTTCAAAATAGCAGCTTTGTGCATTTAGTCCTTCTCAGGCAAGCTCAGGGGTTTAGTGTTGCTGTAGCCCACAGGAAGTGAGGATTAGAATATATGACCTTCACATAATCCGCTCCAAATCAATCTATATTTTTAAAGTCAGCACTAAAAGTGTCTGTCATATAAAAACTAAAGTGATGCTCAAAGTTGTCACAGGTAAATTTAAGGTGTGCTGATGGATTCACGTCATCAACTCGTGCATTGAGTAACATTACAAGTTAACGTTCCACCTTAAAAGTTGCCGGCAGTCGGCCCAGTGAATGAAGTGATTTTTTCTCTTTCATTTTATAGTTGTAGTTTACTGATGTATGAACAGAGGTTACATCAAACCAGAGTGAGCGTCCTCTACTGACCAATCAGACTGCAGTGTTCACAGCTCCACCTTTTAGTACCAGATCTGTGTGCTAGGTACCCCAACAGAGGGGGGACCAAACATGGGGACGCTAAGGAACGCTGCTATTGGTACAAAACAGGGAAAAAAAAAAAAACGTACCGTACTGAACTGAACCGCTTGGTGGAAACGGCGTTAAAGTTTTCACTAGGTAAAGTCATCGATGTGGAGCTCAGTGGTCAGCGCTGTCGTCTCACAGAGAGAAGTTTGTAGGATTAAAATCCACCAACAGTCAGGGAACCACTGCTTCATTTAAATCCTAATCCCAACATTAATCTTAATCCCTGAACTGAAGATCTAAAGTATTCAGACATTTTAAAGCTGACCATCTGATGTCCACTCAGTGTTTCACACCCAGGTGTGTTCTTGTTTGTCACAGAGAAGTTCTTGGGGAACCAGATGCTGAGTTACGGGCAGAACCTGAGTCTGAGTTTCCGGGTGGATCGGCGGGACACTCGGCTGTCGGCGGAGGATCTGGTCCTGGAGGGCGCCGACCTGAGGGTGGCCGTCCCCCTCATCGCCCAGGGCAACGCCTACCCCAACGAGAACATGCAAACATACGTGTTCAGGTGAGACCAGTCAGATAATCTGATCCGGTTTGGGCCGATGTTTGGAATCATTTGTTAATCTGATTTTAAAATGTGGTGATAGTTGTGTTGTAGTTACACGGACTTTTAGTCATAATCTCTATTAATAATCTGCGTAATCTGAGTTTCCTTGAAATTATCCATTGTTAATCATTAGTTACATGTCACAAATTAGACTATATCTGGATTATTCAGCCCAGATTTAGGCTGGATTTAAACATAATCTGAACATGCAGTTTTAAATTATGATAATGAATTCGTTAATCTGGATTAAATTTGACTTTCTTTTCCTTGAGTGATGTTTAAATCTGTTCTAATAATCTGTTACTGGGGATTTAGTTGGACTGAGTTTTTGTTTTTGTCATAATCTGTGCATCCAATTTAAAACTTTACTGGTAATCTCTACAAATATAATCTGGATTAGGATTAGATAAAATTATCTGTAATCCTGTAATCCATCACAGTTTTTTATATGGTTTGTATTTGTGATGATCTGATAATCTGGATCAGTTTGACAGATTATTGGTCGTAAACTGTTCATCTCGTCCTAGATTTGTTTGTTAATCTGGATTAAATTCGGGTTTATAATCTGTGTTGTTGTTGTTTTGTGGTTCAGGCTCCACGACAGCACAGATTACCCCTGGAGGCCGACCATCAGCCACGCCGACTTCCAGAAACTTCTTCACAACCTGACCGCCATCAAGATCCGCGGCACCTACAGCGAGAGGAGTACGCAACGCAAAACACACAACAACACAACAATATAAACATAAACAAACAACAACAACACAAAACACACACACACACACACACACACAGGAAAAAGTCCGTCAGTAATGAATCCGTCTCTCCAGGTGCGGGTTACCTTGATGACGTCTCCTTGGTAACGGCGAGGCGGGGTCCAGGTGTTCCGGCCCGCTGGGTGGAGCGCTGCACCTGTCCTCAGGGTTACCAGGGGCAACACTGTGAGCAGTGCACTGTGGGATACCGCCGCGCCCGACCAGAGCTCGGAGCCTTCAGCTCCTGTGAGCCATGCAACTGTAACGGACACAGCGAGGCCTGCAACCCCGACACAGGTCACACCACTGGTTATACTGGTTGTACTGGTTTACTGACTATAGAGGCTCCCACCTCTGGTTTGTTTACTAGTTTATTAACTGTTTTTTGACTGAGTTGTTGACTGGTTTGTTTACTGTTTTACTTGTTTGTTGACTGGTTGACTGGTTTGTTTACTGGTTGACGGTTTGACTCACCAGCTGATTTTCGGGCTGAAAACAAAGCTGAGAGTTTTGTCTGTCTGTCCGTCCAGGAGCGTGTGACTGTCGGGACAACACGGCCGGTCTTAGCTGTGAACGCTGTAAAGATGGTTACTATGGCGACGCCACCCGTGGGTCGTCGAGCGACTGTCAGCCCTGTCCCTGTCCGGCCGGAGCCACCTGCGCCGTCGTCCCCAAAACCAGAGAGGTGGTCTGCACCAACTGCCCCGCAGGAACCACAGGTACGTGACCTGAATGATCCCACCATGACAACATGAGACCCAGAAACCCTAAGGTCACCTGGACACTCTGATTCTGACGACAGGTAAGCGCTGCGAGCTGTGTGACGACGGCTTCTTCGGCGACCCCCTGGGTCAGAGCGGCCCGGTGCGAGCCTGCCGCGCCTGCAAGTGCAGCGACAACATCGACCCCAACGCCGTCGGCAACTGCAACCGCGAGACTGGAGAGTGCCTCAAGTGCATCTACAACACCGCCGGCTTCTTCTGCGACCGCTGCAAGGAGGGTTTCTATGGCAACGCCCTGGCCACCAACCCCGCCGACAAGTGCAAACGTAAGAGGAAGTTCCCAAAGGTTCATCCGTCAGCTGCTCTGCTGATGAGGGTGAATTCTGATGACACGTTTCCAGCAGCAGCTGTTTACGCTCTGAATACTGTCCCGACCCCACCAGAGGGCGCCAAAGCTTCACGGTGGGGGAGGGTCCCACACAGCGCACATGACACAGTGGTGCAGTGTAACTGAGTACATTTACCCAAGTACTGAAGTAAAAACTACTGAGCCACTCGCCCACTTTAAAGTTCTACTTTACCACATTTCACAGGGAAACATTTAAATTTATTTCCTTTAAATTTATTTCCTTTTCTGATTAGAAAAAAGATGTAGATCTGACAAACTGATCTGCAAATATTTCGATAAACATTTAAGTTTTGTTTTTTTTTTTCCTAATAATTCTGATGGGTTTGGGGGTGAGTAGTTTTTTTAATAATTTTAAGGGGTTGTTTTGGGGAGGCAGTTTTTTTTTTACAAATCCTTTTTAGGGTTTTTTTAGGGGGTCGATTTTGCGGGGGGGGGGGGTTTAACTAACTCTAAGGAGTAGGTTTTTTAAATATAATTTTAAGCAGTTTTTGGGGAGAGTAGATGTTTTTAGATGATTTTGAGGGTTTTTTTTCGGGGGTGGATTTTTTAAAAATAATTTCAAGGGTTTTTTTTTGTTGTTGGGGGGTTTACAAATCATTTTTAGGTTTTTTTTTTGAGGGGGTAGATTTTTTTTAATAATTTTGAGGGTTTTGGGGGAGGTAGATTTTTTTTAATGTAATTTTGAGTTTTTTGGGGGGGGGGGGTAGATTTCTTAAAAAAAATTTGGGGGGGGGGTAATAATTTTGACTTTTTGGGGGGGGGTAGATTTTTTTGATAATTTTGAGGGGTTTTGGGATGTTTTTTTTTTTTAGATAATATTTTGAGGGTTTTTTGGAGGGCGGTTGATTTTTAAAGTAATTTTAAGGGGTTTTGGGGCGGCAAATAAGTTTAAGGGTTTTTTGGGGGGTGCAGGGGGATAGTTTTTTTGGGTTTTTTTAATTTTAAGGAGTTTTTGGGGGGAGTAGATTTTTTTTTATAATTTTAAGTGGTTTGGGGGTGAGTAGTTTTTTTAATAATTTTAAGGGGTTTTGGGGAGGCAGTTTTTTTTTACAAATCCTTTTTAGGGTTTTTTTAGGGGGTCGATTTTGCGGGGGGGGGGGGGTTAAATAACTCTAAGGAGTAGGTTTTTTGAAATATAATTTTAAGCAGTTTTTGGGGAGAGTAGATGTTTTTAGATGATTTTGAGGGTTTTTTTTCGTGGGTGGATTTTTTAAAAATAATTTCAAGGGTTTTTTTTTGTTGTTGGGGGGTTTACAAATCTTTTTTAGGGTTTTTTTTTGAGGGGGTAGATTTTTTTTAATAATTTTGAGGGTTTTGGGGGGAGGTAGATTTTTTTTAATGTAATTTTGAGTTTTTCGGGGGGGGGGGTAGATTTCTTAAAAAAAAAATTTGGGGGGGGTAATAATTTTGAGGTTTTTTTGGGGGGGGGTAGATTTTTTTGATAATTTTGAGGGGTTTTGGGGCGGCAGTTTTTTTACAAATCATTTTTAGGTTTTTTTGAGGGGGTTGGGTTAAATAAGTTTAAGGGTTTTTTGGGGGGTGCGGGGGGATCGTTTTTTTGTTTTTTTTTTTTAAAATAATTTTAAGGAGTTTTTGGGGGCAGTAGATTTTTTTTAGATGATTTTAAGGGTTTTTTTCGGGGGTGGATTTTTTTTAAATAACTTCAAGGTTTTTTTGGGAGGGGGGGGTGTTGTGGGTTAATTTTTTTTTTATAATTTTAAGTGGTTTTGGGGGAAGTAGATTTTTTTTAGATGATTTTAAGGGTATTTTTTGGGGGGTAGATTTTTTAAAATAATTTTTATGGTTTTTTGGGGGGGGTTGATTTTGAGGGTTTCTTTGGGGGGTAGATTTTTTAGATAATTTTAAAGGGGTTAATCTGTTAATGCTTTTTGCTCTGAGCTCTCTGATTGGTTGGTTTCTGTCCTCAGCCTGCTCCTGCTCTCCGTTCGGTACGGTCGGTCGACAGACGAGCTGCTCTCAGGTCACCGGTCAGTGTCAGTGTCTCCCCAACGTGGCCGAGCGCGACTGCAGCGCTTGTCAGCCCGGTTTCTACAACCTGCAGAGCGGCAACGGCTGCGAACGGTCAGTTTGCTGCGCTGACATCACAGTTACATCACAACATGAGCATCTTTGTGGTTCTGACACGAGTTCCTATTGGCTGTTCCTCCTCAGGTGCAACTGTAACCCGATTGGCTCCACCAACGGTCAGTGTGACATCATCACAGGACAGTGTGAGTGTCAGCCCGGCGTCACCGGCCTGCACTGTGAGCGCTGCGAGGTCAACTTCTTCGGCTTCAGCTCGTCCGGATGCAAACGTGAGCATAATGACATCACTGATGATGAAATAATAATATCTCAGGGTGTGTTTAATGACCCGTGTGTATGTGTGTGTGACGTGCAGCCTGCGACTGCGACCCCGAGGGCTCCCAGTCGGGTCAGTGTAAGGAGGACGGGCGCTGTGAGTGTCGGCCCGGCTTCGTCGGTGCTCGTTGCGACATGTGTGAGGAGAATTACTTCTACAACCGCTCAGCTCCGGGCTGCCAGCAGTGTCCCTCCTGCTACAGCCTGGTCAGAGACAAGGTGAGGACGGACGTTAGAGACGGACAGAAGGACGGACTCGTGTGTCTCGGCACAGAGATGCATTCAGGTGTTGTTTGTGTGTCCAGGTGAACCAGCAGAGGCAGAAGCTCCACGACCTGCAGACTCTGATCGACAACCTGGGCTCGGGTCAGGACACCGTCAGCGACAAGGCCTTCGAGGACCGGCTGAAGGAGGCGGAACGCGCCATCATGGAGCTGCTGGAGGAGGCGCAGACCAGCAAAGGTAACACCAGACTGACTGATCACATGACTCAGGGCGTGTGACTTTACATGATGGAGGTTCTGTCGTGTTTCCTTCAACATTTAAAGATGATGGAGATTCACCTTCACACCGTGAGCCGCCTGTTTCATCTGAAAACCACGAAGGAAACAAATTTAACCTTGAATTTATCTCACAAACGTAACCGCCGTAAAACAGTCAGAAAAATAATATTTTATTCATGAAGCCTGACCTTACCTGTAATGGTGTCAGACTCAGAGAATTGTTCCCCCCTCATCCTAAAATGGTCCTGAAGCGATACCAGAGTACGTCATTGTCTTATGAATGAAGTGTTACACAGGTTGTAGCAGCAGCGCTGTGTGTGGCGGAATTTATACTTCTGCATCAAATCGAGGCCATACCGACACCAAAGCCTGACATGTAAAAAAAAAATTGCATTTTAAGTCCTGTGTGTGATTTATCCTGGCTGAAATATGAGCAGAGGAAATCTCTGCTAGCTGCTAGGCTAATTTATACAATGTAAAATGCCATAGGCTTGTGCTAATAACGTTAGCATGTTGTATTTGTGGGGAAAACGTGTTTAGTATAAGACAGTTGTTTTGTCAGTGAACCTTGTGAGCTGTGATGGAGCTGAATTTTGTAATGTTACCTTTGTTAAATGTTGCTGTTGTCCCTGGATTCATAAAAGAAGAGGATAAGTCCACTAGCAGCTAGGCTAATTTATACAATGTAAAATGCCATAGGCTTGTGCTAATAACGTTAGCACAAGCCTATGGCAAACTGTCTCTATTAAGCCATGTTTAATGTGTGTTTAATGTGTGTTTTGAATCAACTAAACTTTACAGCACTTCACATAAACCTCTGCCACTGACTAGTGTTTTGGAGGTGTAACTGCAGAGTGACACAGACACACCACAGCACAGATGTAAATGCTCACAACAGCGTAGGCTCTGCTGCATAACTATAAATCCGTCTTGTGTCTGGCCAATCAGTGACGTTCATCCATGCAAAGCCCGGCCCTCCAGGAAGTGCACTGCACTTTGAAGCAAATTTTAGTACTGATCAAAAAGTGGAACTGCAGTTTCAGGGGTCGATCATGTGATGTCCTGTGACCCAATAAGAAAGGTTGGCAGATACAATGGTGCAAAGAGGCAGGTAGAAACTATAAGTGATATAATAAAAGAGAGCACAGTTCATTGCTGCAGTCATCCTGGGTTCAATGCCTGTACGGCACAGTGATAAAAAGGACCTCTTATAAATGGACTGGCTGGTTTTTGGGACCCTAAAAAGACGGCCAGATGGGAGCAGCTCAAACTCTGAATGTAATAGATGTGAGGTATCTCAAATGATATGTTTAGCCTCCCTTCATACAGCGCTGTCAGATATAAGGCAGAGTTGTTTCTGTGACTTGCATGGTGAAAGACACGTCTATAAGTCAGTGGACACATTTTTTGGAGCATCACAACCCACATGAAATGACTCATTTCCTTATCAGGATTTGATCTATTGGGTCCAAACTTATTTGAAGCCGCAAGAGTAATTTATTTTATCTCCATTCAAGTTCGCAGAGTGATAAACCAGAAGTTAGTCGCTTGGTGGCGCTGTAAGTCTCTAGTGCGCCTGCTCTCTGGGGTACACAGTGTGGAAGTAGAGCAAATAGTCCTGTCTGGGTAATTTTATACGTGGCAGTTGAACCGTTTGAGTTTTTTTGAGCTTTTTTCTTGCATGACATGCAGTGAAGGGCCACAGGTTGGAATCAAACCCACAGCTGCTGCAGTTAGGACATAGTCCAGTAGCTCCACTGGGCGCCCCAACAGTTGAACCATTTTGACTTCATGCAAATCCTGAAAGGTCCTGTACTCTCAGAAAATATTACCCCCCAATCAGGAACTTTTTGGGGGATAAAATGTCCCTGGAATTTAATTTAGACCCTGGTCCCTGCGGACAAAACACAACGAGTTCCTCTAAAGGTTCCTGGGGAAAGTTCCTGCAGTTGAACATAGAATCAGACAGGATTAGCCGACTTCATTTTCTTGTGCGGTCAGTGTCAGAAACATCACCTTACAGGACTTCACAGGCTTCGTAACATCAAGTTAAACTTCAGGAAAATAAGAACCTCCTGTTTCCTACTACAGCTACTTTTCTGTCTGCAGTACTAGAACATTCTGTGCTCCTGCTGTCATGTCAGGAACGAGCCCTGAGATCAGCTGTTTGTTTATCAATTAAAACTGATTAACCCAACTGACCTTTGACCTTTGACCCTGCAGACGTGGACCGAGGTCTGCTGGATCGCCTCAACAACATCAACAGCACTCTGACCACCCAGTGGAACCGACTGCAGAATATCCGCAACACGGTGGACGACACCGGCACACAGGCCGACCGCGCCCGCCACCGAGTCCGAGACGCTGAGAACCTGATTGACCGAGCCCGTCAGGAGCTGGACAAGGCCAAGGACGCCATCAGCAAAGTGGTGAGTGATGGTGCTGCTGTCACGGTAACCGTCAACCTTAACAGAGTCCCGATAGGTTACTAACAGAGCTGATGTTTGACGTCTGTCCGCAGGACATCAAGCCCCCGAGCGGCACCGGAGATCCAAACAACATGACGCTGCTGGCGGAGGAGGCTCGGACGCTGGCTGAGAAGTAAGAGGAGCTCACAGAGTCTGAAGAACGAGATTTTCACAAATGAAGAAGAGAGTTGAGATTAAAAAGCAGAAGAGAGGAGTAAATGCAACTTCACACGGTTTTAATCTCTTCAGTTTGTTCCACTTTTAAACCTGAGCAGTAAAAACATGAGCGTCTGCAACAGCTGATCAACAACAGTCGGCTGCTCCGGCTGTTTGATGCAGCGTTAAAGGACCGTCTCTGTGAGCTGCTCTCTCTGCCCAGTTAGCACAAGCTAACACTTCAGAACATGATTCATCATGTTCTATCTCTTGGGCAGAAGCCTCGCAGCACCGAGCTGTTCTCACACTGACACTGAAACGGCTCGACTCTGTCATTAAACCTGGTCATAATCGTTGAGTAACATTAGCCATATGATGCTAATGCTGCATTCACACTATGAGCAACACAGCAACAGCTAACAGCTCATTTTCAGTAAAAGCCAGTGACATGATGCTACAAACTGACGCCTGATTCTTGAAACCACCATTGAAAGTTGAGCTGACCTCAACTTTTTTTCAGCACTTAGCGTCATTGAACCTGTTAATAACCGCTTGGTAATGTTAGCTGTGTGATGCTAACAGTTAGCCTTGTCACTGAGTGCATGACTCTGAGCTCTGGTCCTGCAGCAGCAGGCTCATGATGAACAAAGAGAGGAGCTGAGTGAATAAACACGCTGCACGCAGCTCTGCAATGAAAAGAGATTTTACCCGTCAAATTTGTGGTGGCTGGGCAAAATTTGGTAGTGCAGAAATCACAGGGATTGCTGAATTAGCGTTGCAATCAGGTTAGGTATACCCAGAGCTATACAGCCCAACCATGGACAGCAGGTTGTCAAACTGCCCCTGAGTCATCCTAAAATATGTCTGTAAACGTCCATCATGGAGGAGAAGCTCCTGGACCAACTGGTGGTACTCCCCATCATGGAGGAGAAGCTCCTGGACCAACTGGTGGTACTCCCCATGATCCAGCCTCTTTTTTAGGGTCTCATGTACCCACACAGATCTCTGTTTATCTGCTGACAGCCTCTCACCCTCAACCAGAGCTACAGACAGTACCCTCTGCTGAAACATGTCAGGAACTACACACTCATTACTGGAGGACACATAAACACAGGAAGGTTAGGGTGAGGAGGCGATGGGGTGGTTGCCTGGCAACAATAAAAAGGTGCAGCAAGCGTTATTTTTTCACTAGTGGCATTCAGTTAAAAAAGAAAAGGCAATGCAGCGCACCTCACGATTTACAACCTGCAAAACACTTCCTGTGTGATCGGGGCCGTAGGGGTCGTACACCTGCCGCTTTCTGTGCGCCCTCAGATTCATTGTTTTCAGTGAAGACGTGCAGCAGGCGCACTGAAACGCCAGAGCGCTGGCCTCATGGCGCACACACACTCCTGAGTGCCTGTTTTTCAGGGTGCGACAGCTGCGCCCTGAATGAACAGAGTTCAAGTTTTGGAACGTAGCAGCACAGACGACATGTCATGTGACGAGGACCAACCAGTCACAGCCGACAGATATCTTTCCTCCTTCAGTAAATATCAGTCTGTGATAAATATGGAGACGTTTATCATTTTAGCGCAGAGCTGTCAGAGCTTCACATCTACTAGTATGTACTCAGGATTTCAGGTAAATACGGTGATACGGTGCTGGTTTAAGTTGCTTAGCAACCTCAGGCACAACCTGCCGCCGTGCTCTTGAAAGCTGGCACAAAAAAGAGACAGTAGTAGTGCCCAGTGCCCGACCTCACATTTTCCAGGCGGTTAAAGACGCAGCATGTGTACGGCCCCCTAACTGCACCACATCAAGCTCTGTGGCAGCAGAACTGACTCTCTGTCTGTCATGTGTCTGTGCTTCTCTCAGGCACAAGATGGACGCCGACCAGATCGAGAAGATCGCCAAAGACGCCAATGACACGTCGACCAAAGCGTACAACCTGTTGCTGAAGACTCTGGACGGAGAGAGCAGGACGAGTCAGGAGATCGATGAGCTCAACAAGAAGTACGTCTCCTGACGGCGTCATATACCTCATATACAAATGTATTTCCTTTTGTCTTTAACCGCCAGCTCTCGCTGTAACGTTCAGGTACAACGAGGCGAAGGAGCTGGCCAAGAATCTGGAGAAACAGGCCAACAAGGTTCAGGCCGAGGCCGAAGACGCCGGAAACAAAGCTCTGAAAATCTTCGCCAACCTGACGAGCATCCCGCCATTTGACACCAAAGCTCTGGAGGTGACTTCACATCCTGCACACACGAAGTGATTTTTATCATGTGTATTTGGACTCTCTGGATGACCGAGCTGTCTGTTTGTCTTTCAGGATGAAGCCAGTAAGATCAAGAAGGAGGCGTCAGACCTCGACAAGCTCATCGACAAGACAGAGAAGGAGTACAACGACCTGAGAGACGACCTGAGGGGCAAAGAGCAGGAAGTGCGCAAACTGCTGGAAAAAGGCAGAAGTGAGCAGCAGGTACGTGTGACGGCGGGACGGGTGGCTTCCTTTGTGCTAAGCTAACTGAGCTAACGGACACACAGACGTGAGACGTAATAGAGACATATGTTATATGTTCGGATGTGTTTTGTTGTTGTTGACGTCTGGCTTCCTGCTTCCTGTTTCCTGTTTCCTGTCCCGTCGACAGACGGCAGATCAGCTGTTGGCTCGAGCCGACGCTGCCAAAGCTCTGGCTGAGGAGGCAGCGAAGAAGGGACAGTCCACCTTCAGAGAGGCCGAGACCATCCTGGACGATCTCAGAGGTACCTGTCTGTCCATTTGTCTGTCCATCCATCTGTCTGTCTGTTCGTCCATCTGTCCGTCCATCTGTCTGTCTTTACATTACATTATAACATTACAAATACCCTTCTGCAGACTTCGACAAGAGGGTCAACGACAACAAGACTGCCGCTGAGGACGCTTTAAAGAAGATCCCCGGCATCAACGCCACCATCATAGCCGCTAACCAGAAGACCAAACAGGCAGAGGCGGCGCTCGGCAATGCGGCCGCTGATGCCCGAGAGGCCAAGAACAAGGCGGAGGAGGCCGAGAGGATTGCCGGCAACGTGCAGAAGGTACGACAGAAACCGACCTCCATCTGCTGGTTTAAAATGTGTTGATCAGGTGTGTGAACACAACCTGTGTGTCCTCTCAGGGCTCTGCCAAGACCAAGGAGGACGCAGAGAAGGCCTTCCAGGACACCACCAAGCTGGACAACGAGGTGAGCGACATGATGGACCAGCTGGACGCCGCAGAGCAGGAGCTGGCCAGGAAGAAGGCAGAGGCTGACCAAGACATGATGATGGCTGGAATGGTAAGAGCTGGTTCCAGCGAGCTTCAGCATGATCTGTAGAGTCAGTCTCTGTGTAAGACCGTCACTGTTTACTTTTCCTCAGGCGTCAGACAACGCAAAGGAGGCGGAGGACAATGCCCGCAAGGCCAAGAGCGCCGTGAAGACGGTCCTGAGCACCATCACCGCCCTGCTGGATCAGCTGGGTAAGAACCGACTCTCATTATGCTCTGTAAAACTGGTCTGAAGTCCTAGTAAAGTGGTTCATTATCTCCTCTGTCTCCTCTCCAGGAAACATCGACAAGGTGGACCTGAGCAAACTGAACCAGATCGACGAGTCCCTGAAGAGGGCCAAGGGCAAGATGGGCGACAGCGAGCTGGACAGGAAGCTGACGGAGCTGAACGATGTGGCGCGGACTCAGGAGGACATGATCAACGACTACGACCGGCAGATCCGCGAGATCCGCGCCGACATCGCCAACCTCAACGACATCAAGAACACGTTACCCGAGGGCTGCTTCAACACGCCGTCTCTGGAGAGGCCTTAACCCCGCCCTCCTCCACCTCCAACACTCCCCCTTCACGTCTAACACTCTGGCGAACATGCCAACTTTTACCAAAACAGTTTTTAAACTTTTTTTTTTTTTTTTTTCTCAGTTTCTTGTCTTTGAAGCCAATATTTCAAGCCACGTTCACGGTTTTTAACGAAAGAGAAGCAGCTGTTGTTTTGTTTTTAGTTTTTGTTTTGGAGACGCAGTAACGTGGTTATGGTAGAATGAACTAAGCGGCGTAGAGAAGCCGTGCAGAGAGGTGGAAGAGCCTCGGAGAAAAACCAGAACCACAAACCCGACGTGACTGCATCCGTCTGCACAGACAGGAAGTTCCTCTCACTTTGAGGAGTGTCCGCTCGTATTACCCATCATGCCCGGGGACACGCCAGCTACTTTTACAGTTTTCAGCCAGCTGAATGTACGGCTACACACTGTTCGACCGCCGTCATCCTCGGCGTTCTGGTTTTTTTTGTTTTGTTTTTTCATCTTTACACCAATCGTGTTTTCAGAAACCACACAGTGAAGGAATCCTCTCTTCTTTTCTCCCAAAGCTTCGTGCCTGACACACAAACAGCAGAGGAAGAGTATTTACTTCTCTTTTCTCCAACAGTATTTTCACCTCCACTGGGTTGTGATGTCGAGTAAAGCCACGCCCACGCCGCTGGTGAATATGAAGCTTCTAAAGTCCTGAAAAAAATCAGTTTCTAATTCTTGTGCGCACAAGATAATTTAGCATCTTGTTCCTAAGTGTTCTGGAGCCGAAGGTTAGAAGATATTTTCTCGCATGAATAGATATTAACGTGTGCACACAACCTTTGTGGGAACAAAATAGTAAATTGTGTATGCAAATGGTATGAAAAATGTATCTTGTTCCCACTTGGATGTTGTGGGAACAACCTTGGTGAATGTCTTGCGCACCAGTTACAACCTTGTTCCCTCATGATGTGGCTCTCAGTTTAGAGTTAGAGTTGTGAGCAAAAGATACTGGATTGTTCCCACAACATGTGTTTCTTCCGAGGTGTGGACCTTGGGTTAGGGTTGGAAGATATTATATTCCACGCACAAGATACTTACCTGTTCCCACAAGATATGGAACGATATGTTGTGGGAACAAGATAATCTTGTTCCCACAACATCCATATCGTCTTTCATATCTTACTGGAGCAAGATCCTTATTATTATGCCAAAAGTTAGTCTTGTTCCCTCGTGGTTTAAATCTCGGTTTAGAGTTTCAAGTTATTGTCTGGTATGCACAAGATATGAAATAGTTCCCACAACATATATATCTTGTGGCAACAAGACTGTAACTTGTACATGGAGGATTTTGACTTGTATGTACAAGATATGGATGTTGTGGGAACAACACAGGTGAATACCTTGTTCCCACAACATCCATATCATCATGTGCACCAGTGACAGTCCTGTTCCCTCATGATATGGATCTCAGTTTAGAGTTAGAGCAGTACTTGAAAGACACTGAATTGTTCCCACAACATATGTTTCCTGTAGGAACAAGATTGTAACTGGTGCATGCAAGATAAGGCGGTATCTTGTTCCCACGAGGTATGGATATTGGGTTAGGGTTGGGAGATATTATCTTGCACGCACAAGATATTTCCCTTTTCCCACAAGATATGGATGTCGTGGGAACAATTCATTCAATTCATATCTCATATCACAACCTTTATGTCTTGTTGGAACAAGATTGTGACTCGTCCGTAAAGGTCATTAACTTGTGTGCGCAATATATTGATGTTTTGGGAACACACTAAGTGAGTATCTTGTAACTCCAAGATCCATGTGTTGTTCCCAAATGATATTGGGTTGGTTTCAAGTTATTATCTTCCATGCGTAAGACATTATCTCGGGTGCCAAGTTACTATTTGGTTCCCAAAAGAAATGGAAGTTATCTTAGGGTTAGAGTTGCCCGTTATTGTCTTGCACATGCAAGATATGAAATTGTTCCCACAGCATATATATAACTTGTGTGAACAAGATAGTAACTTGTTCATAGAGGATATCAACTTGTATGTGCAACATATAGATGTTTTGGGAACAAGATAAGCGAATATCTTGTTACTCTGAGATCCATATCATGTCTTCACAATTTAATATCTTGTTCCCACATGATAGTGAGTTAGGTTTACAAGGTACTATCTTCTATTTGCAAGACGTTAGCTGGTGTGCCAAGTTACTATTTTGTTCCCAAAAGAATTGGATGTCATCTTAGGGTTAGAGTTGCCTGTTGTTGTCTTGTACGTGCAAGATATGAAATTGTTCCCACAGTATACATATCTTGTGGGAACAAAACCGTGACCTGAAAGTTAAGGAGTTTAACTTGTTGAATATATAGATGTTTTGGGAACACACTAAGTGAGTATCTTGTTACTCCAAGATCCATGTGTTGTTCTCACATGGTATTGGGTTGGTTTACAAGTTATTATCTTCAATGCGTAAGACATTATCTTGGCTTCCAAGTTATTATTTTGGTTCCCAAAAGATTCGGATGCCATCTTAGGGTTAGATCAACTCATATGACGAGTACATAGATGTTTTGGGAACAACATATGTAAATATCTTTCTAATCCGAGATCCATGTGTGCCCAACTTGATGTCTTGTTCCCACATGATATAGGGTTACGTTTACAAGTTCCTATCTTCTATTTGCGAGACATTAGCTTGTGTGCCAAGTTACTATTTGGTTCCCAAAAGAAATGGATGTCATCTTAGGGTTAGAGTTGCCCGTTATGGTCTTGTACGTGCAAGATATGAAGTTGTTCCCACAGCATACATATCTTGTGGGAACTAAACCACGACCTGAACGTTAAGGATTTGAACTCGTGTGTTGAATATATAGATGTTTTGGGAACAACATATGTGAATAGCTTGTCACTCCGAGTTGCCCGTTATTGTCTTGCACGCGCAGGACACTCGCAGGACACTCGCAGCTCGCTGCATGTCGTGTGCACAGGAGGTAAAAGAAAAACCTTTCAGGACGTCGGCGGCTCCGTAGGCGCGTCTTTCAATCAGCTCTGACATTTCTCACCGCGGTCAAACACCATTCGATGTACTGATGTTTTAACACCACAGCCTTTTCCTTGTTCTTGTCCCAGAAGTTGCTGCTTATCACTGGTGTTTTTACCAATCACACATTAACATTTCTCTTCCAGGCTAAATCCAACACTATGCAACTTTGTACATTTTGCGTAGCGAGAATTTTATCTGATACACTGGTGCTAATAATTATTTCAAATGTTATATTTTTGTGTGAATGTTTTTTATTATGACATAGAGTGAGGAATTTGTTATTTGTGTAAATATATGCTTAAATGATTCAGGACTGGCTGATTCCAAGAAATAAAACTCCAACATGCAAACAGCCACATTATCACAATCAATCAACTGAAACCTCCAGGTTAAATATATATATAAATATCTATGATAACGTCTGTGGTATGTTATTATTATAATATGTTTGCTTGTATACAAGGCTCAGTGTTGCTGCCTCATAGCGATGCCAATATTTGTGTTTTATTGATTCTCTGTGAGTTTTCACAAGTTAATTCAACCTAACTGAATATTCTTTCTTATGTTTTGACCCTTTGACCTATCAGGACATCACATACTGAATTTTATTGGCTCGACCTCGTGGAGATAACGAGCTCGCTCACACGTTGCTACGGTAGTTAACTGTTTTTAATTAGTGTTTTTGTGCCTTAATATAAAGTTTGGTTGTAATCACAGTCCCACCGAGGGGCGTCCACGTTTTATCTCACAGAAATGTCCTCGTCGTCTTCGCTCCCTCACGCCGTCTCCTCATGTCGGTACTGAAGCAGGGTTTTTTTTTTTTTTTTTAAATCAGGTCCTGAACACAGAAAACTGCAAAAACTCTCCACCGTCAGCTTCTGCAGATAAACAGCTGATACGATCTGAAAAGTGTCTGACTGACATGTCGACCAGGAGACTCTCTGATTGTTACTGTCATTTTATTTTCCTCCCTCCATCCAGACGGCCGCTCTGCAGGACGTGCAGCTCACACACACACACACACACGATGTATAAACAGTATTTTAAGTTATAATGTACCAGTTATTTGTATCGTAACCCTGTTGTCTTAGACGGTGATGTGTGTGTGTGCTGCTCAGCCTGCGGGACGCCTCTGCGCTGTTTTGTGACGTCATTGTTTCCAGCCCTGTGAGGACCTGAGTGAACCCTGTCTGTCCCCATGTGCCTGTAAATCCAAACTTAACATTTGAGTAATAAAAAATTACTACAGGAACCAGTTTGTGTGAATGTGTGGTGTGTGTTACAGATCACTGCAGTGTGAGTTCATCTGCTGCACTCGGAGTTCACAGCCACTTTAACAGCAGCGGGATGACTGACGAATCGAAGACAGCTTTAAGAGGGGACTTCAGAGAGATCACTGACTCGGCCGACCTGATCTCCTCGGGCAGATCATCCAGATCCACGGGCCCTGACAGCAAACACTCTGTCCCCTTTAGTTTTCAGCCCCTGGAACAGACAGACGACCTCTGCTGCCCAAACATCTTAACTTATTCTTAAACACACTGGGAGCCAGTGTAAAGAGGCTAAAACTGGATGGTGTGATCACGTCTCTTGGTTGTGGTTAAAACCTCGGCAGCTGACTTCTGAACAGTCTGGAATCCATAAATAGATTTTTGATTCAGGCAGGAAAAGAGGCTGCTGCAGTCGTCCAGGCGTGAAGAGATGAAGGCAGGTAAAATCCTCTCCGTGTCCTTAAAGTTTAAATGAATTGTATTTTTGAAATATTTCCGAGATAATGAAAACATGATCGGACAAGCTTTGTGACAAGCTGCTCAAACTTAAATTATTGTCAAACCAGACTGTCTTGCAACAGCTTTGATGTTCTCCAACGGGAACTCAGCCAAAGGCCGAATTTGTGGTTTAACGTGCCGGGGCCCGGCGACAACACTCTCTGTTTTGTCTGAGTTCAGCTGAGGAAAATTTTCTGACATTCAGCTTTTAACATCAGTAAGGCAGTCATTGAGTGAACACGTCATTGCAGGGTCTGTGGATCTAAAGTTTCCACCAAGCAGTCCAGTTCAGTTCAGTTTGTTTTTTTTCTGTGTCCACAGTGAACAGTTGTGGATGGTACCAATAGCAGCGTTCCTTAGCGTCCCCATGTTTGGTCCCCCCTCTGTTGGGGTACCTAGCACACAGATCTGGTACTAAAAGGTGGAGCTGTGAACACTGCAGTCTGATTGGTCAGTAGAGGACGCTCATTCTGGTTTGATGTAACCTCTGTTCATACATCAGTAAACTACAACTATAAAATGAAAGAGAAAAAATCACTTCATTCACTGGGCCGACATTTTAACTTTTTTTTTTACATATATATTTTGGACATTTTAACTTTTTTTTATGTATATATTTTGGACATTTCATAAACATTTTTCCACACTTTATCAATATTTTTTCCAGCATTTTAATAATTTTTGGCCATTTCATTAATTTTTTTTCATACAAATTTATCAAAATTTTTTTGGAGACTTTATAAATATTTTTTCTGACCTTTAAATCATAATTTTTGAACATCTTAATATTTTTTTGAAATTTTGTTTACATTTTTTTTTTACCTTTTATTAACTTTTTTTTGACAAATTTCACTGTGACAACTTTGAGCATCACTTTAGTTTTTATATGACAGACACTTTTAGTGCTGACTTTAAAAATATAGATTGATTTGGAGCGGATTATGTGAAGGTCATATATTCTAATCCTCACTTCCTGTGGGCTACAGCAACACTAAACCCCTGAGCTTGCCTGAGAAGGACTAAATGCACAAAGCTGCTATTTTGAAATATCCCATGGAGAGAGACTCTCACTGCAGCCTGTTGGATTTTGTTCTGAAAATGTGGGCGTGCAGCCTCGTTCTGTGGACCATAAACCAGGTGCAGACTTCCATCTGTGTCACCGCTGATGAGGAAATACAGCGAGTGCTGGACGGAGCAGTGAGTGACAACAACCCCGCCCACATTTAAGAGGACTGTCTGAACAGACCCAGGGTCTAGGTACCATGTCTGAAGGGTTACTGCTGGTTCCAGAGGGACTGTACTGAAAGTGTTTGGTGGAAATGAGGCTTAACAGTCAGGTACATCTGTGTATCATCAGCATAAAAATTATATATTTACCATCTCAGCTTGGCTTGTTGCTTGTGCCCCCATTTTTCAAAGGTTTAAGTTTAAGACTTTTTCACACACTCAGTCAATATATTTCTCTTGAAATCAGTCAGACATTACATCAGTGCAAGTGAGCACTTCTCCTTTTCCAAGAGAATCCATCCACCTGACAGGTGTACCGTATCAAGATGCTGATTAAGTGAAATTCACCTCTTATCCAAGTCATACCCAGAGTGAACTGAAAGCCATTCTCCATTTTTAGTACATGTACATGCATGGTCTCATTTGAAAGGCAACACCCTGAAGTTTTTTCCCCTGACAGTCAGAATCACTGTGAGCGCCTCTGTTATTGAGTTCTACAAGTTTCAACACACTGAAATAAAATGTTTGTTTGTTTTTTTTTTTTATCTTCGCCTGAATATTTTCTTGAAAAAAGATGCTGCAGATGATCAGAATGGGGAGGTATTAGCCAGAAAACACAATGGGGCCATAGCATGAGGCCTCACGATGTCCAAATTTAAAGTAGATAACAGTATCACAGAAAATAAACATTTTTCAAATGTTTTTCTGAGGTGTTGTTCAAAGAGAGAGAGAGAGAGTACAACACTGAAGTAAATGTTTGAATATGAGTGAAAAACTAATCAGCACAGACAAATGTCTGTTTAGGAGCTCACTGTGCATAAAAACACTTGTAGGAAACCTTTATTAATAAAGACGTTTGTTTCCCTGAAGACAACAGAGGAGCCATTTGTTGGTGCACATGTGTAACAGGTGGTGTTTGGTCAGGTGAGGTTACCCAGAAGAAAGTGGGCACACTGTGAACAGCTACAAGAAGAGGTGGGTATACCCCAGTCTATGGGGCCAGGAAGGAGTTCAGACCTCCTCTGGAGGTCAGCAGTGTCACTGACTACAGGACCCATAAGCCACCGGGCCAGTTGCTGTTTGTTGATTGGTTCTGCACCTTGAGAGAGGTGGGCCCTTCCTTTCAACACACGCTCTCGTTGGCTGTTGTAGACTGTGGAGAGGACATGGAAGCTCCTATTAGCTCAAGTGAGGTGTCAATCAAAAGGTCAGGGATCAGCGGCCATTTTGATGCCCAGCTATCAGCAGAAGAGAAATATGAACATTTGAATGATGCAGTTGGTGGATATCTGTGCATGTAATGATATGATTGGACAAAATATCTCACTGGATTCAGATCTTTTGGACCTTTGGGAGTGTGTGAGAACTTATGTTGGAATGTTATTGATCAGTGGATCATGATGAGGCGTCATCGGTGAGTTACAATACTGTTTGTTTGTTTGTTGTTTGTCTGACAGAAGAGTTTATTGAACCTGCTGTGGTGGCTGTATCTTGAACTGGGCCACATCAGTCAAACCTTAAGGACTGTAGCTTTGTAACAACAGGTCGTATGAGTCTAAACACAGCAGGTGTTTATAATAATCATAATCATCAAAGATCTAATTCAAATCACAGGAGGGCCTGTGGGCGGGCCGATAAACAGCATCATCACCACACAGGTGTGTCTTGGGATGGTCAACATGAAGGAACATGTGACGTCTGATCTTTAAATAAAGACATTTACGAGGATTTCACATGATGAGTGTGACACAAATACATTCAGTCAGTATCTGCTGTGACATCACGCAGTGTGACACACCTCCTTCAGACAGAGTCCATCAGGTTGTCGTTTGTTGGCCCGCCCCTCTCCAGTGGCTGTGTGAAGCTGCGGGACATCCACAGGAAGTGAAACACGCTGTCGTACATTTTGTGTCTCTTTGTGGTTTCTCTGTGTCTCTTTGTAGGCGTAGTGGATCTGTTTGTGTTGTTGAATCTCTCTGTAGTTGCTTTGTGTCTCTTTGAGGTAATGTAGTGTCTTTTTGGTTATTCTGCGTCTCTTTGTGGTCATAATTGGTGGTTTTGTACCTCTCTGTAGTTGTTTAGTGTCTCCCTGACATCATTGTGTGATGCTATTAGGCACTTTTGTCTTTTTTGCTCACTGAGTGTCTGTTAATGGTTGTTTTGTGTCTTTTTTGATTGTTTTGTATCTTTATGTCGTTGTGTTTTCTTTCTCTGTGGAAATTTTGTGTCCCTTTGAGGTAATTTCATGTCTTTTCTCTGTCATTTTGTGTCTCTTTGCAGTTTTCTTTACATCTCTTTGTAGTCATAATGGATCTTTTGGCGTCTTTGAATCTGTCTGTAGTTGTTTTGTGTCTCTTTGATGTAATTTTGTGTCTCTTTGAGGTAATGTAGTGTCTTTTTGGTTATTTTGCGTCTCTTTGTGGTCATAGTGGGTGGTTTTGTATCTCTCTGTAGTCGTTTTGTGTCTCCCTGATATCATTTTGTGATGCTATTAGGCACTTTTGTCCTTTTTTTTGCTCATTGAGTGTCTGTTAATGGTTGTTTTGTGTCTTTTTGGTCATTTTCTGTCTCTTAGCGGTTTCTCTGCATCTCTTTGTGGTCATAATTGGTGATTTTGTATCTCTTTGTAGTCTTTTTGTGTCTCTCTGAGGAACTTTTTGTCTCTTTGCTGTAATTTTTTTTTCGTCTTTTTTGCCTGTTATGTGTCTTTTTGTGGTTGTATTTTCTTTCTCTGTGGCAATTTTGTGTCCCTTTGTGGTAATTTCATGTCTTTTTTTGTGTCATTTTGTGTCTCTTTGCAGTTTTCTTTACATCTCTTTGTGGTCATAATGGATCTTTTGGTGTCTTTGTATCTCTCTGTAGTTGTTTAGTGTCTCTTCGCAGTTTCTTTGCGCCTCCTTGTTGTTGTAATGGTTCTCTTTGTGGTTTTGTTTCTTTCTGTAGTTGTTTTGTGTCTCTCAGAGGTCATTTTTTGTCTCTTTGGGGTCATTTAGAGTCTCTTCCTGGTCAGTTTGTGTTCATTTTAGTGACAATGTTTGAGGTCCTCTGACACTTTGGGCCCCTGGACCTGTGCCCAGTTGGCCTGCTCAGTGATCCAGCCACGCCTGCACCATTTGGTATTTTAGCATGTTCTGTTTTTTAGTGTCTTAATACACTGAACAAATGCAACACTTTTGTTTGTCCTCCCATTTTTCGCAGTTTGAAGTTAAAGATCTGACAGTTTTATGCACTCAACAGAAACATTTCTCTCAAATGTTGGTGGCAAACTCGTTCAGATTGGTGTCAGTGAGCACTTCTCCCTCTCCAACATAATCCATCCACCTGACAGGTGTGGCTGATTAAGATGATTCAGTTTTGGTTGGGACATAAAACACAGAGTGCGTGACGGGTTCAGTGACTCGTCTGTGACTCAGGTCAGGCCCGAGTCACACTCCAGTATCCAAACGTGCACACACACCAGGCACACAGTCTGTATATAGGCACGTTTCATTGAAACAACACAGCATCTCCGTGCAATGTGAGTATGAACAGGATGTTCAGTGAACACGGTACAGAGTGGTAGAGACACCACAGACAGTGTACTCCTGGTGTGTGTTTTGAACAACAAGGTAATGATTACCTGATCAGTCCACAGGGACACAGCTCAGCACTGTCCCCTGACTGTTTTATCTCATCTCATCTATCTTCTTCTTTGGCTTATTGCCAGCAGAGTAAATGCTGTCTCCGCTCGACTGAGTGGAATTCAACACACCAGCTTGAACCGGTTTCCCTCTGTCATACATCGGGGGTGGGTGTGACCCCGTGGAGATTACATGCGTGAGCTAACAAGTATTTAACAAGTGAACACTGGAGTGTTTTCAGACGGGGAGCAGCTGTGAACTGAGGCTTCATTTGAAACGAGGAAACAGAGTCCAAAGTGCTGCTGGTCTTCCTGGAATCAGCCCTGCCTCCTCTTCCTGCTCTCACACACAGCAAGCTCCGCCCTGTTCCCTCCCCTTCACATCTACAGTTTAAAGGTGGGTGTAACCAACATGGTGGTGACGTGAGAGAGCTGACAGGCTGCGTTCACTGCATGATCACGTGTTGTTGAGATCAGAGCTCAAACTAGTTTCACTTCTCAGAAAGTCAGACACACACAGGCCTTGTCTCAGAGAGGGGAAATGGCGCAGCGAGGAAATCAGCTGGACCCCCAAAAGTTCTCTTGTTCCATCTGTCTGGATCTACTGAAGGATCCGGGGACTCTTCCCTGTGGACACAGCTACTGCATCAGCTGTATTAAAACCCACTGGGATAGAGAGGACAGGAGGGGAATCTACAGCTGCCCTCAGTGTAGGCAGAACTTCACACCGAGGCCTGTCCTGAGGAAAAACACCATGTTAGCAGATTTAGTGGAGGAACTGAAGAAGACTGGACTCCAAGCTGCTCCTGCTGATCACTGCTATGCTGGAGCTGAAGATGTGGCCTGTGATGTCTGCACTGGGAGGAAACTGAAAGCCTCCAAGTCCTGTCTGCAGTGTGTGGCCTCTTACTGTGACACACACCTCCAGCCTCACCGTGACTCGGCTGCATTACAGAGACACAGGCTGGTGGAGCCCTCCAAGAAGCTGCAGGAGAACATCTGCTCTCGTCATGATGAGGTGATGAAGATGTTCTGCCGCACTGATCAGCAGTGTATCTGTTATCTCTGCTCTGTGGACCAACATAAAGGCCACGACACAGTGTCAGCTGCAGCAGAAAGGACTGAGAGGCAGAGAGAGCTGGAGGTGAGTCGACACAACATCCAGCAGAGAATCCAGGACACAGAGAAAGATGTCAAGCTGCTCCAACAGGAGGTGGAGGCTATCAGTCGCTCTGCTGACAAAGCAGTGGAGGACAGTGAGAAGATCTTCACTCAGCTGATCCGTCTCATGGAGGAAAGACGCTCTGATGTGAAGCAGCAGCTCAGATCGCAGCAGGAAACTGAAGTGAGTCGAGTCAAAGAGCTGAAGAAGAAGCTGGAGCAGGAGCTCACTGAGCTGAAGAGGAGAGACGCTGAGCTGCAGCAGCTCTCACACACACAGGATCACAGCCAGTTTCTACACAACTACCCCTCACTGTCAGCACTCAGTGAACCCACACACTCATCCAGCATCAACATCCGTCCTCTGCGCTACTTTGAGGACGTGACAGCAGCTGTGTCAGGACTCAGAGATAAACTACAGGACGTCCTGAGGGACACATGGACAAACGTCTCACTGACAGTGACTGACGTGGATGTTTTACTGTCAGAACCAGAGCCCAAGACCAGAACTGAGTTCTTGAAATATTCACGTCACATCACACTGGATCCAAACACAGCACACACACTGCTGTTATTATCTGAGAGGAACAGGAGAGTGACATATATGAGTCAACAACAGTCTTATTCTGGTCACCCAGACAGATTCACTTACTTTTGGCAGGTCCTGAGCAGAGAGAGTCTGACTGGACGTTGTTACTGGGAGGTGGAGTGGAGAGGGGGAGGAGTTCATGTAGCAGTCACATACAAGAATATCAGCAGAGCAGGGGGGGGGGCTGAATGTGTATTTGGATACAATGACAAATCTTTGGCGTTATATTGTGACAATAACAGATATAACTTTTATCACAACTATGTCCAAACTCCCGTCTCAGGTCCTCTGTCCTCCAGAGTAGGAGTGTACCTGGATCACAGTGCAGGTATTCTGTCCTTCTACAGCGTCTCTGAAACCATGACTCTCCTCCACAGAGTCCAGACCACATTCACTCAGCCTCTCTATGCTGGACTTTATATTTATTCTGATTCCAGTGCAGAGTTGTGTCAAGTCAAATAGTCTGAAGTCATTTAAGGGTTAAACTCTGTGTTTGGTCTCCATGTTTGTTGCTGACAGCTGATTGTTGTGGCGTCTCTTCACTGCACTGAGATCAGCTGTCAGTCAAACATTGTGGGCGGGGCTTTGACGTCTTCTCCTGAGTTGTTGTGTAAATGTTTGAGTGTGTTTAGGTGGTGCTCCTTCTTGTGTGTGTTCAGCCATGGAGGCTCTCACTGCTCATGATGATGGGACATTTCTCTGCATGAAAATAATGTGGACTTCTCTGGGCTCTAAATGTCTGATCAGTCTTTGTATTGATGTGTTTGTGTGTTGTTGTTTGTGAAGAGAGAAAGCAGCAGAGCTCCTTTATCCTCCACGCTTCGCTCTCTTTGGAAAGAAATGATTTGTTTGGCAGAGCAGATGTTGTAGTTGTTGTTGATGATCCTGATCAGAATCAATAAGGAGATGATTGATTCTCTTCTTGTACACAGCTGAGATTCTTGTGTGGAGGAAGTGAATGTGAACATGAGATCAGTGAACAGACTTTACTGATGGGATGTGTGAACAAACTCCAGCTTGACATGATGAATAAACAAACATGAACAAAGTCTTTTCTTCCTGTCTTCATTCCAGGGTCTCACACAAAGCTGATGGAGGAAATGTGACACTGATCTGAGAGCAGAACTGAGGCACTTTTCCTCCTCAAACACCACAAAGTCCAGTGTTGATGTTTAGAGCAGGAGAGCGTTTGTCACTCAGTCTCTGTCCTTTAACTTTCCTCACTGAAACAGCATCGTCACGCAGACGTGACACCAGTTTCCCGTGTCTTTGTTCAACCCACACTTTGTTGAGTCAGTGAAGAGGAGTTGTTACACACACTTCAAGGTCCTGACACACATCAGACAGCAGATACTGTGGAGCTGATTCTTTACATTTGAACGTACGACCTCAAATCTCACATTCCCAAATAGCTGAGAGCTGAAACTCTTCTCTCCCATCTTTCCCATGTGACCTGAATGCAGCATCAGTGTTTCAGGGTGTGACTCCTGTCAACAAAGGGACACAGTGTGGTGTTACACATATTGAAATGTCTCCTTACTGATGTTGTGTGAAGCTGCCAAAGGCTCAGTGAACTTTGGACTAGTCTTCCTGCAGTGAAGGTCACAGCAGGTGAACAGGTCAGATGTGACGACTGATGCTCAACACAAGAGGGCGCCTTCATCCTGCTAACCAGAGAGGTAGAGGAGGTTAAAGCACCTCCACTCACTTTACTCCTTCGGGCCGCGACAAAGTCCCTTCATCACAGCGCCTCTGTTTCTTTATCCAGAGCCAAACATGAGGCATCATGCTGTGTCACTGTAGATAACATGTCAGCTGTCTGCATTTTGGCAGCTGTTTCAGATTTACTCTTCAGATCAAACTGTTTGTAAGCTGGAGTCATATTTCAGTGGTTTTTAGTTTCAGTCTAGTTTTAGTCGACGACAGCTGAAAACATTTGAGTCACTGATTTGAGTCCAGATGTTTTTCTCTCTTTAAACTGATGTGATTAGGCTGATGCAGAAACTGGCATCAGAGTGACAGGTTGGATCAGGTGTTAACATTTCATTTAGACGTCTTTACACTTTGAGTCATTGTTGTCATTACAAGTTACCTCCATTTGAAAGTAATAAGTTACTTTAGGACATTACTCTCTGTGCAGAGGCTGACTGAACTGATCTTGTCTTTTAAACATGTGTAGACGAGATAACGAGTCAAATTTTGGACTCTGTGAGACAAATCTAACATCAGCCAAAACTGTGGGACAAAACATCAAAATCATGAGGAAGTAAATTAAAACTGAACAGTCAAGTTCAAAATGCTGATAAAATAATGATCCTGTAAATCAAACTCAGGAGACAGGAAATAAAAATGAGGTAATATTTATGTGGATAATAAAACGTGAGCTCATCATGTTATCACGTCATATTTTTCCTACATCACCTAATTTAGATTGTTTCAGGTCAAAATGTGACTTTTAAAGTCACAGAAGGAGATGTAGGAAAAAAAAATAAAGGCTACTGTTGTTTTAGGCTCAACAAAGTTTCTACTCGTTCATCCAGCCAGGCTGAATTTAGTTATGGCACCAAATACTTAGAAATAAAAATATGCTGTTGAGAAAATGCCTCGATGCCATGAGGTGAGTTCACAGCTTTCAGCGGGGAGTTAAACACAGCTTACAACTTCACACACCTCGTTTTTATACAAGCTGTAATGTACGCTCCATTTTTACCTGCTGAGAAATAAACGTCATAATCCTCAGAATTCTTTCAATAATTACAGTTAATATCGGAAAATTATTTTTGATGATTAAACAAAGTAAATGTCAGATACTTTAAGACTTTTACTCAAAAATATTCAATCATGTGACTTTAACTTCTGCCAAATCTGTACTTTTACTTTAATAATATTGTTATACGTTATTTTAATGTCTACTAAAGTCATTTCCTGGTCAGATGTCTGTACTTTTACTCAAGTAATATTCTAATATGTGACTTTATCTTTTATGTTAGTCATGTTCTTGTCAGAAATGTGTATTTTCACTTTAGTTATATTCTCAAATTTGACTTTACCTTCCACCAAAGTCATTTCCTGGTCATAGATCTGCACTTTTATTCAAGTAATATTCAATTATGTGACTTTTCCTTGAATAAAAGTACAGATATCTGACCAGGAAATGAATTTAGTAGAAGTTAAAATAACATATAAGAATATTGTTAAAGTAAAAGTACAGATTTGGCAGAAGTTATATTGTAATGTGTGACTTTAACTTCTGCCAAATATGTACCTTCATCCAAATAATGTTCTATTACATGACTTTAACTTCTACCAAATCTTTCTAGCATGTGACTTTATTTCTATTGAAGTAATTTCTTGGTCAGAAATTTGTATTTTCACTTTAGTTATATTCTCATATTTGACTTTACCTTCCACCAAAGTCATTTCCTGGTCATAGATCTGTACTTTGATTCAAGTAATATTGTAATATGTGACTTTAACTTCTACCAAATATGTACCTTCATCCAAATAATGTTCTATTACATGAGTTTAACCCTACCAGATCTTCATTTTCACTTTAGTAATATTCTAATATGTGACTTTATCTTTTATGTTAGTCATGTTCTTGTCAGAAATGTGTATTTTCACTTTAGTTATATTCTCAAATTTGACTATACCTTCCACCAAAGTCATTTCCTGGTCATAGATCTGCACTTTTACTCAAGTAATATTCTATTTAACATCTACCAAATCTGTATTTTTACTGAAGTAATATTCTAATACGGTACTTTTACTTCTACTATAGTAATTTTCTGGTCCAAAATCAGTACTTTTAAATAAAAAATATTCAAATATGTGACTTAAACTTCTACTAAAGTCATTTTTTGGTCAGAAATGTGTATTTTCACTTTAGTTATATTCTCATATTTGACTTTACTTTCCACCAAAGTCGTTTACTGGTCATAAATCTGTACTTTTATTCAAGTAATATTGTAATATGTGACTTTAACTTCTATTGAAGTCATTTTCTTGTCAGATATCTGCACTTTTATTCAAGTAATATTCAATTATGTGACTTTTCCTTGAGTAAAAGTACAGATTTATGACCAGGAAATGACTTTGGTAGAAGTTAAAATAACATATAAGAATATTATTAAAGTAAAAGTACAGATTTGGCAGAAGTTATATTGTAATGTGTGACTTTAACTTCTACCAAATATGTACCTTCATCCAAATAATGTTCTATTACATGAGTTTAACGTCTACCAAATCTTCATTTTCACTTCAGTTATATTCTCATATGTGACTTTACCTTCCACCAGTAATTTCCTGGTCAGATATATGTACATTTATTCAAGTAATATTCTAATATGGTACTTTCACTTCTACTATAGTAATTTTCTGGTCTGAAATCAGTACTTTTATCCAAAAAATATTCAAATATGTGACTTAAACTTCTACTAAAGTCATTTTTTGGTCAGAAATGTGTATTTTCACTTTAGTTATATTCTCATATTTGACTTTACTTTCCACCAAAGTCGTTTACTGGTCATAGATCTGTACTTTTATTCAAGTAATATTGTAATATGTGACTTTAACTTCTATTGAAGTCATTTTCTTGTCAGATATCTGCACTTTTACTCACATCATGTTCTATTACGCAGTTTAACTTCTAACAAATCTTCATTTTTTGATCAGAAATGTGTATTTTCACTGTAGTGATATTCTAGCATGTGACTGCGGGTCATTTTCTGCTAAGAAATTTGTATTTTTATTCAAGTAATATTCAATAATGTGACTTTAACTTCTGCCAAATCTGTACTTTGACTTTAATCATATTCTTATATGTTATTTTAATTTCCTGGTCAGACATCTGTACTTTTACTCAAGTATTACTGTATCTACTTCATCCAGCCCTGGTAAAGTATCCGATTACTTCAGGCAGACTTTGAGGCGCGCTCCCGCCTGTCCTCTCACACAGGAGCGCGCCCGGTCGCGGGCTCGTGCACGGGTCGGCGGAGTGGACTCCGGGAGCAGCGGCAGCAGAGTGCGGGGCAGCCAGCCGGGACACACCGTGAGTCCGCCGACCTCCAGCGGCTCGTACAGGACCTAACAGCGGCTTGTGGGCGGCCGTGTGCGGGGCAGGAAGGAGAGGGGCTCCCCGCTTGTCCCGGACGCCGGTTGGTCGGAAGTTGAACCCCCGCTAAGCTAACCTGGGAGAGCGGAACAATGAGGGAGAGCCAGCCGGGCTGCCGGACCGCCGCCGGCTGCTGCCGCCTCAGCTAACGGCTAGCTAGGAGCGACTAAACTCTGCCGTAACGGGTCGCACACCGACTTTTATCGCTTCACCGCGACCTCCGCACACTTGAAGTGACATTTACCGGGGTAACGGCCACTTCTGGAGGGTTTATTGGAACGAGAACAAGTTTTCTTTTTGGATATGGAGACGGACTCCGTGTCGGGCGACGTGGAGTCTCTGCACGGCGGACTGAGCCTCCTGGATCCCCTGGTGGACCGGATCCTGGTGGACACCGTGTCCCAGCAGCAGGGATGGCTCCGGGTTTACGGTAAGAAAAGCACACACACACATACACACACACACACACACGCGCGCACCGGGGAGGGCAGGGCAGCTCGGAGCCCGTGGTACCGGGCGGGTGTCATGAATGGAGCCAGCAGGTAGCGTGGAGGCTGGTTACCGTCCGGAGAGCCAGGTAACAGCCGCGGGGCAAGGCCGAGGTCATGGCGGCCACCGGCTGGATGGCTGGCTGAGAGGAAACCGGAGCCGCTGCTCGGTGTGTCCGCTCCTTCTTCTTCTTCTGTTGTCATTCACACTGCCAGCCCCCAGTCCTCCAGAGAGGTCAGAGGTCACACAGAGCTCGGCTCAGGGTTTACAGCTGTACCCCAAAAACACTTAGGGGGTTTGGACCCCTTAAATCCTCAGTCGGAGGAATCCCTTAATCTCAGTGGTCCAGTTTTCACAGACCCCCCTCACACTTTATTATTCAGTCCAAACACCAGAAGAGTTAAGGGTTTTACTTCTTTAATGAATTCTTTTTAAAACTAAGAAACAACTTCACTTTTATCTGAGTCAGTGTGTTTGGTAGCCAGAGATCCCTTAACTTATCCATTAATAAACCCCTTAAAAACATGATCTCCAGAGTCCATCAGTAACAATTTAAGTATACTTTAATGGGTGCATCACTGAATTTACACATCAGTTTGTAATATGTGACAAACCTGTTAATTAATGATTGATGATTTTAAGGTGTTATCAAGGTTAAGGGAATTTGGTTTACGTCACGGTTTGGTGAAATTTCAGCTGCAAACTTAATGAGATTTTAGAGTTATTCAGCATGTTTACCAGGTTTTTAACATATTTTCTTTGTATTGGTTTTAAATATGTGTTTTTTTGTGAGGAGTGTTGGAATTTAAATTAAGGAGAAACTTGTTTCTTCTAATTTTGTGATTGAGGTATGGCAAAATAATGAGATTTTAAGGGATTCTTATGCAGGTATTTAACATTATACCCAGATAAGGGAAACGTTAATGGCTTTTATAAAAGTCTGGAATATGTTTTTTTTTTTGTGCGAGGATTTTTGGAATTTACATTATGGAGAAACTCACCTTTCTGCTTTTGGAATTAAGGTAAGGCAAAATTATTGAGATTTTAAGGGATTCTTATTCATGTATTTAATATGTTTACCAGATAAGGGACACATTAATGGCTTTTATAATAGTTTGGAATATGTTTTTTTGTGAGGATTTTTGGAATTTGCATAAAGGAGAAAGTTTATAATTTGTAATTGGGGTAAGGCAAACTATGAAATTCTAAGGGATTCTTATTGAGGAATATAACATGTTTACCAGTGAAGGGAAACATTAATGGCTTTTTATAATGGTCTGAAATGTGTGTTTTGAGGGAATTTTGGAATTTAAATTAAGGAGAAACTTGTTTATCTACTTTTGTGATTGAGGTAAGGCAAACTAATGAGATTTTAAGGGTTTCTTATTCATGTATTTATAACCAACATTATAACCAGATAAGGAAAACGTTAATGGCTTTTATGATGGTTTGGAATGTGTGTTTTTGTGAGTGATATTGTCATTTAAATTAAGGAGAAACTTTGTAATTTGTAATTGAGGTAAGGCAAAATATGAGATTTTAAGGGATTCTTATTGAGGAATATAACATGTTTACCAGTTAAGGGACACATTAATGGTTTTTTATAATGGTTTGTTTTTTTTTTTTTGAGAAAGAGAAACTCATGGATCTAGTTTTGGAATTAAAGTAAGACAAATTAAGGAGATTTTAAGGGATTCTTATTCAGGTATTTAACATGTTTACCAGTTAAGGGACACATTCATTTCATAATGGTTCGGAATATGTTTTTTGTGAGGGAAAAACCTGTGTATTTACTTTTGGAATTAGGATGTTTTAAGGGAGTTTGCTCTCACATTAACGGACAAATTAAGGATTTGGTGTGTTTTAAGGGTTAAATTAAGGGTAAGGTAAGAATGTTTTGTGATTTCACAGTGATAGACAGATGCAACAGTTGTGAGAAGGCATTAATGAGATCTGGAAAGTTGATTTAAATGAACTTTAGTATAAGTATTAAGGGTTTGAAGCAGCGGCAGAGACAGCAGCAGCTCACCTGATCTTTACTGTCGTCAGTTTAACAGCTGCAGAATAGTGTCGACGTGGTGACCATCACAATAATGCACTCACAGATTCTGTTCTCATTGTCTGATAGACTTGTGTCGTTTACTGATTAAGAGACTAATATTTCATGTGGAGGTTTAGATGTGGGCGTGGTACCAGAGGAAAGGTCAGGGGTCATGAAACCTGTAGCGTTCATCCTGTGGGAGCGTAAATATCCACAGTCAAGTCGTGGAAATACAGTCAGAAGTTTTCACCTGGTCAAAGTGTCCATGTTTCAGCAGACACAAGCTCCACGCGTCATTAGGATTGTGAGGAAAATATGACATGTGACTGGCTGACCTACAGACCGAAGACTGGGTGAAGTGACTCAGAGTTGTGACCTCAGCAGTGGACGCCAGCTGTTGTCCGTTGTTCCCCTCCAGGACTTTTGTTCCTTCGTTTAAAAGCACGGTTTCCGAGAGCTGTGAGGCTCGTGCCGAGTGACAGCACCTCGTCGTGTTTCCCCGTTTGGTTCAGCTCGACAGGAAGTGAATGAACTCCTGGTGACTTGGCGGTGGTGTTGCTCAGAGTCTGAGAACACACTGAGTCACAGCGGGTGACTGCAGTGGTGATGTAAAGCTGTTCACACACACACACACACACACACACACACACACACACACACACACACACACACACACACACATCTGACCAGGTCACCTACAAACACACTCGGGACTAGTTGTTGTTCCTAGTTGTTTCGACTCGATGAGTGTGGACGGCGGTCAGACTGACAGATATCAGCTGACTGCAGGTGTGTCGATGGAGGTGTGTCGGCTGATGACTGATGACAAATGAAAGATGCGTTTGAGGTCGTTAAGAATCAGCTTTTAGGTTTGTGTTTTATAAAGTATAAACATAGTTTGCGCTCTTAGTGAGAGGAGGAACACTCTGTAACTGCTAAACTTTGAGCTTGTGTTTGAATTTTTTTCTTTGCACCTCGTGATATTTTTGTGTGCTGCTGCTGCTGCGACGTAAATTTTCCCCGGAGATACGTCATTAATCCGTCCACAAAAATAATCACTTTAACTCCGAAAATAACGATGCATATATTAATCGCACCATTAGCTCCTCAGTTCATGTATTCATTTATTTGTCTGCAAAATCCGATCCAGCTTTATTTGTTAAGCACTTTTAAACAACCACAGAGGAAATCTCTGCTAGCTGCTGGGCTAATTTATACAATGTAAAATGCCATAGGCTTGTGCTAATACCGTTAGCATGTTGTATTTGTTTGCAAAACGTGTTTAGTATAAGACGGCTGTTTTGTCAGTGAACCTTGTGAGCTGTAATGGAGCTGAATTTTGTAACGTTACCTTTGTGAAATGTTGCTGTTATTCCTGGCAAAACTCTGCTAGCTGCTAGGCTAATTTATACAATGTAAAATGCCATAGGCTTGTGCTAATAACATTAGCATGTTGTATTTGTGGGGAAAATGTGTCCAGATAAAGACAAGTGTTTGTCTGTGAATGCTGCCAGTTATAGTGAAGCTGATTGGTGTTTGAAACTGTCTCTATGAAGCCATGTTTAATGTGTGTTTAATGTGTGTTTAATGTGTGTTTAATGTGTGTTTACTGTGTGTTTTGAATCAACTAAGCTTCACAACACTTCACATAAACCCTGTGGCCGACTAGTGTTTTGGAGTTCTAACAGCAGAGTGACACAGACACACCACCGCACAAGTATAAATGCTCCCAACAGCGTAGGCTCTGCCGCAGGAGTATAAATCGCCCTTTAACCATGTTGCTGTGTGTCTGACTCTGAGCTCTGCTCCCGCACACCATCGGGCAGCACGTGGAAAACAATTCAAGAATTTTGTGCACAAAAGAGTTAAAATACGAAGACAGTGCTCGGCCTCCTGCAGGACTTACAGTTTGGGTTTAAATTTAAATGATTTGCTGCAAAACGTCTCATTAAAAAAACCCCAGAAAAACTTGAGACACAAAAACAACCGCTCAGTTGTTTTAAATGTGCAGCAGTGTTTGTTCCCACGCTCCCTGAACACAGCACTGGTATCTGTGGAAGCAGGACTGTGTCAGGATGTTTGCTCTGCCCCCCCCCCTCCCTCGGCGTTGGCAGAGTGTGATGTCAGCAGCCAGTTTGTGCCGGTGATCTCACCCGGCAGGACTCCGGCTCGCTGCCATCCACAGCTCACATACCTCAAATACATCCAACAATGGCTGCTGCCTTCAGGAGCACCGCGCTCAGTCTGAATCTCTGACATCCAGGCGTTCACGTGTTTCGCTCACAGAGAGGCTGAGGTCAGCAGTGACGATGATGACGGTCATCTTTCTGCTTCATCAGTGTGAGGTCATCGTATTTACTGTAGCGGTGGAGGAAGTATTCAGATGAAGGGTGCATGATGATTACTGACTCCTCGTGGCCGACACTATAAGACAACTGATCATTTCTGTTTTTTGAAAACACGTTTATAACATGTGGTGTACACACAGCTGATGGTGAGAGGCTGAGGTGGAGCCAGAAAATACAGACGGTGAAAACTGTGGTTACTTCTCTTCACGTGTCTCAAAGTTACTCAGTGCAGAACAATCTAGATCGTTGTTTGCTTGGACGGAGCTGGACGGTGTTGTTTGGTGGCGTGTCTTTACGTGTCGGCAGTAAAGGAGCTAAGAGCAGAGCGCTCACCTGGAACTGGCACCTCTCCAGTCACCAGACACGCTCCATGTTTTGGTCTGGGCGGGGACTTGAACCGGCGACTCTCTGGTTCTCAAGCCAAGTCCCTGTGGACTGAGCTACTGCCGTGACTACCTCGAGTCCTTTGACGCGAGTGTGCACAAAGACAAAACTGTTAGCCTAGCTTAGCACAAAGACTAGAAATGGGGGTGACTGTTAGCCAGCTTAGCCTAACTGTTAGCCTAACAAAGACTGAAAACGGGGGAAAACTGTTAGCCTAGCTTAGCACAAAGACTGGAAGCAGGAGGAAGCTGTTAGCCTAGCCTAGCACAAAAACTGGAAGCATAGGGAAACTGTTAGCCTAGCTTAGCACAAAGACTGGAAGCATGGGGAAACTGTTAGCCTAGCTTAGCACAAAGACTGGAAGCATGGGGAAACTGTTAGCCCAGCCTAGCACAAAGACTGGAAACAGGAAGAAATGGTTAGCCTAGCTTTGCACAAAGACTGGAAACAAGAGGAAACTGTTAGCCTAGCTTAGCACAAAGATTGGAGGCATACAAAAAACACAGTCGGTTAGCATAGTCTAGCACAATGACTGAAAATAGGGGTAAACTGTTAGCCTAGCTTACCACAAAGACTGGAAACAAGAGGAAAGTAACTGTTAGCCTAGCTTAGCACAAAGACTGGAAACTTGAGGACACTGTTAGCTCCATCAAAGACACAGAAATGTTAAAGATAGTGATCTTCCAGCTCTCTGTGATTCATGTGGAGATGAACGTGTGATCATCGACCTTCGCTGAGCTTCACTGTACGGAGTGTGTGTGCAGTTTAAATCCGTGTGTGTGTGTCGGCTCATTGAAAGTTTCGACAGTGTGTGTTATGTGGAGAAAGGCTGCAGCATATAAGCCTATTAAAGCTGACTGCAGCTAAACACAGGATTGGTCCTTTTTTCTCCTCACCGCCCCCCTGCTGACTGTGGGTGTTAAGTCATGAGAACATATGTTGTCTCGTGACTGACTTAATCCTGAGCCCTGATGTGTTCTGTCACTTTAAATATGAAGCTGTGAGTCTGACAGGTGTGTTCACAGCCACACGACACCTGACCACAAACACTTGGTGTAAATGTGTCTGGTATAAAGCTGAGATTATTTACGTTACTGCAGATTATTTCCCAGCGTTCACGGGCTGCATTTAACTGTGTGACTGATCTGTTTTTAGCAGCTTTTGTTGAAGTTTGATTCAATATTCAGAATCTTGAGGTTTTTAAAAATGATTTCTTCTCAACAGTTTGAGGAACTCATTCCTCTCAAAGACTGGTAAAATATGCAAGTGGCTGCTGGATTAGCTTCAATTACCAGACCAGAATATACTGGTAATCTATCGAGTGGTCGGTACAATTTGAAATCCACCAGTCACAGTGGCATGTGGAAGAAAAATTAAATTTCCAACCCTGTTTTTGAGACTGTAAAGTTTATTCCGGTCTGTTTCCTTACTGAAATGCTGAAAGGTGCCGAGCAGCACGGAAAATGAGACGTACAGAAGCTGATGTAGATTTCACAGCAGCTGCCTCGTCAGTACAAGACTTTAAGATATGTGTAAACCACAAATACAGGCCGATTAATACATTTCAGATGTTCACTTCTTCTCTGTCTGCACGTTTAAACACTCATTCACTGCACACTGTGAGTATCGACATAATCAAGTTGATATTCCAAACACTGGTCCTCACCTCTGAGGAGGAATAAAAAGCGCTGAGCTCAGTCTCCAGAAGAAAAACGTCGGCATTGTACGTGTCTGCAAACCACAAATACGTCGTAGCTGACTATGGTGACGCTTTGACGAGACACCTGCCAAACTACAGACCACTGTTTGAGACCAACAAACAACAAAACCGCTTGTTTTTTAGTGAGACGTCACTGCGTTGTTGGCGCCAAACACGGGTGTTTTGTAACGACCTGTTGCTGTTTTCTGCCAGCACTCAGTGCGTTTACATGCAGCTTGAGAAAATCGAATTATTGGCTTAGTCCGACTGAAACTGGACTATCCATAGCTTGACTAACTCCCCTAGATAATTGGATTGAAAATCAAATTTAAGAACTCTCTGAAAAGTAGTAGATCGGAAGGTTATTTATTCTCACTACATTTAAAATTCTCATTAAGAGGCTTATAGTAGAGCTGCAATTATCATTAACCTGCTGATTCAAGATGCTGTTTTGATCAATTGTTTCGTCTGTGATTGTCAAGTGAAAAAATCTTCAGATGTCTCGTTCTGTCTGGACAAAAGTCCAAAATCCAAAGTGTTCAGTTTACTGAGATATACCACAGACATACCCGTTGTCACAGAAGCTGAAACGTCATTATTTTTGTTTGAAAAATGACCCGAAGGATTAATCTGCAATAATCTGTACGGCTCGCGGCGTCGATGTGAAGAGGCTCCAGGCTCCCTGTGGAGGGTCAGAGGTCAGGACAGGAAGGTTTCCCTCCATCTGTTGTGCAGCAGGATGCTGTCGCTGGAGCCCGGCAGCCGTCACATGTTGGAGCTGACAGAGGATGTTGGATGTTGGATGTGACGCTGCCCGCTGAGATCCCCAGCCGTCACATTGGACGGGGGATTGTGGGAGTTTGTTGTCCTCGCGCCAATTCACACCTGAGATCTCTGCTGGATGTGACGCGTCCGGCTGGAGGATTGGACCGAAGCCAGAGCAACGCTCGCTTCGTGTTTCCTCTTCACTCTGTTTACTGCTGCTTTTGATTCCTCTTCCTCCGACATCAGAATTAATATGAGCCGTTACAAAGACGTGCTTTTAAAGGTCATTAAACCTCCTGAAAAATGAGGCTTTAATTTAAATACTTGTGCCTCAGTTAGTTAATGTAAAAACAGTTTTAAGATCAGGTAAGAGAAGACAGACCTTTATTTGTCTGGAAGGAAATATAATACAAATTTTACAGTGACTACAATAACATAACAGAAAGCATCATCATCATCAGATCAATGATCTCAATCCCAAAAGTTAAATCAACTATTAATCGTCTGATGCAGTGCTTTCCAACCTGAGGGTCAGGACCAAAAGCAACACAAATGTGTGCTTAATTTGTTTTTTAAGCCTTTCAGGCTCATTTCTGTTTTTTTTTTAATCTCATAAGTTATCACAAACTTCACCTCGTCAGGACTGTAGAAATAAAACAATGAAAGAAAGAGGTGAACACGTGCAACATGTAGACACTGCTTAGACTGAAGAGCTCACATCCTTAAAAAGGTTAAAACTGCCAGTGTGATGCACAGACGCCAGTGTGACCAATGCAGTTTCATATTTACAGTTTAATTTTCTAAAGTGCTGAATGTTTTAATTCAGTTGTTGAGTTTTAATTTCAAAAAATAAATAAGTAATGCATCTGTTTTTAAAAACAGGGTGACCAGTTTCTTAAAAATCTATTTGTTGTATTGAATTTATCCTTTAATTTCTCTTTAATCTTTACAGCCGCTACGAAGTCCTGTCTTTACGCCTTTACGGGCGCCCAGTAGTTTAGAGCAGGTGCCCTGTGTACAAAGGTAGCGTCCTTTCCGCAGCTGGAATCAAACCTGTGGCCCTTTGCTGCACGCTGCAAAGCACGCTAGCTAACTTTCCCTCTTCTCATATGAAGCCAGGGACAACAGCAACATTTAACAAAGGTAAGGTTACAAACTTCGGCTCCATTACAGCTCACAAGGTTCACTGACAAAACAACTGTCTTATACTGAACACGTTTTCCAAACAAATACAACATATGCTAACGTTATTAGCACAAGCCTATGGCATTTTACATTGTATAAATTAGCCAACTATTAGCACCCGTGTTTTTAGAGACACCAAAAAGCTTTTGAACTCACAGCGGGGCGTTTACTGACATATTTTATGTGGTAGAACAAAATGTGAAAGTCTCCCCAGCTTGTGGTAACCACAGACTTTATTTCAGACATCGAACCAAATACACAGTGACTTCAAGACGAGGTTTTAGGACTCATCACTGGAGAACTCCATTCAGTGAGTGTTCTTTCTTTTAAGAACAGCGAGGCGACATCACGGCGTGACGTTCCCGCCTTAGACACTCTGTGTTAGAGGGGCTGTTGTCATTAATTACAAAGAAATTAGTCTTAATATTCTGAAAAGATGCCGGTCTCTGTTCTCCACCCTTTCTCTTGGCATTATCCCCCAAATTATTGTTATTTTAAAATCACAATTCAATAATTTGCTCAGTTTCTTTTTGCACAACTTCCCAGAACATTTTTACCCCTGAAGAGACCGAAGGCAGTGGCATGTTGGAGAGTGGCGTGATCTTTTTGCTCCACAATTATTATATTTGTCATAAAATTCTTGGTCCTGCGTGTCAGCCTCGTGCAGGTGAGTGGGTTCAGGTCTTCAGGACAATGGGGGCTGATCAGAGGAGGAAATGGAAAGTTGCTCACAGGCCTGGCTGTTATCAGGATGATGTGGGGGGGGGCGTAGAGACAGGATTTCCCCTCTGAAACAAAACAAGAGTCGAGCTTCACTGGACAAAAATAAGCTGCTGTCTATTTCAGGACACGCAGTGGAAAAACACGGGCGGAGGTTTCCTCTTATCGCTCAGGTCTTTATACGTGTAGGTCCACGCCACGATGAGCTCCTGAGGCGGACACTTAATTTAGCTTTTATTTGTTTGGTGATCAGCTCTGCCTCACTGTGTCTGAATCACATGATGAGCGTGACGTCGATCAGCTCGAGAAGCTGATGTAGTGTAAATAAAATGTGTGTGCTGTGATCAGATAGAAACAGGACAGAGAGAGTTCTCTATCACATCTGAGACTTTAAAAACTCTACTGTAGTCAAACCGAGCAGTGAGCCGTTAATGTACGAAACACATTACCGTCAGACCGCAGTGATCCAGAGCTGCCACGCTGTAAAGAAGTGAAATCATATAAAATAAATAAATCTGATGTTTAAAGTGTGAGAAACAGGAAGTGGAACCAAAGTAAACCTCCAGTATTTGAATATGTCTCTGCGTTGGCGACAGCCGGGGCCGGAGGCGTTACGTTTTCGGGTTTTCTGTAAGTCTCTCTGTCCACCTGTCCGTCCCATGATTGTGAGCACAATATCTCAATAATCGAGGGAATTTCTTAAATTTGGCACAAACGTCCCCTTGGACTGAAGAATAGTCAAAGGTCACTGTGACCTCACAAAACATGTTTGTAGCCATAACTCAAGAATTCTCATGTTAATTATGACGAAACTTTATACCCAAATGGTTTGTTTGTTTATGTATTCAGATCCTCGTTAGCTTTTGCGTTGCGGCATCTGTTCTTCCGGCGGTCTACACAGGTACATGGTGACAATACAAATTATCACACTCATAACGCACATCCACCGTGAGTGAAAGAATAACAGTCGACACAGTTTATATAACACAAAGATCATGATCGGATCTTTAATTAACAAGGTGACCAACATCGCTAAGGTACGACTTTCATTTCTAAATGTTTATGTTCTTGTTTACCTGTGGTGTCAGGTATCAGCAGGAAGTAATCAGATTACTTGAGTGTGAGCTGTAACTACAGGAGCAGAAGTGGATCAGTGTGATGGTGACGGGCTGCAGATTAAAGGTGTGACTGTAAAGTGGATTAGATGAACTGTGGCTGTCCTCTAACTGTCGGACACTGCTGCTGCTGATGTTTGAGGGAGGACTGACATGTTCACACGACCTTTAGACCATCGTCTGTATTTTAATAAACGTCACAACTCACAGTTAAGCTCTTAACTAGTGTCTGTTGTGTTGAAGAAGAAAACAGTACACTTTATTTTAAACTGTTTGTAGTCTGCAGAGGAAGCTGAGCTCTGAGTGACGCCGACCAAAGTGAGATTCAAGTCAAAGCGTTTCTCTGTGCTAATGTGAGAAGCAACACGTTTGTTGTGGTAAATTTTGGGAGTACAGGTGTGATGAGAAGGCACAGGTCCTGTTGATTTCACTGTTTATAGTTGGCGATGCTGACTCCGTCACCTGCTCTCGTCATGTCTTTGACTTTCTGATGTGGTGATGTTATTTTATCACCTGGAGGTGAAGCTGCCTCTCCCCCACAGGGCTGTAGGCTACATAGGAGTCTTCAAATGTGGTCTTGTTGTGTTATTGGGAGCCAGAATAGAAGGAGTCATGGCTCAAAACCAGCCGCCACTGCCCGTCAACAAAAACAAAGACAACTATGGTTAAATGTGATCAGACCAAAGGACTGGACGGAGGCCATCATCAAAAATGCTCACATGTGCAGCGCACACTTCATATCAGGTTAGGGACAAAGTATTTCCTGTTGTAGGGATGAAGAACGTTATGTGTATTAAGGGTTATCATGTCCACCTCATCAGAAACTGGGGAGCTATTAAGAGGAAGATTGGATTTCTCTGGAACGCTAACTTTTTAGCACATTAGCTAACGTTAGCTTCCATAGCAAAACAAACAAGATTGGCTTCCTGTGACATCATCCATCCACTGAGTGAGAGCATACGGGTCGGCCAGTCTGGTCCCGTTGGTCAGTGTTTACTTCTTCCAGTAACACTGGCGGTCCCGGAGAGTGAGTGACCTGACATGGTGCGTTGGTAAATTCAGTCTGACGCTCTACACTAAAATGAGAGCCCTGTTGGTGGAAGAAACGGAGCCTTATATTTCTACATGAATGAACCAACGCTTAAGTTAATCACACATTCACTCCGCTCGGCGCTCTGCTGCTCCGTCTCCACAGACAGAGTGTCCAGAGTGCGCTCTGCCACTCTGAGAGTGCGCTGCTCTGGATAACCCAACGCTACATTCAGACAGCGCTCCCAATTTATCAACGCTCCAGTTTGTGTCAGAGTGCGCTCCTGAACGCACCACTCACATCATCTTCCTCCATCGTCTCAAACAAGACAACACAACTTGTTAGCTAGCGCTAGCTAACGTCTGTGGAGAACTGTTTTGCCTTCAGCTAAGCCCCGCCCACCAAAACACGTCAGCGTGTTTACGAACAGTGAAAGGGTCTATAAAGTCACAGTTAGCCACGGTTAGCTAGCAGCTAACTGGTACCATGGTGGACAACTTTACACCTCTGTACATTTCGTCCGTCCAAAAGGTCACAGCTCTGGATGTCCATATCTCCATGTTGTTACTTTCACATCTAATTTTATTTGACTTTGTCCCTTCAGTTTGTGATCGGACCTTTGATAAAGAACAGCGAGGCGGAATAATGGCGTGAAATTCCCACCTTGAACAGGCGGTATGAAAAGAGGCTTTAGGTCGCTCCCTCACCTTCACCTCGTCTGTTCTCCCCTCAGAGCAGAGGTGTTACCATTTACTTTGGTGTCGATATATTTTTAACTCATGTTGTGGTGACAGTTCAGTCAGGAGAAAAGGACAGCAACTAAAACTTATCGGCAGAATTAACACGTCCTCTCCGTCAGCTCGAATCTTAATGTGACTCCACTTCATTCACACTTTTGTGGCGGACTGTTCTCCGCTGTGTGTCCCTCTGGGTTGCCGTAGGGCAGAGAAGAGTTTTAGGGAACTTCTGCAGTTGGGGAGCTGTTGTGTGGAAGTTTTGGTCAAGAAATAAAAGAGACAGCAGATGCTGTTTGAGATTTTACACCGTCCTCTGTCCTGTTTATCGTTGTCATTAATATTAATTATTAAGTTGAGCGAACCACGGACGCTCGGCTGCACTTTTTAAAGTTGATCAACTGAAAGTCGTCTGCTATTTTCGACGGAAAAAATGCTAAATATTCTTTTTAAGTGTGATGATTTGATGCCTTTCTCTTCTTCATTTGGTAGTAAACTGAGCCCTTATGAGTCAGGGAATTAAATATAATCAGAGGAACTGTTGGCTGCAGGTGTTTGAATCAGACGAACTCAGACATTCTTTGTTTTTGAGCCTCAAACTGCAGCGTTTTCTTCAAAGCTGATGTTTTGGCAGTTCATAGCTCTTCGTGTTCTTCACAGTGACCTCCGCTGAGTTTAAACTTCCTGTCTGTTTTTTCTGGAAGTGACGTCTGTGACGGCAGCCAGCGCCCGCTCGCCCTCCAGCAGAGACTTGTGGGAGATTTACCCAGGATTCCTGAGGGCCGTGTCCCTCCCTCGGCTGATTTATAGGTCTCTTTTATGGCCGCTGGTTATTTTTAGCCAGAGGCTGCTGCTGCTGCTGCCTCTGCCGGGTCTCCTGGTTTCCGGCAGGATGGAGATGAGAAGTCGACAGAGCGGCTTCTAATGGAGCAGCAGATTTAGTTTGTGTCCTCGTGCATCACAGAGGCTGAGACTCCTCTGTCGTCCTCTGACTTTCCACCTGATTAACTTCCTCCCAGAGTCCCTGTTTGTCTCGTGTTGTTTCCTCTCGCCGCTCACAGTGATGCTCAGCAGCAGGAATGTTTGGGCTTCATGCCAGGAAATGTTTTAGATTCCAGATTTTCAGTCAGATTCAGGCGGGGTCAGAGTGCTGCACGAGTCCAGGTGTACCTGCCCTACACCTGCAGAGAGGACTGCTGGTGCAGGCAGCATCTTCAAATATTAATCTGATCTTAGAAGATAAAAATATCCGGGAGATTCCCAGGTGAAGCTGCAGGTGTGAAGAGACTGAAAGCAGAGGTGTGAATGATGTCTGCTGCCTCTCTGTCCTCGGGGGAGTCCATGCGTCCTGCTTCCTCCTCCGTCTGCACAACGTTTGTCTTTTGTTCCGTGTAACAGCAGAAATATGGCGATTATGGCAGCGGTTGAGCCAAGATCAGATAAGATAAACTTTATTGATCCCACACAATGTATTCTAAAAATAAAATAAAGATGAAAAATAGAAAATATGTAAATATGTATGTAAATATATGTAAATAACTTTTTGGACGTTTGGAGGTTACTGACATTTTAATAATGTTTTTTGGACATTTCATAAACGTTTTTTCAGACATTTTATTAATATTTTTTAGATGTGTTATGAATATTTTTCCTCACATTTTATTACTTATTTTCAAGCATTTCATCAACATTTTTCTGCAAATTGTTTTTGTACATATTATCAAAAATTTTTATTATTTATTATTTATAATTGTTTTACCATTTTTTTCAGATAGTTTTTAATATATTTCAGACATTTCAGTACCATTTTCCCACCACCTATTTTAGCATGGTGGCCTCAAAGAAATGACTGTGTGGGAAACCTTGCTCATTTTGTCACGTTTTTATTTTTACTTTGTACTCAGAAAAGTGAGATATAAAAAAAAAAAAGAATTGTTTTGGCTGAAACGATGAGTTAATGAATTAGTAGATTAATTTGTTTTTCAGCGTAACATGAATACAGTTTGGACTGAGACATTTGAGGACATCATGTTGAACTATGACACATAAACAGTGACAATGTGAAAACAGTTATTATTTTGGCCCTATAGGTCATCGGTACTTAAAGAAGAGTATGGTGTTGGCTCTCTCTCTCACACACCCCCACACACTCTCTCATGTGAACAGGAAGTGTCTGGCAGGATTTGGACTCTCTCCGTCCCTGTTGTGTGCTGGTGGGCGGTTTGGAGGAGGACTTGGCTCTCAGTCCAGGACTCCTTGGCTTAGCCTGCCTGGGTCTTAGCTCTGACCTACATGTGGCGTCGCCCCGGACACCAGCCGCTTTGTGATCCAATAAACACTGACATGTGGGTCACGCAGGGCGGCGAGCCTTTTAAAGCCTCAAGACAGGAAGGAGAAGAAGAAGAAGGAGAAGTTAGAGAGGGTTTGTGTCAAACAGAGAAAGTTGTTTTGTGTCAGACTGAGGAACAAATCAGGACTCTGTGTTCCTGTGTTTCTGAGTCGTGGTCAAAAATTAACCCTCATATCTAATGTCTTTGTCTCGTGTTATTCACAACTGTTTTTTACAAATGATCTGCTGACAGAGTCAAAATTATTGAAAAAAAAAACAACTCGTCTCATTTAAACTCGAGCGGATCTTTGCAGAGTTGAGTTTTATAGGAGTGTTGGATCACCACATGCAGCGGGGCATGTTGTGTTTTCCACAAGTTATTTTAAAGGACAAAAACTTTTCTGGGCTTCCTGTCACAGTAATATGTAAACTAACAAGAAAGGGGCGGCCTCTAGCTCAGCGAGTAGAGCGTCTGTCCCACTCAGGCTGAGTCCTTCGCGGCAGCTCGGGCTTGAATTCAACCTGCGGCCTTTTTGCTGCGTGTCATCCCCATTCTTCCCTTCCTGTCGCTCTCTAGCTGCCCTGCAACAAGAGCAATAAAGGCCCAAAAGAATAGTCTTGAAAAGACAAACAAGACGAGCTACGGTGAAAGATAACAGTTTGGTATAAAGTATAAATATTAATGTTCTAAGAATGTAGTCTCTGCAGTAGAGAGGCGCAAATACATCTAAAATTGTTACAGAGAAGAAGAACAATTTTGCTCAAGAGGGAAAAAACCTACAACTACCAGAATGCACTGCACCGCACCAGACCAATAAACGCTCCCGCTGGTGGGTGATCCTGGAAAGTCCTGGAAATTGTCAAACCTGGCCCCTGAAAAAGTGTGGGAACCCTGGATGTTATCCCTAAGGTCAAGAAACAGAACTTTAAAGCTTTAAAGCTTTAAATTGCAGTTTTTAAGTAATTAAAACTGTCAGATGAACAAAGTCCAGTAAAGTGTTTCTCTCTGAGACGTAGAGGAGAAGACGTATAAAGTCACCTGAAATGGAAATACTGAAGTAAAGTACGTGTACTTAAGCACAGTACTTGAGTAAATGTTCTTAGTTACATTCCACGACTGTTATTGAACCACACAGGTGTTTTCAGGTGTTTTCCCTGATTCTTACGTTGCAGCAAACTGAAATAAAACTGATCTGCTGTATTTCTGTGTTTACTGGATGACAAAGGTCTGAAATCTGAAACGATTATTTCTGAAAAACCAAAGCCCGACCGTCTTTGTGTCACTGGTCAGTGACATATTGGAGACAGAGCGATCATGAGCCAGAGGTTATAAACTGATGAGGAGGAACCTGACACACTAAACTGTGTGCAGTTTCAGTTTCCAGCCTGTTCACAGGGGAAACCACAGTCTGCTGCTCTGCTGTTTGGTGAAACCTGATTGGCCGGGGCTCTAAAGAAACTTCATCTGACGCTCCACTTCCTCCCAGGAAGACGAGTCACCACCAACCCGTTGAGAAAGAGCGAGACAGCAGCTCGAACTCGCCGTCGACATGAAGGCGAACCCGACCTGACGACTGAACAGGAATGTGTTGTTGGGGCAGTTAGGGCGTACAGCTGTCGGCAAACCAGCTGTTTGGGCCCGTTTGGAGGACTCCATCTGCTCGCTGCGGCTGCCTGGAGGAAGTCTTTGTGTGCTGGACCATGAGTGGAAGTCGAAGCCCCCCCAAGGGCTGCGAGGGTCCAGTCCAGAGTCCCCACCAGGCCTCGTACCGCTGGCACTATTACAGGAAGCCTTGGCAGAGATCCGACTCCCAGCCGGCTCCTGAGCAGCCATTGGACAGATACAAGTGGAGGACATCTGCTCACCTGGCAACAGCCAAGATGGCCGCCCCCGAGGCCAAAGGGCACAACACAGAGCCTCTTCACCTGAGGCTGCTCAGCCTCCCGAGGTTCAACATCCTCTCACATGACCGGAGCAGAGATCAACCCCCCACAGGCCTCCACGAGGGCCAGACAGGGTCCGGCTCTCTGCGCAGGATCTTCCCCTACCTGAGGTCCATGTCTGAGCCCGGTACAGGCAGCGGGCCGGAGACGACGGCGGTCAGGAAGGGAGGCTCAGAGCGGAGAGCTCCCTCCGTCAGCGGCTTCCTCACCTCGGTCTCTCGGAGGATCAGCAGAGTCCTCAGGGACCAGCCTGAAACTGAAGAGCCTGGTAGGATAAACACTGTTTACCCAGATTTATTCACGCCATGTTTGATAGAAAGCAGAGAACGACTTTGTTCACGTCATTCGACTCAAGACAGTTTGACTGCAGAGCTGTTAGCGTGAAGGTTACAGATGACACTTTACTGATAATAAATCAATATATTATCTTATAAATATATCACCTCATACATGACAAATTCATCCAAGTCCGTAAAACGACTGTGAAAATACTCCATTTTGAATTTTTCCTCAAAAGTTTTCTTTAGCAGCTGTTTTTCTAGAAATAAAACCAATTTTTATCTAGAATAATTTTGTTTTTCTCAATGTAGCAACCTACTTTCCTCAAAACAGTGATTTTTATTAAATATAACAAACTAAGATGTAGAATTTTTTTTTCGCAAAATGTAATGAATTTTTTTCTCTAAATATAACAACCTTTTTTCTTGCATGATTCCAAACTTTTTAACAAAATATAGCAACTTTTTTTCTAGAAATACAGTGATTTTTTTTCTTAAAATATAGTACACTTTTTTGTAGAAATATTCTGACCTAGCAGAATAATAGCAACCTTTACCCTAGAATAATTCCAACATTTTTTTTCCCAAAATAATGCGACCTTTTACTCTAGAAATATAGTAACCTTTATTTTCTCAAAATATAGTAACTTTTTTCCAGAAATATTCTGACCATTTCCCTAAAAATATAGCAACCTTATTTTTCAGTATATATATATTCAAGAAAGTAGCAAACTTTTCTCTCAAAATAAAATACACAATTTTACAAAATATTTTAAGGCGCCCTTTTAAATATGCAGTATTTTCTAGAATAATTCCAACCCTTTTCGCAAAATTTTGCAAACTTTTATTCAAGGAATAGAATAACCTTTTTTCGAGAAATATTTTGACTTTTTTCTAGAAATACAGCCATTTTTTTTTTCTGAAAATGTAGTAACCTTTTTTATAGAAATTTTCTGACCTTTCTCCTGGAAATTTTGACATTTTTTCCTAGAAATTTAGAAACCCCTTTTTAAAAATATAGTAAGTTTTTTTTTTTTTTTTTTTTTTTTTTTTTAGAAATATTTAGACCTTTTTGTCTGGAAATAAAGCAACCTTTTTTTTCCAAGAATAATTCCAACCTTTCTCTTGAAATATGGCGGCCATTTCCCCAAAACATTGTAATGTATTTTCTTTAAATATTATGATGTATTTTTAGAAATATAGCAACTTTTTTTGTTAAAAAATATAGTAACCTCTTTTCTAGAAATATAGCGACCTTTTTCCCTAGAATATAGTAAACTTTTTATAAAGATGTTCCAGCCTTTTTCTAGAAATACAGTGATTTTTTTTTTCTCAGGCTGAGCACAAACTTAATGTTAATAAAATGTCAGGTCACCTTTACAGCTTGAATGAGCTGTCAATTAATCAATCAACAGTTTTTGGACTTTGTTCATTATTTAAATAATTTAGATTTTTTTTTTTTAAAGAAATGTTTCCTGATTGTCTCTATTGATAGTTAATTAAATATGTTTTGGCATGAAGGAAACAAAATATTTTATTTGATTGGTAAGAGGATTACTTGAGTATTGAATCAACAAATTAATTAATAATGTAAATAATCATTGTGATTCCAGACTGTGGTGTTCACGGTAACAGCAGTTTTACAGGTCCTTGTAGAGAAAATCCAGGAATGTCCACAACCCAAAAAATCTGGCAGTGGTAGAAAAAGTACCCAGACCTTTACAGTACCTGAGTAAATGTACTTAGTTACAGTCCAGCACTACATTTTCACTGAAATAGGTGAGTGTGAGCTCAAAATATGACTCTGCGAACATATAATCTGATCCAGTATCGATCGGACTGATAACTCACATGTGGAGTCGTAACTTGAACAGATTGATAGATGTTGTCGAGGTGCGGCTGATAACTGGCATCCATATTTATCTTTCTAAGCGTGGTTGAGTTGGGTAGATGAGTGTTTACCGGTCACAGCCAGGACGTGCATATGATCATGAATGTTTACACTGACGGGTTGGGAACTGGTGAAGATGAATCCCAGTGAACGTACCAAACAGACTGTCTGAAAACCTTTTTTTTGGGAACGTCACAGTGCTGTCTCATCTCTGTTGTGGCCCTGCAGAGCTTCACTCTGTGTTTCCTGAGGAAAACCTTCGTCTGTCTGAGTCTCTGCGGTTGTTGTGAGGCAGAGTCTTCCTCCTTTGTGCTGAGTGAGAGCTGCAGATCAGCCTGCAGCTGCTTCACAAAGCACTTACATTCACTTAGGGTGTGTAACGCTCAGCCAAGCAGCCAGTCTGAAGGTTAAGTTATGCTAATTGCATTTTCCACTAGAACACGGCATGATGTGCAGACGTAATATTTAGAGCCAGACAATAATGAATGTGTGTGTTTTCATGCAGAACTGACGACTGACGCCTGCAGAGAGATCGCTGCCTCTGCATCGTCTGCAGGCGTTAGTTTTACAAAGCGTCTCCTCCGGCTGTTTCTCTTCTTTCTTTGCAAACGTTTCATTTGTTTAAAGCTTAATGAATGAATGACGTTTATGAATGTGTCAGCCTGCATGAGCTGGTAGGACACCGCAAATCCATATGAAACCAGATCCAGAATGCTGCACTGATATTTTCAACTTCAAGGAGTCAAAAAATTAAAATAAAATAAATAAAGCGGACATAATTTTCAGATCGTGTACGTGAGTAATAGGGCTGGGTGATATGACCTCAAATACATATCACGATTAACCGAACATTTTACCTCGATTACGATTAATGAACGATTACTTTGTTTTTGGTTTTTGCCAGAGTTCACTGACGAGGTTTGTACTGTAAACAGGGATACTTTTTTCTAATGAAAGAGAGTGCATCTTATCTTTGTGACTTTTAAATAATTGAAGGAAACACACACAGACGAACTATTTGTGATCACTTATTGAATATTCCATCCATCCATTTTCATCCGCTTATCTGGAGCCGGGTCACGCAAAGCCCCCCAGACGTCCCTCTCCCCCGAGTTGTTCCCAGATCAGATCACTTATATAATCCCTCCAGTGTGTTCTGGGTCTGCCCCGGGGCCTCCTACCAGCTGGACCAGGAGGATCCTGATCAGATGTTGAACCACCTCAACATAACATCAGTATTTCATGTTTGAAATCAAAGCACACGACGCTTGAGATGAAAACGTCTTACGAGAAAGGTCATATTTTAGTTTTCATGGAAAAAAAGCAAGTTCCCTAAAAATCCCATAAATCCCTATCCCAGCTGACATTGAATGAGAGGCGGGGTTCACCTGGACAGGTCACCAGACTATCACAGGGCTGACACATAGAGACAGACAACCATTCACACTCACATTCACACCTACGGACAATTTAGAGTCACCAATTAACCTGCATGTCTTTGGACTGTGGGAGGAAGCTGGAGCACCTGGAGGAAACCCACGCTGACACGAGGAGAACATGTAGGAGCACCTGGAGGAAACCCAAGCTGACACGGGGAGAACATGTAGGAGCACCTGGAGGAAACCCAAGCTGACACGGGGAGAACATGTCGGAGCACCCGGAGGAAACCCATGCTGACACAGGGAGAACATGTAGGAGCACCTGGAGGAAACCCAAGCTGACACGGGGAGAACATGTCGGAGCACCCGGAGGAAACCCAAGCTGACACGGGGAAAACATGTCGGAGCACCCGGAGGAAACCCACGCTGACACGGGGAGAACATGTCGGAGCACCTGGAGGAAACCCACGCTGACACGGGGAGAACATGTCGGAGCACCCGGAGGAAACCCACGCTGACACGGGGAGAACATGTGGGAGCACCTGGAGGAAACCCACACTGACACAAGGAGAACATGTTGGAGCACCCGGAGGAAACCCACGCTGACATGGGGAGAACATGTCGGAGCACCCGGAGGAAACCCACGCTGACATGGGGAGAACATGCAGACTCCGCACAGAAGCGCTCCCTCCTGGTACAGTTGCCCTTCTCTACAACAGTATAAAAGAAATAACTTGAATTTTGAATATCGCCGTGTCAGAAGAAGAGAATAATAACTTCCATCTCTTGTAGCCAGATGTTTTTTGAAGATAAGGCCATGTCAAAAGTAAAAAATAACTTGCATCACTTGCTTCTCAGACATGAGTTGTGCATGTTTGGCAGTTTGGTAAGAAATATTTTGGTGATGTCACGGCGTGTCTTCTGTCGAGGGTTTGAACGAGGTGTTTAAACTCCACTGTAGCCATGGGAACCATGTCCTGCAGGATGTAGTAGGAAATGACATCAGTTATTTCTTTCAGTTTCCTTGACTCTTGTTCCTGCTGTGTAGCCTCTGTAAGTGCTCGAGTTATCGAGAGCTGCTGTGCGGAGTCTTCTTTTTTCAGCCGTGCACTGCTCATGTTCGGTGACGTGACGGTGCTCCAGGTGCTGGAACAGATTGGTGGTGTTCCCTTTGGTCGCTGAAACGGTTTTTCCGCAGTGTTTACATTTTATGTTCCTTCTGTTTGGTGTCGTCTTTACGAAAGACAAAATCTGCGACACACATGACATTTCTCTTGGGCACAAGTTGCTTGAGTTGCTCAGTTGGCTCAGTGTTTGAGTTCTTCTCCATGTTGCTTCCATGTTGCTGACTGGACAGGGCGGAGTCACGTGATTACATGAACACACACACTGGGGAACCAGGGCAAGATCACGTTGGTAAGAGGTTCTGAATGTTGGTTAGCTGAATATTTAATTTTAACTTCAACAACAGCAGAATGTTTCAGGTTTTGGAATATTTTGGTAAAAGCTGTAATATAACGAGATGTTCATACTCTCAGTCGTAGTAAAGAGACGAGAGCAGTCGACCTGGAGTTGTATTTTTTATTCGTCCCACGTGTTGTCATTGACCTCTGACCCTTGACCTCATTCTAACGGGGTTGTTGTGTTAATAAGTGATGAAGAAGTCATCAGATAAATATGTCAGTGGTCCTCAGGCTGCCGTCTCTCTCCTCACACCTCTGGGAGATATATCTGCGTGTCTCTAGTCATCCATCATCCTCAGACACAGATGATCCATGTTGGCCGTCACCTCCCAGCAGCCCCGGCGTGCCGCGGTCACCGGAGCGCTCAGCTCCACCGTAAATTTAAAAGCAGCGGCGATGAGTGTTTGTGTGACAGAGGATTTAATTTCACTTCTCTGAGCCAGTGAATCATGGGAAATGTGGTCACGTGAGAGGAGGAGGAGGAGGAGGAAGGTCGGAGCTGGGACATCAGAGTTATCACGCTCAGACAGCAGTGGTTTTCAGATGAGCTGCAGCTCTGTCAGATCAACATGGAGACTGCAGCAGCACGATGACATCACTAACACAGTTCTCATGGAGTCATAAATAATCACATCAGTAAACTTTAAAACACCTGAAATATAAAACCTCTTTGATTCTGAATATTTCTATTTTGTATTATCTCTAATTATAGCAACTGTTTATCTCTAAATATGACGTTATCATTTCTAATTATAACAACTTTTGATTTTTACATATGATTAATGTTTAACTGTAATTATAACGTTTTAACTTGAATTATGACTTTTAAATATCTCTAATCGTATCTCACATGTATCACATCTTTTATCTTGAAATATGACTTTTTTAATCTATAATTATAACAACCCTTATATTAAAACATGTCTTTTTATGTCTAGTGATAACTTTTTCACAAATTTCTAATCATCTCAAAATATAATGATTTTTTAAAATATTTAAATGTAACAGTCTTTTATCTCTAAATATATTAACTTTTTTAGCTCTGATTATAACAACCTTTTATCTTGAAGTAAATTCACCTTTTTATCTGTAATTGTTTTGACTGTTTATCTCTAATTATAACCTTTTAACTCGAAACATGACTTTTAAAAATCTCTAATTATAACAAACATGTCATTTTATCTCCAATGAAAACAACCTTTTCAAAAATTTCTAGTCAAAATGTTTTATCTCGAAATATAATGACTTTTTAAAATCTCTAATTATAACAACCTTTTATCTCTAAATTTATTCACTTTTTATCACTAATTTTAACATTTTATCTCAAAATATATCGATTTTTATTTCTAATTATAACAACCTTTTATCTCGAAATTTTGTCATTTTATCTCTAATTTTAACAAGTTATCTCACAATATATTGACTTTTTAATCTTTAATTATAACAACCTACCATCTTGAAATATAATTACCTTATTTTAATCTCTAATTATAACATTTGATCTGAAGTGATGACCTATTACAAATAATTATAATAACCTTTTTATCTTGAAATACGACTGCTTATCTCAAACTTGAACAAACTTTTATCTTGAAGTGTAATGACCTCCTTTTAATCTCTAACATTTTGTCTCAAATTATGACTTGGATCATAACAACGTTTTTATCTTGACATGTCTCTTTATCTCAAATTATATTACAAGTTTTTATCTCAGGATATAGTGACTTTTTTATCTCTAATCATAGCAACCATTTATCTTTTTCTAATTATAACAGCTTTTCGTTGTGCAGTCATGTTTTTCCCTTGCAACATTAGAAATTCAGATGTTTTACAAACGAGTGCGAAGGCTGTGACGGACTTCAGAAACCAGTGACCGTGGACGTCGAACCTTTTAATGATCAGTGAATCTGTGAAGTTTAAAAGAAAATTTAAAAAATGAATATTTACATTTCACCTTTATCTTTTATTTCTTCTTCTGGCTGCACACATTTTCAGAGCTCTGCTGCCGTCAGTCTGAACAGGAACTCAGTAAACACAGGGGCAGTTTGAAAGTTTCCAGCAGGCCCAGAGCATGCTGGGTAATAAAAACCACAGAGCTCTCACTTCTCCACACACACACACACACACACACACACACACACACACACACACACACACACACACACACACACACACACACACAGAAACCTAATTCACCCTCTTGCTCTCACACTCTGAGTTTCCATCCGACAACAAACAGCTACTGCTAATTGGAGGCTAATTAACCCAAATATCTGTGTGTGTGTGTGTGTGTGTGTGTGTGTGTGTGCCAGCTCTTGCATGCTGAAGGAGTTTTTGTGTCCCTTCCTTTTGTATGTAAATGGTCCCTCCACAATAAAAGCTCCCACAGTAACAAAAGGAAGCCGGAGCCGTTCCTCTGAGCCTGTTAACCTTTCAGAGGTGGTGGTGGTGGGAAAGTGGAGGCTCCCCCACGTCGGCCATGTTGGTCACATGAATGCAGAGACGTTTGAAAACACCCAGTCTTGGCCGTTTTCCCAAACTGCCTCCCGAGCCGACTCATTTGAAACTGTTTGTGCTCTCGTTGTTTACAGGCCCTCTGCAGAGACGTGTTGTCTGCTTTGAGAAGTGCTGTATGACTTTATAAATTAAACCTTATCTGAGGCAACTGTTAGCACATGAAACCTGACCGAGTATCAAACATCTGATCAGATTCATGATCTTATTCTTTGATCTGAAAGCTTTAAATCATCATCCTCATGTTTTAGACAAACTCCTGGTGTTCAGACCACGTTCAACATTTGACGAACATCTGAAAGACAGGACAGGTTTTTATTTCTCACAGTTTGGTATCAAGGGATTCGAAAGTCTTTAACTGTATCTGCACTGTAATCTCAAACTGTCCAGCCTTATAGCCCCGATTTCTACCATATAACAGGACGGATACTGATATGGATATTTGGGATTTTTCTTTTAACTTTTCAAAAAGGCTTGCACAGTGTGTTTGCTTTCACAGTGGCAGCTAATGTTTTAGCTCAAATCAGGAACAAACTGCTAACTTCCACTCCCACAAATATGGCAACTACAGTAGAAACAGAAGTATAACAAAAGAGAAAACACGAATAATTCATTAACATACAAAAAAAAGTAATAAAATAAAAAACATACCAAAAAAATTAAAATAAAAGCACAACATATGTAAAAAATTAAATCATTAAGTAAATAAATGGCATGCATGGAAAATAAATAAATGATGTACACACATAAATGAATAAATGACAAACAGGTAAATAAATAAATAAATAATTTACATAAGAATTTAAATAATCAAATAAATAAATAACGTACAGATAAATTAATAAATACCATACATACATAAAAATTGAATAGTTGAATAAATAAATGACATACATAAAAAATAATAAATAACAGAGATAAATAAATAAGATATATAAAAATATAAATAAATGACATACGTTAAAAAGATAAGTGTAAAATAAACAAATAACATACATAAAAGGTAAATAAATGACAAACATTAAAAATAATGAAATAAACGATAACATACTAAAAAAACAAATAAATAAATAAATTACACATTAAAAAAATAAATGAATAAATTCAATTGAATCAATAAATTTAAAATAACAGTAAAAAAAAATAAATACAAAACATACATAAAAAAATAAATAATTAAATGAATAAAATGCATAAAAAAAATACATGATAAAATGCAAATTAAACCCACCAAATAATGCCAACAACAATAATAATTGTGTTGGAGTTTGGTTTAAGAGGTCAGTGAAGACACCACATGATAAAAAAACAAAAACAAATATGGGTCCTCCTTTACAGTGTGAAAACCAACTTGTCAATGAAAGAATGACGCGTCAGTTTTTCTAAACAGATTTATGGATCATTGTCCTCGGTGGACGTCACAGGGTTCAGTGATGTCGTTTGACACCAGTAGAACAAAGATGTGTGAGACTACTTGTGTGCCGGCTGTTGTAGAGCTTCGCCATGTTGATGCGTCACAGCAGGTGAGAGCTTCACACTTGGGTCTATTTGAAGCAGGTCAGGTGCACAACAAGTGACGTCCATCAGCCCCTCAGTGTGTCGTCTCTCCTCTGCTGCTCCTGTCAGGCTGATGGGAGGTGACACCGCTGTTCACCTTTGACCCCTGAGACCCCCTCCCCCACATGATTGACACTTTAGTGAGAGAATGTGCTTTGTAGATGCAAATGCAGAGAGTCCTGCTGCAGTCAGCATGTTTAAATATTAAACAGTGTCACCGTCGCTTCAGGCCGAGCAACAAAGAGCCGCCATGATGGAAGACACTGACAGGAGCGTGAATGATGAGGCTGAACTCTGCAGGTCGTCAGTGTTGGACACTTTACAGGTCGTTGTTTTCACGGGGATCCTCACAGACGTGTCAGGATCCTCAGAGCCTCCACAGAAACACTCCTTCACTGTCCATCTGTGGGATTATGTTGTCCTCCAGACTGTGAAGTGTTAGCATCCAGTGCTAACTTACAGCTCGATAAAACATTAAAACTTTTTTGTGCTCCTGTGTTGAGGGATGAGTCTGGAACATTTCAGGACAGATATTAGCGCTGCAGTGCAGAACACTTGAGCTTGTGTTGGGATGATCAGCAGGCTCTGCCGCTCCGGCCTTGCTACCCTCCTGCGTCAGATTTGGATGCTCGAGGACGTCGTGTCAAGTTACGCTTGTTATACGCATTGTGTCTTTTCCAAATGAGCTTCTGTTTTGACAGGAAGTGTACAGTTCTCGTTAACTTCACACAGTGTAGGGCCGCCCCCTGTGAGGCGAGGATTCAAACCATCAGTCAGACAGCTGAGATTCTTTGAGCCGTGCAAGTTGTTTGTTTCGTCAGTCAGTGTGCTTCTGGGGTCATGTTGATGTAGCTGCAGAGTGCTGCTGTGGTGTGTTATGGCCTATTCAAGTGATGGAATTTGCTATTTACGTGACAACGCCTGAACGCAACACAGGCTCCGCTCCAACTGTGTGTGTTTGCTGTGCTGCAGTGCGAGCGACGTGTTTGACTGTTCCTAACAGCTGTCTTCTGATGGTCATTTACACACTGTCCATAACAAAAACTACGTCAGGTAACAAACTGCGTCGGGTTCGGGCCGGGCTCGCTTATAATTGTCTCGGACTTGTCTTCGGTCAGGAAATGCGGCCCGAGCCGCGCTCGAGCGTGCACTGATATGGGTGGGCTTGAGAGTGTTCATGTAGCCTGATGTTTGCAAACACATTCGCTCACCTGTTGTTCTTTAAACTCTTTGAAAAGTTCTGTCTAAGAGGTGCTTTGCCAGATTAGACGTGTTGCCTTCCTTTGTCTGTGTCGCTTTGTAACACCTTTTGCAGACGGGTCTCTGCGTGTCGGTGGTTTCCTTCACTATCTGCGATGCGCTCCTCACTTTCATGCTGCTCTCCAGAGCAGGAACCTGCAGACCCAGACCCATGGTGAGGCTGAGTGAGACGGAGGCAGCTGCAGAGTGAGCGCTCCTCACTTTCAGAGGAAGAAGCTGCAGACCCAGACCCATGGTGAGTCTGAGACGGAGAGGGTGCAGAGTGAGCGCTCCTCACTTTCATGCTGCTCTCCAGAGCAGGAAGCTGCAGACACAGACCCATGGTGAGGCTGAGTGAGACGGAGGTAGCTGCAGACCCAAACCCAGGGTGAGTCTAACTGAGAAAATCGAATTATTGGCTTAGTCCGACTGAAATTGGACTATCCGTAGCTGGACTAACACACCTAGATAACTGGACTGTAAATCAAACTATTGCTGCATGTATCCACTTAGTCCGACTGGAGTCAGACTCGCCGTTCTGCTCATGCACCACTTTTTCTTTCGCGGCCTTTCACCCAGAAGAAGAAGGAGATGACGTAGCAGCAGTTCACTCCTGGTAAAAACAAACAAACAAACACCATGGCGACCGAGAAGCAGAAGACGCACTTCTGGACGGATGAGGAAACTACATTCATGCTCCGCCATCTTCATTCGTTGTTAGCTTCCTCTTCAGGTCAACAGGAACCAGTTCAATACACACTATATTAAAAAGGACACAGCGCCACCTATCGAGGCGGAGTCAGACATACTTGGTCAGAAATTCGATTTCCTCTTCTGCATGTATACTCAGACAAGACGAGAAGTCTGACTTGGCTGATTAGCCGAGCTATGAGCTTAGCTCCACTACTGCGTGCATGTTATTGTACTGAGTGAGACGGAGGCAGCTTCAGTATAAACAATGGTCAGTAAGATCTCTGTTTCCTCCGCCAGACTGTTGGTGAGTTTAGTTTCCGTCAGAAGCAGATGACCTCAGAGGCGATCAGATGTGAAGTGTTGGACTGATATCAGAACAGTGCTGACTGAACTGAGGACATTATCTGTCCTCTCCAGAGACACCCTCAGCTTATCAGCGCAGAGCTGCTGCCTTTAACTCAACAACCAGCCGCTGCAGGAAGTGATTCTCCTGCCGCCTCTGATTTATTCCACGACACCAGCTCGCTCTTCAGATCTTCGTCCTTTTAAACTTCTCTTAAAACCAGAATCTATTTAAGGGTCTTTTCCTGTTTAGTTTGAGTCACAAAGCTCAGGGGAGTTTCTCTGCTCACATCGTCAGTCAGATTTTTACAGGGATGTACCGGGAGTTTCCTGCAGCCGGTCGTTCAGTCGTTCAGTCGTTCAATGTATCTACACCCTGAAAATGTCTCTGTGCATATTGCGTTAAATTGATTTTGACTTGTCACCTCACTGCAATGACGTTCAGGTCGCAGAGTCTTTACGTGAAGCTTACGTTTATTTGTTATTTGTTAACTCAAAATCATCTCTCAGATTTGTGCAGCCTGACAAACAGCGTGCAGTCAGGAGGGAGCGTAAGGTGAACAGACACTGATCCTCAGACCTGCGGCTCGGAGACGAAAAAACTCCCCAAAAAACTGCTGATGTGTGAGGTCATAAAGAGGGGCGTGTCCTCTGAGCAGCTGAGGTGGTGTGTAGCAGCAGTTTGAGTTTTTGTTGTTGTGTCGTAGTGACGAGGAGAAACTGATCTGTGGTCTGTGTTGAAATGTCCCTTTAACACGTGAAGCCAGTTTAAAGCAGCTTTCTCACTGAGTGCAGGTAAACACAGAGCAGCATGACGTGTGTGTGTGTGTGTGTGTGTGTGTGTGTTATCTGCAGCCTGGGTCAGTCTCAGCGACACACCCCTCTCTGTTCTCACTGTGGTTTAACCCTCTGCCCCCCCCCGCTCTCCTTCCTGTTGAATGGTCCCATCTTGATAAAGCCGAGATGTGATGTGATGTTACCGCGCTGTGATTGGAGGAAACCTGCTGTATTTACCGGTTGCTAAGGAGACGGGACCCAGCCTGCTGCAGAGGGGAGTGAACAGGTCGACAGACAAAGCCGCCTCTGTTGGCCTGTTTATATATATCTGTGTGTGTGTGTGTACTGTGTCCTTGTGAGAACCTGTCGGACTGTTAACCCTTTGAGACCGAAGACTTTTATGTTTTTGCCAACTCAGTTTTATTTCTTTAAGTCAACTTCTCAAATTTACAGTCTGAACAGTGAGCGCCGCCCCAGCGCCGCCGGTGGTGTGGGCAGTATAGTTGAATGCTAAGGGCGCTGTCATCCATAGGGGGCGCCACAGATAGGGGAAGAAAAAAAAAATCAAAATATTTATCTTTTACTATTTGTTAATGCCACTGTTACAACTTTTATGTTGAAATATTAACGACATAACTACGGCAGAGCTACAGATTAATAGAGAGGCCTTTTTCCTGGCCCCCCCTCCTCAGCTCATTACACTTCACCTGCTCTCTGGGGGAGATGGGCGGAGTTACCCAATGTCACATGAACCCTGAAACTTGCTGTATCGTTATCGTGTCAAAAAGACTCAACTACCACGACACTACTGAGAAGATCAGCAGGAGGAGAGCTCGTTAAGTTAGCTGTTAGCTGTTAGCTGTTAGCTGTTAGCAGTTGATTTGTTGATAAAGTTTTCCTGTTCAGACACAACTTACAGATGAAAAAAGGTAATATATTGCAATATACATTCACCGGCCACTTTATTAGGTACACCTTGCTGGTACCAGGTTGGACCCTCTTTTTAATTCTTGGTGTCACAGATTCAACAAGGTGCTGAAACATTCCTCAGAGATTTTGGTCCATATTGACATGATGACATCACACAGTTGATCCATGATGAGAATCTCCAGTTCCACCACATCCCAAAGGTGCTCTATTGGACTGAGATCTGGTGACTGTGGAGGCCATTGGAGTACAGTGAACTCATCGTCATGTTTGAGATGATCTGAGCTTTGTGACATGGTGCGTTATCCTGCAGGAAGTAGCCATCAGAAGAGATGGTCTTCTGCACACCTTGGTTGGAACCAGTGCTTATTTGACTTCCTGTTGCCTTTCTATCATCTTGAACCAGTCTGGCCATTCTCCTCTGACCTCTGACCTCTGGCATCAACACTGGATATTGTCTCTTTTTGGGACCATCCTCTGTAAACCCTAGAGATGGTTGTGCTGAAAATCCCAGTAAATACTCAGACCAGCCCGTCTGGCACCAACAACCATGCCACGTTCAAAGTCACTCACATCACCTTTCTTCATCATTCTGATGCTCCGTTTGAACTTCAGCAGCTCGTCTTCATCATGACTACATGACTGAATGTTAATGAGCTGCTGACACCTGATTGGCTGATTAGCTATTTGTGTTAACAAGCAGTTGAACTGGTGTACCTAATAAAGTGGCTGGTGAGTGTATTTTATGGCAATATTTTTGATGTTATTGTGATTCTGGTGATTCACACCACTGCAGGATATTCTCCTCTGCTGGTAAAGCTTACGGAAAATGAGTTAATGCATGTGTGTCTCAGGTGTGTGTGTGTGTGTGTGTGTGTGTGTGTGTGTGTGTGTGTGTGTGTGTGTGTGTGGGTGTGGACAGGTGGTTGCCTCTCCTCAGCTCTCAGACATTCCCAGTGGAGGTTTGGCCGGAGTCGAGTTTCTCTTCACACCAACACACACAGTCACAGTCAGCTCCACTAAATGTTTCTCATGCTTCTGAGGCCGCACACACACACACACACACACACACACACACACACACACACACACACACACACGCAGACCATGGGTATAAATATTCAGATATATTTATTGTCCTCAGGGTTCATTCACAAACACGTCTCTGTGTCAGCTCTTCGTTTAAACCAGTGTTTCGTGTGCGCAGTAAAAACTGAGCTGTTACAAAACGATGACGTCGACATAAAAAACCTGGAGACACAAGTTGTCTTCACGAGTACACGGCGTCAGGGTCTGATTTAAAACCTGGACAAAGATCAAACTGTGTGACATCACAGCTTCCCTCCTCCTCTTAATGCAAACAGCTCGGCTGTAGTTTGACTTCATTTCATAAACCTGAGACGACGTGAGGTGATGACGTGTTTGTGCCCGCTTTGTATTTCCATGGCAGCGTTACGGTTCATCGGTAATTCGTCCCTCAGTCAGACACGTCTCAGCGCTGGTATCGTAGTTTAACAAGTTCAGACTGAGATGTTGTCGGAGCATCACGCAGTGTGACGGGACATGAAGCTGCAGGTTTCTAACTGTGTACAGAGGCTTTATCAGAGATCTGCTGCTGCTGGAGACGAGGTTCATGATCGGTCAGTCCCTCCTGTTTGATTCCAGCTCCTCAAACGTGAGGACAAGCGGCTCTTCTTTGTCTTACGTCATGTTGAATGAACCGTTTGTGAGTTTTTGGCTGTTTGTTCAGACGAAACTAAACATCAGATGATGCCACCTCGTGTTGAGGGACACTTTTCACTGTGTGAAACAATCAACGGATGAATCAAGAAAATTAACCTCAGGTTAATCAGTGATTGTCGGCAGCAGCCCGAGGTCAAAGCGCTAAGACTGAAGGAGACATTAAACCAAAACAAGCAGCTAAAAGAGGCTGAAAAGCTTCGTTCAGCTGAGTCGGAGGTCATGCGAGAATAAGATCCAAATGTCCAGGTAACTTTGTACGTAACTGCAGTACTCGAGTAAATAAAATACTGTCCGTCAGGGCCAAAGTGACTCAGTCTTAAGTGGAAACTTGACTATTAGAATCATCAGTCAGAATCAAACTGATCAGTCGCAGCTTATTTCTCTGGTTGTTCATGTTATTAAAGGGTCACTACGTCATTTTAGACAGACAGTACGGAACAGCAGAAACCAGAGAGCTCCAGACGAGTCACTCTGACGCTCAGGCAACATCATGGTCAGGTCCAGACGGCTTGTGGCGCTCTGACCTTTCACCAGGCCTGGATCGTCCAGCGGCCCCAACAGATACAGAGGCTTAATCCATCCGTCCGTTCAGGCAGGAGGGCGGGGAGCAGCGGGGAGCACTTCCTGCGGAGGTCTCCTCTTTGATTCATCTCTGTCAATAAAACTGCAGCGTAGTTTTAAAAAGGAGACTGAGCAGGTTATGAAGGTTGTGAAGCTGGTCTCTGTTGGCCTGTAATAAGCATGTTGGGATTATCAGAGACGAGGGGCAGCGTCAGGACGGCGTCAGCAGAAAGGTCAACATGTGATGTTGAAGCTGTGCTGACGGCCAGTAAAGCATAACTGTTACACTTCATTTAAACACACCAGTTGATTGGTAGATGATTGGTGGGTAAATACTGAACACAGTTCGACCTCCTGTCGGCCTGCTTTACCTGTCTTTAAATAAAAACAATACACGTACATGTTACATGTGATACACCGACTGCTACTGTCGTACTCTAAAAGGCGTCATTTTTCCAACAGTTTTGTGGTTTGGTGGTCCAGATGTGTTAAAAACTGACCTCAAAGAAGTTCAACAAAATATTCTTAAATTAATATTGAGCTTTTTCCACACGTCACAGTCGTCACCAGCAGATGGAGTTTTCCCACTTGTCCCCACTTTATCTAAATATGACGTTTGTTGCTACATGCCTTGTGTTTCTGCGCTCTAGGTGTTGGCATTTTTGCCAGAGTGCTCTGAACTCCTCAAGTTGAAAAAACTTCAGCTTCAGAGCAGAACAGCGCCCCACGTCATCTCCGCTTATTCCCCATTGTTCAATGGGATGATTCAAGAGGCGGGGCTTCTGTGGTGGTCACGACAACAAGTTTACAGTTGGTAAACAATGGAGGAGAAACTGGTGGTAGTCGTTGCTGGATACCCAGAGCTATACGACTTTACAAACCACAGTTAGCACCATCTCAGTAGAAAACAGCAGGCGTGGAGGCAGATAAGTGCAGTACTGTAAACGTCCATCATGGAGGAGAAGCTCCTGGACCAACTGGTGGTACTCCCCATGATCCAGCCTCTTTTTTAGGGTCTCATGTCTCATGTCTCAGGTGTTGTTGTGGTTGCCTGGCAACAATAAAAAGGTGCAGCAAGCATTATTTTTTTTCACTAGTATCATTCAATTAATAAAGAAAAGGCAGTGTGGCACGCCTTGCATTTTACAACCTGCAAAACACTTCCTGTGTGATCGGGACCTTAAGGCATCTCAGTGTTTACTACCAGTTAGCCAGTTAGCTAGCGGTGCGGCTTATTCGGCGATTACCACTAAGAGCGCTGCCCCAACCCAACTAGCTAGCTTATGTTAACTCCCACTTTCGAAATGGCTTCACGTTATAATCCATTGCTGTCACCCACCTGTGCTCACTTATTAATCAAGACTTGGTGACACCATCTACCAAGCTTATAACATGTTTGCCTGACTCCTGTCCACCCTTCTGCACCCTGATGAAGACCACAGAGTCGAAACCGGTCGGTGTTTAAATGTAAGCAGCCGTGTTTTGTTCCCAGACCTCCACACGTTTCTGACCAGTTTAAACATTATCAGAGTTTCATCAGCGGCTTGTTTTTTCTTTGTCTCAGTTCTGTTTGGTCCAGAAGACGTCTCCGTGGTATCTTTAGCTCTCTGAGACATTTTACTACAGATTCCAGCTTGTTGAAGCGGTTGGATGAAAAGTCAGTAGGAGTCATTGTTTGGGAATCACAAATGTCTGTACAGAATTTCACGTCAATGCGTCCCATTGTTTTCCAGCAGTGTGCCTGAAAAGAGAGTTTCCCTCCAGGAAACACCGACAGCAGCGTGTCAGGAAGCTCTGCATGCTCCTGTGTTTGTCTGCAGGGATCAGCTGTGAGGTGATTTCAGTGGCTTCGTGTTGAACGAACTAATGAAACTGGAAACCTGGAAGTTAGTGTCGCTGCTCTGAGTTTAAACATCTGATTTTTAGAGGAGGCTCTGCATCAGACTGCAGCTTTACGGAGTTGATTTGGGCTCGTTTTTCCTGTCTTCAGACTGGTGTTCGTCCCGTCCTCTGAGGCTCCTCTGAGGCTGCACGCTCAGTCAAACATCATGAGAGTGTATTTAAAGTGGTTGTTAGCTCAGTGGAGGTTTGCGTGACGTTGGACTGAAGCAGGACTTCGGTTCAGGCAGGTACGAGCTGTTACGTAAGGCCGGCAGCTGCCTCGGCAGATGATGTGGGAGCAGCCTGCCGTCCCGTCCTCGCTTCCCGTCTTTGTTCATCTGGCGGCTCGGAGGCGTCCACATGTCTCAGACCTCGGATCTGCTAATTAGCCGAGCTGGAGTCCCCTCTGCGCCGCTCGGAGACACAGCAGAAAAAACCTTCCAATTAGTGTTCTTCTCTTCCTGTTTGTCCGCCGCTCTTTGACTGAGCGTCTCTGAACAGGAGCAGGTGTGACTCCCCTCAGATCTCTCAGGGGTTTCTGGGCCCGAGCTTTGACGTGGATGATTTAGTATGCAGCCAGAAATAGGCTGCTGAAAATGTAGCTCCTCAGCTGCTTTCTGCACAAACGCTCCGTCCTCTGTCAGCTCTGCTCCTCTCGCTTCATGTGGCTGCAATCCATCTGCAAACATGCACGTTATTCTTTAGCTTTTTCCGTCTCAAACAAAGCCGACCGCAGCGTCTGAAGGGAGCAAGAGAAGGTGGTGTTTCCCTCTCCACAGCTCAAAGCTGCAGCTTCACATAAACCTGTGGTGTCTTATCATTTCAGCTTTGACAGAGAGCACTGTTGACTTCATATCTATCACAGTTATCAGCACTTCAGCCAGACACTGATCTCTGCCTCTCAGGTTGTTTCATGTCGGAGATGTTCAGACCTGATGAGGTCAAATAAACATTCATTATTTCACAATAAAAACCAAAGTGTGAACTGTGTGCGGTTCCTCCTCTTGTTTCCACTGTATTTTACAAACAGAGTCAGCGAGTCCCTTCAGTTTCCTCCAGAGTCGTCGAGTCTCAGCCGTCATCGGTTCACATTTCTTTACTCAGTTCCCACTGTGACGTGATTTAGTTCCAGTTTTATAAATGTGGAAGTGATCGCAGCTGTTTGAAACTTCCCTGTTTTCTGCAACCACAGCAGGCTGACATGAATATGAGGTTATATTTCCTCTCCATAAATGAGGCTCATCTTCTCAGTCATTGTGGCTGTTACCGAAAAGAACGATCTGTCAGACAAAAATCCAGGAACAATGCACAGCAAAGTATACAAATATAAATCACTTAAAACTTTGACGAAATTCATTTCAAGGCTCTAAAGATTAAAACTAGTCAGTTTTTCAAAGTCACTCACACCAGCTGGGTGGCTGCTCGAGGGTTAAAAAGCTGTTTATCACCGAGGTTAACCAGATTTTTTCATTTTTTCATTTTTTTATTTTTAGTATAGTCATGAAACTGAAATCCTGAAAGTATCTGTAGCCACTCGTGGTTTAAACAGCAGATTTACAACAGCAGCTCGTCTGCTGCATCGTCTTTGTTCTACAAATATAAGTTGTGAAGTGAGAGGAGGGTTTGAACCAAACACACAGTTAACACAAACTAAAGTTAACACTGACGAAAGATTAACAGGTAAATAAACTCGAAAGCTGGGTCAGATCAAGACCTTCGACAGTTCAGGACGCCTGCGTTAAAGATATCCAGCAGGTTTTATGGGGATCGGACAGATGCTCATTTATTTACAACCGAATCTCTGTCACGCTCTTCTTTTGGGCCGTACACGCACTGTGTCTTTAACCACCTGGAAAACACGAGGTCGGGCGCTGGGCGCTACTCTTGTACCTTTTCTGTGGCGGCAGGTTGTGTCTGAGGTTGCTAAGCAACCATAACCAGCACCGTGTCACCGTATTTACCTGAAACCCCGAGCATAGAGCTGATCTTCTTCCACTAAAATGACCATGTCTCCTCCATATTTACTGAAGAAGGAAAGATATCTGTCGGCTGTTGGTCCACGTCACATGACATGCGGTGCGCGCTGCTGCGTGACAAAAGTTGAACTCTTTATCTCAGGACGCAGCTGTCACACCCTAAAAAATAGACGCTCTAGGAACGTGTTGTGCCGCAACGATGTCGCTTTGGCATGTGAGCGTGCCTGCTGAGCATCTGCTTTCTGGAAGTCTTGTGATGATTGGCTCAGTGGTTATAGGGTTAGTTCTATTAATGTGCTTAGCCACGCCCCCTCTGCGGTTCTAAACACAACGAGACATCAACAAGCTTTTGATCAGCTTCGTCCAACAGAGTCCGCCAGGGATGATGTTGTCCCGTAGTCTGACCCTGAAGTTAGCGTTTGGAATTTTTAGATTATATTTTAGATTATTAGAAAATAAACTCTGTGACAAACAAACGTTAATGAAACTTACAGGTGTTGTTCAGAGAGATAATCTTCACTGATGAACACCACTTTATGATTATTGGCGTTTAAATGTCATCACCAGATGTAAAAAGCTAACCTTTGGCTTTAAACAAAAAACACTTAACGTCAGCAACACAACGAGGCTGTAAAGTTTCTGATTACGTTCTGTAGTCTCAGTTAGCCTCTTGTTAGCGACTGTCTTTTTTAAGACACGTAGAAGCTTCAGAGTTCACGAGTGGGGTATTTACTGACGTATTTTATGTCCTGGAACACAACGTGAGCTGGTGTTAACCTCAGACCTTTTTTCAGACATCTACAACGAACCCTCACTGACTCTGATAAGAGGAAACTGTGAGTGGAGAAATGCTAACTCATTCCTGGGGCGCTCTGTAGTCGTCCACAGATGGATCGGACCGACGCTTCAGGAGAAGATGTCAGAAATGTGTTTTCAAAAAAGTCAAATGGCAGAAAATCTAGTCAGGAGGACCTTCATGGTTCTTGAGGCTTTTTCATAGAGCGCACTGAGCTGAACATGTGCGTCGAATTTTGAGTCAGTCAGACTTGCGGTGTGAGGGGCGTGGCCTTTCCAAAGTGTAATGTTTTGGGCCTTAATTACAGCGCCCTCATGTGGCCGTATGGTGTCATATTCCTTACACAGCAGTTTCACATGACTTCCAGTCACTGGTGAATATTTGTCTGTGATGTTTCATCTCGCAGGAGTTTGTTGTAGAACAACCTGAAACACGTTGAAATATGATTTTTGCATGAATTAAAAACAAGCGTTGGCGCGATGTTTTGTGAACCTGATGAAGACTTGAAACACTCGCGGCTTTAAAACAAACTGTAAAGATGAAGACGATCTGAGCTTTACTGTATCTCTGCATCAATAAGACCGGAGCCTGCGGCCTCGCCGTCATCGACTCACATCACTTAGTGTGAGAGAAACCCAGTCACGGTGTAAATAATATCAGACAACCTGTCAGGACTTCCAGGACTGACGGCTTCCTGTGACGGCGACCTCCTGACAGACGGAGACCGACTGCAGCAAACGCCACAATTTACTCTGCAATCAAAAGTCAATCATTATCAATTAGGGCCTGTGTGCGTGTGTGTGTAGACAGAGTGTGTGTGTCTGTGTGTGTAGACAGAGAGTGTGTGTGTGTGGAGTGTTTATCCGACTAAACAAACGCTGAATGCTCCCAGCACAGTCAGACACAGTGAAAGCACCGTCTGTTTACTCGTCCCAGCCGACAGGACGCAGCACACAAACAGACGGAGCTTTTGTTCAACACTTAACACTGATTTACTGTCTGACACACACACACACACACACACACACACACACACACACACACACACATACACAACACACACACAGAGCTGGTCACAGTCTTAAAGTGTCACAGTTTCTCAGCCTTTAAAAGAACATTCAGGTGATTTAAACCTCTGAACATGGTGGTGAACGTCACCTCTCCTGTCTTCACTCCACATCTTACTCACCCTTAAAAACTTTTAGATTATAATTTTATTTTCCTGATCAAAGATGAATTATGATGTTAAGATATTAGTAGCTGTGAGTATGAAGTATGGAGTAGAAACAGTGAACCCAAACTTGCATTTTTGGTTGATATCATCATTTTCGAGGGATTAAATGCGTGAAAGAAATGACACGTCATTAGACCCAGGGCTTTATTTTTTTTTTGTAGGCCTCTTCTCTCTCGCTCTTTTTTTTTTTTTTTTTTAACAGCCCTTTAAATTTAGGCTTCCTCTTATTTTTTTATTTTTTTATTTTATTTAACAGCTTATTTAAATGCGGGCCTTTTTTATTTTTTTATTTTTTTACTTTATTTTTTTTCTATTTTATTAATCTTTTAGGCCTCCTCTCTCACTCTTTGTTCTTTTTAATTTAACAGCCTATTTAGATCCAGGGCTTTTTTTTGTGAGGCGTCTTCTTATTCTTTTTTAATTTAAATTTAATGTTATTTATGTTTTTAGGCCTCTTTTTTTTTTTATTTTACTCTTTTTTATTTTATTTATTTTTTCAATTTAACAGCCTATTTAGATCTGGGGCATTTATTTTTATTTTTTTGTTAGGCCTCTCCTTTTAAAAAAAAATGTAATTTAAATTTTAATTAATTAATGTATTTTTAATTTATGAGCCTATTTAGATCTAGGGCTTTTTTGCTAGGCATCTTCCTATTTTTTTTTTTTTTTATTTAATCTTATTTACTTTTTTAGGCCTCTTTTTTAAGTTACTTTATATTATTTTATTAATTTATTTTTGGTTAGGCGTCTTTTTTTTATTTTTATTTATTTATTTATTTTTAATTTTAATTAGTTAATGTCTTTTTAATTTAACAGCCTATTTAGATCCAGGGCTTTTTTGTGAGGCGTCTTCTTATTCTTTTTTAATTTAAATTTAATGTTATTTATGTTTTTAGGCCTATTTTTTTTATTTTACTCTTTTTTATTTTATTTTATTTTTTTTAATTTAACAGCCTATTTAGATCTGGGGCTTTTATTTTTATTTTTTTGTTAGGCCTCTTCTTTTAAAAAAATGTAATCTAAATTTTAATTAATTAATGTATTTTTAATTTATGAGCCTATTTAGATCCAGGGCTTTTTGTGAGGCATTGTCTTATTTTTTTTAATTTAATCTTATTTATTTTTTTATTAATTTTATTTTATTTTATTTTAGTAATTAATTTTTAACGTAACAGCCTATTTAGATGTGTGGCTATTGATAAAACATTCAGACTGAATCCTTGGATGCCCAGGCCGATCTACGCCACTGCTTAAAACTAAAATTTCAACAAATTTGCATGTGTTTGATGTGGCAGTGTGTTTCACCTGTGAATACATTTTTATATTCTAGAGTTTGTTTTTTTAGTGTTTATGACATAGTATTTTCTTAATATTGTATGATCTGTAAATATTCTATAGACTTAACTATACTTGAACTTGAAGCACTTCATCTTCATGTTACTGACACTCGCTCACATATTTTTACTGTGCTTCAGTCAGCGTTTAAAGGCTGGACTTTTACTAGTAGTCGAGTGTTTTCACAGTGTAATGTGAATACTTTTACTTCAGTATCTGAGCACTTCTTCCACTGCTGCTCGTTTCTTTAATCTGTTTGAGGAAATTAAGATTTAAGTTAAAAATCTTGAACTTTGTGAGCACGGAAAAATGTACAAGTCCAGTGCAGCAGTGCAGGGACTTTATCCACCTCTAAAACCTCACCAATGTTTTCTTGTTAAGTTTTATGTTGGACAAACTGCTCTGTGTGTGATGTGTGATGTGTGTGATGTGTGCGGTCAGCGTTCACTCCTCTGTCCTGCTGCTGACACAGACACGACCTGACCACAGTCTTCATCTCTTCAAATGAATATTAATACTCCAGAAACATTCAGTGTTTCTGCCGCAGACGTCCTCTCGTGTCGAGACAACTAAAAACCTGCCGCGTGTTTCAGCCTGTGTGACAGACTCACATGAGACTGGAGCAGATTCAATGTCCTCTGCTGCCGTCTGACACACAGTGACGTGACCTCTGACCTCTGCTGAGTCTGCTCTGCTGAGTGCGACAGAGTGTCAGCTGAGATCAGACGGCTCGGCTGATTCCTTCAGACAACACTTTCATTTTTAATCCTCCTCCTCCTCCTCCTCCTCTTCGGCCTCCTCCTCCTCAGGAGCTGCTCAGGAGGAAGTTTAGAGCCACAGCGCCCTCTGCAGGCTCAGTGTGAGCTCTGCAGGTTGTCCACTCATCTGTCACACGTGTTTAATCGCGCTCAGATGGAGCTGCTGCACGTGTTAACCCTTTAAATCAAATATATATTCATACCTGTCCCTTCACAGCAGCTTCTCTACAAAAATGACGACGCATGCTGTGAAAATTTTGGGCGTTTCTTTTCCTTTTGAACAAATGAAAACTGTAAAAAGTGATGCTGTCTCTGATTGAGAGTCAGCTATTTGTGACTTTGGGGGGAACAAACGGCCTCACCTCAGATTTCTCCTCCTGATATCATCTTGTTTTTCATGGACTTGGCTCTGATCCGGCTTCTGCTCCTAACTTTGAACCGTTCAGAGCGTTTCGACCAAAAACAAACTGGGTCAGAAGCTGAGGAGTTTGTTTCTTAGCTGGATCCAAACAACATCAGGTTGTTCTTGACTTGAAATGCGAACCGTGATGACATCAGTGGGCGTGTGGTATTCTACAGGGTGGAGGCAACAGCAGGAAGGTCAAACGAAAAGTCATCAGGGAGAAAAGAGAGCGTGCAGGGGTCTCATTAACAGTTGGTTAAGGTCCCAAAAAGCCAGCACAGAACAGGTTCAAAAACCAGAGAGTGGATTAGTTTGTCGTCAGCTTAGTTTGAGTTTCAACCTGCTTTTTAAAGATCACTGCTGTCACCATCATCACCATCATCACACGGTCACTGACAGACGAGGACGTACACATCAGCTCCATCCTGGAACTACCTTTCAGGAGAAACTCACCCTTTTTAAGGAGGGAGATGAAACTCTTTAGGAGAGTATATTCATTCACCATTTGATCCAAAGTGAGTCATGGCAGGGTCACAGCCTGACACACATCACGCACAGAGGAACGTCAGATGTTTGATTATTGCTGCAAAATGTGCTGATCTTTGAATCATGTTCAGTCCAAAAACAAGATATTCAAAGGAACAAACTTTTGTTTTTCACACAGATACACTCAGTCTGAATTTGAAACACGTTCCATAAAAAGTTTGCACAGGAGCAGCAAAAGACTGGGGAAGATGTGGAGCATTAATAAACACCAGTGTGAACATGTAGTGAACAGGTTGATGAGCTATATGTGACAGTAGCATTAGCGGGTATGAAGGAGTCATCATCGAAAAGCTCAGCTGTTCACGAACAACAGCACGAGGTTCAGCACTTTGATAAAGGACAAACAGTCCAACAGTTTAAGAACAGCGTTTCTCATTTAGTCATTTCACATCTATATTCCATGACATCATCATGGGATTCAGAAATCTCTGTATTTACAGCCTAAGTTTGTCCCTTGAGAGCTACTGTTACGCCCTCCATTGCAATGTGTAAGAACTGGTACACTGTCCTGCTCTGATGTTAAAAGAATTGAATACATGCCTGTCGGCAAGTTCAACCGGGTCTCCTGTTTCCTCATTAGTAGTTGTGACGCTAAAGAAAGCGGAGTATACAACAAGACTGGTGACGAGGACGTGCGACCTCACTTGGTGTTTTTCTTCCTCGGTAGAATGTCCGTGGTTGGGAGTATTTTTTTTAGGATGTGTAATGCTAGCTTTTGGCTAATGGAGCCGCAGTGTGTGCTGGCTGCTGCTTCGTGACCAGGACGAGGACGGCACAGAGAATAGATTGGTGAGTGGTCTACGCAGGGAGGCTATTCAGAAATGACTCCTTACTGAAGCTAATTTGAGACTGGAAAAAGCTAAAATGGCTGCCTGTGAAGCATAACAGCTAAGTGCATCAAACCAAGTGCATCAATTGTCCACTGGGTCCTAAAACAAGGCAGCAGCCAGCAAGCCACGCTACTGTTGTGGGAAAACAGGGCACCTGGCACCAGAGTGTTGGTGTATGGACTTAGACTGTAGAAACTGTGGTAAGACAGGCCATATCGAACGTGCCTGTGCAACTGAAAAGACTCTGACACTGACTCGCAGACAGCAAAGAGAGAGGAAGAAGAGTGGCCTCTGCAGAAACAAAAAATGCCACAGAGGTCAAAAGTGTGGCTCCATTTTAGCAAGATTGATGCCAATAGTACGCAATGCAATATTTGCAAAAAGGACATTGTTGCCAAGGCTGGCAACACGACCAATTTGATGAAGCATCTGAACGTGCACAGAATCAATTTAAGAGCAGAAAGTTGCTCCGTGTTTGACTGCAAGAAGAGCGGACCGCATCCATCTTCCACGTTACAGTGCCAGTGCTTTATCCGAGAGAACTGAGGACGGCACTGTGTCAGGGATTAAAACAGGTAAGTTTACATTTAGCAAAATTTGGCCAACTTTATATGTCTGTTTACTTAAGTTAACGTTGCTGCAGCTCAACAGGTGCACTGCAGTGACTTAAAAATGTGAACCATGTAATGTTAACTGAAGATATTGTTGTGTAGCTTTAGTTTATGGCTATATAGCTAGCAAAATCAAAAGGTAACTAATAAATTACTGTCACTGATATTAGCTTGTTAAAATGTGATCATCTATTGGGTCGGCTGGTTAAACAGCTCACCTAATGCTGTTCACTGTTATGTTTATCTTCTCCTCACAGTAGCCTCTGATCCTGTCCACCCTGATATGAGGACGACAAGGCCAGTCAGTGTGAATCTGTTCACACTGGCAGAAAAAGGAAAAATTTCAAAAGAAAAACAAGATGACAAAGGGCAGTCACAAACTTTGTTGTTAAAGGTTTGCTGCCTTTTGAAATGCCAAAGCTGAAAAATAAAACTCAACATTTGTACCATAATGTGTAATGTAATTTTCTTTTTGCCACAATTTATTTTATAAAATTAGTACAGAAAAAAGTATCATTCAGGAACCGGTATCGAAAATTTTTGAACGATACCCAGCCCTAACGATGATGATGGATACTGGGTCACAACACTTTTGGAGAACCAACCAGTATGGATGCAGGTGGATACTGGCACACGTGTATCCATGGTATCAGAGGCTGTTTACAAGGAAAAACTGCCACACCTTACTCTTTGGAAAACCAAGTTGAAGTTAAGGACCTACACAGGTGAGCCAGTTCCAGTTGGAGGAGTCGTGGATGTGACAGTGGATCACAACAGTCAGAAGAAGATGCTTCCACTGTACATCATCTCTGGACATCATCCAGCGCTGCTAGGGTGTAAATGGCTGAAAAAGATCAGACTGAACTGGCATGAAGTATTCCTAATTGATGAGGGAAACAGGACGTCTTCTCTGCAGCAGATTTTAAAGAAACATGTCCAAGTTTTTGAAGGAGACCTTGGCAGCATGAAGGACATGTCCGTTAAGTTGACAGTAAAACCAGGAAGTTCACCCAAGTGTCTAAAAGCTAGACCTGTTCAGTGTGCCATCAAAGGGTTAGACAGGTTAGTAGAGAGCGGAGTACTGGAACCTGTGAGCACAAGTGACTGGGCTACATCAATTGTTCCTGTCATGAAAAGGGATGCAACTCCAAGGATCTGTGGTGATTTTAAAGTCACTGTGAACCCTGTCTTGACTACGGAACGGTATCCACTACCCCTCACCGATGACTTCTTTTCAGGTCTGGCTGGAGGACAGAAGATTAGTAAGACAGATTTATCTCAGGCGTACCTCCAGATGCTCGTGGACCCACAGTCACAAGAACTGCTGACTATAATGACACACAAGGGTCTGTACAGGTCTCGGAGGCTCCCTTTTGGGATTACCTCTGCCAAAGCACTTTTCCAAAGAGCAGTGGACCAGATCCTGAGTGGGCTCACAGTTGTCCAGTGCTATTTGGATGACCTGCTCATCACAAGACCTGATGAGCAGTCGCACTGTAGGAACCTGGATGCAACACTGCAAAGACTGGAACAATATGGTCCAAGAGCCAGGAAAGACAAATGAGTTTTTCTGACTGTCAGTCGAGTGTTTGTGGTATGTGATCGACAGCACCGGCCTTCATAAGTCACCATCAAAGGTGAAGGCTATAGTGGAGGCTCCGTCCCCCAAAGAATGTGAGTCAGTTGAGATCATTCCTGGGCTTGCTGACACATCATGCGAGGTTTGGCACAAACAGGCTGAAGCCACTGCATGAGCTGCTGAACAAGACCAAGCCATGGAAGTGTACAGACAAACGTGAAACAGATTTCAAAGACATGAAGACAACTCTCTCTCAATCTGAGGCCCTTGCCCATTTTGAGCCTTCATTGCCACTTCAGGTAGCATGCGACGCCTCACCCTATGGTGTTGGGGCAGTGGTGTCGCACATCATGCCATCGGGTGAGGAGAGGCCAATCAGTTTTGCCTCGAGGACCCTGAGCAAAGCAGAAAGTAACTATGCACAGATTGAGCGTGAAGCCCTGTCTATAGTGTTCGGTGTGGAGAAATTTCATCAGTATCTTTTCGGCAGAAAGTTCACACTATTGACAGACCATCGGCCTTTGACCTCTATCCTCATACCGGCACTCCATCACTTGCGGCCAGTCGTATGCAGAGATGGGCTCTGTTGCTGTCCGCTCACCAGTGTGAAATCAAGTACAGGAAATCGGACCAACGCAGGAACACAAACGGGCTCTCAAGGCTCCTGTTGCCTGTTACACACGCTGAGCCAAAACAAGCTGAGATCTTCTACTTCAAGGAAGTGACTACCACTCCAGTAACCTCAGCTCAGGTGAAGAAACACACAATCAGTGACCCAGTCGTGTTTGAGGTTACGGATATCATCGCTTGTGGGAGAGAAGGTGAGATGTCACCAAGTTTGAAGTCTTACCCGGTGAGAAGACATGAGATTTCAGTCCAGTCTGGTTGCCTATTGTGGGATTATCGTGTCATTATTCCACCGCCCCTAAGAGAGGAAGTGCTTGCTGAGCTACACTCAGGACACTGTTGTGTGGTGCGAATGAAAGAAATTGCACGCAGCTATTTCTGATGGCCAGGCCTTGATGCAGCTATAGATGAGGAAGTAAAGTCATGTTCTGCCTGCCAGAGTTTGAGGAACCTCCCACAGTTAGCTCCATTACATCCATGGGACTGGCCTGAAGGACCGTGGCAAAGAGTTCACATAGATTTTGCTGGACCGCTGGAGAGCCACATGCTCTTGGTTGTGGTCGACACCCATAGCAAATGGCCAGAAGTCGCTGTTATGAAGAACATGTCTTCAGAGAGGACTACTGAATAGCTAAGGTCTATCTTCAGTCATTTCAGCCTACCCCAACAACTTGTAAGTGATAACGGTACACAGCTGGTGTCTGAAGAGTTCAAAACATTCATGGAAGAGAACGGTATTCAGCACATCAAGTCTGCACCATATCACCCAGCTACAAATGGGCTCACTGAAAGATTTGCACATGCAATGAAACAAGCTCTCAAGTCTTCTCAAGTCACACAGTCCCTCAGTTGTCCCTCAGTGCTTTCCTGTTGTCATATAGAAACACACCTCATGCTACAACAAAGGTGTCACCTACCTCAGCTACTTTCAAGAGACAACTGCGCACTAGGCTTGACCTCCTGAGACTTCAAAAGACAAGAGAGGTGGTGCATCGTCAGCAGAGAGCTCAAGTCAAATGACCAGCTAAACCAAAATTGCGGACGTTCAAAGGTGGAGACAAGGTTCGCACATGGAACTTTACCAAAGGTGTGAAGTGGATCCCTGCAACAGTTGTATATACAGTTAAAACCAGTGATCATCTCATCTGGAGACACGTCAATCAACTGCTCAACAATTCGGGTACCTGCAATGACTCGCCTCAGCCCACATTCTTTGCTCCAGAGCCAGGAGCCTATCTGGAACAATGACCATCCTCAGAAGAGACCCTGAGCCAACCTGCTGGATTGGACATCGTCCCAGGCACACCAAGACCTGCTCAGGCACCTACCCCAGGCATTGCTACACCCAGACGAGGGCTCATGCAGTCCTCATCAAAAAAGGATGCGACTGTGACTGATTTACCCCAAAGTTGTGCTTACCCCAGAAGAGACAGATGACCTCCCGATAGATTGTCATTTTAGTCTAGAGACTAACCCATTAAGTAAGGCAACATAAACCCCAGGGTTTGGTCTGGAATGAGGTAGTGCACCCTCTTTCCTAGTTTAGGCAAAGTTCCAAAACAAGATATGTTGTTAAGAGTTAATCATAGAAATAGTAAATCCAGTTGGCTTGGACTGTGAAGTTCTGGGGATCGAACTGCTGGTCTTCCGATTGGTGTACAACCCATTCTGCCTCTGAGCCACAGCCACCCAATAGTTGTAATGCTAAAGAAAGCAGAGTATACAACATCTTTGACCCCTCAGACTGCACTGCATTGAAAACCATCATGACTGTATAAAGGATATTACTACATGGGCTCAGGAACACTTTGGAAAACCACTGTCAGTAAACACATCGCTGCATCTACCAATGACAGTTTAGACTCTACATTAAATTGAACATTAAACATCTCTGGACTGAATTCAACTGAATATAGGTGGAGTGGCAGCTGGTGTTAGCATGCTCAAAACTTTTTTCCTAAAACAGCTGGGATCTCCTTATACAATATATGGAGAATGTAGCTTTCAGGAATGTGCTGGATTTGATTGGTTTTTGTCAAAGTCCAAAACCCCTGTGAGAATTCCCAGTATAGAATATCGTCAGGTGTGGATGGCAGACATATCAGTAAATGTGCCTGTAATGATACAGCTCCAGATAGAAATGATAGGAAGTAAATTAAAATTGACCTCAGAGCTGAATCAGCTGGAAGTTTGTACAGTTCAAAGTTTGGAGGGAACATTTGTATCTGTGATGCAGTTCAGAGAAGGTGAACAATAGAGGTCACTGAGTGGTCAGAGAGTAGCACATTGGAAAATAACACTCATAGATCAATCAATTTAATTTCAATTTTATTTATAAAGCCCAATATCACAAATCAAAATTTGCCTCAAAGGGCTTTACAGCATACAACATCCCTCTGTCCTTAGGACCCTCACAGCGGCTAAGGAAAAACTCCCCAAAAAACCCCTTTAACGGGGAAAAAAGATGGTAGAAACCTGAGGAAGAGCAACTGAGGAGGGATCCCTCTTCCAGGACGGACAGACGAGCAATAGATGTTGTACAGAACAGATCAATATAATGAATTAACAGCAATCCATATGACACAATGAGACATAAGGAGAAACAGATATTATATTAATAATATGATTATATATGTATGTGACAATAATGACATGTGTATAATAGTCCAGGTATGACTAATAGTAACAGCAGCAGTGGGAGGCATCAGGCAGGACCACGGCAGCAGCACAACACCACACACCATCCAGGCACAGCTGCGGTACGAGTTAACCTGCGAGACAGTGGAGCACAAAGGCTCCGGAGAACAAGCCGAGTTAGCGACATGCTGTAGAGACGAGTTAGTGACATGCAGTAGAGCAGAGTTAGGGAGATGCATTAACAGGACATGAATACTAGCAAAGGAGAGAGAGAGAGAGAGAGAGAAGGAGAGAAGGGGCTCTGTGTATTATAGGAGGTCCCCCGGCAGACTAGGCCTATGTCAGCCTAACTAGGGGCTGGTCCAAGACAAGCCTGAGCCAGCCCTAACTATAAGCTTTATCAAAAAGGAAAGTCTTAAGTCTAGTCTTAAAAGTGGAGACGGTGTCTGCCTCCCGGACCGAAACAGGAAGGTGATTCCACAAAAGAGGAGCCTGATAGCTGAAGGCTCTGGCTCCTGTTCTACTTTTGGAGACTTTAGGGACCACGAGTAACCCTGCATTCTCAGAGCGCAGTGTTCTGGTGGGATAATAGGGCACTATGAGCTCTCTGAGATATGATGGAGCCTGATCATTTAGAGCTTTGTAAGTTAGGAGAAGGATTTTAAATTCAATTCTGGATTTTACAGGATAGATGATGATAGATTTAGGTGATCATTAACAAAAGGCCACATTGAAAGTCTGTTGGACTGTCAGTGGTATTGCTTTATCACACAGAGTAAAACTGACCTCTGGACTGATAAAGCTCCAACTTAACCTGATACGAACTAGGAAACTGATATTATCATTCTGCCTCACTGAGAGGAGACGCACTGACAAAGAGACGAGAAGTTCACCTCGATAACAAATTCATCGTTTTCTACCATGAAAGGACGACTACAGGAGGGACGACTGGAACACTGCCTCTTCATCCTGCTGAAGTTTCACTAGAAGAAAGATTTAAACTGACTTCCAGAGAGCGACAGAACAACTGATGGATATTTGACCTGGTGTGACTTCAGCTTCACTCAGAGACAAAATGGCTTCCAGATTACAGGACGAGCTCTGCTGTCCTGTCTGCAGTGACATCTTTAAAGATCCTGTCATCCTGTCATGTAGCCACAGCTTCTGTAGAGACTGTCTGCAGAGCTGGTGGACACAGAAACCAGCACGAGAGTGTCCAGTTTGTAAGAGAAGATCTTCAAGGGATCTGCCACCTCCTAACTTTGCTTTAAAGAAGCTGTGTAAGAGTTTCTTAAAGAAGAGAGATCAGAGAGCTTCAGAGGCTCTCTGCAGTCTGCACTCTGAGAGACTCAAACTCTTCTGTCTGGACCATCAGCAGCCAGTTTGTCACGTCTGCAGAGATTCAGAAAAACACAGCAAGCACAGATTCAGACCCGTCGATGAAGCTGCACGACAACACAGGAAGGAACTTGAGGAAACTCTGGAGCCCTTAAAGGAGAAGTTAAAGGTTTACGAAGAAGTTAAAGAGGAGTCTGAACGAACAGCAGAACACATGAAGGTCCAGGCCCGACGCACAGAGACGCAGATTAAGGAGCAGTTTAAGAAGCTTCACCAGTATCTAGAAGAGGAAGAGGAGGCCAGGATGGCTGCACTGAGGGAGGAAGAGGAGCAGAAGAGTCAGATGATGAAGGAGAAGATGGAGGCTCTGAGCAGAGAGATAGCAGCTCTTTCAGACACAGTCAGAGCCACAGAGGACGAGCTGAGAGCTGAAGACGTCTCATTCCTGCTCAACTACAAGGCTGCAGTGGACAGAGTCCAGCAGCGCCCCCTGCTGGATGATCCACAGCTGCTCTCAGGAGCTCTGATAGACCAGGCCAAACACCTGGGCAACCTGACCTTCAACATCTGGAACAAGATGAAGGACATGGTCTCCTACACTCCTGTGATTCTGGACCCAAACACTGCTGATCACCATCTTGTTCTGTCCGATGATCTGACTAATGCGAGACGGGGAGGGGAACAGCAGCTTCCTGATAATCCAGAGAGGTTCGATGACTGGTCTGTTGTCGGCTCTGAGGGCTTTAACTCAGGGACTCACAGCTGGGACGTCGAGGTTGGAGACAATTCAGACTGGTCACTGGGTGTGTTAGCAGAGTCTGTCCAGAGGAAAAGAGACATATGGTCTGGAATATGGATAATACAGTTCTGTTTAGGTAAATACTCAGCATTCTCCCCGCCACATCCACCCACTGTTCTCATGATGCAGAAGAAGCTCCAGAGGATCAGAGTGAATCTGGACTGTAACAGAGGAAAACTGTCGTTCTCTGATCCTGATACTAACACACACATACACACCTTCACACACACTTTCACTGACAGGATGTTTCCATACATTTACACTATGGACAAACTCCCACTGAAGGTTTTACCTCTGAAGGTCTGTGTGACTGTAGAGTAACACAGGTAGATGATGATGATGATGATGATGATGATAAGTATATTTTAAGATAAACTAAATTTTCTTTGAGGAACATGTTTGTGTTGTGAATGACTGTTGTCCTGATGATGTCGTTGGTTGCCATGGTGATGCAAATAATGTGCGGTACAGCAACAAATAATCTCCATCAGCCATTGCCGTGGCCAAAGGCATTATGTTTTGGGGTTGTTCATCTGTCCCATTCTTGTGAACATCTCTTGAATACCGTAAGGGAATTTCTTCAAATTTGGCACAAACGTCCGCTTCGACTCAACGATGAACTGGTTTGATTTTAATGGTCAAAGGTCAAGATCAATTATTATTATTACAGACGTTATTTCAAACTCCCAAGAGGGTCCATAGCAAAAAAAAAGAAAATGTGACCGTGCATCTGTCCTATTCTCTTGAACGTGTTATCTCATAAAGGCCTTGAGTGAATTTTCTTAAATTTGGCACAAACGTCTGCTTGAACTTAAGGATGAACTTATTAGAATCTGATGGTCAAAGGTCAGTTATTATTATTGTTGTTATTAATATTATTATAAACTTTGTTTTGGAATCACAAGACGGTCCATAGCAAAAAAATGTGACCTTGTGTCTGCCTTATTCTTGTGAACGTGATATCTCAAGAACTCCTTGACTGAATTTCTTCAGATTTGGCACAAATGTCTGATTAAACTCAAGGACGAACTGATTGACTTGTGTCCATCCCATTCTTGTGACCTCACAAAACATGTTTTTGGCCATAACAGTCACAGACATAGATGTAAACTGTCACTGCAACTTGACGGAGTCACAGTGGTGTGTAATGGAGAGGCGGTAATTCTAGTTTGAGTATGTAATCAAATATATTTAACGACCTTTTGTTGCTTTAAACAACTTTTCTGTAAATCTTGATGCTCATTAAATTGTTTATTTATGTTAAGTGTTTAGAGACTTTATTTTATTACAGCTGCGACAAATAATGAATCGATCAATCAATCAAAAGACAATTAATCACTGTTTCATAGTCGATTAATCGTTTCATTTGTTTTCAAGCACAAATGTGAAACATTTCTTGGTTCCTTGCTTCCTGAATGTGAGCACTTCCTGTGTTTCTCTGTCATCTCTGGCAGTAAATGGAGAGTCTTTGAGTTTTAGACTGTTGGTTGGACAAAAGAAGCAATTTAAAGATGTCATTTTGGATTTGGGATTTCATGATGTGCTGGGTGTTGATTTTTATGGAGTTCATCAAATCATTCACTTCCAAAACTCCAAAATGATTATGTTTGTCTTTGTTTTCTCCTTTGTGAGAGTTCTCAGTCTGGAAGTTTGTTAGGTGAGGATGGCACACGTATCAGTAAATGTGGCTGGAATGATAACGCGCTGAACAATAACATTAAGAAATAAAGACAAATGCACCTCAGAGCTGGATCAGCTGGAAGTTTGTTCTGTTTAAGTTTAAAGGGAACACTTGTATCTGATGCAACTCAGAGAGAGTGACTGACTGAGGTCACTGAGTGGTCAGAGAGCAACACATTGGAAAATAATACTCGTAAATGATGATAGATTTAGGTGATCATTAACAAAAGGCCACATTGAAAGTCTGTTGGTCTGTCAGTGGTATTGCTTTATCACACAGAATAAAACCGACCTCTGGACTGATAAAGCTCCAACTTAACCTGATATGAACTAGGAAACTGATATTATTGCTCTGCCTCACTGAGAGGAGACGCACTGACAAAGAGACGAGAAGTTCACCTCGATAACAAATTCATCGTTTTCTACCATGAAAGGACGACTACAGGAGGGATGACTGGAACACTGCCTCTTCAACCTGCTGAAGTTTCACAAGAAGGAAGATTTAAACTGACTTCCAGAGAGCGACAGGACGACTGACGGATATTTGACCTGGTGTGTTTACAGCTTCACTCAGAGACAAAATGGCTTCCAAGTTAGAGGACGATCTCTGCTGTCCTGTCTGCAGTGACATCTTTAAAGAGCCTGTCATGCTGTCATGTAGCCACAGCTTCTGTAGAGACTGTCTGCAGAGCTGGTGGACACAGAAACCAGCACGAGAGTGTCCAGTTTGTAAGAGAAGACACTCAAAGGAGATAATACCACCTAACTTTGCTTTAAGGAACCTGTGTGAGGCCTTCTTATTGGAGAGAGATCAGAGAGCTTCAGAGGCTCTCTGCAGTCTGCACTCTGAGACACTCAAACTCTTCTGTCTGGACCATCAGCAGCCAGTTTGTGTTGTCTGCAGAGATTCAGAAAAACACACCAACCACAGAATCAGACCCGTCGATGAAGCTGCACGACAACACAGGAAGAAACTTGAGGAAACTCTGGAGCTCTTAAAGAGGAAGTTAAAGGTTTGTGAAGAAGTTAAAGAGGAGTCTGAACGAACAGCAGAACACATGAAGGTCCAGGCCCGACGCACAGAGAGGCAGATTAAGGAGCAGTTTAAGAAGCTTCACCAGTATCTAGAAGAGGAAGAGGAGGCCAGGATGGCTGCACTGAGGGAGGAAGAGGAGCAGAAGAGTCAGATGATGAAGGAGAAGATGGAGGCTCTGAGCAGAGAGATAGCAGCTCTTTCAGACACAGTCAGAGCCACAGAGGACGAGCTGAGAGCTGAAGACGTCTCATTCCTGCTCAACTACAAGGCTGCAGTGGACAGAGTCCAGCAGCGCCCCCTGCTGGATGATCCACAGCTGCCCTCAGGAGCTCTGATAGACCAGGCCAAACACCTGGGCAACCTGACCTTCAACATCTGGAACAAGATGAAGGACATGGTCTCCTACACTCCTGTGATTCTGGACCCAAACACTGCTGGTCCATATCTCATCCTGTCTGAAGATCTGACCAGTGTGAGACGAGGAGAGGGACAGCAGCTTCCTGATAATCCAGAGAGGTTTGGTTATAGCTCTGTCCTGGGCTCTGAGGGCTTTAACTCAGGGACTCACAGCTGGGACGTCGAGGTTGGAGACAGAACAGACTGGGAACTAGGTGTGTTAGCAGAGTCTGTCCAGAGGAAAAGAGACATAGAGTCTGGATCATGGAGAATAGTGTTCTGGTCTGGTAAATACTCAGCACTCTCCCCATCACATCAACCCACTGTCCTCCACTTAGAGAAGCAGCCTCAGAGGATCAGAGTGAATCTGGACTGTAACAGAGGAAAACTGTCGTTCTCTGATCCTGATACTAACACACACATACACACCTTCACACACACTTTCACTGACAGGATGTTTCCATTCATTCGCATTGTGGGTAAAGTGAAGATTGTACCTCTGAAGGTCTGTATGACTGTGGAACAACTCAAATAGATGATGATGATGATGATGATGATGATGATGATCTGCATATTTAAAGATATACTGAGTGTTTGAGGAACATGTGATTATGTTGTCCTGTTGATGTTGTTAGTTGCCATGGTGATGTGGATGAAATGTGCGTTGCAGCAACAAATAATCTCCATCAGTTTTTTTCTCAGGGTGTAAAAATGTTTAACCAACAGAAAAATCAATAACTTTCATATAAGATTGTTTCCTTGATGCCAAAATTTTATCTTCAGTATGTTTTTATGCTTCTGCACTGACGACAGCTGTGATGGAGGCGTCGTGTTTTTGTCTGTCCATCTGTCCCGTTCTTGTGAACATGTCAAGAATCCCTTAAGGGAATTTCTTTAAATTGGGCACAGACGTCCACCTGGACTCAAGAATGAACTGATGAGAGTTTGGTGGTAAAAGGTGAAAGGGAAGGGTTAGTGTGACCTCGTCTGTGTCGTTCTCGTGAGCAACTTCACAGAATTTCTTCAAATTTGGCACAAACGTCCACCTGGACTCGAGAATGAACTGATGAGAGTTTGGTGGTCGAAGGTCACTGTGACCTCACAAAATATGTCACAGACATGGATGTAAACTGTCACTCCAACTTGACGGAGTCACAGTGGCGTGTAACGGGGAGGTGGTAATTCTAGTTTGAGTATATCATCAAAAATATTTAACGACCTTTTGATGCTTTAAACAACTTGTCTGTAAATCTTGATGCTCATTGAATTGTTTATTGATGTAAAGTGTTTAGAGACTTTATTAGGCTGCGACAAACAATGAATGAAGTCAATCAAAAGACAATCAGTTGTTTTATAGTCGATTCATCGTTTCATTTGTTTTTAAGCACAAATGTGAAACATTTCTTGGTTCTTGCTTCCTGAATGTGAGTACTTCCTGTGTCTCTCTGTCATCTCTGGCAGTTAATGGAGAGTCTGTATTTAAAAACATTATTTTGGACTTTGGGATGTCGTGATTGCACTTTTCACAATTTTTCGGATATTTTATAGATTAAACAGTCATGAAAATGATCCTTAGTGTAGCCCTGTATTTCACATTATCTGTCCGTTGTAAATGATCCTGTGTTTGTGTGCTGCAGCACGAGAAGATTAATGTCTCAACCAGAAACTGAAAATGTCTCACTGAATCTGAGGACACTTTTATTTTTAATCTAAGGCTGTAACTTTATAACGTGGGCTGAACAGTTGCAGATAAACTCACTGTCAGAGTGAAAGTGTTTGTTCATGTTGTTCATCAGATCTCAGTCACACAGACGTTGAAACCAGCTGTGAAGCTGTGGGAAAAGTTTTGGACTGTAAACTGAGTTTGAGCAGCTCTGTGGACTCTTGTGTCATTTTACTTTTTCTTTGTTATTGTCCTGTGAGGTTCACTTGATCAGTGTTTCCTCAGATCATTATTAAATCCATAAGTATATTTGTGTGTGTATTTAATATGTTGTGTATCTTGTGCAGCCCTGTCTCTCAGAAATTATTTTTATATACAACTAATTTGAAGCAGCAAAAACATAATGCCAAGGAATTATATTTCTTATTGATATAAAGTGCAAATGTCGCCAAAAGGTTGATATTGAATGTGTCAGCCAAATGTTTACTGGCAGTGTTTTCGAAGGTCAAGGTCACTGTGACCTCACATCCCTCTCATTCTCGTGGATGTGATATCACAGGAACACCCTGGGGGAATTTCCTTCGGCACAAATGTCCACTTGGATATAACAATGAACTGATTTGATTTTGATGGTCAAAGGTCAAGGCAGCTGTGACCTTTACCTTACCTTAACCAAAGTGCTTTTGTTGTCCTGCACTTTGTACGCCCCCTGTCCCCCCGAGCCACCTTCTGAAGCCTCCATGGTACATGAATGATTCATTACCTGTAAGAAAAGCTGTCTCTGAACATGATCCAGGCAGCCATTACGTTGCCACAAGAATATAAATAAGAAAGCAGTTTAATAACAAACAAATGTGATTTCTGTTTGACAGGGTTGATTTTGTGTCATTTGTATTATTGGTGGGTTTTATTTTCCTTTTTTAAAGATTTGTTTTATTGAAAAATGATCAATCTATCAGTGTAATTCCAGTTTGTAAGATGCATGAACATTTCCATCTGTGTAACATTGATTTAAAAGAAAAGGAAAAAAAAATATGTAGGAAAAGGGTTAATTATGAACCCTCACCTGAGACGTTCAGGTGGAGCTCTGACATATCTGAACTTTGGGTGTTTATTCTGTATAAATTTATATTTTCTTGTTTATTTTGTTTCCTGAAATAAAAACCAGACTCGTAGTAAAGCACCTGTCAACATGTGTTTGTTCACACACAACAGTTTCTGATCATTGTGTCTAAGAGACACCAGACTGTCCGTTCCTGTGGTGTGCAGAAGCTGCTGTTATGCTGTGTTTAATGTCAGACCAACGTTTGAGGCTGTGGTTCATAACTATTATGGGATGTAGCCTCAGTCTGGTGTGTTTAACACAGTAAACCGTCACCTGTCCTCTCTGTGTGTTGGTGTTTCAATGCCTCTGTGCAGGTGTTGTCTGGCAGTCCATCCCACTCTCGTGAAGGTCGTAATGCAAGAAGGCTTGAAGGAATTTCTTCAAATTTGGCACAAACGTCTACTTGGACTGAATGTTGAACTTGTAGGATTTTTGTGGTCAAATGTCAGTTTCACTGTGACTTTGTGTCTGTCCCATTCTTGTAAATGCAATATCTCAAGAAGGCCTTGAGGGAATTTTCTTAAATTTGGCACAAACATCCACTTGGATTCAATGATCAACTGGTTAGATATTGATGGTCAAAGGTCAAGGTCTATTATTATTATAACAAGCTTTATTTCAGACTCACAACAGGGTCCATAGCAACAAAACGGGCCCTTGGTGTCCTATTCTCATGAACACTATATCTCGAGAATGCTTTGTGTGAATTTCCTTAAATTTGGCACAAACGTCCACATGAATTCATCAATAAACTGGTTATATTTTGGTGGTCAAAGGTCACCGTGACCTCACAAAGCATGTTTTTCATACACTAACTCTGACCAAACTTGACACAAATGTCTAACTGGATAAAATAATGAACGTCAAAGGTCAAAGGTCAGCTTGACTGTAAAATAATTATGTTTTAACGTCATATCTCAGGAACAGAAGGGGAGACATTTGGTCAGATACTGAATTGGTGACTCTAATCTTGAAGCTGTGCTGATTGTATAGATCTTCTGTGTGTGAAGCGTCCATGTTTTAAAATTTGAAGCTTCTTTGCGGCATCATTCGAAGCATCGTCAGTTGTCATGGTTACATACGAGTCTGTACTGTCATGGATGTAAACTGTAGGTGCAACTTGACTGGTCTGCAGAGGCGTGCAACTGCCAGGCGGTGATTCTAGTTGTTGTTTCTCTTGATATAGCACAGCAGAGTTTCTTTTTTGTCCCTGGATGAATATTCTCTACTGCACCCCCCACCACCCTGGTCTCAGTTAAACTGGGACTGATGGAGTCAAACCCATTGTGTGTGTGTGTGTGTGTGTGTGTGTGTGTGTGTGTGTGTGTGTGTGTTTTCTAACACGTCCTGTCCTCTGCTCTCAGATGTTAAAGGTCCTCCAGCTCACCGGTTCTCCTGCGGTCAGAGTCCGTACACCGACAGTGGAGCCTGGGAGAGGAAGCTGTGCATCCTGACAGACAGCCAGCTCATCCTGCTCAACAAGGACGACGAGGTCAGAACACCCCGCCATTACACACAGATACACACACACAGATACACGCACAGATATACACACAGATATACACACCTTTATTTATACAGATGAAACCGGTTCACTGGTGACGTCTGTCACAGAATCAAAACATACACAGTCTGTTAAATATAAAATCTGTTCACTGCTGTGATGTTTACATTTGAACAGAAACACCATCAGCAGTGTGTGAAGGTAATAAACTATGGATTATATCAAATATTAGTCTCACATCTGATCCAGTGTATTATAACATATCAGGTAGTGAATGAACCTGCCGATGCTCCGGTATAAAATGAGACCAAACATTGTAATAAATGTCAGTTTTTGAGCCACGATGAAGGACGAAACCTGGAAACAGACTGTCGAGCTGATTTCTGTAAAACATCAGCAGCTCCTGCGGACTCGTCACGTCTGCAGTCTGTGATGGAATCAAACCGTCAGTAAAACAGGTTTTTCAATAGTTGTGAATCACTACAACCACCACAGGTCCGTCAGCATACAGTGATAAATGTGCACACATAATATGAGGCTGATCGGTCCAGTAGTTTGAGAGATTAGCTGCAGACATACAGTAATGAAGGTCAAAGGTCAGCTTGACTGTGACATCATCATGTTTTAACGTCATATCTCAGGAACAGAAGGGGAGACATTTGGTCAGATACTGAATTGGTGACTCTGATCTTGAAGCTGTGCTGATTGTATAGATCTGCTGTGTGTGAAGCAGAGACACTGGACTGGTGGGCGGAGTCATACAACCACGGGGCGGGGGTTCTAGTGTTTTCTTAACATACATCAGAGACTCAGGTGGAAAACAACCAGACAGATGTGGACTCGGAGAGTTTCAGTCTGAGCTCAGCAGCTTTCAATCTGAGATGTTCAGAGGGATTATCGTCCTGCAGAGACCCTGTAACACACAGTAACCTCCTCTCCTCCCCCCTCAGGCTGCAGGTGACGCTCAGGAGAGCCCCACAGACTCGTCCAAGGGCCGAAGTCTCCGCAGGACCGTCAGTGTCCCCTCAGAGGGACAATTCCCAGAGTTCCCAGCAGAGGGTGCCACCGCCATGCTAGGTAAGAACCAACAGACTTCACGGAGGATTAGAGCACAGCAGAGCTCAGTAACGTTCAGTTATGTAACACCGCTGTGGGTCGTGTGTGTTTTTGTGTGTCAGTTACATTCAGACGCACGATCAAGGATTACTGTGACTCGCTGGATTTAGTTTAACTTCATGGAATTCCTGGAATATCCTGGAGTTTTGGAGAGTATTCCAGGCAGAGGGGGGCACATCAGACAGATGCCTCACTTTTCCTGGAATAAAAAAGCTGAATCAGTGTTTGGACATCAGGCCTGTATCTGGATGGAGTACTGTTGGTCTTCAGTGTAGCTCAAACTCCAAAAACACTGGATCCCACATTTCCCACAATGCAACTGGGCATGGTGTCTTTGACATCTTTAAAACTCCACGCCTCCAGGCCAGAATACTTCGACACAGATGCAGTTCTTGTCGTACTACCTTTATGCTCATATGTGTCTGAATACGCAGACAGAGCTCTTCACACGTCCACAGTCTCCAAGCCTGATTAAAATAACCCTGATGACATCACTATGACATCATCAGAGGACATTATACAGCTGGTTATCATCATGTGGAGTTCCTCTTTAAGACTTTAAAACTTCCTGTCACACACACTTTTTTTTACTGTGCAGTTTTAGATATTTTCACGTCCACTGCTTTTATTGAGTCTTCTAAACTTTCCGTCTCTTGTTCGCCATCACTCCGTCTACGTTTCAGTCGTAAACTAAAAAAGTACAAGTGATGTAAACTTTGTTTTGGGTGCTACATTTACTCAAGTACTCTACTAACGTCTAATTTTAGTTACTTTACATGTACACCTGTATACCTCTCCTCATTTACATCTCAGAGGGAAATATCATACTTTTTACTGCACTGCATTTATCTGACAGATTCAGATTATTAATACAAAATATAATATTTTAGATAAAAAGAGTCCTTTATTAAGTCTGTTGTGAAATGTCACTGTCACAGTTTAGAGCAAACACAACGAAAATAGTGCAAGAGCAAAAAAATAAACACTTAAAGGTCAAAAGTTAAGGTCACTGTGACCTTGTGTCCATTCCATTCTCGTAAATGCAATATCTCAAGAAAACCTTTGAGGGAATTTATTCGAATTTGGCAAAACATCCACCTGGACTCAAGGACAAACTGAGTAGATTTTGGTGATCAAAGGTCACGGTCAGCGTCAACTTTATTTCAGACTCACAAGTGGGTCTGTAGCAACAAAATGTGACCTTGCGTCCATCACATTCTCATGACTGCGATATCTCAAGAAGGCTTTGAGGGAATTTCTTCAAATCTGGCACAAACGTCCACTTGGACTTAAGGATGAACTGATTAAAATCTGGTCGTCAAAGGTCAACGTCACTGTGACCTTGTGTCTGTCCCGTTCTTGTGAACGCGATATCTTAAGAACACTTTGAGTGAATTTCTTCAAATTTGGCACAAACATTCATTTGAACTCACGGATTAACTGATTAAAATCTGGTCGTCAAAGGTCAACGTCACTGTGACCTTGTGTCTGTCCCATCTCAAGAGCATCTTGAGGGAATTCTCCTAAAATTTAATACAAACGTCCACTTGGACTCAACAATGAGCTGTCGAATTAGAATCTGGTCGTTGAAGGTCAATGTTATTGTGACCTCACAAAACATGTTGCGCAAACCATGACAAAATTTCACACAAATTTCTGATTCCATTGTGTCTTAGTTATTTTGTCAGTGATGTCGTGACAGCAGGTGATGAACTATTTAACAGATGTTAGCACAAGACGTAGGAAACAGACGCAATGAATTTGAATTTGGAACAGATTTGTGGTCAGAGGGGTTTTGTAAGTGTTTGTGTGTAAATGTGTCCTCTGTTTCTATATTATAAATTACTGTAAAATAACAGTAAGTAAACAGGTAAATAAGTAATGATGACAGGTGAGTCTTTTATTGTCTCTGTCACCATGTCCATCTCTGTGCTGTTTAGCGTTTTAATTAAACTTTAATTAAACAAACATTTCAAACACGGTCAGGAGGAACGTGATGAAACAGTAGAACTGTACAATAGATGCGGAGACAGTGTGAAGTCAGTTTGCACTCTGCAGTCAGCGTCCACAGATCCCGACGGAGTCCAAAGACTTTGGGTGTTGCAGAGTCAGGTGGATGTTTTCCTGCTATAATGAGGCGTTCGGGTGCAGCCTGTAATTTTCCCGCTCTGTGTGGGAACGTCTCTGTGACCGGGGAATGTCTGGAGGACAAAGCGTCCAGTGTCCGTCCGTCCGTCTGAAGGAGCTCGACTGACCCCGCTGCCCCCTGTGGGCTGCCTGAGCGAGGGGATTCCCACCCAGAGCTGCAGGGGTCCGGAGCTCTGAGACTGGACGGGAAACAACGACCAGCAGGTTTTGATACTCTGATTCAATAATCAGTTCATTGATCGGTTTATCGATCAGTTGGTGGACAGACAGACGTCTCCGTCTGTCCTCGTCCTGCTCATTCATCCACAGACAAACTCATTCATTCACTGACCCCCTTAATCCCCCCGACCCCCCTCGCCCACCCCCCACCAGCTCAGGCGGGAGGAGGTTATTTATATGTTAATGTGGCCAGTCTGCCCACACAGACAGGCCTCCAACAACCAGTTTAGACTGGGTTCATACTGGGTTTGTACTGGGATTAAAGCAGGGTGTAAAGAAGTTTCACTTTCTGATTTCTGACGAGTTTAAAACTCGTTTATACTTTTAATACTGGTGTTTATACTGGGATTAATGCTAGATTTAAACTGGGATTATTACAGAAATTATCCGTAGATTCATTGTATATCCACACTGGGATTAATACTGGTTTATATCATAGATTGATGGGTTTGAGACTGGTTTTATACTGGGATTAAAACTGTATTTTAAATGGGTTTAATACTGGTTTCATACTGGGTGTAAAATTTGATTTATACTGGGATTTGTACTGGATTTATATTGTTTTTAATGGTAGATTTACACTGGGATTATCAATAGATTCATTACATGTCCATACTGGATTTAATCCTGGTTTCATACTGGGTTTAAAACCAGCTTAATACTGGGTTTGTTACTTGAATTTATACTGGCTATAATGCCATAGTTTTACTGGATTTAATACTGGTTTGGTACTGGTTTTAAAATTAGATTGATACTGGGTTTGATGCTGGATTTATACTGGTTATAATGGTAGATCTCTCCATGTATGCAGCTCCTTACATGTGGAATCTTCTGCAGAGGGAGTTGCTCTCGTTGTCTCCTCTCGGCCGTTTCAAAGTTCTGTTGCAGGAGTTTCGTGTGTTTTTAAAGAGTTTGGTGCTGTTGGAAGATTCAGACTGATCTGAGGAAGTGAAATAATGAAGCAGGAAATTAGAGGCTCTTTTATCACCCACTGCTTCGTCGTCTTCTTCTCCTCCTTCTCGTCGTTGACGTTCTGCTGTCACCTTGTTTCACTGTCACACAGAGAAGGACGAGCAGCAGCAGTGACAGTGGCTGAGATGTAATTTTAGTCCAGTGTTGAACGTACAGTCTAATTACAGTGTTGACTGACTGCTCATTAACTGTCTCAGCCCAGAGACGCCTGCAGCTCATCATCCTCCTCCATCTCCTCTTCTTCACCTCTCCTCTCAGTGTGACAGAGTGTCACTGAGGCTGGAGGTCATGATGTCACCAGATAAAATCACTGATTACAGGAAACTGATCTGCGTGTGAAAACAGCTGCAGGCGTCGTGGACGTCAGACACCTCCTTACCTGCAGAGCACAGGTGACACCCTGTCAGGCTGCAGGTCACGACCCCACACGGCTCCTCACCTCATCTACTTAGAGCCATATTTCACATTAAAGGTGCAGTCAGTTTCCTCTCAGTAGCTCTGGCAGGTGCTAACAGATGCTAACAGGTGCTAACAGATGCTAACAGATGCTAACAGGTGCTAACAGGTGCTAACAGGTGCTAAAGGTCCCGCAGGAGACAGTGTAAAGTTTGTCTGTGTTGTTTCAGTCTGGAGCTCTGGTTGAGGTGAAGCTCTGACTGACTCTGGATCTGCTGCATTCCTCAGTCTGCCTTCCACCTGTCAGCACCGCCACAATAAAACCCACGCATCCTGCAGCCTCACCTTCAAAATAAAAGCCTTTAAACGACCTGGATTCAGTCCACAAATACCATAATAAAACAAGTTGACATTTGTGAACGTGTAGCCTGAAGCCACGTCTCATCACAGCACATCTTCGTACAGCAGGACTCACATGAGCGTCAGTGAGAGTGAGGATTATGAAAGGGTTATTAAACTAATGACAACACAGTACAAATAAACGACCAGATAAACCAGACACAGACTCGCACAACCAAAAACAACTGACGTCAAACAATAGATAAAATGAATATTTTTTGTAAACTACTGCAGAGAGATCAACAGGTCAGCTGTCAAGTTACCAAATTAATATTTATTTTAATGAACAAAAAAATAACATCCTCTTGTTAAATGAAAGCTCAATTATTTGTCTAAAATTAGTTTTACCTGCTTTGTCTTCTGTCTTTTACGCCTTGAAGCTGTCATCGCAACTCCACCGCCATCTCAAAATAAGAATTTTGTTTGTGATAATAATTGTATAAATACTTTACTTCCCTCCTCATTTAAAAATAAGATTAAATATGACTTTTTATCCCCACAGAATATATTTATGTGCCACTGCAGCATAACAAACCAATGGATAATCAGGTTAGAAAACAGAAATAAATAAATGAAAATTAAATTAAATTTAGATGTATATGTTTTTAAATTTTTCTAAAAAATAATTTGTTCTTTCTGTTCTTGTGTTTTTGCTCGTTCCTGTTGATTTAAAGGATCAGCTTTATTGTGACAATACAACACAGAGCTGCATAATGAAATATAGTCCCACAGAAAATATGGAAACACATGTTCAGATATTTTAAATTAAAGTTGAATACAGTAATAAATTAGAGCAAAGCAGTGTTGACCTAAAAACAGCACTGAGGGGAGAAATACAAAGGAAAACAAAAGCTGCTGAATAAACTGAAATCATCATTACTTTTATTTAAATATGAACAGATGTCTGCAGTCTGGATACATGTTCAACTCTTCAGTTTAGAGCTCAGCTCGTTCACTGCTGTAGGACCTTTATTTTGAAGGTCCGGGTCGGAAGTGTGTGTGTGAAGCTGTTGTGTGTTGACAGAGTGAAACTGTGTTCAGACTGAATGAGTGTTTACACACAGAGGACATGAGTTAGGCTGCGACTCTGATGGACTTCACGGGTGAGTGTCTCTCTTTTTAAACTCTTTATTCAATAAAACACTTCCGGTGTTTTAATAAAGTTCGGTGTGCACACCGACACTCCGCCGACACTCCGCCGCTTCTCTCCGGGCAGTTTCTTTAAGAAGCAGGTTGCGAAACACGCGTGGAGTTGTGCAGAAACCTGCAGCCGCACACTGAAGACACGCATTGTGGGAAAAGGTCGTTTAACTTCCGTTAATCTGATCAAAGCGATCAGTTATCGATCCGGATCAGAGGGTAAATCTGTGGCTGCAGCAGCTACTCAGATCTGCAAGTACAAGTACTGATACAACCGAGTAAAAAAGTACACAAGTACGATCAGCTACAAGTAATTAAAGTATAAAAGTACACAAGTACGATCAGCTGAATGTAATTAAAGTATAAAAGTACACAAGTACGATCAGCTAGATATAATTAAAGTATAAAAGTACACAAGTACGATCAGCTGAATGTAATTAAAGTATAAAAGTACACAAGTACGATCAGCTAGATATAATTAAAGTATAAAAGCACACAAGTACGATCAGCTACATGTAATTAAAGTATAAAAGCACACAAGTACGATCAGCTACATGTAATTAAAGTATAAAAGCACACAAGTACGATCAGCTAGATATAATTAAAGTATAAAAGTACACAAGTACGATCAGCTACATGTAATTAAAGTATAAAAGTACACAAGTACGATCAGCTACATGTAATTAAAGTATAAAAGTACACAAGTACGATCAGCTACAAGTAATTAAAGTATAAAAGTACACAAGTACGATCAGCTGAATGTAATTAAAGTATAAAAGTACACAAGTACGATCAGCTAGATATAATTAAAGTATAAAAGTACACAAGTACGATCAGCTGAATGTAATTAAAGTATAAAAGTACACAAGTACGATCAGCTGAATGTAATTAAAGTATAAAAGTACACAAGTACGATCAGCTAGATATAATTAAAGTATAAAAGTACACAAGTACGATCAGCTGAATGTAATTAAAGTATAAAAGTACACAAGTACGATCAGCTAGATATAATTAAAGTATAAAAGTACACAAGTACGATCAGCTACATGTAATTAAAGTATGAAAGTACACAAGTACGATCAGCTAGATATAATTAAAGTATAAAAGTACACAAGTACGATCAGCTACATGTAATTAAAGTATGAAAGCACACAAGTACGATCAGCTAGATATAATTAAAGTATAAAAGTACACAAGTACGATCAGCTACAAGTAATTAAAGTATAAAAGTACACAAGTACGATCAGCTGAATGTAATTAAAGTATAAAAGTACACAAGTACGATCAGCTGCATGTAATTAAAGTGTAAAAGTATACAAGTACGATCAGCTACAAGTAATTAAAGTATAAAAGTACACAAGTACGATCAGCTGAATGTAATTAAAGTATAAAAGTACACAAGTACGATCAGCTACAAGTAATTAAAGTATAAAAGTACACAAGTATGATCAGCTGAATGTAATTAAAGTATAAAAGTACACAAGTATGATCAGCTGAATGTAATTAAAGTATAAAAGTACACAAGTATGATCAGCTACATGTAATTAAAGTATAAAAGTACACAAGTACGATCAGCTACAAGTAATTAAAGTATAAAAGTACACAAGTACGATCAGCAAAGTGTAATTAAAGTATAAAAGTACACAAGTACGATCAGCTACAAGTAATTAAAGTATAAAAGTAGACAAGTATGATCAGCTACATGTAATTAAAGTATAAAAGTACACAAGTATGATCAGCTGAATGTAATTAAAGTTTAAAAGTACACAAGTATGATCAGCAAAGTGTAATTAAAGTATAAAAGTACACAAGTATGATCAGCTAAAGGTAATTAAAGTATGAAAGCACACAAGTACGATCAGCTACATGTAATTAAAGTATAAAAGTACACAACTACGATCAGCTGAATGTAATTAAAGTATAAAAGTACACAAGTACGATCAGCTACAAGTAATTAAAGTATAAAGTAAACAAGTACGATCAGCTACATGTAATTAAAGTATAAAAGTACACAAGTACGATCAGCTACAAGTAATTAAAGTATAAAAGTACACAAGTACGATCAGCTGAATGTAATTAAAGTATAAAAGTACACAAGTACGATCAGCTGAATGTAATTAAAGTATAAAAGTACACAAGTACGATCAGCTACATGTAATTAAAGTATAAAAGTACACAAGTACGATCAGCTAGATATAATTAAAGTATAAAAGTACACAAGTACGATCAGCTGAATGTAATTAAAGTATAAAAGTACACAAGTACGATCAGCTAGATATAATTAAAGTATAAAAGTACACAAGTACGATCAGCTACATGTAATTAAAGTATGAAAGTACACAAGTACGATCAGCTAGATATAATTAAAGTATGAAAGCACACAAGTACGATCAGCTAGATATAATTAAAGTATAAAAGTACACAAGTACGATCAGCTACAAGTAATTAAAGTATAAAAGTACACAAGTACGATCAGCTGAATGTAATTAAAGTATAAAAGTACACAAGTACGATCAGCTACATGTAATTAAAGTGTAAAAGTACACAAGTACGATCAGCTGAATGTAATTAAAGTATAAAAGTACACAAGTACGATCAGCTACAAGTAATTAAAGTATAAAAGTACACAAGTATGATCAGCTGAATGTAATTAAAGTATAAAAGTACACAAGTATGATCAGCAAAGTGTAATTAAAGTATAAAAGTACACAAGTACGATCAGCTACAAGTAATTAAAGTATAAAAGTACACAAGTACGATCAGCAAAGTGTAATTAAAGTATAAAAGTACACAAGTACGATCAGCTACAAGTAATTAAAGTATAAAAGTAGACAAGTATGATCAGCTAAAGGTAATTAAAGTATAAAAGTACACAAGTATGATCAGCTGAATGTAATTAAAGTTTAAAAGTACACAAGTATGATCAGCAAAGTGTAATTAAAGTATAAAAGTACACATGTATGATCAGCTAAAGGTAATTAAAGTATGAAAGTACACAAGTACGATCAGCTACATGTAATTAAAGTATGTAAAGTAAAAGTACTCGCCCTGTGTTCGCTCCTTGAGTCTTCAACAGTTATGTAAATGTAGGGTAACTAAAGTAATCAGATAGATGCAGTGCAGCCGTGAAGGAAGCCCAGGGTCAGTGCTCGGTCTTGGGGTGAGGTACTGTCAGTGTGGGGGTCTGGTTATGGATGTCTCTGTGAGTGAGGAGGAGGAGGAGGAGTTGAATCTGCTGTGAGACGGGCAGCAGGTGGAGGAGGTGGAGGTGTTGTGGATGCACTGAGTTTATTAAAGACTCTGGATGACGCTGCTGCAGTAGGGAGGTCTGGCTGTGATGACCTCAGTCTGAAATATGACTCAGAGATGGTGTATGAAGGTGTTAAAGTCTCCTTCCTCTCTGAGGTGGACTCTGTAGGACTCTGGTGAACTCTCTGGGACTCTGTTGGACCCTGTCTAGGACTGTGTGTTGGACTTTTTATGGACTCTGGTGGACTCTTTGTTTTCCGGGCAGCGTCCACTCTGTGAATGTGTGAATGCGCCCGGCTGCTCATCATTATTAACGGCTGCTGTGAGTGGCAGTTAGCCTAAATGGTGGCGCTCCAGCTGTCCCCAGATCAGCTATAATTAGATCATTGTGTCCCAAATTCACTTCAGATGACTCTGCTTGTGTGTGAGGACGCACAGACGTGACGTGGACGTGTTTAAAGGAGCAGTCCGCTCCTCTCTGCAGGGACGGTTGTTGAGAGCGTCAGAGCGATGATCCATCAGAGCTGAGAGCAGAGCTTGTCCTCAGGCTGCGCTCTCCGTCTCTCTGTGTGTCTCACATGTGATGTCTCTGCAGCCTAATGAGGACGGCGTCCTTGTCGCGACACGTTGAACTGATTCAATCAGCAGCTGGCTGACAGGCTGACTCTGGATCAGATCCATCAGCTTAAACAGTTTGTCCTGTGGTGAGTTAGAGTTTTATATTCTGCCTGCTGTGTACACCAGGACAGGTTTACTGTGAACACATACATGTATATGAAGCAACTCCTGTCAAATTTCTCCTTAGCTGAGGACTCACACGGTTGCACAGAATCCCTTAAAAGGATTCCTTAGTTAAGGAAAACTTTACTCACTACTTTTATTTATCAACATAAACTCGGTCATGTTGACGTTACGATAGAGGAAGCATTTATACTTGTGCGGTGGTGTGTCTGTGTCACTGCAGTTACACATTAAACACACATCAAACACACAGTAAACACACATTAAACATGGCTTCATAGAGACAGTTTCAAACACCAATCAGCTTCACTATAACTGGCAGCATTCACAGACAAACACTTGTCTTTATCTGGACACATTTTCCCCACAAATACAACATGCTAACGTTATTAGCACAAGCCTATGGCATTTTCCATTGTATAAATGAGCCTAGCAGCTAGCAGAGATTTCCTCATATTTCAGCCAGGATAAATCACACACAGTGTGTGGAGGCTTTATTGTCTTCACAGTTTATTGTTTCTTATCTGTCAAATTAAAGTCAATCAAAGTTTAGTTGGTTTCAGCTCAGACACACTGACTCGCTCAAGCTCAAATTTTGGCCACTTGTTTGGAGCTTGTGGCGCCCCCTGCTGAGCCATTTCAAAATGATCTTGACCTTCATGGTTCTTGAGGAGCTGGACGTGTGTGTCCAGTTTCATGTCAGCTAACTTTACAGTGTAGGAGTTACCACTGCTCAAAGTTGACCTTTAATTACAGCGCCCCCGTCTGGCAGATTGGGGTCATATTTTGCGTCACAGCAGCATTTGCACACAGCTTCTAATCATCGGTAAAAATGTCATGTGTCCATGACGTACCGTCTCACAGGAACTTGCAAAAACGTTTCATAAATCAGCGTAAAAGCTGACGTGTCTCAGACCTCAGGCCTGAACCTGTCATCCATTTTCATTCAGGTCATTCAGACTCAGTTATGATCTGCTGTGATCAGTATAAACTCTGATGATGACGATCAGAGCAGCTCTCCGTCCGAACGTTACAGCCTCAGGTCGCCTGTTAAACTCCTCACACACACCATGCGAGCAGATTATTATTCTAATATAGTATGAGCATAATCAGAGGAATGTGGAGCGGTGTGAGAGGAGGAGGCGGAGACACAAACTGGTTTCATTATGTGAGGAGAAATTCTTTGAATATTTGTTGTGAAAGCTCATCTGTGTGTGAAGAAGAGGAGGAGGAGGAGGAGGAGGAGGAGGAGGGTCACTGTTGTCGTTGACTGAAATCTGACCAATCAGAATTCGACTGAAAGTGAAACTGATGTTAGAGAGATTTAAGGCTGAAGGCTGCTGGAAACTGTCCGGCTGAATCCAGATGTCTGCGCTTCACCGCACTTGCAGACCCGTGGACTTTGTGGCCGCGTTCTCAGGAAGTCTGGGAGTGTTAAGACTGTCTGCAGACTTCCAGAGAGTCCGCTTGGGGCGCAGACTTCAGCAGACTTCATGATTTGATAACCCACAATTCATTGCAATACAGACGTGATGTGGTGGGTTCTTCAACTGCTGAAAAAACCCCACGTAAGAATGTGTAAAATAGTTATTGATAGTTAGGGCTATTAAAATGTTACCTGAATGGTGTCGGCCAGAAATAATATTCAACCACGATGTAGAAGCACAGGCTGTACAGGGACTGAACATATGTTTTATTATTGCGGCTTATCACCGGGGATTCATACTTCTGTGCTGAATCGACGGCGTAGCTACGGTGTAGGCTGTACGTCAACGTGGAGCCTACACCGTAACCTTTTTTATTGACTTTAATTTCACAGATAAGAAACAATAAACTGTGAAGACAATAAAGCCTCCACACACTGTGTGATTTATCCTGGCTGAAATATGAGCAGAGGAAATCTCTGCTAGCTGCTAGGCTCATTTATACAATGTAAAATGCCATAGGCTTGTGCTAATAATGTTAGCATGTTGTATTTGTTTGGAAAACGTGTTTAGTATAAGACAGTTGTTTTGTCAGTGAACCTTGTGAGCTGTAATGGAGCCGAATTGTGCGCTGTTACCTTTGTTAAATGTTGCTGTTGTCCCTGGCTTCATATGAGAACAGGATGAGAACGCTAGCAGCTAGGCTAATTTATACAATGGAAAATGCCATAGGCTTGTGCTAATAACGTTAGCATGTTGTATTTGTGGGGAAAATGTGTCCAGATAAAGACAAGTGTTTGTCTGTGAATACTGCCAGTTATAGTGAAGCTGATTGGTGTTTGAAACTGTCTCTATGAAGCCATGTTTAATGTGTGTTTAATGTGTGTTTAATGTGTGTTTACTGTGTGTTTAATGTGTGCCTGATGTGTGTTATATGTGTGTTTGATGTGTGTTTACTGTTTACTGTGTGTTGTTTAATGTGTGTTTGATATGTGTTTAATGTGTGTTTAACGTGTGTTTAATGTGTGCCTGATGTGTGTTTAATGTGTGTTTGATGTGTGTTTACTGTTTACTGTGTGTTGTTTAATGTGTGTTTGATATGTGTTTAATGTGTGTTTAACGTGTGTTTAATGTGTGTTTACTGTGTGTTTCATGTGCAACTGCAGAGTGACACAGACACACCTCCATACAAGTATAAATGCTCAGAACACCGAGCCCTGTCTCTACATTTTAAAAAGCGTGTTCCCAGAGTGTTTTATAGACGTGACACACACATGAAGACAGTAAGATGATGAAGACTCTCAAGGGGACAGAAAATATGATGAAGATGAAATCTGTGCTTATTATTAAAAGATATTTGCCGGGTTGTTTGGAAAATTAAAAAAAATAGTTTTAAGAAAGTCTCTAATTTGCAGCTCAGAAATATTCAGTTTATTTTTAGACATGAGGAAGACGAGCAGCAAACCTTCTTCACATCTGAGAAACTGGAAACAGAACGTTTGTATTCTGGAGTTCTACCTGATGATGTTCTGTGGTGTGATCAGACTGAGCTGCAGCTCTAGTGTCACACATGTACGTACAGTGTGTGTCAGTGGAGGACACGCAGTGGGGTTGAGACAGACGTGCTCTGGGTGTAAACAGCGCGTGGTGTCTGGACGCCGTCGGACTGAGAGCTCCGCCCTGCAGCCGCAGACGCTCTGAAACAAAGGCGTCTTTGAGCAGCAGATTATCTCTGTTGTGTCGCTGTTGCCGCTGTTGTCAGGTGTGTCTGCTCCTGAATGAAACTCCAACACATGTCGGCCCTCAGACATTCCCAGCATTCCTTCCGCTGCTGTGTGGTGACATCACAGCCTCACGGTCACAGGGCGGGTCACTGTGGTCGGGGTCAAAGGTCAGAATCAGACCGCTGCAGGTGGAGCTTGGTATCTCAGAGATAAACACTCTCACACTGATGACAGACGCAGAAAGAATCCTGGGTTTAACATCTTAAAGCTTTATGTGTCTGGACAGGTAGAACCTGTCAGCAGGTAACAGCCAGCACACACAGCCGGTCCTTTAAAGGGACAGTTCACCCCAAATCATGTTCCTCCTCTCACCTGTAGCGCTCTTCATCAGTCCAGATAGTTTCGGTGTGAGTGGTCGAGTGTTGGAGGTACCGGCTGCAGAGACGTCTGCTTCCATGACCCGGTCACTCAGGATAGTCCACAGACCTTGTTTCATCTTTCAGTTTCATGTAGGAACTATCTTCTTTCTACAGAACCATACCCACCATCCGTATCACTACGCAGAGGGAAGCTCACACCTGCTGCTAGCTCACGTAGCATCTCTGAGCTAGCTGATGTTACAGCTCAGCCAAGGATGACGTGACTTTGCGCTTCCTGGGATGGTGAAGACTTGACCCACCTTACTCTGCCTCTGATTGGCTCAGCCTGACACTCTCACCCTAAGGAAATCTCTGCTAGCTGCTAGGCTAATTTATACAATGGAAAATGCCATAGGCTTGTGCTAATAACGTTAGCATGTTGTATTTGTGGGGAAAATGTGTCCAGATAAAGACAAGTGTTTGTCTGTGAATGCTGCCAGTTATAGTGAAGCTGATTGGTGTTTGAAACTGTCTCTATGAAGCCATGTTTAAAGTTCCAGTAGGCAACATTGTTTTAGTATAATTGAGAAAAAATGCCATAATATCCTTCAAGCATAATGTAAGTCAAGTGGCCTGAGACAGGCAATAGGTTTCTGCGCCTCAGCATGGCTCTGTATTCAGCCTCTAAAGAAACAGCCGTGGGCCGCCAGGCATCAACCAATCACAGGCCAGCTCAGTCCTATTGGCTGTTGTACTGCAGTTTGCGCGTTCTCGTGCCCCCGGCAGAAGGAGACAGCAAGCGACAATGGCGGATGGTGGACTTGGTAAAATAGCTATTCCAGCATTGGCTACAACTGCATACACGGCTAAACAGCCCAAAAAAAGGAAGACAGAATTAGAAAAGAAAGAGTCTAAAAGATTGCGAAATAAGTTTTTCTTACCTGTGACTCGGACATTATTCGAAATTGTCCTCAGTGGACCGTGAAATCGAGCAGCGGCTTAGCAGCGGCTCGATAGCGACTCAGTCGAAAAAATGCTGTGTGCGCGTGCTCGTCTGGTAGGAGAGGCTCAGGGCGGAGAGAAACGAAACCTATCTGAGATGAGACTCAGAAATCAACCGTTTTCTGGCTTTCTACCTACTGCAGCTTTAATGTGTGTTTAATGCGTGTTTAATGTGTGTTTAACGTGTGTTTAATGTGTGTTTAACGTGTGTTTAATGTGTGTTTTGAATCATCTAAACTTTACAGCACGTCACAGAAATCTCTGCTGCCCACTAGTGTTGTGGGGGTGTAACTGCAGAGTGACACAAGTATAAATGCTCACAACAGCGTAGGCTCTGCTGCACAAGCATTCACTCCACATAACCTTGCTGGAAGATGCTGCAGTCTTCAGGAGAGCGCACTTTAAAGACTGACATGTTTAACAAATGTTTGATCAGCTGTTTCTGACCGCCTTCACAGTCTGACACTGATGTGTCAGGGTCTTAATATGTGTGTAGAAACAAATTCACCTCTTTCTCCCTGACAGACCTTAATAATTAAATAAAAAATAAATTAGATAAAAATAAATGTCAAAATAAGTACATAAAAAAATATTTAAAAAAATATAAACGGAGGAAATTCAATATAAATACAATAGTAAATAAATAAAGAGAGAAATTAAAACAGAAATATCAGTTTATGTCACGTCTACGTACGACTGTTCATCCGTCACATTCTTGTAAACGCGATATTTCAAGAACGCTTTGGGGGAATTTCTTCAAATTCGGCACAAACGTCCACTTGGACTCAACAATGAACTGTTATCATTTTGGTGCTCAAAGGTCACTGTGACCTTTTGTTCATCTCTTGTTGTGATCGCCACATCTCTAGAACGTTTTGAAGGAATTTCTGACAATGTGAACACAGTGTGAACAGAGTCCCTTTCCTGTCTGTCCACTCTTTGGTCCACTGTCAGAGGACTGAGGTCCTTTTAAAAAGGACCATATGTGAAAGCGACCTCAGTGAAAGAGGCCCAATGTGACGAGGTCACAGATTTTTAGATCCCTTTTCTCGGCTTTAGGAAAATTTCCCAAATACAAAACCTCCATGGATCAAAATTTCATAACAGAAAGACTCGTAACTGAGCTCGTTTGCAGACGGAGGTTTCCGTCAACAGTTTTACTGACGTCTGTTTTTCAACGGAGGTCTATGAGGAAAATGATTTTTGGGCTGCAGGAGGTTTTTTTCACGACAATACTGCAAGTAGCCACTGGGAAAACTGGAAGCAAGACTGGGCGGCGTTCCGGGAGCCTGAACCAACCCAGCTAACACAGGCAACAAGTACTAGCCAATCAGAGGGCGAGTAGTGCAGGTCATGCCTTCACTATCTGAGGACACGCAAAAGAGCAAGGAGGACGCCATTAATGTTTACGTGGCACTGTCTTGAGCCTCTCGCCCATGAGAAGATGCACACGTGTTACACACATCCCATAGAGCAGGTCAACGCTGACAGGGAACAGGCTGCTGATACGTACTTGATAATACTGACATACTTTTACCGCAGTGAGGGAGTGAGTGCAGGACTTGAACTTGTAGTGGAGTATTTTCACAGAGTAGTGTGAGTACTTTTACTGCAGTACAGTGATGACATGTCACCGTGTGTCCTGTACCTGTAGCGTCACGCTAACAGCAGCACACGCCCTGCAGCGACACACAGCCTCAGTAAATAACCTCGACAGAGTCTCTCCTCTCTGACGTTAAAAACTGATCAGCCAGATGTGCAGACAGATGTTCAGCTGGCAGCTGGAGCTCAGGGACACGTCTGAGCCTGACTGGACGGGAGTTTAAAGGTCAAAGTACACAAGCTGAAGAAGTCACAAAAACACTGAATGAAGTTGGTCCCAGTCAGACGTTTGGTTCCCACTGAACATGATGAGCTGGTAGAAGAGTCTCTCTGCTGCGTGTGCGTGCTGTCGGGATGTGACTCCTGATGTTGTCTTTGTCTCTGAGCTCCGTCCCTCAGGAGAATTTTCTAGCAGCAACTTTTTGTGGGAATCTCAATAAGGTCAAACTCGTGGTCGGTGACGTCCGGCCTCTCACCTGAAAATTAATCTAAAGACTCCAGAAACAGTCAGAGACATCCAGGAGTTAGTCTGAGCCGCTTCCTGTAGAGACACACTTTAAACTGCAGGATTTAAAGACAATACTGATATTTAAGATTTCTGACGTGATAATTTATTTAAACACTTCCTTTAAATCCCTTAAATGGCAACACTTAAACACCTTGTGTTTATGAGCAGCAGTTAGTCTTGTCATAAGTACTTTGATACCAATATAAGGACATTTTAAATGTTTATTAATGTTCAGTATTTGTTAAAAATTCTCGTATGTATGAAGGCATTATTATTACAGCTGTGTTTTACTTTAATATAATTTATTATCTGTTCATACAGCAGCTGCCCACATGCAGCCGTCTGTAGGAGTTATAGTTTCAACAGATATATTAATATTTGCTTAAAGTGAATAACATATATATCGTATGGAGGACTAAAGCTGCCTAAATAAATAAAATAAAAAATAATTAAATTAAATTAAATCATTAAAATAATTAATGAATGAATAAACTTGATACATAAATTCATATGCCATTAAATGTACCAAAAATATGACTAGAAATAAAATAATAATTAAAAAATTACATTAAAGATAAATGTAAAAATTAATAACAGATAAATAGAGGGGGACATTCAATATTAATACAACAGTAAATAAAAAAACAACTGTCCATCACATTCTTGTGAACGCGATATCTCAAAAATGCTTTGTGGGAATTTTTTTTAAAATTTGGCACAAACGTCTTCTTGGAGTCAACAATGAACTGATTAGAATTTGGTGGTTAAAGTTCACTGTTACCTTGCTTGTCTTATTCCTGTGAACGCAATATCTCAAGAACACCTTGAGGGAATTTTTTCAGATTTGGCACAAACGTCTTCTTGGACTCAACAATTAACTGTTTGGATTTTGGTGCTCAAGGGTCATTGTGACCCAGTGTTCATCTTCTCGTTGTGAACGTAATATCTCAAAAACGCTTTGTGGGATTTTTTTTTTTTTTTAAATTTGGCACAAATGTCTTCTTGGACTCAACAATGAACGGATTAGAATTTGGTGGTCGAAGGTGACCTCACGAAACACGTTTTTTGCCCTAACTCAAGAATTCATACACTAATTATAACAAAATGTCTTACAAATGTCTGACAGGATAAAATAATGACAACATTTACATTAATAAAGTCAAAGGTCAGTTTCACTGTGACATCATCTATCTCATTGCTGTGACCTCAATATCTCAAGACCAGTTTGAGGGATTCTTTCAAATTTGGCACAAACATCCACTTTGACTCAAGAATCAGCTGATTACATTTTGGTGGTCAGAGGTCACTGTGACCTTGCATCCATCTCATTCTTGAGAATGCAGTATCTCAAAAACGCCTTAATGGAATTCTTTAAATTTGGCACAGACGGCCACGTGGACTGAGGAATTAACAAATTAGAATCTGGTGCTTGAAGGTCAAAGGTTGCTGTGACCTCACAAAACATATCTTTGGCCATAACTCAAGAATTCATGCACTAATTATGACAAAACTTCACTTCCGCATGTACGTCCGCCCGTCCCATTCTCGTCAATGCGTTATCTCAAGAACACTGGGAGGGAATTTCGCCAAATTAGGCCCAAACGTCCACTTAGACCAAGGATGAAGTGGTAAGATTTGATGGTCAAAGGTCATAATGACCTCACAAAGCACGTTTTTGGCCGTAACTCAAGAGTTCATACGCTGATTATGATAAAGTTCCACACCATCATCCAACAGGATGAAATGATCTGGACTTAACTCAGCGTCACATCTCACGTCAGATACTGAATCGATGACTCTGATCTTGAAACTGATTGTACTGAAGCATCCATGTTTTAGAATTTGTAGCTTCTTTGCAGCAACATTTGAAGCGTTGTCTGTTGTCATTGCTCCATATGTTGCTGAGCAGACAAGCATGTAAACTGTTGCTGCAGCTTGACTGGTTCTGGTATTAGTTTTGGTTCATTTAGTGTCATATTATTTTATTCATGGAGTCGTTTCTTTTTGATTTTGGCAGCTTCTGTCCTCCTTCATATACGGCTTTGTTAGAAGGATCAACTTACTGTTGGTTTGTCTCTGCACATGAGGTTTAATGAGATCAAGAAATCACTGACCTGATCCGTAAACATTCCGAATAACTCAGATTCAGGGTTTGACTTTATTATTTACAAAACACCAGCACTGGTCAGCAGCCACGTTCAGAGCAGACGTGTTCCCTGTGGCCTCTGCTGGTCTCCAGTCTGTCCTGGATCCTCAGTCTGACTGTGTCCCAGTTTGTGAAGGTCACCGCGGCGTCTCTGTCAGAGGAGACTCCCGTGAATCCACTGAAACGATTGATTGAGGTGAGCCCTGACTGAGCCTCCTTCTAATCAATAACTTGTTAACAGCAGCAGCAGGAGGAGGAGGAGGAGGAGGAGGATGAAGAGCTCTGACCGACCTGCTGCACTCACACAGCAGACAGCCGTCAGTTTGATTCCCTCACAAACATCAACAGTAACAGGGAGGGCTGTTGGGTATTTCATTTAAATGTTTCAACACAGGAATGGATGTTTAGGTCGGGGACTGAATTCATCTTGATTCTGGGCGATACATCAATATTATATCACAATATGAGACCAGATGTCATCTGTGATTTTAGATGTTATGATATCGATTAGTGTCGTCTTTTTCTGGTTTCAAAGGCTGTGATACAGTAAACTTAACTGGGATTTACACTTTTTGCGGCAGAGCCTACGCTGTTGTGAGCATTTATACTTGTGTGGTGGTGTGTCTGTGTCACTCTGCAGTTACACCTCCAAAACACTAGAGGGCAGCAGAGTGTCCGTGAGGTGCTGTAAAGTTTAGATGATTCAAAACACACAGTAAACACATTAAACACACATTAGGGACACAGTAAACACACAGTAAACACACATTAGGCACACAGTAAACACACTTTAAACACACATTTAACACACATCAGGCACACATTAAACACATCAAACACACATTAAACACACATTAAACACACATCAAACACACATTAAACACACATCAGGCACACATTAAACACATCAAACACACATTAAACACATCAAACACACATTAAACACACATCAGGCACACATTAAACACATCAAACACACATTAAACACACATTAGGGACACAGTAAACACACATTAAACACACAGTAAACACACATTAAACATGGCTTTATAGAGACAGTTTCAAACACCAATCAGCTTCACTATAACTGGCAGCATTCACAGACAAACACTTGTCTTTATCTGGACACATTTTCCCCACAAATACAACATGCTAACATTATTAGCACAAGCCTATGGCATTTTACATTGTATAAATGAGCCTAGCAGCTAGCAGAGATTTCCTCTGCTCATATTTCAGCCAGGATAAATCACACACAGTGTGTGGAGGCTTTATTGTCTTCACAGTTTATTGTTTCTTATCTGTGAAATTAAAGTCAATCAAAGTTTAGTTTCCACTGAGGGAAATGGTTTCAGCTTACAGAGACAGACAGGAGGTCTGCGTCACTGTGACGTGGAGTCACATTTCTGGGGAGGTGCACGTCAGGTTACTTCGTAGGGTACGACGTTGTTTCAACGCAGAAGAATAAATCCCGACTGAGACTGTTCTGTTCAGGTCTGAGTCCATTTAGCTCCAGTGTCCTCTTACAGTTGTTCCCAATAAGGAGAATGGAACGCGGCCCCACACCTTGCATCTCTCTTTTCAGTGCGCTCTGGTTTTGTGCGGCTGCTCTGAGCGCTTCTTGTTAAAAATCTCTAAACTTTACAGGAAGGTGATGTCGTCGCTATGGATTGACCGATATGTTTTTTTCAGGGCCGATGTTGATACCGATTATTATGAAACAGAGATACCGATAGCCGATATTTACAATGGATATATGTCTGCTGTAAAAATCATAGTTGACACAGAATTTAAAAAATAAGCGCTACATTCAAATGCAAAATGCAAAAGAATGCAAAAGCATATATTTACTCCGAGAACTTTTCCAATGAAACAGTGCAGGGAGCTGCCAGCAGCACTTTGAAAAAAAGATTTGGACAAGTAAACAAATGAATGGAAAAATATAAAATTACTCCCTGAGGTTTAAAGTACTGTAATAAGTAAAAGATTAACAATGAACAGCTGATGAAAATGAAAAGTTCAGCGAGCTGCCCATCTTTCAATAAATAGGAAAATAGATAAATAAGTAACCAAATTGAAGAATATGCCAGCTAAATAAAAACAGATTAATAAAAATCAATACACAATAATCATGAATACAAAATTTAAAAAATAAAATTAAAAACAATAAAATAAAATAAAGGAGGGCTCAGTTAAAAGCCAGGCTAAAAAGGTAGAGTGGTGCACGCTAGGAGCAAAACAGCGCAGCTAAGGAAAACAAAACTGTATATTGGCATATCGGTGGAAAAAAATCACTGATACCTATACCCCTAAAAATTCATAATAACGGCCCTGATGATCGGCCAGGCGGATTATCTGTCGAGCCCTAGTCGTCGCTGCTGCTCCTTCAGCTGCTGTCTATCCCGAGCCTTCCATTAGCCAAATACTTTGGCCGGCCTCCTCTCTTCCTCCTGCTGTCTGTGCGTTACCGTTTTTAAAACCCCTTCACTATGAGAAACAACCACCTTCGAGCGAACAACGTACACACTGAAGATGATACGATTTGACAAAGAGTTTAGATCTTAAAATTTGGTGTGTCTGTTTTGTTCTTCCAGTTAATGGTTGTAAAGATCTACGACGCATTTAAAACAACATGTTAACATACTTCAGAGACGCCCGGACTCTCTCTCACAGGACTCTGATTCCCGATGAAATGAAGGAAGGCTCTGCTTTCTTGTTTCAACCGTTTTTTAAATACATTTCATAAAATAATTTATCGTTCAGTTCTCGTCTCATTTTGAATGTCCGATAATCCACCACCAGCATTTTCACATTTTAACATTTTATTATCAACATCTACTTTTAGCCCGTTGTCTTGTCTTCGTCACGAAGAAAAAGGTTGTTGACTAATCATTTCCGTAATAGTTTTCATTAACAAATTTAAGTCTGTGCTACTGATCAGCTCCTGCTACCACAGATCTCGCACATCAGATTAGAGGAATTCATCAAGTTTCACTGTATTATACGCTATTCAGAATATAAAAAACAAATGTTCACATATCCCATGAGTTCTGGTAAAATGTAAAGACGCACCACTAAAAAACACCGTCAGCCCGCATCCAAGCAAACATTATTCAGTCAGCAGACGAGACTGAATAAGTTAGAGATAGATGAAAAGAGCGCCGTTAAGTTTTTACAGGCTTCCATGCTGCTTTCTGCTGTTTACTAACCTGTTTTCAGGCCTGTCCATGAACCACACAGAAAGACGTAGTAATCTGCTGCACACAGCTCTGAACTACAGGCAGTGGAAAAGGACTCTATCGCCTATTTTCACCAGGTTTAACCGTGTTTAAAAAAAATGTGTACACAGGCTAATTTTGGTAGGTTACATTTGGTTCGATCGGAGCTATGAAATAAAGAGACGTCCGTATTTCCTCGCTACATCTCAGCCTTTCTCACCATCAGCTGTGTTTAAACCACACGTTTGTCTTCGCAGTCATGTTCGGCCTCTTTTGTTTCATAAACATCATTTCATGAACAAACATTTACATCATCGATTACTGACATTTGTGAATCGTCCACGTTTGCATTGCAATGCATCTAAGAAACAATTTATCCTCCACCCCTAGTTACAGTCGACATTCTGCAGTAGTCAGGGGTATTTAGGGGCTCCAGCTCTGATCGGCATTGATGGGAACTCAACTCCCGCCTGACTGCGCTAGTTTTAACAACGTAATGTAATGACGCGACACCAAAAATACAAATAAGTTTACACGTAGTTTGAAGAAGAGACTGAACAAGTTAGATATGTATGAAAAAAAGTAACCGCTGTTTCACAGGCCTCCATGCTGCTTTCTACTGTTTACTAACCTGTTTTCAGGCCTGTCTGTGAACCACACAGACCATCAATCGATTTTTTTCCCCCACCGCTAATGTGCACGGCTCAGATTTAACCGCGCACGTGCTCGCGGTGTTTGGATTCGTACTGTCAGACCCAAACCTCAGAGCAAAAAATGACGTATACTGTTTGTAATTTATGATTATTGTGATGCTGTTAATAAAAATAATTTGTAGTTGCAGCTTTATTGTGACACTTTACACACACACACACACACACACACACACACACACACAGTTAATAGCCGAAGCCCCCAGAGTTGTGTCCCACATCAGTCGGCTGAGAGGAAACTTATTTAGTAATTATCCTCTGAGCGCAGAGACGTGTAGCTCCGGAGGAAGAGGAGGAGAAGAACAGGAGGAAGAGAGAGAGAGAGAGAGAGAGAGAGAGAGAGAGAGAGAGAGAGAGGCTGCAACTGAGCTGCTGCAGAGAGAGAGAGAGAGAGAGAGAGGAGCGTCTGCAGAGAGAGGAGAGAAAGAAGACGTGAGAAAGGAGAGAAGCAGAACAGTGCAGTCGGAGGGATTGATTGAATAAATGCGGTAAAACCTCGGCGCTCTGAGAGAGACGGACGGAGAGGAAGAGGAAGAGGGGGAGGAAGAGCGAGGGTTAGAATTACTGCTGAGTGGAGAGAGAGGGAGAGAGCGAAGGGCAGAGATGGGAGAGGAGGGACCGTGAGGAGGAGGAGGAGGAAGAGGAAGGAGGATGCGGTGCTGAGGAGGGAGAGGCAGGTCGAGGTGGGGGGGAGACGCTAAGTCGAGGATGTTCATGGGACGAAGACGGACGTTTGCAGCTTAACCTCATTGGCTGACAGGTGGCGGCTGCTCCGGCCAATCCCGTCTGACTCTGTGTGTGTGTGTGTGTGTGTCCTCTCCTCAGATGATGGGGAACAGCTGTGATCGAGGTACCGTCTCTTCCTCTTCCTCTCTCTGTTTCTGTCCATGTCATGTGACCGACTTGTCATACCTGGCTTCCTGCGGCATGTTGCCTCAACTTTGAAGAAGAGGAGCGATGATGTCCGCTGCGTTTGGGACCATCATCGCTCCTCTGTACCCGTCAGGGGGGAGGAGGGGGGGGGTGTCATGTGGGGGTGGGGGTGGGACATGCATGAAAGTTTGTCCCCGGCTTCCCCGCAGCGCTGCATGCACCGTGCAGCGTGCGCCCTGCAGCTGGAACTTGATCCAGCACTTTGCAAGATAAATGCTGACTGCTGCTGCATGCTGCGTTCACTGTCGCTCCGTTACAGTGAGCTGCCTGTTTCTCTCTGTGTCTTCATACCATCTAAACATCATGTGAACTCCACACGGGGCCGATTTCATGCCTCGCTCGATGGAGGTCGATGTTAAACTGTTGACGCTGGGCGATGATCGTGGTCCCAGTCTGTGTGGTCCCAGTGTTCAGCTGCCAGAAAGGGACTTGAATGAATCATTATCTAATAAACGGCAGCTCATAAACTTCTGAACGCAGCTGATTAACGACTGCAGGGTCACACGTTACTTTATGCTCTACTTTGTGCATGAACATTTAACAGATGGTTTCTAACCCAGTATGATGTCGCTCTGAGCAGATACTTTGTTCTTACCTTTTTGAAGCGGTCGTCCTGAGGACGGCAGCTGGAGATCGTTATTTACATGATCCTTTCTAAATTGATTCAAAATAAGAACGATGGCAGTGTTTCCCACAGAATTAGAGTCTAAAGCCTCGTTACTACGACTCAGTCCGTCTCAGGTCAGCTCGGTACACGTTAAAGCGGTTATTTCTCCACTGTAAAAAGTTATGAACGGTGCCAGTTAGAGGTGTAAAGATACGATATCACATCAGTTCTTTAAACAACGATATGATAATTTCTGATTTTACAAACTCTGCCATGATATGATTTTGACTGATGTGTTTCAGCGGCCTGCGCTGGATATTATGTGATGGTTGAACACAGTCTGTTCCAGAAGAAGCTGCTGCAGCTTGATTTTTAACTTTGGGCCATAAAAGATAAAAACAACACATAAATGATGAGAGCAGTGAAGCTGACTTGAAACTGACTCCACTGACACACAGAAAACAGCACATGGGATCAGTTAACCTTCACTTTAACTCTTTAATTTTAATCCCGTGTGTATGTCGCTCTAAAATAAAAACCGTAACAGCTACATCCTTCTATTGTTTTTTTTTTTACAGCAGAAAGCTGAAGTCTGATTTATGGTTGGGCACGTGACACAAGCGTCAGTCCACTCGCTACGGTGGGTTGGAAAATAAAATCCACAGTTCAATAAATACAGACACTGCTGATTTCTGCCTGTGGCGCTGACATGAAAATATTAAGGTTCAGTAAATGTCTGCTGTCAGTCAGCCTGGCGAGGACACTTTGACCGTCCTCTGTCCTCTCAGACGGCTGCCTCTGTGGACGGAGACACTGAACGCAGGTCGGTGGATTTAAAAGTCCTGTCTCCATGGCAACAAAACTAACGACAAAATGTGACGCTGTCAGCGACATAAGATCGTCCAGGTGAGCGACAATTTTTCATTTGTTTTCTTGTCTGTCGAGCGACACTTGTCAGAAGTCTCTAGCGCCCAACCATAACTCAGGCTTTAGGCTTCTGTCTCGTGTCATCATGCTGTACGCTTGCGATGATGTAATTACACTGCGTTACATGCGGTGGGAAACCGTACGGCAGCGCCAGAGGAATGAGTGATGAATTTTTCGAAACGTCCGTGCACTCTGCTCATAAAAATGAGCATATCTCAGAAAGTGATCATAGATATTGTCTTTATGTTTCTGCATTTAAAAATCTTTTTGATCGATATTTGGGTTTAATGTCGTAAATTCTGTTGAAAAAACACGTCAGATTTCTGTATTTTTTTTTATTTCTTAGACACTTTAAATACTTGTATTAATTATTCTAATTTATTGACGTACAAAACCTTTTAGCTTTTAGGTTGCACAGATTTTTGGGATATGAAGCTTTTGAAGATGCTCCAAAAAATGACATCAGAGTAAACAAAAACACCAGCGTAGGCACTGGGGGACTGTTGCGTTTGTTGCAGAGGTCAAAGGGTTAATGGCACCAACCAGCTGTGTCTACATATCACACTAATACTCACTCAACAGGAGGAGATGTAACGAGCATTCAGTCATGTTTTAGTTTTAACCTTTCGTTAGATTTGGGCTAAACCTGGACGGAGACTGTTTGTACCTGAAACATGCTGCCAGCAGCTCAGCCACTGGAGTCTTTCAACTCCAAAGACCAAAAGTAGAGCTAAAGAGATGATGATGATGATGATGATGATGAGGGTGAGGGTGAGTGTCTGCTGGATGTGGAGGAAGGCAGCTGGTTGCTAACGTGTTAGCCACGACTGTGTTCGTGTCCAGAAATCAGTGAAAACATGAGAAGCTTCAGTCAGACTGAATCATCAGTGTTCAGTTTCAGTCCCAACCTGATGCTTTGCATTTAAACCCTGTGAAAGGAGAACCTCAGGAGATCCTCTGTCACCAGGTGTAGAACGCCTGTCGTAGGTGAGGAGTTATTTTGAGCTTCCTGTCTGCCACGGCGCCGTCAGGAACATCCCTGCAGCGAGTTGGCAGACTCGTAGGTGGTTCAAGAGCTGGTTCAAGAGCCCGCTCGGGCCTCCAGAGAGACGGAGCTCAGATAAGATGGCAGTGGAGCGAGCTGGAGAGGAAGTAAAAGGGGTCTAAATTTAGCTTTAAAAAAATCAATGAGCCTGGATGTGAGCCAGCTCTGAGGACGTGACCTTTTTACTGGAGCTGAACTGGAACCAGGACGAGTCACTCCGCTGGATTTAAGACACGGAGACGTCAGCGTGTCGCTGGCTCTCCAGATTTAGTTCGGCCCTCAGGAATCTGTAATGATGGTGAGCAGGGAGAATATTAACGGAGCTGATGGGAGCTGTGCTGGAGGACACTGGACCCGTCTGTCCCTGACAGACAGACACACAGACAGACAGACACACTGCTGCTCCTCAGCTTCACATCTCATCAAAGAATAGCTGGTGTGTTTGGGTGATAGTGAAAGAATGAGCTGCACAGTTTGTGTCCTCTGGATGGATTCATAGACTGTATGAACTGATGACGGACGTAGCCACTGATTTGTGGACTATTGTTTTGAGGCCTCGGCACTTCAGCAATCTCCATCTTGTTTTGTTTTTTTACCATATTTGGTCAAGAGGATGGAGCTGTGGAGGATACGCCTCTATCCTGATGGACAGGTTGCCATTTTAGCGACTTGTCCATCACAAGGGAGCCTCTGAAGCATCTCCAGCATTCATTCATTCATTTTCTGTTATCACTTATCCTGTTAGGGGTCACGGGGGGGGGTGGAGCCTATCCCAGGTGACACTGGGTGAGAGGCGGGGTTCACCCTGGACATGTCACCAGGGTATCACAGGGCTGACACAGAGAGACAGACAACCATTCACACTCACATTCTCTGTCCAAAATAGAGACGTATATATACCCGTCCTCAGCTCTTTGAAACCCAAAACAAAAGTGTTTCGGCCCTCAGTGACGGGTGGAGTTCAGATCCTCTGCGGGCCAGAGACACGTCAGATTCAGATATTTTTAAAACATGAGAACTGGTCACGTGATGTGTCAGAAAGGTTGAATCTGCGGTTGGTTGTTATTGTTCCACCTGCACACATGTTGTCTCCTCTTCCACCTCCTCCTCCGCCATGTCTGAATGTCATCACCTCGTCCTCCATCCGTCCGCTTCGGCCTGAAAGCTCAGAGGCTGATGATGATGATGATGCTGATGATGATGATTGTAGAGAGGAGGAAGAGGCTTTGCTGTGGTTGATCTAATGCTGTGTGTCTCTGTGTGTCTGCAGAAGTGTCTTCGGAGCGATCTCCGAGGAGGAGGAGCATCTCCGGTCTGGGGAGTTCAGAGAAGAGCGTCGCTGTCGACAATCCAAACTCGTCACCTTTCAAAGTGCCGGTGAGTCTCTGCAGCTCCTTCACGTCGCGTCTGACGTTAAGTTTGAGTCGTGAGAAATGATACTGATCACAGAACTGCACCAAGGAGGGAAATGGATCCCCAAAATTTAAGACACACTGCTTTATTAAAGTACAAATCATCTGAGCACCAGTTGACACATGTCAGCTTGTATTTAATCACAGAGCCACGATGAGCAGATCATTATACAATGTCACAACCCTGAAGTTACAGTACCTTTGTTCATCTGCAAATTATATTATAAAGATAAACTTTGTCAACATCTGTTGTAATCAGATTAATGTGGAATTTTTACTTTAACTAGCTACGGCGTAGGTAGTGACGCAGACCTCCTGTCTGTCTCTGTGAGCTGAAACCATTTCCCTCAGTGGAAACTAAACTTTGATTGACTTTAATTTCACAGATAAGAAACAATAAACTGTGAAGACAATAAAGCCTCCACACACTGTGTGTGATTTATCCTGGCTGAAATATGAGCAGAGGAAATCTCTGCTAGCTGCTAGGCTCATTTATACAATGTAAAATGCCATAGGCTTGTGCTAATAACATTAGCATGTTGTATTTGTGGGGAAAATGTGTCCAGATAAAGACAAGTGTTTGTCTGTGAATGCTGCCAGTTATAGTGAAGCTGATTGGTGTTTGAAACTGTCTCTATGAAGCCATGTTTAATGTGTGTTTAATGTGTGTTTAATGTGTGTTTAATGAGTGTTTAACATGTGTTTAATGTGTGTTTAACGTGTGTTTAATGAGTGTTTAATGTGTGTTTAATGTGTGTTTAATGAGTGTTTAACATGTGTTTAATGTGTGTTTAACATGTGTTTAATGAGTGTTTAACATGTGTTTAATGTGTGTTTAACGTGTGTTTAATGAGTGTTTAACATGTGTTTACTGTGTGTTTACTGTGTGTTTAACATGTGTTTAACGTGTGTTTGATGTGTGTTTGATGTGTTTAATGTGTGTTTTGAATCAACTAAACTTTACAGCACTTCACAGAAACATCTGCTGCCCTCTAGTGTTTTGGAGGTGTAACTGCAGAGTGACACAGACACACCACCACACAGATATAAATGCTCTCAGCGGCGTGGTGATGTGCGTAGGGTCTACACACATGTATAAATCCAGCATAAGTTTCAGTCTGTTCATCTCAGTTTTTTTTTTGCAGCAAAATGTTTCTGTTGGACTGAAAAAGCGACTGATTTTATTTTCTAGTAGACTACCAACAGACTAACTTGTATTAGCAATATTAATAATTATTATAACTTGAAAATGCTTGGTGTTTGTGTATTGATACAATATCACCATGCAAAATATTGTGAAACAGTTATTCCTCACTCCTCCTCTTCTCATCTTGTTCAGCCTCACCTCGCGGCCTGTCATCCAACATACTCACCTTCCTTCCTGTTTATTCTGTGTCTTTTCCGGTGGGTTGATTCTGAACATATCTGCACACACAGTCTGTGATCTGATGAGAACATAAATCTGTAACACCATGATTCTGTGTTTGTTTATGACACAGTTTGAGCCTCGTGCAGGATGTGATATTGTTGAACGTGCCGCTGACTGTGGGCCTCAGCTGGTTCACACGTGTACAGATATTTCAGATATTTCCTTGTTGTTGTTTTAGACGTAGGCTCAGCACGAAGAGCAACAATGATGACATCACTGATGCACAGTAGCCAGACTTTTAAAAAGGGTGTCCTCAAAAAAAAAAACGTTTAGAGGGGGTGGAGCCTAGCCAGGACAAACTCTGAATGAAGACATTCAACGTTACAAATCAGCGTAATTCTGGCACCGCTCATTGCAGTCGGGCTTCTGACAACAACAAATACACAAAAACATGAACGTCCCTCTCTGGAGTCAGTGTTTGGTTTGTCCGCTCTGGGCTACTGTAGAAACACGGCGGTGCAACATGTCGTAGACGAGGACGTGCTCCCTGTGTCGATATAAACGTCTCATTGTGAGCTAACGAGAAACATAACGAGTCTTATTATCAGCTGATTACACACCAAAGGAAACACACTGATGATCTTATGTTCACTTCAGTCCGACACACTGGAGCTTTAAATGTCTAATAATAATATAATATAATATAATAATGTAGTGTTTTATATTTAGTTATTTGTGTTCTCACATTGTCCCAAACGTCTCCCAGAGTTGTTTCAGTCAGGGACACGTTCATTTGGTCACATTCACCTGTCAGTGACATCATATCCTCTCTACTCATGCGTCAGGGTCGTGTTTGTCTGCCAGAGGCTTCATGGAGTCACATTTTTAGGATAAAAGTTTGAAATGTTGGTTGTTTTAACCAAGTTAAGGATTTCAGTCATCAGCTGTCTGGATCTGAAGTTATCGTAAAAACAAGCTAAGCAAACGTTGGCAGCAGCTCGACTCCAGCTCGTGCTGTGACGACCGACATCAGAGAAACACTGGTTATTAACATGAAGCTGTTTTGTTCAAATCAGCGGGTGTGTTTGTTTCTGAGAGGAAGAGACCTCTGTGGATGATCCAGCTGAACTTACTGTACATTCAGTTTCACATGACAGCAGTTCATCAGCTGAGGTGAGAGTCAGTGCGTCTGTAGTTTTGAACGTCCTGTTAGTAACGAGGGTATCCATCATGTTACAGACAGAGACACTGAATTACATTTAAACCCAATTAAAACAACTCTCCATCTGAATGAGTCGTCGTGTAAATGTCTCCTAATGCACATAATGTGATTAACACATGACTCAGAGTGTGTAACTGTACCTGAGCGATTACTGCAGGTACTCAGAGTACTGCTGCACATTTCAGTCAAACATCAATAAGTCAGTCTGAACTATATTTAGCCGACAGACACATGAAGCTCGTCTCTGCGCTGCTGTCGACTACAAACGTTTCCTCTGCAGCTGTCACGAGTCCAAACAGGACTCTGAAGTGTTGTGATGGATATTTAACAGCTTTCAGAGGTCATCAGCACCAACATGCTAACCATCTGCTACCATGTGTGAAGGAGCCGGAGGGGACTCGTGTGTTGGACTGAGATGATGAGGAGGGACAGGAGAAATGCTGATGAGGAGGGAGTACTCAGATCCTTTACTGCAGTAAAAATACTCTGTTCCAGTCAAAGTCCTGCACTGAACATGTCTGGCTCTGAACCTGTCATCTGGTCTATTGTGGGCCAGAATGTGGATACCCGACCCGAGCCCGATGTGACCTGACAGGACCCATCGGGCTCGGGTCGGGCTGGGTTTGGATAACAAATCAGAAATGTTGCTCGTGTTCGGCCCACTTGACATGCTGCTGTGTTGTGCTATGGCCTGTTCAAGGGCTGGGATTTGATATTTACGTGACAACGCTTGAACACAACACAGGCTCTGCTCCAACTGAGTGTGTGTCAGGTAACAAACTGCGTCAGGTTCGGGTCGGATTCGGTCAGGAAAATGCATCCCGAGCTGCGCTCTCTTGGGCTGGCTACACCGTTAGCCTGTTCCAGGACTGTTGTAGCTAACGTTAGCTCTGGTGTCCGTGCTGGCAGCGACATGTTTAGCATTGAGGTGACACCGTAGGCTTGAAGTGCTGCGCTGATGAGAAAACTCTTTGCGCACAGCCATGCTCTTATCCAAGCTGCCATCCCAACAATCCAAGCAATGCAGTCTCTTCTTCCATCACTGTTCACCAAACTTTCCTGTGCGTCCTGTGCATCCTCTTCGCAGCTGGCAAACGAACTTTAGGTGCCTTACCGCCACCCACTGGGCTGGAGTGTGTGCATCAGTGTTACCAGGGTGCCAGAGATTAGGGAACTGAGAGCGGTGCGATTAAATGCGTTTTTTTTTTTTTTTTTTACGTGTTATTTTTCCTGTAATTAATTAATTAATTAAAATTAATGCGTTAAAGTCCCAGCCCTATTTCACACCAAACATTTGCATCACGTTACTCGTGCGAGTTTGAACACTAGAATATTTTGTGTTTACTCGCTTCATACACGCCTGAAAATCCTGAATCGATAAATGTACTTGTACCTCAGCGTCATACGTCCGCGGAGGATCTTGATGCTGACTGGCTATCGTGGTGCGAATTGGTCGCTGAAGTTTCAATTTTTCAACTCTTACGAAAAAGCTTATGATGCTAAATCAGGCTATTTACTTCATTTGTGCAGCCTCAAGGGAAACTTGCATCCTGGACTCTATCTCCCCGTGTAAACTGATTAAAGAGACTGACGTGAACAACAGTCTTTGAAACCGATCCAGTGCTGAGGGAGCCGACGGCGACCGCCAACCGCAGAACGAGCAACTGAACATTGTCACTGTGTGTCCTTTAAAAGAAGTTATTTTGACACAGATGGGCTCAGATTGTTATTGTCAGTGTCTGAAGTGTCTCTTTACCTTCAAGAGACTTAACGAGGCAATAACAAACAGGCCGGATCGAGGTATACGTATAAACTACACAGCAGACTGGAGTCTCTACGGACAGAGACAAACACTCGTTTACATGCATTATTGGCTTAGTCCGACTGGAATTGGACTATTAAATGCATGTAAACAGCTTAGTCCGACTGGAATTGGACTATCTGTAGCTGGACTAATACACCTAGATAATTGGATTGTAAATCAAACTATTGCTGCATGTATCCACTTAGTCTGACTGGAGTCAGGCTCGGTGTTCTGCACATGCACCACTTTTTCTTTCGCAGCCTTTCACCTGGAAGAAGAAGAAGATGCATAGCAGCAGTTCACAATAGAGTGGAGCCTTTCAAAGCTCGGTGTTGGATGTTAGCTGCTGCTGCTAATTAGCTTGTGCTAACACTCTGGACACGGTGCTTCAGCACTGCGTCTAATGGGTATCGGGCAGTTGGAAATCAGACCCTCAGCGCAGTCCTGTTGTCTTCCTGTGGACCTGATGTCCACACCGCGTCATGTTTTACCCTCCAGACAGCGTGCTGCAGTTGCTCTTCTTCTCTGTGTTTATTTATTGGCGGCTCGCAGACCAAGTTTAAAGGTACATGTAGCTCCACCCACTGTGTCGGTGTGTAGATGCTGCCCTTGTTACGTCAATGAATGGCTTTGTATTATCAGCTATAATTTTAATGATCAGAATAATGAATTATAAAAATGTCCCATCATCGGCCTGATGTGGTGCCTCTCTAATTATGAGAATAACGAGTCTCATTTCTTGAACTTAAACTTGTGAAAAAATGGGAACAAAAACAAAAGTTTATATTGTTGTTCAGTGTATCTGACGTCATCAGACGAGTCTGTGTCACACAGTAATGTAAAGTCACTGTAGCTGTTTGAGCTGGGGCTCAGTTTGAATATTAACTATTGATTATCCTCGTTATTGATTAATCTGCTGATTTTTTTCCTCCACTAATCGATTGATGGTTTAATATGTAAAAACAGTGATGATGAGCCAGCCTGTACCGATGTGTCAACACTGCTGAAGATGAGAACTGAAAGCGCTTCAAATATTCAGAATCAATCTGTGTTGATGGATCAGTATTTTTGACAGCGCTGCCACACGATGGATCAGCTGAGGAACGTCTCAGTGTCTTTAGGTGCCAGGTCTTAAATGAGTGAAGCTGTTCTTCCGCTCCTCTGTCAGTCTGCTGAATGTGTCGACAGCAACGAGGAAACAAACCTTAATCATCATTAACGTGAGCGTCAGGACGCCGACGTGCTGAATCACAAGTCAAACTTCTTGCAGAGAGTTTGTGTCGAAGCTTCAGAGTCAGGTCGCTCTCTGAGTATTTTTAGCCCCCGACTTCAGATAGTTTCTTCATACAGTAAATACAGACAGAGAGCATGCTGGGAGACGATGCAGCCTACAAGTCAGAGGTAACAGTAACGGCGGCAGTGAAGAGTCAGTGATGACTCTGATCGATCGACAGGATCAATAGCTGTGATCGGTCTGGCTCCAGCAGGTGGACACACGCTGGACGTGTCTGCAGCGTCGGACCGTCGTTACTCTGATGCTTTAACGGGAGCCAATGAGCCTGAAGGGAGTTTGTGGGGGAGGACAGGAGGGGGGAGGAGGGGAGGAGGACAGAGGGGGGAGACGGAGATGTGTTTGAGGATATTAATATCTCAGGAAATGAGGCCGCTCACTTCCTCTGCTCTGCGCGGGGCTTTTATTGTCACGCAGGATCTGATCGGTGCAGAGCAGCTGAAGGGTTTGATCAGCTGAGTCATGTGACCATCCAGCGCTGCCTGCTCACACACACACACACACACACACACACACACACACACACACACACACAGTGCTGCTGGTCTCTGATGGACTCTGGTGTGTTTGGTCGATCAGCTGTCTCAGAGCGATGACTCATCATTGAAGGCATGTCTGACCTGCAGGAGGCGCTGTGGTTCACACTGACGTCCTGTCATCACAGCAGCGAGCTTTAAAAGTTTACTCTGAATCAGGGCTGGGCCATGTGACGGCTGTGTACGATATACATCGATATCTTTACAAGCAAGATATACATTTAGACACCGTTTATATCGATATAGGGTCAAGCTGCGTTACATGACACATACCAGTGTTCATCTCTCCTCTGTCACACTCTCCTCACAGCTCCGCCCCCTCATTGCACCTCCCCAGAAATGTAGCTCCACGTCACAGTGACGCAGACCTCCTGTCTGTCTCTGTGAGCTGAAACCATTTCCCTCAGTGGAAACTAAACTTTGATTGACTTTAATTTCACAGATAAGAAACAATAAACTGTGAAGACAATAAAGCCTCCACACACTGTGTGTGATTTATCCTGGCTGAAATATGAGCAGAGGAAATCTCTGCTAGCTGCTAGGCTCATTTATACAATGTAAAATGCCATAGGCTTGTGCTAATAACGTTAGCATGTTGTATTTGTGGGGAAAATGTGTCCAGATAAAGACAAGTGTTTGTCTGTGAATGCTGCCAGTTATAGTGAAGCTGATTGGTGTTTGAAACTGTCTCTATGAAGCCATGTTTAATGTGTGTTTAATGTGTGTTTAACGTGTGTTTAATGTGTGTTTAATGTGTGTTTTGAATCAACTAAACTTTACAGCACTTCACAGAAACCCCGCCGCCAACTAGTGTTTCGGAGGTGTAACTGTTTTGACTTGACCCAAATGTCTAACAGGATAAAATAATGAAGGTCCAAAGGTCAAAGGTCAGCCTGACTTTGACATCATCATGTTTTAACGTCATATCTCAGGAACAGAAGGGGGGACATTTGGTCAGATACTGAATTGGTGACTCTAATCTTGAGACTGTGCTGATTGTATAGATCTTCTCTGTGTGTGAGGCAGAGACACTGGGCTGGTGGGCGGAGTCAATACAAACCTGTAAATGTCCTGCTCTGACTCCGCCTCCCCAAAGGATAAACTCTTGAAATGTAAATGACCTCCTGAGCGTCCCTCTGGCGCCACCCTCAGGACAGTCTCCCCACAGTCGGCCTGTAGATGTAGACGATGTGATGTCAGTTATTTCTTCTTCTTCCTCCTCGATGTTCAGCATCAGACTGAACTCTCTGCCTCCTCTTCATCATCCTCTTCTTTCACCCTCCCCTCCACACCAAGGTGACCCTGACTGACTTCCTGTTTGCCCTCTGACCCCTTCCCTTCCTTTATCAAACAGTAAATGATCCGTCCACACTCTTGATTCTGATCTTTGTTTTTATCCTTCAGGGTTTCTTCAGTAAACGTCTCAAAGGCTCCATCAAGAGAACGAAGAGTCAGACCAAACTGGACAGAAACACCAGCTTCAGACTGCCCTCGCTCCGGCCTGCTGACGCCGACAGGTAACTCCACTCATCCTCCTTTAAATAACGAGCAGACCGTGGATCCATCGACAGCTGATCAAAGAGTTGAGACTGACGATGATTCTGAGCGGAGGTCAGGTGGACCACTCTGTCTCACACTTACACGTCTCACCGTGCAGCTCGCTCAGACGTGCGATGGCCTCGTGATGATCCTCCATGTTTGTGTGCACGGCGGGCAGTTGGTTGACACTGAGCAGCAGTGACAGGCGCTCTGGAATTAAAGTTAATTTCCTGTTCTGGTTCTGCTTCGTCCTGTTTCTGCTCTCTGTGTTTCCTCCAGTAATCATGCTCAATGTCCATCTGTCTGTCTCTCTGACTGTCTGTCTGTCTGTCTGTCTGTCTGTCTCTGGTCTCCCTGATATCAGTGAAGATGTTTCAGAGAGAGAAAGGTGGAGGCTTTATTTATTTCTCAGCTGTTTTCAGGCAGTTGTGGGTTCCTCCTCCTCTTCCTCCTCTTCCTCCTCTTCGTCATCCTCCTCCTCCTCCTCTTCGTCATCCTCCTCCTCCTCCTCCCTCCATTAACCCACCCAGCCTTCCCAGCACTGACTGAAGGTGGTTTTACTGGAAGGCCGGCTCTCGTGTCTCCCTGCGCTCCACTCTGCTGTTGCTCACTTTTCACCCGTGCAGCTGTTTTGTGTTTTTCTGTTTGTTAAGAATCAAAATGTCCCTCCGGCTCTCTGTAGGACAGTCAAACGTCCTGATGATCAATCATCGAGCTGATCGGGTCCTGACGTGTCTTCTGATCAGTTTAATTGTCAGCTGACTCATTTTATGGCGTTTCGTTATGTTCCTTGTTGGTTTGCTGTGTGACAGCTCGTCTGTGTTTGTTCTTCTCTTCGGCACTGACGCACAGCCTGAAGGTCACACCTTCATCATTACATCTTTTTTCTTTTTAAGTATCTTTGGTTTTTTATTTAAGGTGACAAGCGTGTTGTAAAACAACAACTTATTTTTCACAGATCAACAAACAAGAACCCGACACAATGCTAACAATAAACAACAAAAATAAACATGTAACAGGAAAAAGAAATATATGAAATAAATGGAAATAAAAAAGATATTGATTGAAATAAATGAATTAATAAATAAGAGAATTAAAATGGAAAGAAGAAAATAAATAATAAAATAAAAATTCCATAAATTGAAAAAAGAAACAAAATAAATAAATGAATAAATAAAGTACGTAAATAGAAAAAAATGAAAATGGAAAAGACAAAAATAGAAACACTGAAAACAGAAACAAAATAAATAAACAAATAATAAACAAAATAAATAAATGAAGTAGTACATAAATAGAAAAAATAAAAATGGAAAAGAGAATATAGAACAAATAAAAACTGAAAAAAGGGATAAATAGAAAAAATTTAATTTAAAAGATTAAAAATAGATGAAAGAAAAAAAATGGAAAAGAAAAATAAAAAAGAAAAAATACAAATATAAAAGAATTATTTAAATAGATTAAAAAAGGGAAAGAAAAATTAAAACTGAGAAGAAAGTATAAAATGCATAAAAAGAAAAATAGAACAGAAAAAGAAAATGAAAAATAATAAATTAAATGGATAAAAAGTGGAATATGACTGAATCAACTGAAAGAAAAAATGAACAGTTAAATAAATAAATAGAAAAATGGAAAAGAAAAAAAATTAAAACAAATTAATTATTAACCAATAAAAAAATGAAAACATGAAGTTGTTACGTAATATTATCATTACATTTTGTCTTTATGGTGCATTTTGATATTTAAATTTGTGCTGAATGAAGTCACCACAAAGTAACGAGAACAAACTCGATGCACAGAGAGAAGAAACACGAGAACGTCACAGTGATGTTGATATTATTGTTATTATTATTATTATTATTATTATTATTATCATGTCATAAATTTCCATCCCATTAAAAGTAATATCAGAGTGATGGAGCGCTGCATCTGTGCACATGTGTGGACTTTATTAATGCTTTGAGTGTGTGTGTGTGTGTGTGTGTGTGTGTGTGTGTGTGTGTGTGTGTGTGTGTGTGTGTGCAGCTTTATAGTCGACAGAATGTCAGCCAGCTGGACAGGAGGATAATGCTTTACACACACACACACACACACACACACACACACTCTCAGCCTCTCTGTCGTCAGTCAGCTCTGAGCTCCAACTCCTGATGGACGGTTCGTCTTCTCTCCTCCGCAGAGCTCGAAAAGCTCAGCTCTCCAAAACTCTGAGGTTCAGGTAGGACCAAGTGTGGTGTGTGTGTGTGTGTGTGTGTGTGTGTGTGTGTGTGTGTGTGTGTGTGTGTGTGTGTGTGGGTGATTCTGACCTCTCGTGACCTCAGGCTGGTGGCCCTGGTGCAGTTTGGTTCCCCTCGTCTCTCCGACAGATGAGTTGTGTTTTGGGATGAGTGTCTGCGGAGCCCTCACAGTGATGCAGAAGCTACAGCAGCCTCCGAGGGACAAACTTGTTGTACAGGAGATGTTTCAGAGCAGAGGTGTGACCGTCGTCTTGTTCACTGGACTACACTGATGGTGGAGGTCCAGTTCATCCCAGAGCTGCCGGACGGGGTTAAAACCAGTCCGAGTTAGGACTGAGGAAACATTTCTTCATGTGTCATGTTGAGACACAAACTGTTTCCACGGTGACCGGTCGGCGGCTCCGAAATGTCGCGCAGGATTAATAAAGGATCTGTATCTTTACGAGAGTCTTTAGTCCTTCGTACACAGAGACGACTGCGCTTTGATACAGGACCAAACATCATGCCGCCCCGTGTGTGACTTTACAAAGCAAAGAGGCGTGGCCAGGCCTGAAGCATGACACGTAACATACGTGACATTTGTGGATATTTCTCTCAAATATTATCATAAATGTCTCTTAAATTTAATTGAAGCTGTGAGGCTGTACAGCATCAGTTTGTCTCGTGGCAGTGTCAGACCTTTATTTCTAAACCAGCCGACAGAGAAGAAGAAGAAGTGATGTACGTGGATGTCACATGATATACCTGTCTGAGGCGTTTACGAGATCACATGACTGAGCTGAGCTCTAAATTTAAGGGTTTTGAGGAAATACCAGACGGTTCATTTCTGGATCTTGAAAAAAAAATCAAACAAAGGCAGTTTGAGATTCTTAGAGGTCAAAATTAGTAATTTAGGGACTTGTGATATTTGCAGTGAGGGCTCAGGAGTCCAACAGGCCTGTGACGCGACATCTGAAGCTCACTGGAAAACCCCCTTCCCCCCAGGCCTGGATCCAGAGGGGGCCCTGGTGTCAGGATATGCCGAATCATCAAGGTCTCCTTGAGTCATTCTTGGTCTGACCCCTCCCCTGAGACCGCTGTTAGCCCCGCACAACACAGCTCCAGGGATCACAGGGACACGCAAACCCGACCACCAAGTCAAGGTTGCGATTCTTGGAGATCGCGGATACAAGCGTCTGAAATGAGTTTCCTCTGTAGGGTCTCTGGGCTCAGCCTTAGAGATAGGGGGAGGAGTCAGACATCTGGAGGGAGCTCGGAGTAGAGCCGCTGCTCCTTCATGTTGAGGTGGTTCAACATCTGATCAGGATCCTCCTGGTCCAGCTGGTAGGAGGCCCCGGGGCAGACCCAGAACACACTGGAGGGATTATAGATCTCATCTGGTCTGGGAACACCTCGGGGGAGAGGGACGTCTGGGGGGCTTTGCTCAGCTGGACGGACGGACGGACGGACGGACGGTTTAGAAACATTGTCTTATGTCATTAAACATCTTCAGATGTTGTGCTGAGTCTCCGTCATCCTCTTGGTCTCCAGGGAATTTTCCTGGGACATTTTACGACCTAAACAATTTATTAACCAATAATAAACATAAAGAACCAAACTAGTTACAGCCCTGATTATTACTCTGATATGTGCTGCCCACTGATCACCGTGACGACCAGCAGATGTTTGTTGCGTGAGATACTTTGACAGGCAGAACGGACGCTAGTTTGTCACTGACAGGCTCAGACTGTTACTCTGTTAGCCCCTTTACACCTGGCATTAACATGCGTTTTTTGCAATCTGATTGCTCGTGACCACCTGACAGTACAGGTGTAAATACACTGGAAACACATTGAGGACGTACTGTTATCCGATCAGCCAAACCACTTCTGAAGGTGGTCAGGGACGCATAGTGACCACATCCAACACAAGTGTAAATGCAAATGCGTCTCCAATCCACATGCAACAACTCCGTGGATGAAAACACGTAAGTGAGGTGCGCCAGCTGGACACAGGAAGAAGGAGGAAGAAGACAACAACAACAACACACACCGGGTAGCGACTGCAGAGAAAAAGAAAACACGTATGCTAGCCAAGGACAGAGTCACGGTGAGACGAAGTGTCTGCTCTCCATCTGGTCTAACAAAAGTGTCCATACAACAACACGATTTAACGGGCGGCTAACATCTTGTTGTTGATATGACGTTGTAGTCTGCCGCTGGAAATGTTTGCAGCAGAAGAAGAGGAGGATTTGACATCAGCGGGACGGAGCGTGATCGGATAGCAAACGGATCTGGATGTGGACACCAGAGACGTATATTAATACCAGGTTTAAATGTATGTGGTCAAGAGCTGTCTGATTGCAATCCCATCGCAAAAAACACATGATGATTCCAGGTGTAAAGGGGGTATAAGTGTCTGACATCATTATGGAAAGGATCCCGACAGAGATACAGCTTTGTGTTGAAGAGAAAGAACCAGAAACAGTCCTGAAATCTTCATCACCAAACCCACCAGACTCCATTATAATAAACAGTCGTTTTATCATCATTAAACACACTTCATTCAGAGTCGACAGAAACAAAATAAAACTCACAGAAACCATCTTGGTTCATCTTCCCACTGTTCCAACAATCACCAGCTCTGGTTTGGTTGAAATTAACCCTTAATTCACTCAGTCAGATGTGACAACATGCTGCCTCTATACACACTGAAATCACTGATTATTTACATGGAGTCTGGTGGGTTTGGTGACAAAACAATCTGAACCTGTCAGTGTTTTTCTTTTCTTTGGTTTTACTGTTTTTCTTCAAGATCAGCCTAACAAAATATATGGAGATGGTGTGTGTGTGTGTGTGTGTGTGTGTGTGTGTGTGTGTGTGTGTGTGTGTGTGTGGTCAGAGCTCAGTAAGTGCTTCCTCCTCCTCTTCCTCTGACAGCAGTGGATCAAGTTTCCATCATAATGCAGGAGACCAGCCCTTCCTGAAACACTGTGTGTGTGTGTGTGTGTGTGTGTGTGTGTGTGTGTGTGTGTGTGTGTGTGTGTGTGTGTGTGTGTGTGCCTGAGTGCCTGAGTGCCTGACAGTTATAAGAATATTTTCCTGCTCTGACCGGGGCGTTGCAGCTCCAGGTCACATGATCAGACAGGTTCGAACCACAGACTGTAAAAATAAAAACACGGACGTAGCTTCAGTGACGTCACACGCTTATTTGTGGACTCCAGTTTCGAGGCCTCAAGTTCGGCATTTTGGCCGTCACCATCTTGAAACCAGAAGTGACCATATTTGGACGAGAGGGTGGAGCTGTGGTGGAGCGAGGGGTGGATCTTGCTCACCGTGACCCCGCCCTTAAATAAGCATAACTTTGAGCCTTAATAAAAAGTGAACATCAAAATTATATAAAAATTCAGCCCCGTTACAGTCGTCACAAACGTTGAAATTAGCTGTAGACACTAAAGCTGTTTCTTGTCCCAGGCTGTAGACATGCTTATTTCTACATGTTAACATGGCGGTCTGTGGGGACCAGATTCAGGCTCCAGTGTGAGCGGAGACAGACGCTGAATTGCTTTCCCACGTCCACCTGTCTTTTTAAACCAAAACTCAATTTGAAATCATGTTTACGTCTCCTGCGTCGCGTCTCTGACCATTAAATCGAACAAAAAAGACATGCAGTTTGGTGCTGCGCTGCGTAAAGTGCGCAGAGGAGGAGCGCGTTGGTTTGTTATTTTATTCATTCAGAGAACAGCGTTTTCCAGTGTTGTGTTAACTTGATTTAAATGACTCATTCACGTTTTTGAGGACCCTCATCTGAAGCTGAAATCTGCTCATACCAACTAATTTAGCTCAACATTTTTAATCTCGTCATGTTGTTTCAAGGGCGTTTGCATATAGTGAACATAGCAGAGCACAATACGAATTAAAATTGTAATTTCTAATAAAGACAAGCAACATTTCTGTGCAGTATCTTATTTACACGAGCTATCAGACGCAGGAGCCACTAACATACTGATGAAGGCCAACACTTTACACACAGATTCATTCTGCTCACGCTTCATGAATGAGACTCAGTATTTCCCTCTGAGATGTAGTGGAAGTAGAAAGTAGCAGAAAGTGGAAATACTCGAGTACATATTTACAGTAGTACTGAAGTACAGTAGTTGAGTAAATGTACTTAGTTACTTTGCAGCCCTGGCTCTGATTGGTTGATGTGTTCATGAGTCTGATGTTGTCACAGCATCAGTGTTGATCTCAACTCACTAATCCTGGTTTACGTAACTCATCTGACACAGCGGGAGGATTACACACACACACACACACACGCTCAGAGTGAATTAAAGAGTGATCTCCTGAAAAGTCGTTCAGTGTCTAACAGTGACATCATGGAGGGGAGAAGTTAGCGCTCTGTTACCAGTCAAAGATGTTACTGAAGTAAAAGTCACAGGAAGTCCAAATATAGCTGCAGTTATTGTTTATCCTGCAGAGGACGTTGGTCGTATCTCTGCTGTGACGTCAAAACGTATACCGCCAGTGAGAGAAAGAAAACCTGCAATAGTAAATAAATAAATAAAAAGTCCTACATTCACATATAAAACAGGAAGTTTGCAAAAAAAGAGTCTTGTCAGTCTTCTGTCTCTGTCCATTTCCAGAGGACGACTGTAACAACCAGAGAGGAAGAGATAACGACTAAACTGAAATAAAACAGAGTTGAGCGTTACACTGTCTGAGCAAATAAGAGAACACAGGAAAGAAAACAGTGAAAGATGTTCCTTCATGGGATTAACTCAACAAACTCAGGTCTCAACATGTTGCAGCCATTGTCCCCAGAGCTGTGTGAGCATGTCCGTCTCTATGTGCACTGAGGTGACAGTAATCATGAGCAGCAGTGACCAGATGAATCTGATGTTCATTCAGAGACTGAGGAGTTTGTGTCCGTCAGCTGTTTCCTGCTTTATTTTGGAAAGTTTCTTCTTCTCCTGCTGAGAAAGCTGCAGTCGATCCGTTGACCTCCTCTCATTAACCCCTGACAGCTCCGTCTGCCCCCCCCCCTCCCGAGACCTCTCTGTAGTTAAACACCTGCCTTGCTCCTCGCTGCGTCACGCTCTGCTGCCTAGCTCCCACTCTCTCAGGGAGAGGCTGTTGCTATGGAAACGCTCCCAGAGGCCCGATGCGATTGGCCCGTCCCAGGACCTTGTTTACTGGCTGCTGGACTACAGGGAAGCTTCATAAAGGCGGCGGCGCTCTGCTCAGAGGCGCTCGTGTTTGAACGGGGCTGCTGCTGTCTGCGTGGAGGGTCGAGGTGGGCGGACAGTGGGAGCAGAGGGGGAGGAGGAGGAGGAGGAGGAGGAGGAGGAGGAGGAGGGATGCTCTGGGGATCTCCCCTCACCTGGCTCTGTGGTTGTTTTTCGTAGGTATTCCTGCTCTCCTGCCTCGCTGTGGGCAGCAGGCGGCTGTGGTGGCGAGCTCAAACACTCAGAGGGAGTTTGATGAATCTCGTGGCGTTGTCATGGTATCAGAGAACTGCGCAGTGCTCAGCGGCGCCCCCTGGCAGCGTTGTTTCATTCTCAAACATCCTCAGGAGCATAGGACCTGAACCTGCCTCACATTCATCTCCGTTTCCTTGTTCCTCTTGTCTTCCAGATCTCGCGGGCTCCCCAAGCTGAAGGAGTCGACCTCCCATGAGTCCTTGCTGAGCCCAGGCAGCGCGGTGGAGGCTCTGGACCTCAGCATGGAGGAGGACGTGTTCATCAAACCTCTGCACAGCAGCATCCTGGGACAGGAGTTCTGCTTCGAGGTGAGCAGGACGGAAACACACGAGTTCATACTGTAACATCAGAGACTGTTTGTGCCAAACTGAAAAGCAGCTGAGGAGCGAGGTCAAGTTTTATTTATTTATTTACTGTGGTCCGACAACAAGGACAGAGAGGCAGAGTTTGGGTCAGCCATTAAATATGTGTGAAAGCACAGAAAGAGAGTCTGAGACATGAGTTAAAACATATTTAAAGTAAAGTGTTGTATACTTACGGCAGACTGTACTTGCAAAGTGAATAAAGTGTAACAGAAACAGAAATGTAGTAAATATATGTGTGTAATAAGAAGTAATAAATAAAATCAATCCATAAAAAAGAAAGAAATCATCTTCAGTCTGAGGTGGAGAGAAACAGAACAGAAACACATTGTGAGAATTATCACTGTCGTATTTAAACAGACTGTCGCTTGTTATTAATTTCACTTTTTGTTCTCATAGACTCACTTAACACGTCTGTTTACAACCACTCACAGAGAAACTGCTTTTTAATGGATTTTCGAATTTAACAAACACAAACATTCTTTTTAACAACAGAAAAAAGTACGTATGAAGTATATATTTATGAATCTGTGCTAAAAGGTTTATGACAACCTACTTTCATTTTAAATAAAATGATAGAAATGGACCCAACAGTGACCCTTCAGACATGGTACCTAGACCCTCGGTCTGTTCAGACAGTCCTCTTAAATGTGGGCGGGGTTGTTGTCACTCACTGCTCCGTCCAGCACTGGCTGTATTTCCTCATCAGCGGTGACACAGATGGAAGTCTGCACCTGGTTTATGGTCCACAGAACGAGGCTGCACGCCCACATTTTCAGAACAAAATCCAACAGGCTGCAGTGAGAGTCTCTCTCCATGGGATATTTCAAAATAGCAGCTTTGTGCATTTAGTCCTTCTCAGGCAAGCTCAGGGGTTTAGTGTTGCTGTAGCCCACAGGAAGTGAGGATTAGAATATATGACCTTCACATAATCCGCTCCAAATCAATCTATATTTTTAAAGTCAGCACTAAAAGTGTCTGTCATATAAAAACTAAACTGATGCTCAAAGTTGTCACAGGTAAATTTAAGGTGTGCTGATGGATTCACGTCATCAACTCATGCATTGAGTAACATTACAAGTTAACGTTCCACCTTAAAAGTTGCCGGCAGTCGGCCCAGTGAATGAAGTGATTTTTTTCTCTTTCATTTTATAGTTGTAGTTTACTGATGTATGAACAGAGGTTACATCAAACCAGAGTGAGCGTCCTCTACTGACCAATCAGACTGCAGTGTTCACAGCTCCACCTTTTAGTACCAGATCTGTGTGCTAGGTACCCCAACAGAGGGGGGACCAAACATGGGGACGCTAAGGAACGCTGCTATTGGTACCACCCACAACTTAAACACGGCCCCTGAGAGGTGGATATCACCCCTCACCAACAACAGATGCTCCAATGTATAAAACCTTAAGTTAAGAAAAGAAGACAGAATGAAAAAGATGTAAACATGCTGCATGCACAGGAATATGACAGGAAGTAAATAAACAGCACATCACACACAGATGAACCAATCAGGACGGGTGGGTCGGAGTCGCTGTACAAAGGAGTATGAGGGTTTCCAAAGTCTCAGTGAAACAGTTTTAATATTTCTGTGACCTCACTTCCTTCATGTGATGAATGTAATGATGTCACTGTGTCGTCTCTTTGTCTCTCTCACCTGTCAGGTGACGTACTCGGGTGGCAGCAAGTGTTTCAGCTGCACCTCGGCCTCAGAGAGAGACAAGTGGATGGAGAACCTGAGGAGAACCATTCAGCCCAACAAGGTCAGGCACACACACACACACACACACACACACACATACACACTCTTTAAGAGCTACTCCCACTCTGCCAGAACGTCCTCACCCGACATCACTGTCCGTCAGAGGCTGTAACAGGCCGAGTTTTAAAGTCCTCCAGGTCACGAGTCTCCTCTTTACAGACATGCCAGATTTGTACAAGTCCCTCTGTGCTTTTTGGCAGGTTCTCTCATGCAGTACAAATGTGTTATTTTCGCCTGGTGTATTTATAATATTTCTGCACACTGGGGTCCATAAAGAGAGCTGGAGTTACATAAATCAGGTCTGACTGGAGAGCTGAGACTCTTGTTGATACAATGAGCCCAGTTTTACTCATGTGTGCTGATGTTAGCTCCCACAGCAGCCGTTTCATTGCAGTGAGGCCATTTCTTTAAATGCACATCACTGTATAAAATGACCTGCAGTGACCTCCAGGATAATTACAGCCTCATCGAACTTTACAGCCACAAACGAGAGACCTCGAACACTCAGAGGATGTGTGGCTTTCATAAGTATGTCCTCCAAACATCTGAAGCTTTGGCAACCAAATCACAGTGTGGATTTTTCTTGGTGTCTTAATGTGATGTTTTGGAGGGAATTTTTAGGTGTTAAAAATGTTTACGTTTAGCACCAAATCTGTGTGACAAATGGTACCAACCCAAAAACTCCTGCAGGTGGGAGTTTGATTCAGATGAGACAGATTTTAAAGTCAAAAGTCAAGTCAAAATGACCGCAGACGGCGTGTTGGCTTGCTGCAGCAGGTGCTCCGTCCCCGCCCAGCCCTCTGTTTCCGTCCTCACGGTGTGCCGGTGTCGGACGGTGGGTCCCTGCTGCTGCTGGCTGTATGTGCTTATGCCCCGCCCACACACACACATTCTCACTGACTGATGAATTGGCGCTGGTTATTGATATTATTGTGGCGTATTGATTATGATCACAGTCCATCTGATGCTGGTTTGGTTTCATCACTGTAGCCAGTATCTCACTATCACTATCCTCATTCAGATTTGAAGAAGCTACAAATTATATTCAGCCACAGAATACGGACACATTCACACTGGCACTGTTTGGTCCGCTTTAAACGAACCCTGGTCCGATTGAAAACTGGGGGTCCCGGTTCACTTGCAAGTGAACCCTGGTGCGGTTCGCTTACAGTGGGAAATGCAAACGGACTGTCCAGCGGACCAAAGACAGACAGTGACATACGCATAATTTACGGACATATATGTGATCTGAGAACTTTAAAATCCTTGCAATACCTCGCTCAGCGTCTGTTTAACCACAGCAGCACGTCCTAGTCTCTCGCTCTCTGCTGTTTTTTTCAGCACTGCTGCATTCGTCTCATGGACAGAGCAACATGCTGGGTAGAAAATGGAAGGGGATGGATTTCTGTTTTAGGTCCTGGTCAATCGATGAGCCTGGTTTTCTTCTTCCTCATTGGTCGATTCGGGCAATACCGCCCTCAAATGAGCAGCTGTTGTAACTGCGTGACGTTGTCCAGGTGGTTTGGTCTGCTTTAAAAAGTGCAGTGTGAAAGTGAACCGAACCAAATGAAGGGGTGAAACTTTTCGGCATTCCCCGCCCAATTGAACCGAGTCCCCCGGACTGTCCTGGTGTGAATGCGCCCTAAGTCTGAAAAGCTGCAAATCAGAACGCAAGTGCAGAGAGTTGTTGACTAGAGATGATACACCGTCTCGTTGTTGACAGTAGTTGTTTGTTTCAGCTTGTGTTGTCATGATCTTTGGTTTGAACTGGGCTCGATTGTGAATTCATGCCGAATAATGTGAACTCACAATCTCAAGTAAACAGCTGATGTGTTTAAATCTGCATCAAAATCAGAGCTGTCTGTGATGAAAGCAGAAACGTCAGTCTGTATTTATCTGTAAGTTAATAAGAGCCATTCCTCCAGTGTCTGTCGTCCACAGCTGATTCATACTGTAAGAAAACTTTCTCCTTCTCTTCATTAAGTCTCTACATGTTGATTAATCTGCAGAACGCTCCACCATCCACTCTGTTTACCTTCATTAAATCAGCTGCAGCTGTTGTGTCATCCATGTGATGAAGCCGTTAGTATAGCTGGTTTGATTTATCATGACTGCACTCATCATCTGTTTTTAAAGATCTGTGCTTTTAGCTGTAGATTAAGATGCTGTATCTGACTGTACAGTGAGGAGTCTCTGTCAGTCTGTCTGTCTCTCATTTTCATATCTGCAGATCCATTTATCTGATCTGTTTCACACTTGGCTGCTGTGTTGCTGGAGAGACGTGCAGTGTCAAATTCAGTGTAATCTGGACATGCGACAGGTTCAGTTTAGCAAAGCAGAGTCAATAATGTCTCTCTGTGTATTTCAGCCGTGTTTCTGACCTCAGGAGCTGCAACTCTCTTGTTTTGTTCTTCACCATACTAACCTACAACACATAAAGCGTTACCGCCGGCCCAAAACACCTGCTAAATAAATCCATGCTTTACTTTATAACCACGCTGGTGCGGACTGAGTCCAGCATGTCTCCTCCTACTTCTTTAGATTGACATAATGTTCAATCCATGATCTACTTTATAACCACACTGAGTTTGTTAAAGTGAGCGACTCGGACATTAATTCCTCCACTACGTGCATTGTACCAGTCTTTCTGAGTGCGAGTAGCCGAAACTTGAGTGAGTTCTTCAGGGTTGGATTTATTGATTTTGCAGCTTCTGGCAAACACTGTCTTACTCTAACTTTCACCCTTTCTCTAACTGTGAATGTCGGTGTTGGCAGTGTTAGAAGAAGAACTTTTTCTGAAGTAAAACTACTAATATCACACACTGGGCCCAGGTGTGTTGCTTAGGACTACAGATGCTCCAGTTTATCTGCTGATATCGTCCTTGTTGACTGCCATCGACCTGTCAGCAAATAAGATTCACATTCACATTAAAGCCCCGTTTCCACCGAGCAGTTCAGTTCGGCACGTTTTTTTCTGTCTCCACAGTGAAAAGTTGTGGGTGGTACCAATGACGCGTTCCTTAGCGTCCCCATGTTTGGTCCCCCCTCTGTTGGGGTACCTAGCACACAGATCTGGTACTAAAAGGTGGAGCTGTGAACACTGCAGTCTGATTGGTCAGTAGAGGACGCTCACTCTGGTTTGATGTAACCTCTGTTCATACATCAGTAAACTACAACTATAAAATGAAAGAGAAAAAAATCACTTCATTCACTGGGCCGACTGCCAGCAACTTTTAAGGTGGAACGTTAACTTGTAATGTTACTCAATGTATGAGTTGATGACGTGAATCCATCAGCACACCTTAAATTTACCTGTGACAACTTTGAGCATCACTTTAGTTTTTATTGTCTCTCTTGGATGACAGACACTTTTAGTGCTGACTTTAAAAATATAGATTGATTTGGAGCGGATTATGTGAAGGTCATATATTCTAATCCTCACTTCCTGTGGGCTACAGCAACACTAAACCCCTGAGCTTGCCTGAGAAGGACTAAATGCACAAAGCTGCTATTTTGAAATATCCCATGGAGAGAGACTCTCACTGCAGCCTGTTGGATTTTGTTCTGAAAATGTGGGCGTGCAGCCTCGTTCTGTGGACCATAAACCAGGTGCAGACTTCCATCTGTGTCACCGCTGATGAGGAAATACAGCCAGTGCTGGACGGAGCAGTGAGTGACAACAACCCCGCCCACATTTAAGAGGACTGTCTGAACAGACCGAGGGTCTAGGTACCATGTCTGAAGGGTTACCGTTGGTTCCAAAGGGACTGCACTGAAAGTGTTTGGTGGAAACAGGCTTAATTTTGTGTAGGCTAAAAGCAGGGCTCCAGACTGACGGCCACTAAGGCGCTCTGTGATCTCACTGTTGTGTGGTGAGACGGCGAGTAGCAGCCGAACAGGTCTTCCCCGAGATGCTGTCGGGATGAAAGGACGCAGTAAACTCACCATCGATGTGTCAGAGGACACATTGTTTCCCTGATGATGCTACCAATCTGTGATGACATCAGCAGGAGGAGTCTAGTTAACGTAACACAAACTAAATAAACAACAATATAAAAACATCACAATTAGCTATCAGCTGAATTGTTACTTTTAACATTGGTGTCAGAATCGGCCCCGAATTTCAAAGTCAGTGCATCCCTGCTCAGGACTCAAGGGAGCGTACTGTTGAGTGTGAAGATGTTTGTAGAGTGGTTCTTGAAAAAGCTGCAGTACCACAGGCCAAACGTCCGGCCCGTCGTGTTTGATCGGCGCTGCATTAGTCTGGTTTTAAATGTTATACAGGGGCGCTCCATTTTTACTTCCACAGCATTTCTGTTTTTTCCCCTTCAGATATCAGGGCATGCACGATGATCAGCTTCATTATGTGTTACTAGCAAAGTTAAAAACAGTACAAAAGACAAGCACATCCGAACGTCTAATGGATGTCTGGCAAAGTAAAAAAATCAAATAAGTCCACACACCGAGCGTGGGCTCGAAACATCACCCTGCAGTAAAATCCCTCTAAACAGGAGCTGCTCGGTGCACAGACTTTATTATTTTCAGCTTATTAGCAAAGTTAAAAATGTTTGATAGACAGACGGAACAAAAAACAAGATAAAGAGTAAAAAACTGTACAATAATTAAAGTGTGATTCGGGTGAAGAATTAAGAACTGTCACCTTCTGAAGTCAAACCTGCCTCTTGTTCAGGTCGTTCCTCTTCGAGATGTTTTAACGGAGGGTTGTTTGTGTTTCCAGGACAACTGTCGGCGGGCGGAGAACCTGCTGCGCCTGTGGATCATCGAAGCCAAAGACCTGCCGCCTAAGAAGAAGTATTTCTGCGAGCTGTGTCTGGACGACGTCCTGTACGCCAGAACCACCAGCAAAACCCGCCACGACAGCCTGTTCTGGGGCGAGTACTTCGACTTCTCCAGCCTGCCCGCCATGCACAGCATCACCGTGCACATCTACCGCGACGTGGACAAGAAGAAGAAGAAGGACAAGAACAACTACGTGGGCCTGGTGAACATCCCGGTGTCGGGCGTGACGGGCCGGCAGTTTGTGGAGAAGTGGTACCCCGTCAGCACGCCCACCACCAGCAAGGCCAAGGGAGGGGGGCCGTCGATCCGCATCAAGTCCCGCTTCCAGACCATCTCCATCCTGCCCATGGAGCAGTACAAGGAGTTCGCAGAGTTCGTCACCAACAACTACACCATGCTGTGCTCGGTGCTGGAGCCTGTCATCAGCGTCAAGAACAAGGAGGAGATGGCCTGCGCGCTCGTCCACATCCTGCAGAGCACCGGGAGGGCAAAGGTCAGAGTCCGACAGCCAATCAGCAGCCTGCTTTTGGACGAGTAGTTCCCCGCTGTAGAGGGAAATACTCGTATTTACTGTCAGAGTCAGATAATCAGCGCTCTCACATCTGTAGTGTAAAGGCCTTCGCACACTGAGTCTGTTTCCTTTGTCCGACATTGTCACACGTCTGAAAATAAATACAACTTTACGTTGTGTCAGTCAGGCTTCCACACTGAGCCCAAAACTTTTGTCCGTCATTAAAGTTTTTGCAGCAGGTTCCATTTTATACGTCTTATGCCTCCGCTCAGCCTTTAGAGACGTTTGACCAAGAATCAGAGGGGGAAATGTGGCGGGAACAGGGCGCACAATCATTTCATAGCTCAGACAGCTCACACACGACAGGTCAGACAGATAACTCCAGTGGAGAGAGGCAAAGGAGGAAATGTGTCTTTCAATTTTGTCACGTATTGCGAATTTTCACAATGACTAGAACAGTTAAACGCATCAGAGTGAGTGTGAGGTTTCTGTGTGTAAGGATTTATTTTCAGATGATGACATATTTAAAAAAACACATCCGAAAAGAACAGACTCAGTGTGCAAAGGCCTTACATATGAAGCTACAGTTAGCATAACAACTGGAAACAGGGGGAACAGCTAGCCTGGCTCTGTCAGGAAGTAAAGAAAAATCTACTCTGTATTTAACAGTGGTATCAGACTTATCATCTGACTCTCAGCAAGAAGGTCAGTAAGAGCGTATTGTTTACAAAAATGTTGAAATGGTCCATTAAAATAAATTTTATTGCATATTTATATTTGAGAAATATTTTCCCAGTTTTGATTAATCTCATTATTGCTGTGCTTCATTTAATATTCACCTGTATATTTAAGATGGAGTGGAAAAAATTGACATTATGAAGTTTAGATTTAATGTAATAAGCCACGCCCCCTTCAGGCAATAATTTTGTGCATCGACTGAGACATGATGATGATGATGAGGATGATGAGTGTCTCTCGCTGATTATGAGATATCAACTTTATGCATGTTTAGCACAGCCTATTGGTCGATTAGAATCAAACCTTCAGGGTATGATTCAGTTACTAACGTTAACATTTCCTTCTAGTTTTGTGACAATTAGCTCAACGGTTAAGGAGTAAGATCCATTTATGTGCCGAGCCACGCCCCCTCTAACATTAAAGACTTTTATCCCATAATAATGTTAACAAAATCTGTCTATAAAATCTCATTCAGTGACACTGTCAACCAATCATAGTGAGGAAACATGATGTCATCCATAGCAACAGGTCAGCCCCGCCTCCTCCCGTCTCCGTTGGCGTGTCTCCAGGTTTCTTTAGACGTATTTTGGAAAGTTTAAATAAAGTAGTAAAATGAAACGCTGATGAAATCACGGTTCACATTATCACTGACATCACTCACCGTCTCCTCCTCCTCCTCCTCCTCTTCCTCCTGTCCAGGACTTCCTGACAGATCTGGTGATGTCAGAGGTGGACCGCTGTGCCGACCACGATGTCCTGATATTCAGGGAGAACACGTTGGCTACCAAAGCTATTGAGGAGTATCTGAAGCTGGTGGGACAGAAGTACCTGCACGACGCACTCGGTGAGTCTCTGCACACACACACACCTGAACACCTGAACACACACACACACACACACACACGTGTGCAGGTTTAGATGCCTTTAATACCCGCAAAACTCGTGGCTGGAGGCGTTACGTTTTCTGGTTGTCCGTCCACACAGTAAACCCCATTTTGGTGGTCAAAGGTCAAGGTCACTGTGACCTGTTGTCTGTATCGTCTTAATGAATGCAGTATCTAAATAAGGCCTTAAGGGAAATTCCCCAAATTTGGCACAAACATACACTTGGATAAAAGGTTGAACTGATTACAATTTGGTGGTCAAAGGTCACTGTGACCTTTCGTCTGTCTCATTCTCATGAAACCGATAACTCAAAAAGGCCTCAAGAGAATTTCCCAAAATTTGGCACAAACGTCCGCTTGGACTCAGTGATAAGTTTTATTCAATTTTGGTGGTTGAAGGTCAAGGTCACTGTGACATCTCGCTTTTTATCATTTTCATGAGAGCAATATCTAAAGAAGGCCTAAAGGGAGTTTCCCTAAATTTGGCACAAATGGCCACTTGGACTCAACAATGAGTAACATAGATTTTGGTGGTCAAATGTCAAGGTCACTGTGACTTCTTGTCTGTATCATTCTCATGAAAGCAATAACTCAAGAAGGCCTTGAGGGAATTTCCCCAAATTTGGCACAAACGTCTGCTTGGACTCAACAATGAACTATTTAGATTTTGGTGGGCAAAGGTCACTGTGACCTTGAGTTTGTCTTCTCGTGACATCTCAAGAAACTCTAGAGGGTATTTCCTCAAATTTAGCACAAACGTCCAATTGGATAAAAGGCTGAACTGATTACAATTTGGTGGCCAGAGATGACTGTGACCTTGAGTCTGTCTCATTCTCATGAAAGCGATAACTCAAGAGGGCCTTGAGGGAATTTCCTCACATTTGGCACTAACGTCCGCTTTGACTTAACGATGAGTTAAATAGATTTTGGTGGTCCCAGGTCAAGGTCACTGTGACCTCTCATCTGTATCATTCTCATTAAAGCAATATCTCAAGAATGCGTAAAGGGAGTTTCCTCAAATTTGGCACAAACGTGCACTTGGATAAAAGGTTGAACTGAGAAGAATTTGGTGGTCGCAGGTCACTGTGACCCCACAAAATATGTTTTTGGCCAAAACTCAAGAATTCATACGTGAATTATGACAAAACTTGACACAAATGTCTAACAGGATAAAATAATGAAGTGATGACATTTTATATCCAGAAGGTCAAAGGTCAGCTTCACTGTGACATCATCATGTTGTGCAACATACAACCTCAGGGCAGTAATTCTAGTTTAAACTAAAGTGAACTTAATGCTGTTAATGCAGAATGCAATTATCGACAGAGTGACTCGAGCAGAAACCAAAATGTTTTTATTTCCTGTTGTGGAAAATGTTAATTTATGTGTAATTATATTAATTAATATGTGACAAATATCAGTAAAGCAGTGACCCCAGCAGTAGTGCGACTATCTCCAGACACTCATTCTTGTTTTAAAATATTGCGATGTTTGATTTTATGAATATTTTGTGGTGTTAATTCTCAGTAAAATAAGCAGGCAGACTTCACAGTGTGTCAGCAGCATCACGTTGATCCTAAATTAGATCAGAAGTCTTTGAAAGATGTTTTTCTATTATTTTTACGGACTGCTGAACGCTAAGATTAGAAATCATTATGTCTCCACTCTGCTGCATCATCTTCACCCTGATTCTGCTCAGATTGCATGTTGTGAAACATTTCAGAGACACCGTAACGAGACCTAAAATAGTTCCTAATGCGACAGAAGAAGAAGAAACTGTCGAGACTCACGAGACCTGCTGTCATCACAAACCAGGAAACATCAGACTCATCTCGTCGGCTCTCAGAACTTTATTATTAGCAGGAAAACTTCAGTCGAAAACACAAATATTTTCACCCTGGTTCATGTATTTATAGGTTCACATCTGAAAATAGATCACTTCTGACTTCCTGCGGTGCGTTAGGTAACACGAGTCCTCTGCAGGGTTCCTCCACTGAGGTCCTTTATTGTGACAGTCTTTATTGTACATGTTGAGCTGCTGCGCTATTTTCAGCTGACGTTCAACAGACGTTCACCAGTGATTCATGTCGTTCTGCTGCGTCACCTGCTGAACAGACACTCGGAGGGACTCGTTAAAGCTTAATGACGTGTCACGCTGTAAAAAAAACTGCTTCAGTGTTCGTGAGACTGCAGGAAAATCTGCTCCAGAATACCGATGGAACATTTGTTTATTAAAATGAAAATCAGTAATGGTTTGTTACTGATCACGCAGGTGTGTTTAAGGTTTTATTTGTCACAGCGCCAGTGTTGTAAAAAGAGAAATTTAAAAAGTAAGCAAATAAATAGCAGAATTAATACAAATATGATGACATCATGTTATCACCTGGAGGTGAAGCTGCCTCTCCCCCACAGGGCTGTAGGCTACATAGGAGTCTTCAAATGTGGTCTTGTTGTGTTATTGGGAGCCAGAATAGAAGGAGTCATGGCTCAAAACCAGCCGCCACTGCCCGTCAACAAAAACAAAGACAACTATGGTTAAATGTGATCAGACCAAAGGACTGGACGGAGGCCATCATGAAAAATGCTCACATGTGCAGCGCACACTTCATATCAGGTTAGGGACAAAGTATTTCCTGTTGTAGGGATGAAGAACGTTATGTGTATTAAGGGTTATCATGTCCACCTCATCAGAAACTGGGGAGCTATTAAGAGGAAGATTGGATTTCTCTGGAACGCTAACTCTTTAGCACATTAGCTAACGTTAGCTTCCATAGCAAAACAAACAAGACTGGCTTCCTGTGACATCATCCATCCACTGAGTGAGAGCATACGGGTCGGCCAGTCTGGTCCCGTTGGTCAGTGTTTACTTCTTCAAGCCTCCAGCTAAGCCCCGCCCACAAAAAACATCATACTGTTTACTAACAGTTAAAGGGTCTATACTACAAAGTCTCTATCAGTCACTCAGAACTCAACAGTGATCACTAATCAATCATTTCAGTGATCATGTGTGATTCTGATCAGTTTGGAAATGTAACACAGAAATGTACCTGGCTGATGTCAGTGCTCTGAAATGACTTAAAATGTGAAGAGCTGAACTTTGTAACTGGTAATTTAAGTTTAAACTGTCGTCACTGTCATTAGTTAAGTAACCATTAAGTGTGTGTGTGTGTGTCACCAGGTGAGTTCATCAAAGCTCTGTACGAGTCAGATGAGAACTGTGAGGTCGATCCCAGTCGATGCTCCAGCAGTGAACTGGCTGAACACCAGAGCAACCTGAAGATGTGCTGCGAGCTGGCTTTCTGCAAGATCATCAACTCCTACTGGTACCAGTACACACCCAGTACACATTCACACCTGTAGTCCCAGTACACATTCACACCTTTAGTTCCTCTTTAACACCAGTGCATTATTTTATTTCCTCGTCAGTGTGTTAGAGAGGTCGAGCAGCTCTGACACTTAAATGATGTTTCATCAAAAAAAGAAAACAAACAGCGACTCTGCCACCTGCTGCCAGAAAGATGCAACAACAGGACGGAGTCAGAATACAGATGCCTCCAGTGTGCTGATGAAGTGCTGACCTTCATCCTGCTCCGTTAACACGCTGATCTGATTGGCCGAAACAGTCTCTGTCACATTAATCAGCTCATCAGATAACGTACGAATACATTAAAATTATACAGATTATTTTTCCCTGCAGCGTTTTTACTGCAGCGTGTTTATCAGTGAGTCCTTCACTCTCTCCGCAGCGACTATCAGGAGACACATTTTAACATTCACACATTCAGCAGGGTTTCTGTGTTTATTAGAGGCTGATGACACAAAAAAACCCTTAAAGTTTGTTTTTAAAGTTTATATCTGGTGTCTGCTGCTTCTTCTTCTTCTCGTCCTTATTAATTTGGCGGTCGGCAAACAATGTAGTTGTGCATTACTGCCACCCTCTGACACTACGACGTTAAAACATACCCCATGTGGGGGTGGTAGCGGGACGCTCATGTGATTGGCTGAAGAGGAAGGAGACATCTGATTGGCTACCTATATCCCCTTGGTAGAAAAAATGCATTTGTGGATTGGGTGACGTCAGGGGAGTCTCAAAAAGATTCACACACGAATGCGCTGAGGTTCACAAAATAAAAGCATCTGTATATGAATGTATCAACATCCACAAATGTTTTGATGAAAATTGCATATATTTAAAACAATAAATATTTGTGTGCATCAGAAATACATTTGTGAAACTTTTTTGGTTATTTGTGGATTTTTTTTACATTTATATAAAATGCCAAATATATGTGTGTGCATTGAAAATATTTGTGTGGAGAGAGTCATTTATATATAAATCTTAACATGTATTTGTGAATCCTTCTGTGTGCATTTATTAATATTGAGACTAATCTAACTCCATAGTACTGTTGACGATGTCGCTGTTTATCGTGGACTCTTACAAATACAGAGTAAAAAGAAGTGTACAATCTTTGGCCACAAACAGACATAAAAAACTCATACCCTTAAGATTTTACCTTAAAATTCCATTAATTTACTCACCATTAATAATGTAACTCTGGTATTTAATGTGATTTAAGAGGATACATTCATGGATTGCAGTATATTCAGGTGTGTTTCTGACTTACAGTATAAGCACATTTTAAAGGTTTTTAAGAGGCAAAAGTCCCTTAAAACTGACCAATTTATATTAAAGCCATTCTTTAACTTATACCTTAGAGGACTGTAAGTTTTTAAAAATGAACATAAAAATATAGGAAAGACTTTAATGCTTTGTTGCCATATTTGGAGGCTTTTTGCCCTTAAATCCATTAAATCCTGGAGATACTTTAATCAGAAACTCTCAGTATATGTTGTAATGTATTTATTTATTGATTCATTAACCCCAAATTTGGGCTGAACTCCTGAATTTGCACCAAAACTAAAAGTGTAGTTTCTTTTCATGGGATGCCTTAAATATTAACTTCAACACCTTAAGCACCTTAAATCAACAAATGGCTTCATGACTTTCCCCTTTAATTCCACATGAATGTACAAATCCATTAATGACGAGTTTAAGGTGATATTAAAGTTAAGGGATTTTGGTTTTACGCATTCTCAAATATTTTAATCTGCAAATTTATAGGATTTTAAGAGGTTCTTATTCAGAATTAAAATATTTAATACAGTGTGTTCACACAGATTTAAAGAGAAACTTTGGTGTTTTCCAACTTGAACCTTATTTTCCATGTTTTTGTGTCTAAACAACTAATCAGATCGACAGGATTTAATTGTGTGCGCTCTGTAGGGAGAGCGCCACAGCAGGGAAACAGGCTGTAATGTCTCCACTCTTCATTAATGAGAATGAAGCTCTTTGCTCGCTGTTTGTTGCGTTGCTACACGCCTCATGTTTGTGCACTCTTTAGTTGAAAGAACATCAACGCAGAGCAGACAAGCGCCCCACGTTATCTCTGCTTTTTCACCACTGTCCAGTGGGGCCTCACTGAGGGAATTCAGAGTTCATTTGAACCAAAGCAGTTTGTGAATGTTGGAGATGAAGATGGTTTCTGTGAGTTTTATTTTGTGGGTTTGGTGATGGAGATTTCAGTACTCTTTCTGGATCTTTCTCTTCAATACAAAGCTCTATCTCCGTCGGGATCATTTCCTTAACGTTGTCAGACACTTAGCGTGACAGTCTGAGCCTGTCAGTGACAGAAACAAACACTGTTAGTGGACGGACACTGACTGAGTGAACAGAGCGGACACATTACAGCCTGTTTCACTGCTGCAGCCTCTCTCTACACACTGGACAGATTTAAAAACGTGTTAATCAATGACACGGAAACAAAAACATGGAAAATAGAGTCCAGGTTGGAAAACGAGTTTCTCTTTAAATCTGTGTAAACACACTGAATTAAATACCTTAATTCTGAATAGGAATCTCTTAAAATTCTTATTAATTTTCAGATCAAAATATTTCAGAATACTAACGTAAAACTAAACTCCCTAAACTTTAATATCACCTTCAACACATCGTTAATGGATTTGTCAAATATTTTACATTCATGTGGAAGTAAAGGGGAAAGTCACAAAGCCCTTTATCGATTTAAGGTGCTTTCAGTGTGTTTCGATTTTTTTTTTAAATGGAGGAGTTAAGGTCTTCAGATTTGGTTTTATTTTATATTACAGTTCCCTCTGCTTTATTAAATAGTGTGTTAAATATTTCAGACTCGTGCGTGTGTGTGTGTGTGTGTGTGTGTGTGTGTGTGTGTGTGTGTGTGTGTGTGTGTACTCGCATACCTTTACAACAGTGAACTTCGGCGTCTTTACACATTCACCAGGACCAAACAGTTATGATGGAAATTGCCCAAATTGTTTCTCACTTTGCTCAACAGAAGATTGTGCATGGTGGATCTTCAGGGTTGCTAACTTCTCATAGCCAAGATGTTATATCCACCTCAGACTGATAGATGAGTCATGAGAAATCAAAACTGATGATTTAAGACAGAAAGGCATGCAGAACAATGTCACCTAAGCCACGCAGGCTTTGAAAGAGAAAGAGAAAGAGCACAAGAAGCACACCTGTAAAGGGGCTTTATGTGTATGGAATTTCAATTTGAACTTTGTGCTCTAAGACCTTTTTTTGCCTTGTTGTATACCATAATTTTTCATCACAGTTTTCCTGCATCACATGTGTCTATCATTGTGTGATACAGTGTGTAACAATTAGAGCAGCAAAAACAGATCAATCAACAATGTTTTTTTTTTTTGTTCATCACACCTTTTTTGCCCTGATGTATACATGCAGCACGAGCGATGTTCTCTTAACCACTGAATAGGAGACCTGTGTCATTTTGTTCAGACAAACTTCAGGAATTATTTGCATACATATTTTTGGGACCATCTCTGTTGTTATATAGTACAACATTCAAAATAATATTTGACACATAAGGCTCCATATTCATAGTGTATACAGACAAAAGCAGATAATTACCAACAATGACGATTACGAAGTGAGGGAAAAGAATTTTCCCTGAACCAATTTATTTATTGTGTGTGTGTGTGTGAGAGAGAGACTGTAACCCAGAGACAAAGGAAAAAGTGTTTCCATGTTTAGTGTCGATGCCTGAGGCAAAGACAGAAAAGGCTCTGATTATTAACAGAAATGATTCTTTTCTTTCAGACGTGTTAAACAGACTTTAGGGGTCAGTGAATGTTCTCTGAAGCAGCACAAACCCGATCCTTCCTCCCTGCAGTGGCGTCTGACACGCTTCCTGTCTCCACAGTGTGTTTCCTCGGGAGCTCAAGGAGGTGTTTGCGTCGTGGAAGCAGCAGTGCATCGCTCGCGGCCACCAGCAGGACATCAGCAAGCGTCTGATCAGCGCCTCGCTGTTCCTGCGCTTCCTCTGCCCCGCCATCATGTCACCGTCGCTCTTCAACCTGATGCAGGAATATCCCGATGACCGGACGTCCCGGACGCTCACGCTCATCGCTAAAGTCATCCAGAACCTCGCAAACTTCACCAAGTGAGTGTGTGCAGGTCGACAGCGGCCATGCTGCCCTGATCAATTCACCATAAGCTTTCCTTTTTTTTGACCCTTGAAATGAAGTTTAAGGATCAAATGAAGTTTTTTAAGAACTGAACACGTTTGTGCAACTCTGATTTTTGTCCTGTTTTCTTGTGATGTTTAATGAGGCTCTGAACTGAGAAACAGGGAAACAAGCATCTGAATTTGGAGAAAACTGCGTGTCCTCTGCAGGTTTGGAAACAAAGAGGAGTACATGGCCTTTATGAACGACTTCCTGGAGCACGAGTGGGCGGGGATGATGCGTTTCCTGTCTGAGATCTCCAACCCGGAGACACTGTCCAACACGCCGGGCTTCGAGGGTTACATCGACCTCGGCCGCGAGCTGTCCGTCCTGCACGCTCTGCTGTGGGAGGTCGTCTCTCAGCTGGACAAGGTACCAACCAACCAACAGCTGTGTGTGTGTGTGTGTGTGTGTGTGTGTGTGTGTGTGTGTGTGTGTGTGTGTGATGACGTGCACAGGTTTTATTAATGGTTTTTATTAATATAATGTCAGGAGACCTTTTACCAGAATGGCTCTGAAAGTTAAACCAGGAGGACGGCTGAGAGAGATTTATGAAGCGCACTGTCATCACGTTGTCACTGAGTTTTCCCAAAACATCTCTTCCTCCCATGGATGTGTAAAGACACCTGGTTACAGCATTGGCGGCTGGGCCCCGTTCATTACTATCAGAGTTGCTCGGAGGCACATGAAGATAAAATCGCTCTGTTTCTATGGTATGAAATCACTGGACGGTCGGCGCCGCTTTCTACATCATTGGGCCCCCAGAGCAGGCGCAGTAGAGACTTGCTGTCGAGCACGGCAGAGTGTAGCCGAGCGGCAAACTGGACTCCCGGTTAAGCACTCCGCTAACTTGAATGGATATAAAATAATTTAATCTTGCGTCTCTCGTAGACTTTTGAAATGTTATCAGACCAAATGGATCAAATTCTGATGGTGAAACGAGTCATTTCATGGAGGTCGGTCTGTCAAAAAATGTGTCCGCCGATTTATAGACGTCTCTTTTTAACAATGTAAGTCAATGGGGAAAAGTCATCTTGGGCCCAGTGACTTCATGTGACGGACACTGGAAATTGCAGTACCACTGTTTGACTACTACAGAAATTGGCTTCAAAGCCTGGCGCACCTCCTTTTGGCCTGCTGCCTCCATGGACTACTTCCTGGCAGCTAAATATCAACCAGAGAGTCATTAATAAGAAGTTCTGGCACTCAGGACTGACTTCCTGTTCTGATTAGTCCTGTCACCAGGCTCAGGTGGTATCATGGTGTTACAGTATACCAGGGTATTAGAAATCCAGAAGGTATGATTTTTGATACCATCAAAAACACAGATGTTTCTCTTTTTATTAAACTGTACCGAGATGCTGTATCAATGTGAGGTTCAGACAGTCCTCTTAAATGTGGGCGGGGTTGTTGTCACTCACTGCTCCGTCCAGCACTGGCTGTATTTCCTCATCAGCGGTGACACAGATGGAAGTCTGCACCTGGTTTATGGTCCACAGAACGAGGCTGCACGCCCACATTTTCAGAACAAAATCCAACAGGCTGCAGTGAGAGTCTCTCTCCATGGGATATTTCAAAATAGCAGCTTTGTGCATTTAGTCCTTCTCAGGCAAGCTCAGGGGTTTAGTGTTGCTGTAGCCCACAGGAAGTGAGGATTAGAATATATGACCTTCACATAATCCGCTCCAAATCAATCTATATTTTTAAAGTCAGCACTAAAAGTGTCTGTCATATAAAAACTAAAGTGATGCTCAAAGTTGTCACAGGTAAATTTAAGGTGTGCTGATGGATTCACGTCATCAACTCATGCATTGAGTAACATTACAAGTTAACGTTCCACCTTAAAAGTTGCCGGCAGTCGGCCCAGTGAATGAAGTGATTTTTTTCTCTTTCATTTTATAGTTGTAGTTTACTGATGTATGAACAGAGGTTACATCAAACCAGAGTGAGCGTCCTCTACTGACCAATCAGACTGCAGTGTTCACAGCTCCACCTTTTAGTACCAGATCTGTGTGCTAGGTACCCCAACAGAGGGGGGACCAAACATGGGGACGCTAAGGAACGCTGCTGTTGGTACCATCCACAACTTTCACTGTGGACACGGGGCTTAACGAGACAGAAAGCGAGAATGACTGCGCCCAGGTCGTGTAATGGTCAGGAAAACTCTGCTGTTGACTCTGACATCATGTTGGTGATGTCATATGATAACTCAGCAACGTTAACAATTGTGACCCGTCCTCACAGATACAGACACTGACCTGTTGAATCAGAGCTCAGAAACATCAGGCTGATTTCTGTTTTTATATTAAACCTTTATTAAACCAGGAAGTGACACTGAGGAGTGTTTGCTGAGTGTTCAGTTATTGATCAGTGATCAGTGATGGAGTGTGTGTGTGTGTGTGTGTGTGTGTGTGTGTGTGTGTGCGTGCGTGTGTGTGTGTGATGTAAATATTTGATGATGTAACATGAATGAGCATCAGGAGCAAAGGTCACTTCAGTTCATTTAACTACATTAACACGGCGTGGCTGAACTTCACAGCATGGCCTGAACCCCCCCCGCCCCCACTCCTCCTCCTCACCCTCTCACCCTCTCACCCCCCCTCCGGCTGTGCTGTGTCTCACCTGTCTCACCTGTCGGAGCTCAGTCTCAGCATGGCTCTGCTGTGTTTGCTGTGGTTCTGTTCAGTAGGAGCATGTTGTTCTAGTTGGTTTTTGTTTCCATTAAGTTTCCCTCATGTTTTTTTTCCTCCTCCCTCCTTCTGTTCACTTCCTGTCTGGCCAACTCTCTTTGTTGCCATGTTGCTCTCCCACCACCACCACCACCATCGCATCCTGGTGCTTCCATTCAAACCATCCCCACACGCACACGCACACCACACACACACACACACACACACACACCCACACATGGCAAACCCAGGGTGAAAATTCCTTCCTGCAGGCCACCGTAGCGAAGCTGGGCCCGCTGCCGAGGATTCTGGGAGACATCTCTCGCTGCCTGGCTGCACCGACGCCCGTCCAGCAGCAGCTGAGACGCTTCCAGGAGCACAACTCTGCACACAACATCAGCGGCAGCCTGTCGTCAGGGTTACAGCGAATCTTTGAGGACCCCGCCGACAGGTAACCAATCACTGAAGAGAAGGTCACATTAATCGTCCTTTAACGGAGCTGAGGATGTGATGTCACAGCTCGGATGAGGGTAACGATCACAAACCAGCGAAACACTGATCTGAACGCAGACACAGAGAATCAGCGTTTCTATTGGCCGACTGAACACATCCTGGTTTTTAAACTCTGACGTGAGAGACATCACACAGCTGAAGTGAGGTGGAGAGTTTAACCAGGACAGAAGTGTAGTGTGAGCGTACCGTCTAAAGATGAAAGCTCCAGTGTGTCAGATTTAAAGTGAATCTACTATAATCAGCTGTGTGTCCTCGTTACCTCAGAATGACACGTTGATATCTACACAGGGAGCAGGTCCTGTTTCTGGCACCGCCATGTTTCTACAGCAGCCCTGAACGGACAAACCAAACACTGGCTCTAGATAGAGACATCCAGGTTTTCACATCAGCCACTGGAGTTAGCAGCCCTTCTGTGACGAGGAGCGTCTAAGAAACACTGAATATGTAACATGACACGTCTTTATTCAGAGTTTTTACAGCTTCAAATCAGCTGGTCTGTTTGTTTTGGGAGTGCCTGAAAACTCAACATTTTGAAAACGCGTTCCAGAGTCGAATTTTTTGGAAGCAGCACCGTCGCCGTTGTCATGTGAACTTGCAATATGCAGTTCTTCTGAAAACAGAGAGTTTTCACACGTGCTCATTACGGGTCCAGTCACTAGGCATGTGCGAGACAAAGTCGACCATCACAACAACAATGGCGGCCTCCCAAGCTCTGTTTGTGCTGCTCACCAACGCTTCTCCAGCAAAGACAAATGTTCGTGCAGTCGTTATTTTGTTTGTTGATTCACCGCTCTGTAGAAGGAAGCGCATGTGCACAGGCGCGCGTTGTTTCATCACAAAGTCACACTATGAACTCCTGGCCTGGCATGTACACTAGTGTTTTGGGTGATTGTTGCAGATCCGTGTGCACAGAGACTGTCATTAAAACATTGTTGTCTGAATGCAGAACTTTTTTCAAAATGAAAATGAGACATGATTTGGTTTTCAGCAGATTGTGTGCGTGTAAACATGGCCTAAGAATTTTTAGAATGTCCTCACTAGGAGCGACTCTTAGCACGAGGAAGCTTTGTGCATACGGCCCCTGGACCTTTAGCTATCCAAGAAGAAAAGGTGAGTGCACCGACAGCACAGCGATGGGCAGGTTTTAAGGTTTGCCGTGGTATGAAAATTGATGGTTATCATTCTGTGTGCATTTGCTCATCTACAGTATTAAAAAGGCAACCGGGTGGATGATCTGACCTGCACGTGCACATTTCCGTAGTAGTAATTCTGTAATGGTGAAACCATTACATTTTCTGACACGGTTATCGTACCGTAGAAATCTCATACCGCTGCAACCCTAGAGCACAAGTTAGCATGTGGTGGACGAGTCGCCCGTCCCTGACATGTCAAACAGCATCAGGGAAACACTGGTTAGTAACATGACGCGTCTTTATTCAGAGTTTTTACTGGTTTAAATCAGCTGGTGTGTTTGTTTCTGAGAGGAAGACACCTCTGTGGGTAATTCAGCTCCTGAACAATAAAGGAATTCTGACCAGGAGAAGTTTCAGCTGGTTGAAATCTGCAATCGTCACAGCTAGACAACACTAAGTCCTCCTGAATCTGACACTCTGGACCTTTAAATAAACTGTGCAGGATTTGAAAATGTTCCGTGGTGACTCCATGTGAAAGGGTCAGATAAGACATGCTCAGTATATCGTTGCTACTCGTGGGGGAAAAAAGAAAAATTAAAGCTGTAATCCACAGAGTGTGTGTCTGTTCTCTGCATGCTGGAGCTCAGACAGGAACATTTACTGCTGCCGGACTCTGATCGTGTGATCTGATCCTCAGTCTCTGTTCAGACGCTCGTATTTTTGCACCATTTTCATTGTTTCCTGAGATGCTGCCCCCTAATGGTCAACCAAACGTTACTCGACCACAGTCTTTGGTCGGCAAAATTTCAGTGGTCGTGAAACAAACGTGAAACTCTGTCAGGAGCTGTTCCTTGTCAAAATAAATCCAAACCTATATGACTGGACCATGTGAGAGTTTAATTTGAAAGGACAGACACAGGAAGTGTCCACGCTCAGCAGTCAGACAGGAGTCAGGTCTCGACAGATATCTTTCCCTTCTTCTGTAAGGCCTGTTCCTGTTATGAAATCAAGAAATCATGAGAGGTGGATAAACGCTTCTGCGGCGGCTGATAGAAATACAAATCAGGCTTCACTGATAACAGACGTCAGGCCATCAGCTGGCAGCTCTGTGAAGAAAACAAAAACATTTGACAAGAAAACAAAGATCGTTAATGTTTGTACAGAGTCTCAGGACGATCCATCCAGTAACTGTTGAGATATTTTTAAAGGCTGTTTTACATTTATTAACTATAAATAACGTAGACGGTGATTATTCTCTAAATCACCCATCACTTCAGATGGATGTCCTTCCTCTCGCTCAGCCTCTGGCTTCACTTCCTTTCAATAAAAATCAGACTTGAAATGTGCAGCAGAGACATAATCTGTTATCATCATGTCTGCTGTGTGTCGAATGAAAACCTGTCTCTAAACTGCAACATCCATCTGCATTTAATGAATTATTATTATTGTCATGTAGGTTTTCACACACAAGGAATTTGCTTTGGTGCACTGGTGCGTAGATCAGAAACAAGACGAGCATATGGGAAAAAAATCACAACAAAAATATATATTTTTAAAAGTTACTGTTTAAACCGAGAGTCAGAAATATACTCTGGGCTATGTGCAAAGATGTACAGTATTTATGTCGAGATTAAATGAAAAAATTTAGATCATATTGCGCGACACTTTGTGCGCCTATTTAAAACAATAACTGTTTTGTCATTGTTATGCCTGGAGGCATTACGTGTCCCTCCGTCTCATTCTCGCAAAGGCAGTATCTTCAGTACACCTTCAGGGTTCCTCTTGTACTGAACAATGAGCTGAGTAGATTTTGGTCGTCAAAGCTCAGGGTGACTGTGACCTTGTGTTTGTTTCATTCTGTTGAACGCAACATCTCACAAACACACCTTGAGGGAATGTCCTCTAGTTTGGCACAAACATCCACTTGGACTTAAAGGTGAAGTCATTTCATTTTGGTGGTCAAAGGTTAAGGTCACTGTGACCTTGTGTTTGTCCCATTCTCATGAACGCAACATCTAAAGAACACTTTGAGGGAATTTCCTCAGATTAGGCACAAACGTGCTCTTGGATTAAAGGTGATGTCATTAGATTTTTGGTGGTTAAAGGTCTGGGTCACTGTGACCTAGCGTCCATCTCATTCTGGTGAACGTGATAACTTAATCCCACAGATTTGGCACCAACGTACAAGAGTCATGGGTCTGGACCGACACGGAGCCAGCAGTTGTTTGTAGCTCCACTAAACTCTGAACCCGCCCACTTTTTTATGGTCCAATCCCTCCACCAATCAAATGTTCAGTTTCAGAAACAGGTCACAGTACAGAATTTGTGTTTCACAGGGACTTTCACAATGAAAACAATCTGTAATGTTCAGAGACGTCAGTAAATGTGATCTCTGAAGTTGTGTTGAATCAGACTGAGGCTTTGACTCTGACTCGTGTGTACGTGTCACTTCCTGCAGCCGCAGTGATGTCCGCAGCCTGCAGTCTCCAGTCGCTGATCTGATGGAGGGTTACGTTCGAGGTCAGCGCCCCCTGCTGGCTCAGCAGCATCCCTCCGCCCACACCAGCTTCTCAGACCAGGAGGAGAGAGACAACCTGCTGCCCAACGGTCGCAGCATCTCTCTGGTGGACCTGCAGGACGCCCAGAGTCTGCACGGCCCCACGGGGCCGCCAACGCACCACGAGGCCCCGCCCCGCCTCAGCAGGGTGGGCTCCCAGGCTTCCATCGGCCACGCCCCACCTCCGCCCAACTACCCACACTCCAACCCTCTCACCCCCCAGCCGGGGCCGCACCAGACCAAAGCCCCGCCCAGAGACGGTCAGCCGCAGAGCGCGCCGCAGGTGAGGCGGCCGCTGCACCCGTCGCTCAGCCAGCAGCGCAGCCTGCAGCCGCTGTCTTTTCAGAACCCCGTCTACCACCTGAGTAACCCCACCCACAGCCTGTCCACACGCTCCGCCCACTCGCTGCGGCAGGACTCCAGCTCCGAGAACCTGAGCACGGAGAGCTCGCACAACAGCCACAGCAACTCCGACGACTTCGGCAGCCAAGTAGGAGTCAAAGGTCGCGTGGCGTCCAACAGCAGCCTGGACGAGTCCGGCAGCAGGCGGAGCGTGCAGAGCGAGGAGTGCTCTACGCCGCGCCGACATGCGCCGCCAGACCTCCCACCTGGCGCAGCCACGGCGGTCGCCATCCCCCGCCAGAGCACGACGGCAGGCACCGCACACATCATCAAGGTGGAGCAGCAGAGCAGAGGGGCCAGGACGCAGCGCTCACTCCCTCACAGCGCCTCACTGCGCAGCAGCAGCAGCGCCAACACAGAGCCCACGCCCACCCCCGCCCACGCCAACCGCCAACAGGCCACCTGCTCTGCAGAGAACATGGCTCCGCCCCCGAGGAGCGCCACCAAGCCTCCACAGCAGGTACTGCAGAAAAACACTGTTAAATTAACCACATCTGACAAAAGGTCTGAATTTAAAACATGTTTGATGTCATTCAGAGTTCGAGCTTTAATAAGATCGAGTTCCCGAGAAAACAAAACGGAACAATCAATGAAATTTAAATTTTATCATTTGTGTCCCTTCTCATGTTTCAGGAGGTTAATCTAAAATTCTTCTGCAGGATCTTCAGAGTTTGTCACACAGACGCTGCGTTTCATTAGTAGCTCCACTTCCCATCAGCCCTCTGTGTTATGTCACAGCTTATGTCGCACAGAGGCCGATCGGAGAGCGAAGGGAAAGTGGGCGGGGGATTTAAACAGAACGCTTCACATTCACCCCGACTATCAAGGGTCCACCGTCAGTGCTTTTCATGTTTACAGTTCATCAGACACGTGCAGCCTCCGGTCTGTGAGGTGACGGCGTTTATATTGGCGGATAATCCCAATATATCGTGATTATCATTATTATCTGCTTCACGCTCTGACTCAGACATTTCTGTTTGTGATCTGTGTGATTATTAATAACTATATTATCAATATGAGTTTATAACAGATTATAAAACAGCTCATTTTTCATGCATCTTCGGATGATGATGGAACAAAGACATCACACAGCAGAACAACAATCAAAGTAAATAAGTGTTATTAATGATGTGACATTTTTCAGTTCACCTGTTCAGTGCTGTGTAGAAGTTTTAAGCAGGTGTGGAAAATGCTGTAAAGTAAGAACGCTTTCAAAAATATGAAGTTTTAATTATTTATTTTTTTATCAACTATCAAAATGCAAAGTGAGCGAACAGCAGAAAAATCTAATCAAATCAATATTTGGTGTGACCACCCTTTGGCTCCAACACAGCATCAGTTCTTCCAGGTACACCTGCACACAGTTCTTGGAGGAACTCTGCAGGTAGGTTGTTCCAAACATCTCGGAGAACCAACCACAGATCTTCTGTGGGTGCAGGCTGCCTCAGATCCGTCTGTCTTTACACTGAAGATAGTTCCTGATGACATCGGCTGTACGTTCGGGGTCGTATTTTGGGGCCAATCAGACTGCATGATGGAGGAGTATCTGCCTGTATCTCTGAGCACTGAGGACGCCATGAATCCTGACCAAAGGAACCTCCACCGTGCGTCACTGTGGCCTGCAGACGCTCATTATTGTAGCGCTCTCTCCAGCCCTTCAGCCAACACACCGCCAAATATTTCACATTTTGACTCATCAGTCCAGAGCACCTGCTGCCGTCTTTCTGCGCCCCACTTCCTGTTTTCCCGCAGAGTTGAGTCGCTTGGCGTGTTTCCACGTCGGAGGTTCGGCTTTTTGGCCGCAGTTCTTCCATGAAGACCACCTCTGGCCAGACTTCTGCGGACAGTAGATGGATGTACCTGGGTCCCACTGGTTTCTGCTGGACATCTCCTGACTTCAAAGGGAAGAAGCATCGTGTGTCTTTCACCTGCTGCACCAAGTTTCCTTGGCCGACCACTGCGTCTACGCTCCTCAACACTGCCCGTGTCTTTGTGCTCCTTTAACAGCAAATGTTGAAACCCCAGTGTGCTCGGAGGACTTTGCCTGGGACAGACGCTGCTGATGCAGTGTAGCCACCTTGTGTCTCGTCATGGTGGACGACCTGTGACAGCCTCACCTTGGCAGCAGAGTTTGGCTGCTCCTCTCCCAGTTTGAAGCCTCCTACACAGCTGTTTCTGTTTCAGTTCATGACTGTGTTTCAGCCCACACATGAACCTGATGATCATCAGCACCTGTTTGGTGTAACTGGTTAATCACACACCTGACTATGATCCTACAGAATCCCTACCTGTGTGCAGGTGTACCTGGAAGAACTGATGCTGTGTTGGAGCCACAGGGTGGTCACACCAGATATTGACTTGCTTTAGATTTTTCTTCTGTTCGCTCACTTTGCATTCTGTGAATCGATAAAAATAAACATTTAAACTTTATGTTTTACTTGATATTTATTTTTATGTATTCATACAAAGGTTTTATAAAACGTAGTGAATCCTGTCAAACTGTGGGAGCCCTGTTTGGGTCTCTGAGCGCGCTCTGGTTTTAATGAGGTAATCAAACATTTGGTGCAGGTGTCACAGTGTGTGATGATGTCACTGGTATGTGTGCGCGCAGGTGGCGTCTCCGGTAGAGGCGGTGGCGATGTCTCCAGTGGAGCGGACGGCAGCCTGGGTGCTCAACAACGGCCAGTACGAGGAGGAGGAGGAGGAGGGAGGGGAGAGGAGCCAAGAGGAGGGCAGGAACACTGAGAAGGTAGCACACACACCTGGACAGGTGTTCACCTGACCGACCACTGCCACTGTGTGGTGGTAGTCTGTCTGTCTATCTGTCTCTCTGTCTCAGCACACTGAGCTGAGACATGCAGAGACTCTGATACAAACCTGTAAATACAGTGTTTCGTGTTGTTCATGCCATAGTAATCCCATCCTCCTCCTCCTCCTCCTCCTCCTCCTCCCCTCAGTATGAGCTGGAGATCTCCCGGCTGAAGGAGCGTCTGCGGGTGTCTGGGCGGCGTCTGGAGGAGTACGAGCGGCGTCTGCTGGCTCAGGAGCAGCAGATGCAGAAGCTGCTGCTGGAATACAAACACCGTCTGGAGGACAGCGAGGAGCGGCTGAGGAGGCAGCAGGAGGAGAAGGACAGCCAGATGAAGAGCATCATCTGCAGGTAGGGACAAGCTCCGCCCCTCTGGGCTACACAGCGTGGGAAAACAAACACACCTGGGCACTGCAGACAAACTGCTGCTGTGCTGTCAGTGATGCTGAGTAATGTACGGAGGAGTTTTTCTGTCAACACCAAAACAGCTTCATTGTTTTTATGAGTGACCTTCTTTTTAACAATCTCAGAGGCTATTTTACGCACATTTCCTATCAATGTGACGCTGTTTTGGGAACGTGTAGTTGACACTGCAGGGAACATTTTACGGGACATTTTCAGAACATCTTGAAACTATTTTGGGAACATTTTGACACTGAGAGCAAAGTGGGACTGTTTTTTTATGACATTTACAGAACCTTGTTGACAGTTTGGGAACCTTTTTAATAACAATTTAGGCAATTTTTTTCTTAGCATTTAACACTATTTTGGGAACAGTTTGATAACAGTTTGGAAACCTTTTTTGGGGAGGTAACGTTGACACTGTGGAAACATTTAAATGACATTCAGGGACATTATCTGAACATTTCAACACTGTTTTGGGAACATATCGTTGACACTTTAGGAACATTTTACAGGACATTAGGGACATTTTCAGAACATCTTGAAACTATTTTGGGAACATTTTGACACTTTAAGAGCAAAGTGGTGCCATTTTTTTACGACATTTACAGAACCTTGTTGACAGTTTGAGAACATTTATAATGACATTTTAGGCACATTTTCGTTCTGATGCTATTTTGGGAACATTTTAAATAACAATTTTGGCATTTTTTTGAACAGCTGATGGCAGCTATTTTGGGAACTTTTTGATGAGATTTTAAGATTCTTTTAGGCAAACATTTTGCCATTTTTTGGGAACATTTTACAGGCAGTTTGGGAACAATTTAACATTATTGTGAGAGCAAAGTGGGGCCGTTTTGTAAACTTTTTGATGACATTTACAAAGCATTGTTTACAGTTTGGGAACATTTTACACAATTTTTTTCTTAACGTTTGACGCTATTTTAGTAACAAGACAGTTTGGGAACCTTTTTTTGACATTTTGGGAACATTTTCATGACAGAATGTAAAGTTTTTTTATATTTTGGTAACATGTTGACATTGAACACATTTGAATTACATTTCAGGGACATTATCTGACAATTTAAACACTATTTTGGAACCTTTTTTTGACATTTTGGCAACTTTTTGATGACATTTTGGGAACATTTTGAGGGCATATCAATGACATGTTTTGAACACTTGGACATTGTTTTGGGAACATTTTGTTGACATTTTGATGATATTTTCAGAACATTTTGAGACTTTTCGGGAACATTTTGTTGACATTTGGGAACGGCTGATTACAGTTAAACTTAAGTACATTTTTAATAATTGTGTGTGTGTGTGTGTGTGTGTGTGTGTGTGTGTGTGTGTGTGGTCAGGCTGATGGCGGTGGAGGAGGAGTTAAAGCGGGACCACGCAGAGATGCAGGCGGTGATTGAAGCCAAACAGAAGATCATTGACGCTCAGGTACAACATCACACCTGCAGACACACCTGTATCTACTTCCACACAGTGTTAACGAAGCTCTGGATACCAACTTCCTGTTAGTTTTAAATGACATTCAGTGAAACATGAAATGGTTTCCTGTGCAGCAGCTTTAACCTCCACTGCTGTCACACAAACAAACTGTTGATGGTTCCTCAGCAGCCGTCTGTGAGCTTCACTTTTAGTTCTTCTTCTCTGCCTCTCATCGTCTCTTCACTGATTTCAGGTCAGTAACGGATGTGAAATAAACCAATCAGGCAAGTAGTGACTGTAGTCCCTCCCCCTCCCTCACCCCCACCAAACCACGCTGTTTTTAGAAGTAAAAAAATAAAAATAAAAAATCCGCCGTCAACAACGAGCGCCATCACACCTGAGCAGCCAGTCGCAGAGCAGATGTGTTTCATAGTGTTGCTACTGTAAGAACAAGCATCAGCAGATTTTAACAAACTATTGTTTAACAAACTTATGTCTCTTTAGAGACGTTCAACACGCACTCAGTGTCCACTTTATTAGGTACACCTACTGTAGCTAAACTCAACATTGACAAAATGTCATCAAAACATTATCACCATGTTCAGAGGATGTCTCAAAATGTTCCCAAATGTAAAAATATAATCACAATGTTGCCAAATGTTTTAAAAATGTCCCTAAAATGTTCAAAAAATGTTATGAAAATGTTTGAAACATGACCCAGACAATCAAATACAATCAAAAGGTTCCGTAAATGTGCCAAAAAATTCCCTAAAATTTTTCAGAATGTTCTAAAAAAAAAAAAAGGGGGGCCTTCTAAAATGTTACAGAAATATTTGTAAAATTGCGTCAAAATGTTCCCAAAATGTCTCCAAAAATGTCCTTAAAACGGACGATGTTTCTAATGACCAACAAAGGATTTTCTGCAGCGCTGTTGTGTCGTGCTGACCAACAGTAAAAACTGGGCACCGAGTGCAAATACAATTTATCTTGATTTTTGAAGACACGTTTGTTAATTTGCCAAATATTTTTCGTTATTGTGTAAGTTAATGTTAGTTATGGACCCCGTCTGTATTTTTCAATGATTGCATGTTGTTGTCTGAACAGTGACATTAACTGCAGACAGCGAGAAAAACAGCTCATTAACAATCACTCGTTAAGTTTCTGATTTTACTTAATAATGATTAGCAGTGTTGCTGAACTGAAGTTCAGTCGCAGACACACAGAGGTCACTGTTTAGTTTGAAGTTAGAATAATTCTGATGCACCATCGTCATTTCTTCATTTTTGAATCAGTGTCTCTGTCGTAAGTTGGCTGTTTAACTTTTCTGTGCTGAGACTAACTGTAGAGTTGGGGACATTTTCCCAACATGTGAGTGCTAGTTTGGGAACACGTTGACATTTTGAGAACATTTTTATGACATTTCAGGGACGTTTTCAGAACATTTTGAAACTATTTTGAGAACATTTTGATGCCATTTTGAGAGCTAATCGTGCCATGTTGTTAACTTTTTGATGGCATTTACAGAATATTGTTGGCAGTTTGGGAACTTTTTTCATAACATTCTTTTTCTTATTTTCCTAACATTTGACACTATTTTGGGAGTAGTTTGGGAACATTTGGGAATATTTTTCGCCATTTCAGGGACATTTCCAGAACATTTTGACACTATTTTGGGAACATTTTGATGACAGATTGGAAACCTTTTTTGACATTTTGGTAATATGTAGACAATTTGGAAACATTTAAATGATATCTCAGGCACATTATCTGAACATCTAGACATTATTTTGGGAACATAATGCTGACATTTTTTGAAAGGTGTGATTACAGGTTAAGGAACATTTTGATGACTGTTTGGAAACCTTTTGTGATATCTGCGAACATGTTGACACTTTGGAAACATTTAAATAACATTCAGGGAAATTATCTGAACATTTCGTCACTATTTTGGGAACAGTGTGATTACAGTTTGGGAAGCTTTTTTTAAGCTTCGGGAAATTTGTGATGACTTTTTTTGAACATTTTGTTGACAGCTTGGAAACATTTTCGAGACATTTTCAGAACACTCTGGTGCTACTTTTGGGAACATGTTGACATTTGGGAACTTTCTGATGACATTTTGAGAATATTGTAGACATTTCTTTTGTGAACATTAACTGTCGCTAACAGCTGATACACATACTGATACTGATGTATCTGTAACGGCGTCGGCAGAGTTGAGGTCATCGGAAGGTGAATTTATATTTGCAGCGTCAGTTTAAGTCTCACGGCGACGCGTCTGGATTCTTCGGGCTGCTGGTGTTTTGGTGTGTGGCGCTCTGAGCTGGTTTTATTTCTGTTTGGCTGCCGCCCCCCTCCCCTCCCTTCCCTTCACCCCCCCCCCCCACACATGAAGCACCAGTTCACTCTCTTTAAAAATGAAACGAGGCGACAGAAGGTTTAATGAGAGACGACCTGTCGGACTGCTCAGGTTCACTCAGCAGGTGAATCAAACATTCACACTCTGACTCCAGATTGGTTTGACTTCCTGCTGAAAAACTGCGGCAGAGCTTTAATCTCACTTTGGTTTTGGTTTTGTTGTGTTCAGTTTTTTTTTTTTTTGGCTGTTTCTTTTTTCTGCTGCTGCCTTCAACGTTTTCGAAACGTTTTTACGGTTTCATTCTGTCGGGTCAAAGACACATCACAACTGTGTTCCCTTTATATTTAACCTTAAAATTCTATTAACGTGATGTCATACAGGTCTTAAGGGATTTTGAAGGGGTAATTAATGAATTAGCAAATATGAATATGAACCCTTTAAAAGTGTACGAGTCCCTTAAAATTGCTGTCCCTGAATTTTTTACCTTCCGAGGACTTTAATTTCTCAATTACAGTGAGAATAAATTCAGGGGTGATTTTTAAGGGCTTTTCATCAGTTAGATCAAAGAAATAATTCTTTAAAAACCCATTAATTTATCCATTCATTAATCCCAAATTTGGGGCAAACTCTTCAATCTGTACCTTAAAAAACTTATTAAAAACTCAACGTACAAATTAAGAATTACATATGATGGTTTTTTTTAAACAGTTTTTACTCTTTCCCTACTAATACATTAAGAAACCCTTTAGAAACCCTTTAAACCCCTCATATTCCAATCCATTAATGAAGATAACCCCAAACAAAACCAAATCCCTTGACTTAAATACTGTAACACTTAACTTTAAACTGGTCATTAAACATCTTAAAGTTTAAATCCCTTTGTTCATGTTTGAAAAGTTTCTGCATTTTTCAAGCAAAGGTGACGATTAAAAAACACTTAATATAATCCATTTATTTATAAGAACCCTGAATTTGCAGCTTACTTTTTTAACTTACAGAATTATCTGTTATGTTACTGTATACATTTTAGGGACCCTTACCCTTTTAAAAAAAACCCTTAATTATAAAACACATTAATGTTTCCAGTAATTTCTCTTAGTTTGGGTAAACCTGTCAAATCTCTAAATACTGAATTACAGAAAATTTAATTAATCTGCTGCTGAAAATATTTCAAAATAATGCGGAAATTAGGACAAACGTTTTGTTATGTTAGTCAAAATCTACCTCTTTTGAAATTAAGGTGTTTTTAAGGGGTTTAGTTTTTTTTTTTTTAAATTAAGGAATCTTTGGACACAAAACAGCTTTGAAACTTTTGTATCTCTGCTGCAATTTAAAATTAAGTTCTGCAGGTTTGTTGAAGGGATCAGCAGAGAAACGTTTAACACGATGAAACTCAAGTGTTTAATTTTTAACATTAAAATTCCATTAATTTACCAATTACATAATCCTGTAATTATTTAAGGGGATAGACTGATGGACCATAATATATATTAAGGTCTTTGTAGTTTGTGTTTGGCAGAGTTTCAAGGGCTTTTTGAAATTTAGTCACCCCTTAATTTAAAAATTTGGTCTTTTTAAGGTAAAAATTGAAATGAAGCTTCAGAGACAAGTTATTTGATAAATTTTAAGGGATTTTCAACACTAACATCATTTAAATTGTGGAGATGATCCATTCCAAACAACATATGAAAAATTTACACAGTTCTTACATTTTAAATGTCCCTTAACTTCCCTAATAAACTATAATCCATCAGTTGATCTCAGATCTGCATTTATTATTTTGTAAATTTTAAGAGTTTTAAACCCCTAAGAAACCACTTAATGTACTGCAGTCTATTAATTTACTACTAATAAAGCTGTTGTGTTAAGAAAATCCCTTAAAATCTCTAAAAATATTTAGAGATCTGATGTAAACTGCAATCATTTGCTTTTAATTACACCTTAAACTCATCATTAATGGATTTGTCACACATATTTAAGTATTGTAAATCTACTTACTTTAAAACAGATTAACTTAAGGTTTTACGCTTTCAAAATAAAGGTTTAGTTTTTCAAATTAATGGACACGTTTTCAGATGGTGATAGGTTGAGGAGATTTTTCGTTTTTACTTATCAAATTCATCTTTTTCAAACCTTGTGAAGAATTTAAACTCAAAAGAGACTTTGTGCTGCGATGTGTTTTTACTCGACAAATTGTCACGCACCTTGATTTCATTTCATACCTGTCAGTCTGACTTCCTGTCCCGCCTCCCCTCTCCATGTCTGTCCAATCAGGAGAAGCGGATCGGCTCCCTGGACGCGGCGAACTCGCGGCTGATGGCGGCCTTGACACAGGTGAAGGAGCGCTACAGCACGCCCAACCTCCGCAACGGCCTGTCACCCACCAACCCCACCAAACTGTCCATCACTGAGAACGGAGAGTTTAAGAACAGCAGCTGCTGATTGACCGACCAGGACGCCATGAGAGGCGGAGCTTAAACTCTTAAAGCTGCAGCTCTGCGAATGAACAGAGAGAGAATCTATAAATACGAGTGTAAATACTGAAGGTTTGATCTGTTCAGTGTACAGAGAGAGAGTGTGTGTGTGTGTGTGTGTGTGTGTGTGTGTGTGTGTGTGTGTGTGTGTGTGCAGCGTCACAGAAGCACAGTGAGGAAGAAACAAACCAAAAACTAAAAACGCACTCGAGTTTTCTAACCAACTTTTTTTATCGTTTTTATTTGACTTTTTTTTTTGTTGAAGCTGAAGTTGATTTTTAATTGATTTCATTTAATTGTTTTATTTTTTAGAGTGGAGTTTTTGTTGTTGTTTTTTTTTTAACCTGACGAGTTGTTTTGGGGTTTTAATTTATTCCTCCACGTCGTCTCCCTGTTGCTGATCTACTGAACAGACTCCTGTAGGATCAGGGTCAAAGGTCGCACACCTGTCTGCTGTCCCACGTTGAGAATAAAAGCTGCCTGAAAGTTGAGTGTCTTCTCATTTATGTCGTCTCCATGGAAACTGTCACACTGTCGGGCACTTTACACATAAAGTTGTTTTTATTTTACGCTGTCCCTGTTTTGATTGGTGATCTGTAACTGAAGTTATTTTTCAAGAGAAGCCGTTTGTCTCAGATTTTCTGTTTGATTTTACTGTAAATAAAAATCTCTGTTTTAGACTGTTGGTCGAGATATTTGAAGACGTCGCCTTTAGTGAAATATAAAGAACATTTCGCACTGTGTTATTAACAAAAACAAAAGTTAGTTACAGCTCAAAGATGTTTGTTTTTATTTAGAATTAACTGAAAATTTAAAGCTTCAGATGAATCATGAAGATTAAAGATTTAATCGTAAACGATTTTATTTCATTTACTGAAGTAGAAAAACATTTGTCAGTTAAAGTAGACGTTTGACAGAAAATTAATCTGCAACTGTTTTAATTAGTAATTATTCACTTCAATCTTTTTTTTGGGAAGAAACATCAACGTTTTGTTTCCAGCCTCTTAAATTTCTGCTTTACATCTTTAAATCTAAGATTTAAATCTAAAGACGTCACACTGACGAGAGGAAAGGAGAAAATGTGACTTTCTTTAATCACTGAAGACCACGATTATTTATTAAGAAAATAATCCTCAGATGAAGTAAATCATTTGTCGCAGGCTCGAGTGAATGAATTGATGAATAAAACTTTGATTTCAGATTGAAACAAGACGAATGTTTCAGACATGAAATGTTAGTTACGTCAGAACTTTGAGGTAAAACTGTTGCGTCTAGCTTCTTACACCACTGAATCTCTGAAATACTGATTTTTACAACACTATTTAGGAGCTGTATTGAGCCCACTCTGCAGATAAAGTATAACTGTAGTACAGTGTAGATTAATAGATTTCGGATGAGAGTATAAATTGCGTTCAGGGAAAGCTGTGAACCATTTCAGGTTGTTTTTTTTGTTTGTTTAAAATCAGTGGATGAATTCATTTATCAGGGTCTATGAAACACCTTCATTTAAATTAAGATGTTTCTTGTTTTTAAGGTTACACTAAGGATTGGTTAAGGGGATTTAAGGTTGTGTTTTTCATTACTTTTTTTTCATAATGTGTTTTTGACTTTTATTTTGGAAGACACCACAGGAAGTTACGTGTTTTCCTCCTAACGACACACTGTGTGTGACTGTTCAGGTGAGTCGATGCTCGGTGTTATTGTCGCTTGTCTGCACTCTCCGGTATTTTCCGCTTGTTCTGTAACTGCTTGTCCCGCAGGTGTGTGGTGACGTCACCATGGTGCTCAGGTGGTAGAAAAACTGTCGGGAGTCACTTCCGGTCCGCAGCAAACTCATAAAAAAACGTCATAGTATAGCATGTCGTCCAAAATCATGAAAACACGTCATAGTATAGCATGTCGTCCAAAATCATGAAAACACGTCATAGTATAGCATGTCGTCCAAAATCATGAAAAAACGTCATAGTATAGCATGTCGTCCAAAATCGTGAAAAAACGTCATAGTATAGCATGTCGTCTGGAATCATGAAAAACCGTCATAGTATAGCATGTCGTCTGGAATCATGAAAAACCGTCATGTCGTCCAAAATCATGAAAAACCGTCATAGTATAGCATGTCGTCTGGAATCATGAAAAACCGTCATGTCGTCCAAAATCATGAAAAAACGTCATAGTATAGCATGTCGTCTGGAATCATGAAAAACCGTCATGTCGTCCAAAATCATTAAAAAACGTCATAGTAAAGCATGACGTCCAAAATCATGAAAAAACGTCATGTCGTCCAAAATCATGAAAAAACGTCATAGTATAGCATGTCGTCCAAACTCATGAAAAAACGTCATAGTATAGCATGTCGTCCAAAATCATGAAAAACCGTCATGTCGTCCAAACTCATGAAAAAACGTCATAGTATAGCATGTCGTCCAAAATCATGAAAAAACGTCATGTCGTCCAAAATCATGAAAAAACGTCATAGTATAGCATGTCGTCCGAAATCATGAAAAAACGTCATAGTATAGCATGTCGTCCGAAATCATGAAAAAAGTCATAGTATAGCATGTCGTCCGAAATCATGAAAAAACGTCATAGTATAGCATGTCGTCCCAAATCATGAAAAAATGTCATAGTATAGCATGTCGTCCGAAATCATGAAAAAACGTCATAGTATAGCATGTCGTCCGAAATCATGAAAAAAGTCATAGTATAGCATGTCGTCCGAAATCATGAAAAAACGTCATAGTATAGCATGTCGTCCAAAATCATGAAGAAACGTCATAGGATAGCATGTCGTCCGAAATCATGAAAAAACGTCATAGTATAGCATGTCGTCCCAAATCATGAAAAAATGTCATAGTATAGCATGTCGTCCCAAATCATGAAAAACCGTCATAGTATAGCATGTCGTCCGAAATCATGAAAAAATGTGATAGTATAGCATGTCGTCCAAAATAATGAAAAAAACGTCATAGTATAGCATGTCGTCCGAAATCGTGTAAAAAAAGTCATAGTATAGCATGTCGTCCAAAATCATGAAAAAACGTCATAGTATAGCATGTCGTCCAAAATCATGAAAAAATGTCATAGTATAGCATGTCGTCCAAAATCATGAAAAAACGTCATAGTATAGCATGTCGTCCAAACTCATGAAAAAATGTCATAGTATAGCATGTCGTCCAAAATCATGAAAAAACGTCATAGTATAGCATGTCGTCCAAACTCATGAAAAAACGTCATAGTATAGTATGTCGTCCAAAATCATGAAAAACCGTCATGTCGTCCAAAATCATGAAAAACCGTCATGTCGTCCAAAATCATGAAAAAACGTCATAGTATAGCATGTCGTCCAAAATCATGAAAAACCGTCATGTCGTCCAAAATCATGAAAAACCGTCATGTCGTCCAAACTCATGAAAAAACGTCATGTCCTCCAAAATCATGTAAAATCGTCATAGTATAGCATGTCGTCCAAAATCATGAAAAAATGTCATATTATAGCATGTCGTCCAAAATCGTGAAAAAATGTCATAGTATAGCATGTCGTCCAAAATCATGAAAAAAAGTCATAGTATAGCATGTCGTCCAAAATCATGAAAAAATGTCATAGTATAGCATGTCGTCCAAAATCGTGAAAAAAAGTCATAGTATAGCATGTCGTCCAAATTCATGAAAAGACGTCATAGTATAGCATGTCGTCCGAAATCATGAAAAAATGTCATGTCGTCCAAAATCATGACAAAACGTCATAGTATAGCATGTCGTTCGAAATCATGTAAAAACGTCATAGTATAGCATGTCGTCCGAAATCATGAAAAAACGTCATAGTATAGCATGTCGTCCGAAATCATGAAAAAAGTCATAGTATAGCATGTCGTCCGAAATCATGAAAAAACGTCATAGTATAGCATGTCGTCCAAAATCATGAAGAAACGTCATAGGATAGCATGTCGTCCGAAATCATGGAAAAACGTCATAGTATAGCATGTCGTCCCAAATCATGAAAAAATGTCATAGTATAGCATGTCGTCCCAAATCATGAAAAACCGTCATAGTATAGCATGTCGTCCGAAATCATGAAAAAATGTGATAGTATAGCATGTCGTCCAAAATAATGAAAAAAACGTCATAGTATAGCATGTCGTCCGAAATCGTGTAAAAAAAGTCATAGTATAGCATGTCGTCCAAAATCATGAAAAAACGTCATAGTATAGCATGTCGTCCAAAATCATGAAAAAATGTCATAGTATAGCATGTCGTCCAAAATCATGAAAAAACGTCATAGTATAGCATGTCGTCCAAACTCATGAAAAAATGTCATAGTATAGCATGTCGTCCAAAATCATGAAAAAACGTCATAGTATAGCATGTCGTCCAAACTCATGAAAAAACGTCATAGTATAGTATGTCGTCCAAAATCATGAAAAACCGTCATGTCGTCCAAAATCATGAAAAAACGTCATAGTATAGCATGTCGTCCAAAATCATGAAAAACCGTCATGTCGTCCAAAATCATGAAAAAACGTCATAGTATAGCATGTCGTCCAAAATCATGAAAAACCGTCATGTCGTCCAAAATCATGAAAAACCGTCATGTCGTCCAAACTCATGAAAAAACGTCATGTCCTCCAAAATCATGTAAAATCGTCATAGTATAGCATGTCGTCCAAAATCATGAAAAAATGTCATATTATAGCATGTCGTCCAAAATCGTGAAAAAATGTCATAGTATAGCATGTCGTCCAAAATCATGAAAAAAAGTCATAGTATAGCATGTCGTCCAAAATCATGAAAAAATGTCATAGTATAGCATGTCGTCCAAAATCGTGAAAAAAAGTCATAGTATAGCATGTCGTCCAAATTCATGAAAAGACGTCATAGTATAGCATGTCGTCCGAAATCATGAAAAAATGTCATGTCGTCCAAAATCATGACAAAACGTCATAGTATAGCATGTCGTTCGAAATCATGTAAAAACGTCATAGTATAGCATGTCGTCCAAAATCATGAAAAAATGTCATAGTATAGCATGTCGTCCAAAATCATGAAAAAAGTCATAGTATAGCATGTCGTCCGAAATCATGAAAAAATGTCATAGTATAGCATGTCGTCCAAAATAATGAAAAAAGTCATAGTATAGCATGTCGTCCGAAATCATGAAAAAATGTCATAGTATAGCATGTCGTCCAAAATAATGAAAAAAGTCATAGTATAGCATGTCGTCCGAAATCATGAAAAAATGTCATAGTATAGCATGTCGTCCGAAATCATGAAAAAATGTCATAGTATAGCATGTCGTCCGAAATCCTGAAAAAACGTCATAGTATAGCATGTCGTCCAAAATCGTGAAAAAATGTCATAGTATAGCATGTCGTTCGAAATCATGAAAAAATGTCATAGTATAGCATGTCGTCCCAAATCCTGAAAAAATGTCATAGTATAGCATGTCATTCGAAATCATGTAAAATCGTCATAGTATAGCATGTCGTCCAAAATCGTGAAAAAATGTCATAGTATAGCATGTCGTCCATAATCGTGAAAAAAAGTCATAGTATAGCATGTCGTCCGAAATCATGAAAAAACGTCATAGTATAGCATGTCGTCCGAAATCATGAAAAAATGTCATAGTATAGCATGTCGTCCGAAATCATGAAAAAATGTCATAGTATAGCATGTCGTCCAAAATCGTGTAAAAAAAGTCATAGTATAGCATGTCGTCCCAAATCATGAAAAAATGTCATAGTATAGCATGTCGTCCGAAATCATGAAAAAATGTCATAGTATAGCATGTCATTCGAAATCATGTAAAATCGTCATAGTATAGCATGTCGTCCAAAATCATGACAAAATGTCATAGTATAGCATGTCGTCCGAAATCATGAAAAAAAGTCATAGTATAGCATGTCGTCCAAAATCAAGAAAAAATGTCATAGTATAGCATGTCGTCCAAAATCATGAAAAAACGTCATAGTATAGCATGTCGTCCAAAATCGTGAAAAAAAGTCATAGTATAGCATGTCGTCCAAAATCACGGGAAAAATGTCATAGTATAGCATGTCGTCCAAAATCATGAAAAAACGTCATGTCGTCCAAACTCATGAAAAAACGTCATAGTATAGCATGTCGTCCAAAATCATGAAAAAACGTCATAGTATAGCATGTCGTTCGAAATCATGTGAAAACGTCATAGTATAGCATGTCGTCCACAATCATGAAAAAAGTCATAGTATAGCATGTCGTCCAAACTCATGAAAAAACGTCATAGTATAGCATGTCGTCCAAACTCATGAAAAAACGTCATAGTATAGCATGTCGTCCAAAATCATGAAAAAACGTCATAGTATAGCATGTCGTTCGAAATCATGTGAAAACGTCATAGTATAGCATGTCGTCCACAATCATGAAAAAAGTCATAGTATAGCATGTCGTCCAAACTCATGAAAAAACGTCATAGTATAGCATGTCGTCCAAACTCATGAAAAAACGTCATAGTATAGCATGTCGTCCAAAATCATGAAAAAACGTCATAGTATAGCATGTCGTTCGAAATCATGTGAAAACGTCATAGTATAGCATGTCGTCCACAATCATGAAAAACGTCATAGTATAGCATGTCGTTCGAAATCATGTGAAAATGTCATAGTATAGCATGTCGTCCACAATCATGAAAAAAGTCATAGTATAGCATGTCGTCCGAAATCATGAAAAAATGTCATAGTATAGCATGTCGTCCAAAATCATGAAAAAATGTCATAGGATAGCATGTCGTCCAAAATCGTGAAAAAAAGTCATAGTATAGCATGTCGTCCCAAATCATGAAAAATCGTCATAGTATAGCATGTCGTCCAAAATCATGAAAAAAAGTCATAGTATAGCATGTCGTCCCAAATCATGAAAAATCGTCATAGTATAGCATGTCGTCCGAAATCATGAAAAAAAGTCATAGTATAGCATGTCGTCCGAAATCGTGAAAAAATGTCATAGTATAGCATGTCGTCCGAAATCGTGAAAAAATGTCATAGTATAGCATGTCGTACAAAATCATGAAAAAATGTCATAGTATAGCATGTCGTCCAAAATCATGAAAAAAGTCATAGTATAGCATGTCGTCCAAAATCATGAAAAACCGTCATGTCGTCCAAAATCATGAAAAAACGTCATAGTATAGCATGTCGTCCAAAATCATGAAAAACCGTCATGTCGTCCAAAATCATGAAAAAAAGTCATAGTATAGCACGTCGTCCAAAATCGTGAAAAAACGTCATAGTATAGCACGTCGTCCAAAATCGTGAAAAAACGTCATAGTATAGCATGTCGTCTGGAATCATGAAAAACCGTCATAGTATAGCATGTCGTCCAAAATCATGAAAAAACGTCATAGTATAGCATGTCGTCTGGAATCATGAAAAACCGTCATGTCGTCCAAAATCATGAAAAACCGTCATGTCCTCCAAAATCATGTAAAATCGTCATAGCATAGCATGTCGTCCAAAATCGTGAAAAAAAGTCATATTATAGCATGTCGTCCAAAATCGTGAAAAAAAGTCATATTATAGCATGTCGTCCAAAATCGTGAAAAAAAGTCATATTATAGCATGTCGTCCAAAATCGTGAAAAAAAGTCATAGTATAGCATGTCGTCCAAAATCATGAAAAAATGTCATATTATAGCATGTCGTCCAAAATCGTGAAAAAAAGTCATAGTATAGCATGTCGTCCAAACTCATGAAAAATCGTCATAGTATAGCATGTCATTCGAAATCATTTAAAATCGTCATAGTATCGCATGTCGTCCCAAATCGTGAAAAAATGTCATAGTATAGCATGTCGTCCCAAATCATGAAAAATCGTCATAGTATAGCATGTCGTCCGAAATCATGAAAAAAAGTCATAGTATAGCATGTCGTCCAAAATCATGAAAAAATGTCATAGTATAGCATGTCGTCCAAAATCGTGAAAAAAAGTCATAGTATAGCATGTCGTCCAAATTCATGAAAAGACGTCATAGTATAGTATGTCGTCCGAAACCGTGAAAAAATGTCATGTCGTCCAAAATCATGACAAAACGTCATAGTATAGCATGTCGTCCGAAATCATGAAAAAAAGTCATAGTATAGCATGTCGTCCAAAATCATGAAAAAATGTCATAGTATAGCATGTCGTCCAAAATCGTGAAAAAAAGTCATAGTATAGCATGTCGTCCAAATTCATGAAAAGACGTCATAGTATAGCATGTCGTCCGAAATCGTGAAAAAATGTCATAGTATAGCATGTCGTCCGAAATCATGAAAAAATGTCATAGTATAGCATGTCGTCCAAAATCGTGTAAAAAATGTCATAGTATAGCATGTCGTCCGAAATCATGAAAAAATGTCATAGTATAGCATGTCGTCCGAAATCATGAAAAAAAGTCATAGTATAGCATGTCGTCCAAAATCATGAAAAAATGTCATAGTATAGCATGTCGTCCGAAATCATGAAAAAATGTCATAGTATAGCATGTCATTCGAAATCATGTAAAATCGTCATAGTATAGCATGTCGTCCAAAATCATGACAAAATGTCATAGTATAGCATGTCGTCCGAAATCATGAAAAAATGTCATAGTATAGCATGTCGTCCGAAATCATGAAAAAAAGTCATAGTATAGCATGTCGTCCAAAATCGTGAAAAAAAGTCATAGTATAGCATGTCGTCCAAAATCATGAAAAAACGTCATAGTATAGCATGTCGTCCAAAATCATGAAAAACCGTCATGTCGTCCAAACTCATGAAAAATCGTCATAGTATAGCATGCCATTCGAAATCATGTAAAATCGTCATAGTATCGCATGTCGTCCCAAATCATGAAAAATCGTCATAGTATAGCATGTCGTTCGAAATCATGAAAAAAAGTCATAGTATAGCATGTCGTCCGAAATCATGAAAAAAAGTCATGGTATAGCATGTCGTCCAAATTCATGAAAAGACGTCATACTATAGCATGTCGTCCCAAATCATGAAAAAATGTCATAGTATAGCATGTCGTCCAAAATCGTGAAAAAAAGTCATAGTATAGCATGTTGTCCAAAATCATGAAAAAACGTCATGTCGTCCAAACTCATGATAAAACGTCATAGTATAGCATGTCGTCCAAAATCATGAAAAAACGTCATGTCGTCCAAAATCATGACAAAACGTCATAGTATAGCATGTCGTCCGAAATCATGAAAAAATGTGATAGTATAGCATGTCGTCCGAAATCGTGAAAAAATGTCATAGTATAGCATGTCGTCCAAAATCGTGAAAAAATGTCATAGTATAGCATGTCGTCCAAAATCGTGAAAAAAAGTCATAGTATAGCATGTCGTCCCAAATCATGAAAAATCGTCATAGTATAGCATGTCGTCCGAAATCATGAAAAAAAGTCATAGTATAGCATGTCGTCCGAAATCATGAAAAAAAGTCATAGGATAGCATGTCATCCAAAATCATGAAAAAATGTCATAGGATAGCATGTCGTCCAAAATCGTGAAAAAAAGTCATACTATAGCATGTCGTCCCAAATCATGAAAAATCGTCATAGTATAGCATGTTGTCCGAAATCATGAAAAAAAGTCATAGTATAGCATGTCGTCCGAAATCATGAAAAAAAGTCATAGTATAGCATGTCGTCCGAAATCATGAAAAAATGTGATAGTATAGCATGTCGTCCAAAATCATGAAAAAACGTCATAGTATAGCATGCCATTCGAAATCATGTAAAATCGTCATAGTATCGCATGTCGTCCCAAATCATGAAAAAAAGTCATAGTATAGCATGTCGTCCGAAATCATGAAAAAATGTGATAGTATAGCATGTCGTCCAAACTCATGAAAAAACGTCATAGTATAGCATGCCATTCGAAATCATGTAAAATCGTCATAGTATCGCATGTCGTCCCAAATCATGAAAAATCGTCATAGTATAGCATGTCGTCCGAAATCATGTAAAATCGTCATAGTATCGCATGTCGTCCCAAATCATGAAAAATCGTCATAGTATAGCATGCCATTCGAAATCATGTAAAATCGTCATAGTATCGCATGTCGTCCCAAATCATGAAAAATCGTCATAGTATAGCATGCCATTCGAAATCATGTAAAATCGTCATAGTATCGCATGTCGTCCCAAATCATGAAAAATCGTCATAGTATAGCATGTCGTCCGAAATCATGAAAAAAAGTCATAGTATAGCATGTCGTCCAAATTCATGAAAAGACGTCATACTATAGCATGTCGTCCAAGATCATGAAAAATTGTCATAGTATAGCATGTCGTCCAAAATCGTGAAAAAAAGTCATAGTATAGCATGTCGTCCAAATTCATGAAAAGACGTCATACTATAGCATGTCGTCCAAGATCATGAAAAATTGTCATAGTATAGCATGTCGTCCGAAATCATGAAAAAATGTCATAGTATAGCATGTCGTCCCAAATCATGAAAAAATGTCATAGTATAGCATGTCGTCCGAAATCATGAAAAAATGTCATAGTATAGCATGTCGTCCGAAATCGTGAAAAAATGTCATAGTATAGCATGTCGTCCAAAATCGTGTAAAAAAAGTCATAGTATAGCATGTCGTCCGAAATCATGAAATAATGTCATAGTATAGCATGTCGTCCAAAATCATGAAAAAATGTCATAGTATAGCATGTCGTCCAAAATCATGAAAAAATGTCATAGTATAGCATGTCGTCCGAAATCATGAAAAAATGTCATAGTATAGCATGTCGTCCGAAATCATGAAAAAAAGTCATAGTATAGCATGTCGTCCAAAATCAAGAAAAAATGTCATAGTATAGCATGTCGTCCAAAATCATGAAAAAACGTCATGTCGTCCAAACTCATGAAAAAACGTCATAGTATAGCATGTCGTCCAAAATCATGAAAAAACGTCATAGTATAGCATGTCGTTCGAAATCATGTGAAAACGTCATAGTATAGCATGTCGTCCACAATCATGAAAAAAGTCATAGTATAGCATGTCGTCCGAAATCATGAAAAAATGTCATAGTATAGCATGTCGTCCGAAATCATGAAAAAATGTCATAGTATAGCATGTCGTCCAAAATCATGAAAAAATGTCATAGGATAGCATGTCGTCCAAAATCGTGAAAAAAAGTCATAGTATAGCATGTCGTCCGAAATCGTGAAAAAAAGTCATAGTATAGCATGTCGTCCGAAATCGTGAAAAAATGTGATAGTATAGCATGTCGTCCGAAATCGTGAAAAAATGTCATAGTATAGCATGTCGTCCAAAATCGTGAAAAAATGTCATAGTATAGCATGTCGTCCAAAATCGTGAAAAAATGTCATAGTATAGCATGTCGTCCAAAATCGTGAAAAAATGTCATAGTATAGCATGTCGTCCAAAATCGTGAAAAAAAGTCATAGTACAGCATGTCGTCCAAAATCGTGAAAAAATGTCATAGTATAGCATGTCGTCCAAAATCATGAAAAAACGTCATAGTATAGCATGTCGTCCAAAATCATGAAAAAAAGTCATAGTATAGCATGTCGTCCAAAATCATGAAAAAACGTCATAGTATAGCATGACGTCCAAAATCATGAAAAAACGTCATGTCGTCCAAACTCATGAAAAAACGTCATAGTATAGCATGTCGTCCAAAATCATGAAAAAACGTCATGTCGTCCAAAATCATGACAAAAAGTCATAGTATAGCATGTCGTCCAAACTCATGAAAAAACGTCATAGTATAGCATGTCGTCCAAATTCATGAAAAAACGTCATGTCGTCCAAAATCATGACAAAAAGTCATAGTATAGCATGTCGTTCGAAATCATGAAAAAACGTCATAGTATAGCATGTCGTCCAAAATCATGAAAAAACGTCATGTCGTCCAAAATCATGAAAAAATGTCATAGTATAGCATGTCGTCCGAAATCATGAAAAAAAGTCATAGTATAGCATGTCGTCCAAAATCGTGAAAAAAAGTCATAGTATAGCATGTCGTCCAAATTCATGAAAAGACGTCATACTATAGCATGTCGTCCAAGATCATGAAAAAATGTCATAGTATAGCATGTCGTCCGAAATCATGAAAAAATGTCATAGTATAGCATGTCGTCCGAAATCGTGAAAAAAAGTCATAGTATAGCATGTCGTCCAAAATCATGAAAAAATGTCATAGTATAGCATGTCATTCGAAATCATGTAAAATCGTCATAGTATAGCATGTCGTCCAAAATCATGACAAAATGTCATAGTATAGCATGTCGTCCGAAATCATGAAAAAATGTCATAGTATAGCATGTCGTCCGAAATCATGAAAAAAAGTCATAGTATAGCATGTCGTCCAAAATCAAGAAAAAATGTCATAGTATAGCATGTCGTCCAAAATCATGAAAAAACGTCATAGTATAGCATGTCGTCCAAAATCGTGAAAAAAAGTCATAGTATAGCATGTCGTCCAAAATCATGAAAAAACGTCATGTCGTCCAAACTCATGAAAAAACGTCATAGTATAGCATGTCGTCCAAAATCATGAAAAAACGTCATAGTGTAGCATGTCGTCCACAATCATGAAAAAAGTCATAGTATAGCATGTCGTCCGAAATCATGAAAAAATGTCATAGTATAGCATGTCGTCCGAAATCATGAAAAAATGTCATAGTATAGCATGTCGTCCAAAATCATGAAAAAATGTCATAGGATAGCATGTCGTCCAAAATCGTGAAAAAAAGTCATAGTATAGCATGTCGTCCCAAATCATGAAAAATCGTCATAGTATAGCATGTTGTCCGAAATCGTGAAAAAAAGTCATAGTATAGCATGTCGTCCGAAATCATGAAAAAAAGTCATAGTATAGCATGTCGTCCGAAATCATGCAAAAATGTGATAGTATAGCATGTCGTCCGAAATCGTGAAAAAATGTCATAGTATAGCATGTCGTCCAAAATCGTGAAAAAATGTCATAGTATAGCATGTCGTCCAAAATCGTGAAAAAATTTCATAGTATAGCATGTCGTCCAAAATCGTGAAAAAAAGTCATAGTATAGCATGTCGTCCAAAATCGTGAAAAAAAGTCATAGTATAACATGTCGTCCGAAATCATGAAAAAAAGTCATAGTATACCATGTCGTCCAAAATCATGAAAAAACGTCATAGTATAGCATGTCGTCCAAAATCATGAAAAACCGTCATGTCGTCCAAACTCATGAAAAATCGTCATAGTATAGCATGCCATTCGAAATCATGTAAAATCGTCATAGTATCGCATGTCGTCCCAAATCATGAAAAATCGTCATAGTATAGCATGTTGTCCGAAATCATGAAAAAAAGTCATAGTATAGCATGTCGTCCGAAATCATGAAAAAAGTCATGGTATAGCATGTCGTCCGAAATTCATGAAAAGACGTCATACTATAGCATGTCGTCCCAAATCATGAAAAAATGTCATAGTATAGCATGTCGTCCAAAATCGTGAAAAAAAGTCATAGTATAGCATGTCGTCCAAAATCATGAAAAAACGTCATGTCGTCCAAACTCATGAAAAAACGTCATAGTATAGCATGTCGTCCAAAATCATGAAAAAACGTCATAGTATAGCATGTCGTTCGAAATCATGTGAAAACGTCATAGTATAGCATGTCGTCCACAATCATGAAAAAAGTCATAGTATAGCATGTCGTCCGAAATCATGAAAAAATGTCATAGTATAGCATGTCGTCCAAAATCGTGAAAAAATGTCATAGTATAGCATGTCGTCCAAAATCGTGAAAAAAAGTCATAGTATAGCATGTCGTCCAAAATCGTGAAAAAATGTCATAGTATAGCATGTCGTCCAAAATCGTGAAAAAATGTCATAGTATAGCATGTCGTCCAAAATCGTGAAAAAACGTCATAGTATAGCATGTCGTCCAAAATCATGAAAAAAAGTCATAGTATAGCATGTCGTCCAAAATCATGAAAAAACGTCATAGTATAGCATGTCGTCCAAAATCATGAAAAAACGTCATGTCGTCCAAACTCATGAAAAAACGTCATAGTATAGCATGTCGTCCAAAATCATGAAAAAACGTCATGTCGTCCAAAATCATGACAAAACGTCATAGTATAGCATCTCGTCCAAAATCATGAAAAAATGTCATAGTATAGCGTGTCGTCCAAAATCATGAAAACACGTCATGTCGTCCAAAATCATGACAAAAAGTCATAGTATAGCATGTCGTCCAAACTCATGAAAAAACGTCATAGTATAGCATGTCGTCCAAAATCATGAAAAAACGTCATGTCGTCCAAAATCATGACAAAAAGTCATAGTATAGCATGTCGTTCGAAATCATGAAAAAACGTCATAGTATAGCATGTTGTCCAAAATCATGAAAAAACGTCATGTCGTCCAAAATCATGAAAAAATGTCATAGTATAGCATGTCGTCCGAAATCATGAAAAAAAGTCATAGTATAGCATGTCGTCCAAAATCATGAAAAAAAGTCATAGTATAGCATGTCGTCCAAAATCATGAAAAAATGTCATAGTATAGCATGTCATTCGAAATCATGTAAAATCGTCATAGTATAGCATGTCGTCCAAAATCATGACAAAATGTCATAGTATAGCATGTCGTCCGAAATCATGAAAAAATGTCATAGTATAGCATGTCGTCCGAAATCATGAAAAAAAGTCATAGTATAGCATGTCGTCCAAAATCAAGAAAAAATGTCATAGTATAGCATGTCGTCCAAAATCATGAAAAAACGTCATAGTATAGCATGTCGTCCAAAATCGTGAAAAAAAGTCATAGTATAGCATGTCGTCCAAAATCATGAAAAAACGTCATGTCGTCCAAACTCATGAAAAAACGTCATAGTATAGCATGTCGTCCAAAATCATGAAAAAACGTCATAGTGTAGCATGTCGTCCACAATCATGAAAAAAGTCATAGTATAGCATGTCGTCCGAAATCATGAAAAAATGTCATAGTATAGCATGTCGTCCGAAATCATGAAAAAATGTCATAGTATAGCATGTCGTCCAAAATCATGAAAAAATGTCATAGGATAGCATGTCGTCCAAAATCGTGAAAAAAAGTCATAGTATAGCATGTCGTCCCAAATCATGAAAAATCGTCATAGTATAGCATGTTGTCCGAAATCGTGAAAAAAAGTCATAGTATAGCATGTCGTCCGAAATCATGAAAAAAAGTCATAGTATAGCATGTCGTCCGAAATCATGCAAAAATGTGATAGTATAGCATGTCGTCCGAAATCGTGAAAAAATGTCATAGTATAGCATGTCGTCCAAAATCGTGAAAAAATGTCATAGTATAGCATGTCGTCCAAAATCGTGAAAAAATTTCATAGTATAGCATGTCGTCCAAAATCGTGAAAAAAAGTCATAGTATAGCATGTCGTCCAAAATCGTGAAAAAAAGTCATAGTATAACATGTCGTCCGAAATCATGAAAAAAAGTCATAGTATACCATGTCGTCCAAAATCATGAAAAAACGTCATAGTATAGCATGTCGTCCAAAATCATGAAAAACCGTCATGTCGTCCAAACTCATGAAAAATCGTCATAGTATAGCATGCCATTCGAAATCATGTAAAATCGTCATAGTATCGCATGTCGTCCCAAATCATGAAAAATCGTCATAGTATAGCATGTTGTCCGAAATCATGAAAAAAAGTCATAGTATAGCATGTCGTCCGAAATCATGAAAAAAGTCATGGTATAGCATGTCGTCCGAAATTCATGAAAAGACGTCATACTATAGCATGTCGTCCCAAATCATGAAAAAATGTCATAGTATAGCATGTCGTCCAAAATCGTGAAAAAAAGTCATAGTATAGCATGTCGTCCAAAATCATGAAAAAACGTCATGTCGTCCAAACTCATGAAAAAACGTCATAGTATAGCATGTCGTCCAAAATCATGAAAAAACGTCATAGTATAGCATGTCGTTCGAAATCATGTGAAAACGTCATAGTATAGCATGTCGTCCACAATCATGAAAAAAGTCATAGTATAGCATGTCGTCCGAAATCATGAAAAAATGTCATAGTATAGCATGTCGTCCAAAATCGTGAAAAAATGTCATAGTATAGCATGTCGTCCAAAATCGTGAAAAAAAGTCATAGTATAGCATGTCGTCCAAAATCGTGAAAAAATGTCATAGTATAGCATGTCGTCCAAAATCGTGAAAAAATGTCATAGTATAGCATGTCGTCCAAAATCGTGAAAAAACGTCATAGTATAGCATGTCGTCCAAAATCATGAAAAAAAGTCATAGTATAGCATGTCGTCCAAAATCATGAAAAAACGTCATAGTATAGCATGTCGTCCAAAATCATGAAAAAACGTCATGTCGTCCAAACTCATGAAAAAACGTCATAGTATAGCATGTCGTCCAAAATCATGAAAAAACGTCATGTCGTCCAAAATCATGACAAAACGTCATAGTATAGCATCTCGTCCAAAATCATGAAAAAATGTCATAGTATAGCGTGTCGTCCAAAATCATGAAAACACGTCATGTCGTCCAAAATCATGACAAAAAGTCATAGTATAGCATGTCGTCCAAACTCATGAAAAAACGTCATAGTATAGCATGTCGTCCAAAATCATGAAAAAACGTCATGTCGTCCAAAATCATGACAAAAAGTCATAGTATAGCATGTCGTTCGAAATCATGAAAAAACGTCATAGTATAGCATGTTGTCCAAAATCATGAAAAAACGTCATGTCGTCCAAAATCATGAAAAAATGTCATAGTATAGCATGTCGTCCGAAATCATGAAAAAAAGTCATAGTATAGCATGTCGTCCAAAATCATGAAAAAATGTCATAGTATAGCATGTCGTCCAAAATCGTGAAAAAATGTCATAGTATAGCATGTCGTCCAAAATCATGAAAAAACGTCATAGTATAGCATGTCGTCCAAAATCATGAAAAAACGTCATGTCGTCCAAACTCATGAAAAAACGTCATAGTATAGCATGTCGTCCAAAATCATGAAAAAACGTCATAGTATAGCATGTCGTTCGAAATCATGTGAAAACGTCATAGTATAGCATGTCGTCCGCAATCATGAAAAAAGTCATAGTATAGCATGTCGTCCGAAATCATGAAAAAATGTCATAGTATAGCATGTCGTCCAAAATCGTGAAAAAATGTCATAGTATAGCATGTCGTCCAAAATCGTGAAAAAAAGTCATAGTATAGCATGTCGTCCAAAATCGTGAAAAAATGTCATAGTATAGCATGTCGTCCAAAATCGTGAAAAAATGTCATAGTATAGCATGTCGTCCAAAATCGTGAAAAAACGTCATAGTATAGCATGTCGTCCAAAATCATGAAAAAAAGTCATAGTATAGCATGTCGTCCAAAATCATGAAAAAACGTCATAGTATAGCATGTCGTCCAAAATCATGAAAAAACGTCATGTCGTCCAAACTCATGAAAAAACGTCATAGTATAGCATGTCGTCCAAAATCATGAAAAAACGTCATGTCGTCCGAAATCATGACAAAAAGTCATAGTATAGCATGTCGTTCGAAATCATGTAAAAACGTCATAGTATAGCATGTCGTCCAAAATCATGAAAACACGTCATGTCGTCCAAAATCATGACAAAAAGTCATAGTATAGCATGTCGTCCAAAATCATGAAAAAACGTCATGTCGTCCAAAATCATGACAAAAAGTCATAGTATAGCAAGTCATTCGAAATCATGTAAAATCGTCATAGTATCGCATGTCGTCCAAAATCGTGAAAAAAAGTCATAGTATAGCATGTCGTCCAAATTCATGAAAAGACGTCATAGTATAGCATGTCGTCCAAAATCGTGAAAAAAAGTCATAGTATAGCATGTCGTCCAAAATCATGAAAAATCGTCATAGTATAGCATGTCGTCCAAAATCGTGAAAAAAAGTCATAGTATAGCATGTCGTCCGGAATCATGAAAAAATGTCATAGTATAGCATGTCGTCCGAAATCATGAAAAAAAGTCATAGTATAGCATGTCGTCCGGAATCATGAAAAAAAGTCATAGTATAGTATGTCGTCCGGAATCATGAAAAAATGTCATAGTATAGTATGTCGTCCCATATCATGAAAAAAAGTCATAGTATAGTATGTCGTCCCATATCATGAAAAAAAGTCATAGTATAGCATGTCGTCCAAAATCATGAAAAAACGTCATACTATAACATGTCATCAGAAATCATGAAAAAATGCCATAGTATAGCATGTCGTCAGAAATCATGAAAAAACGTCGTAGTATAGCATGTCGTCCAAAATCATGAAAAAACGTCATAGTATAACATGTCGTCAGAAATCATGAAAAAACGTCGTAGTATAGAATGTCGTCAGAAATCATGAAAAAACGTCATAGTATAGCATGTCGTCAGAAATCATGAAAAAACGTCATAGTATAGCATGTCGTCCCAAATCATGAAAAACGTCATAGTATAGCATGTCGTCTGGAATCATGAAAAAACGTCATAGTATAGCATGTCGTCCCAAATCATGAAAAACGTCATAGTATAGCATGTCGTCCAAAATCGTGAAAAAAAGTCATAGTATAGCATGTCGTCCCAAATCATGAAAAAACGTCATAGTATAGCATGTCGTCCGGAATCATGAAAAAACGTCATAGTATAGCATGTCGTCCAAAATCATGAAAAAACGTCATAGTATAGCATGTCGTCCGGAATCATGAAAAAAAGTCATAGTATAGTATGTCGTCCCATATCATGAAAAAAAGTCACAGTATAGCATGTCGTCCAAAATCATGAAAAAACGTCATAGTATAGCATGTCGTCCCATATCATGAAAAAAAGTCACAGTATAGTATGTCGTCCCATATCATGAAAAAAAGTCACAGTATAGCATGTCGTCCAAAATCATGAAAAAACATCATAGTATAGCATGTCGTCCCAAATCATGAAAAAACGTCATAGTATAGTATGTCGTCCATAATCATGAAAAAATGTCATAGTATAGCATGTCGTCAGAAATCATGAAAAAACGTCATAGTATAGCATGTCGTCCCATATCATGAAAAAAAGTCATAGTATAGCATGTCGTCCAAAATCATGTAAAAATGTCATAGTATAGCATGTCGTCCCAAATCATGAAAAAACGTCATAGTATAGCATGTCGTCCAAAATCATGAAAAAAAGTCATAGTATAGCATGTCGTCCAAAATCATGTAAAAATGTCATAGTATAGCATGTCGTCAGAAATCATGAAAAAACGTCATAGTATAGCATGTCGTCTGGAATCATGAAAAAACGTCATAGTATAGCATGTCGTCTGGGATCATGAAAAAACGTCATAGTATAGCATGTCGTCCAAAATCATGAAAAACGTCATAGTATAGCATGTCGTCCCAAATCATGAAAAAATGTCATAGTATAGCATGTCGTCCAAAATCATGAAAAAACGTCATAGTATAGCATGTCGTCAGAAATCATGAAAAAACGTCATAGTATAGCATGTCGTCCGGAATCATGAAAAAACGTCATAGTATAGCATGTCGTCCGGAATCATGAAAAAACGTCATAGTATAGCATGTCGTCCAAAATCATGAAAAAACGTCATAGTATAGCATGTCGTCCGGAATCATGAAAAAACGTCATAGTATAGCATGTCGTCCAAAATCATGAAAAAACATCATAGTATAGCATGTCGTCAGAAATCATGAAAAAACGTCATAGTATAGCATGTCGTCCCATATCATGAAAAAAAGTCACAGTATAGTATGTCGTCCCATATCATGAAAAAAAGTCACAGTATAGCATGTCGTCCAAAATCATGAAAAAACGTCATACTATAACATGTCGTCCGAAATCATGAAAAAACGTCATAGTATAGCATGTCGTCCAAAATCACGAAAAAACGTCATAGTATAGCATGTCGTCCCAAATCATGAAAAAACGTCATAGTATAGTATGTCGTCCAAAATCATGAAAAAACGTCATAGTATAGCATGTCGTCAGAAATCATGAAAAAACGTCATAGTATAGTATGTCGCCCCATATCATGAAAAAACGTCATAGTATAGCATGTCGTCCAAAATCATGAAAAAACGTCATAGTATAGTATGTCGTCCAAAATCATGAAAAAACGTCATAGTATAGCATGTCGTCAGAAATCATGAAAAAACGTCATAGTATAGCATGTCGTCCCATATCATGAAAAAAAGTCATAGTATAGCATGTCGTCCAAAATCATGAAAAAACGTCATAGTATAGCATGTCGTCCAAAATCAGGAAAAAAAGTCATAGTATAGCATGTCGTCCGGAATCATGAAAAAAAGTCACAGTATAGCATGTCGTCAGAAATCATGAAAAAATGTCATAGTATAGCATGTCGTCCCATATCATGAAAAAAAGTCACAGTATAGCATGTCGTCCAAAATCATGAAAAAACGTCATACTATAACATGTCGTCCGAAATCATGAAAAAACGTCATAGTATAGCATGTCGTCAGAAATCATGAAAAAACGTCATAGTATAGCATGTCGTCCCATATCATGAAAAAAAGTCACAGTATAGTATGTCGTCCCATATCATGAAAAAAAGTCACAGTATAGCATGTCGTCCAAACCATGAAAAAACGTCATACTATAACATGTCGTCCGAAATCATGAAAAAACGTCATAGTATAGCATGTCGTCCGAAATCATGAAAAAACGTCATAGTATAGCATGTCGTCCAAAATCACGAAAAAATGTCATAGTATAGCATGTCGTCCCAAATCATGAAAAAACGTCATAGTATAGCATGTCGTCCAAAATCATGAAAAAATGTCATAGTATAGCATGTCGTCCAAAATCACGAAAAAACGTCATAGTATAGCATGTCGTCCAAAATCATGAAAAAACGTCATAGTATAGCATGTCGTCCAAAATCATGAAAAAACGTCATAGTATAGTATGTCGTCAGAAATCATGAAAAAACGTCATAGTATAGTATGTCGTCCCATATCATGAAAAAACGTCATAGTATAGCATGTCGTCCAAAATCATGAAAAAAACGTCATAGTATAGTATGTCGTCCAAAATCATGAAAAAACGTCATAGTATAGCATGTCGTCCCATATCATGAAAAAAAGTCATAGTATAGCATGTCGTCCAAAATCATGAAAAAAAGTCATAGTATAGAATGTCGTCCAAAATCATGAAAAAACGTCATAGCATAGCATGTCGTCCAAAATCATGAAAAAACGTCATAGTATAGCATGTCGTCCCAAATCATGAAAAAACGTCATAGTATAGTATGTCATCCAAAATCATGAAAAAAAGTCATAGTATAGCATGTCGTCCAAAATCATGAAAAAAAGTCATAGTATAGAATGTCGTCCAAAATCATGAAAAAACGTCATAGTATAGCATGTCGTCCAAAATCATGAAAAAACGTCATAGTATAGAATGTCGTCCAAAATCATGAAAAAACGTCATAGTATAGCATGTCGTCCAAAATCATGAAAAAAAGTCATAGTATAGTATGTCGTCCAAAATCATGAAAAAACGTCATAGTATAGCATGTCGTCCCAAATCATGAAAAAACGTCATAGTATAGCATGTCGTCCCAAATCATGAAAAAACGTCATAGTATAGTATGTCATCCAAAATCATGAAAAAAAGTCATAGTATAGAATGTCGTCCAAAATCATGAAAAAACGTCATAGTATAGCATGTCGTCCAAAATCATGAAAAAAAGTCATAGTATAGTATGTCGTCCAAAATCATGAAAAAACGTCATAGTATAGCATGTCGTCAGAAATCATGAAAAAACGTCATAGTATAGTATGTCGTCCCATATCATGAAAAAACGTCATAGTATAGCATGTCGTCCCATATCATGAAAAAAAGTCATAGTATAGCATGTCGTCAGAAATCATGAAAAACCGTCATCGTATGGCATGTCGTCCAAAATCATGTAAAAATGTCATAGTATAGCATGTCGTCCCAAATCATGAAAAACGTCATAGTATAGCATGTCGTCCAAGATCATGGAAAAATGTCATAGTATAGCATGTCGTCCAAGATCATGGAAAAATGTCATGTCGTCCAAAATCATGAAAAAAAGTCATAGTATAGAATGTCGTCCAAAATCATGAAAAAACGTCATAGTATAGCATGTCGTCCAAAATCATGAAAAAACGTCATAGTATAGCATGTCGTCCCAAATCATGAAAAAACGTCATAGTATAGCATGTCGTCCCAAATCATGAAAAAACGTCATAGTATAGTATGTCATCCAAAATCATGAAAAAAAGTCATAGTATAGAATGTCGTCCAAAATCATGAAAAAACGTCATAGTATAGCATGTCGTCCAAAATCATGAAAAAAAGTCATAGTATAGTATGTCGTCCAAAATCATGAAAAAACGTCATAGTATAGCATGTCGTCCAAAATCATGAAAAAACGTCATAGTATAGTATGTCGTCCAAAATCATGAAAAAAAGTCATAGTATAGTATGTCGTCCAAAATCATGAAAAAACGTCATAGTATAGCATGTCGTCAGAAATCATGAAAAAACGTCATAGTGTAGTATGTCGTCCCATATCATGAAAAAACGTCATAGTATAGCATGTCGTCCCATATCATGAAAAAACGTCATAGTATAGCATGTCGTCCAAAATCATGAAAAAACGTCATAGTATAGTATGTCGTCCAAAATCATGAAAAAACGTCATAGTATAGCATGTCGTCAGAAATCATGAAAAACCGTCATCGTATGGCATGTCGTCCAAAATCATGTAAAAATGTCATAGTATAGCATGTCGTCAGAAATCATGAAAAACCGTCATCGTATGGCATGTCGTCCAAAATCATGTAAAAAAGTCATAGTATAGCATGTCGTCCCAAATCATGAAAAAAATGTCATAGTATAGCATGTCGTCCAAAATCATGAAAAAAAGTCATAGTATAGCATGTCGTCCCAAATCATGAAAAAAAGTCATAGTACAGCATGTCGTCCAAAATATTGAAAAAAATGTCATAGTATAGCATGTCGTCCAAAATCATGAAAAAATGTCATAGTATAGCATGTCGTCCAAAATCAAGAAAAAAAGTCACAGTATGGTGTGTCATTAAAAACCATTAAAACAGGTCATGGTCGAGGTGACAGTAAGTGACACGTGGAAGTGTTTACCTTGAAGTGCCAAATCACTGTGAGGAAATTAGCAGGATGAAGGCGCCCTCTTGTGTTGAGCATCAGTCGTCACATCTGACCTGTTCACCTGCTGTGACCTTCACTGCAGGAAGACTAGTCCAAAGTTCACTGAGCCTTTGGCAGCTTCACACAACATCAGTAAGGAGACATTTCAATATGTGTAACACCACACTGTGTCCCTTTGTTGACAGGAGTCACACCCTGAAACACTGATGCTGCATTCAGGTCACATGGGAAAGATGGGAGAGAAGAGTTTCAGCTCTCAGCTATTTGGGAATGTGAGATTTCAGGCCGTACGTTCAAATGTAAAGAATCAGCTCCACAGTATCTGCTGTCTGATGTGTGTCAGGACCTTGAAGTGTGTGTAACAACTCCTCTTCACTGACTCAACAAAGTGTGGGTTGAACAAAGACACGGGAAACTGGTGTCACGTCTGTGTGACGATGCTGTTTCAGTGAGGACTGTTAAAGGACAGAGACTGAGTGACAAACGCTCTCCTGCTCTAAACATCAACACTGGACTTTGTGGTGTTTGAGGAGGAAAAGTGCCTCAGTTCTGCTCTCAGATCAGTGTCACATTTCCTCCATCAGCTTTGTGTGACACCCTGGAATGAAGACAGGAAGAAAAGACTTTGTTCATGTTTGTTTATTCATCATGTCAAGCTGGAGTTTGTTCACACATCCCATCAGTAAAGTCTGTTCGATGATCTCATGTTCACATTCACTTCCTCCACACAAGAATCTCAGCTGTGTACAAGAAGAGAATCAATCATCTCCTTATTGATTCTGATCAGGATCATCAACAACAACTACAACATCTGCTCTGCCAAACAAATCATTTCTTTCCAAAGAGAGCGAAGCGTGGAGGATAAAGGAGCTCTGCTGCTTTCTCTCTTCACAAACAACAACACACAAACACATCAATACAAAGACTGATCAGACATTTAGAGCCCAGAGAAGTCCACATTATTTTCATGCAGAGAAATGTCCCATCATCATGAGCAGTGAGAGCCTCCATGGCTGAACACACACAGGAAGGAGCGCCACCTAAACACACTCAAACATTTACACAACAACTCAGGAGAAGACGTCAAAGCCCCGCCCACAATGTTTGACTGACAGCTGATCTCAGTGCAGTGAAGAGACGCCACAACAATCAGCTGTCAGCAACAAACATGGAGACCAAACACAGAGTTTAACCCTTCAATGACTTCAGACTATTTGACTTGACACAACTCTGCACTGGAATCAGGCCAAAGACCAAGTCCAGCATAGAGAGGCTGAGTGAATGTGGTCTGGACTCTGTGGAGGAGAGTCATGGTTTCAGAGACGCTGTAGAAGGACAGAATACCTGCACTGTGATCCAGGTACACTCCTACTCTGGAGGACAGAGGACCTGAGACGGGAGTTTGGACACTAGTTGTGATAAAAGTTATAACTGTTAGTGACACAATATAACATCCAAGATTTGTCATTTTGTCCAAATCCACATTCAGCCACCCCTGTTCTGCTGATATTCTTGTATATGACTGCTACATTAACTCCTTCCCCTCTCCACTCCACCTCCCAGTAACAATGTCCAGTCAGACTCTCTCTACTCAGGACCTGACAGTATCCAGTGAATCTGTCTGGGTGATCAGAATAAGACTGTTGTTGACTCATTCGTGTCACTCTCCTGTTCCTCTCAGATAATAACAGCTGTGTGTGTGCTGTGTTTGGATCCAGTGTGATTTCACGTGAATATTTCAAGAACTCAGCTCTGGTCTTGGTTTCTGGTTGTGGCAGTAAAACGTCCACTTCAGTCACTGTCAGTGAGACGTTTGTCCACGTCTCCCTCAGGACGTCCTGTAGTTTATCTCTGACTCCTGACACAGCTGCTGTCACGTCCTCAAAGTAGCGCAGAGGACGGATGTTGATGCTGGATGAGTGTGTGGGTTCACTGAGTGCTGACAGTGAGGGGTAGTTGTGTAGAAACTGGCTGTGATCCTGTGTGTGTGAGAGCTGCTGCAGCTCAGCGTCTCTCCTCTTCAGCTCAGTCAGCTCCTGCTCCAGCTTCTTCTTCAGCTCTTTGACTCGACTCACTTCAGTTTCCTGCTGCGATCTGAGCTGCTGCTTCACATCAGAGCGTCTTTCCTCCATGAGACGGATCAGCTGAGTGAAGATCTTCTCACTGTCCTCCACTGCTTTGTCAGCAGAGCGACTGATAGCCTCCACCTCCTGTTGGAGCAGCTTCACATCTTTCTCTGTGTCCTGGATTCTCTGCTGGATGTTGTGTCGACTCACCTCCAGCTCTCTCTGCCTCTCAGTCCTTTCTGCTGCAGCTGACACTGTGTCGTGGCCTTGATGTTGGTCCACAGAGCAGAGATAACAGATACACTGCTGATCAGTGCGGCAGAACATCTTCATCACCTCATCATGACGAGAGCAGATGTTCTCCTGCAGCTTCTTGGAGGGCTCCACCAGCTTGTGTCTCTGTAATGCAGCTGAGTCACGGTGAGGCTGGAGGTGTGTGTCACAGTAAGAGGCCACACACTGCAGACAGGACTTGGAGGCTTTCAGTTTCCTCCCAGTGCAGACATCACAGGCCACATCTTCAGCTCCAGCATAGCAGTGATCAGCAGGAGCAGCTTGGAGTCCAGTCCTCCTCAGTTCCTCCACTAAAACTGCTAACATGGTGTTTTTCCTCAGGACAGGCCTCGGTGTGAAGCTCTGCCTACACTGAGGGCAGCTGTAGATTCCCCTCCTGTCCTCTCTATCCCAGTGGGTTTTAATACAGCTGATGCAGTAGCTGTGTCCACAGGGAAGAGTCCCCGGATCCTTCAGTAGATCCAGACAGATGGAACAAGAGAACTTTTGGGGGTCCAGCTGATTTCCTCGCTGCGCTATTTCCCCTCTCTGAGACAAGGCCTGTGTGAGTCTCACTTCCTGAGAAGTGAAACTAGTCTGAGCTCTGATCTCAACAACACGTGATCATGCAGTGAATGCAGCCTGTCAGCTCTCTCACGTCACCACCATGTTGGTTACACCCACCTCTAAACTGTAGATGTGAAGGGGAGGGAACAGGGCGGAGCTTGCTGTGTGTGAGAGCAGGAAGAGGAGGGAGGGCTGATTCCAGGAAGACCAGCAGCACTTTGGACTCTGTTTCCTCATTTCAAATGAAGCCTCAGTTCACAGCTGCTCCCCGTCTGAAAACACTCCAGTGTTCACTTGTTAAATACTTGTTAGCTGCTCAGGTTTTGGTGATGGCTCCATATTTCTCTTCCTCAGAGTCAAACAAGAAGTAATCAAACTTATCTGTGATCAAACACTTTAGTCACTGCTGAGTCATTTTCACACACAGACACTTGGCTGTTTACTCTCTCATTGCTTGCAGTTTTTTCTGCTGATATTCTTGTGAGAAACTATGAGCTAACTATGAGCTGCTCCTGGACAGTGTTGATTTTCAGAGCTCTTTCAGATTTAGTTTTAGTCTTGAGACAAAAATGTTTATTTAGTCACACTTCAGTCACTTTAATCCCTCAGAGTTTGAGTCTAGTTTTAGTTGACGAAAATCCAAAAGCTCTCAGTCAATGGAAATTCTAAATGTTTTAGTTGACAACAACTCAAAATGTTTAAGTCAAAAAAAGTTTAATGTTTTAGTCAATTAAAAATTCAATTCATTGTTTTAGTCAACAAAAATTAAAAATGTTTTAACTGATGAAAATTCAAAACGTTCCAGTCAATGAAATTTCAAAATGTTTTAGTAGTAATGCTGCAGTTGACAAAAAATTGTTTTAGTTGATAAAAAGTCAAAAGCTCTCAGTCCATGGAAATTCTAAATATTTTAATCAAGCCCTTAAAAATGTTTTAGTCGACAAAAATTCTGTGTTTTAGTTGAGAAAAATTTTATATATTTTAGTCAACGAAAACTCAAAATGTTTAAATCAACATAACTGTAATGTTTTAGTCAATTAAAAATTCAATTTAATGTTTTAGTCAACAAAAATTAAAAATGTTTGAACTGACAAAAATTCAGTGGTTTGCTCGACGAAAATTCAAAACACTTTGTCAATGAAAATTCAAAATGTTTTAGTCTACATAAACTCAGGTTTTAGTCAACGTGTTGACTAAAGTCAAAGTGTTTTTGTTGACAAAAATATCATGTTTAAGTTGACGACAATTCAAAATGTTTTAGTTGACAACTTAAAATGTTTAAGTCAAAAAAAGTTCAATCTTTTAGTCAACAAAAATTAAAACTTTTAACTGACGAAAATTCAAAACGTTCAAGTCAATGAAATTTCTAAATGTTTTAGTCGACAAAAATTCAGTACATTTTAGTTGATGAAAATTTAAAATGCTGTAGTTGACAAAAATTGTATATGTTTTAGTAGACGAAAAGTCAAAATGTTTACGTCAACAAAAAATGTAATGTTTTGGTCAATTTTTAGTCATTGTAATTTTTTGTATGTTTATATTTAAACTAATCCAGTGAGGCTAATTCATTTATTCAAAGTCCAAATGTCCCCAAACGAGACAATAATGCCCCAGTGTCCTCAATCGAGATGATAATTAAGTCCCAATGTCCTTAAACCAGATGGTGTCCAGTGTCCCAATGTACTTTAATAAGACGATAATAAAGTCCCATCATCCTCAAACGAGTACTTCCTAATTAACAGGATCTTAACATCAGTTACATTTGATGCCATATCAACCAAACAAACATTATTATTTTGTGTCTGGATCTGCTGTTGGTTGATTTGGCAGAGATGGCTGCCATCTTGTTTTTACATGGATCAGTGAGTTCAGCAGAATATAAACTGCAGCAAACCCAAAGTTTAACGTCCTCATGTGAACAGCTGCAGCAGCTGGCTCTAAAAACTGCGGCCGCCTCGCTCTCACGAGATTCTCGCTGTCCACTTTTGTCTGCCGTCAGAGCAAGTCCGGATAAAGTCGGACACAAAACCAAGCAGCATGCATTGTGTGCCGATCGTTGGTGATGATTGTTTTTGTCCCGGTGATGTTCCAAGCGCATCTTCCAAACTACTGGATTGCGTAATTCAGACAAAATTAGCCCCTCCCCCTTGGCCACAGGTAGCTTCAGGTTTGTATCCTCCCGTAAAGAAATAAACTTCCTTGTGTTGGACACTGGGTACTGGATATTTAGGGATCTGCTGACACCAGTCACATGCGATGACGTGCGATGATCCCTGATGACGACATGAGAGCCAAAGAAAACACCGTGAACTAGAGAAGAGCTGTTACTGGTTTAACCTTGATGGACTGGTTTGAAACCAGTGCTGCGTGTGTACAAACTACGATTCAATGTAAATGTAGATTTTGGGTTTGGAGTTTGGTTTGAGAACTGGTCCCAGTTAGACTCCATTCAATCAACTGATTCAACAAACTAAACACACAAACAAACAAACTAAACACACAATCAGACCTAAAACCCAGAAGAAGAGAACACAGCACCACTTCCTGTTTTCTTGTTAAGTTTTTATTATGTTTAAAAAAGAAAATTAAAAGACAGAGGAGGTGGTGATCAAAGAAAAAGAAAAAATATATATTCAAATATCTTTATACTTTTCTATTCATATATGATTAACAATGCAAAGAAAATAATTCCCGTAGTAGTAGTGCTTAAGTAAAGTTCAATATAGACTTTTATTATAACAAAATAGGCAGTTTACCGAGGGTTAAATATCTGTCAAAATCTCATTGTACAATAATAACCTGCGTGTTCGGGACACACCTGCCGACACCTGGAGGTGGCAGCTCGTCTCCAGGCGCACAAATTACCACATGATCACATGATCGACATCGTTTCCATGGTAAGACACTGACGACGCTGACAGACGTCTGACGGGGTTCGAGCTCGCGTCACAAGAGGGCGCCGCTCTGAACAACACCACCCCAAACACACCGATAATAATCATAATCATCATCATAATAATAAAAAATCAGTTCAGTAAAATCAAGTTTATTCAAAGTTTAAAATCAGCGTCTCACCGTAAGAAACATCTCGTCAAGTCGTTGAGTCTTTAAAAGCTCGCTTCATCTCAAATCTGACCGTGAAAATATTTCAAGCTGCTTTCGATGAAGCTCGTTGATTTCACAAAATAAATATCCAAAAACTGGAAATGATATTCCAAAATCACAAGATGAGGATTTCTTAATTACATGCAAGAAAACAGCGAGTTTTCTCAAGTAATTCTGCATTTTTACAATTTCAAGGATTTTTTTTTTAAGCATGAAGTAAGTAACTCAATTTTTCGGGTTGTCCTGCAAATTAACAGACCCCCCCCCAAATCATAATTACCAGATGATTTTCTCGACATTATTTCCTGTAACATGTTTCTCTTTGTAATAAAGCAGTTTTCCTAAAACTATGTTTGTTGTGTCTTTTTTTTTTAGTTCTGAGTTTTTTGTAATCATGAGTTCCGTTGAGACAGTTTTTGCACCTTAAATTATTTTTTTAACTACAAACTACCTGTCTTGAGCTTCTTTGAACTATATTTTATAAATTATAAATATTTTCAGATATGACAAAGAAATCCATGACAATATTTTAAAGATTTTTCTTGTAAGTAAATATATATTTTGGAATTAAGAAATATTAATTTTGTGTTTTCTCTATAAGTTTCTTGTAGTTATGTTTTCTGGAAATTGTAAGTATTTTTGAAATAAAGTTTCCTGTATTTTTCACAATTACGAGATTTCTTGTAATTGTGACAATTAATTACAAGAATATTTTGTATTAAAACAAGAAAATTCTGAGACATTTTTCCTGTAATCATGAACTTTTCATATACGGCATTATCGCTTTTTATTACTGGTTAATAATGATTTTTTTTCTTGTAATTATGAAAATCTTCTTGGAATTAAGATTTCTTTATTATGAGACAGTTTTCTGCGGAGTATAAATAATTATCTTGTGATGAGTTTCTTCTAATTATAAGTTGAAGACTTTTCTTGTAATTCTGTTCATTTACTATTTGTCTTGATTATTTTTAATAATTATGGGAATATTATTGTGACTCTGACATAATTAAAATAATATTTTCTATCATTACAAAATTATAAGATTCACATCTTGTAATTCTGCATTTTTGCACATTAAGTGACATTTTTTGAAATTTATGAAATTATTTTTGAGATTTTTTCCATAAGTTCTGTAATTTAAAACATGTTGCTTTATTTATAAGTTTTGCTCATAATTATGACATAATTACAAGAACTAAATTAAAGGGCTTTTGTTGTTTATTATTACAAGTAAATCATGATATGGTTTCTAGACGACATTCCTCTAACAGTTTTCCTGTAATTATGGGTTTCTTATAATTATGTTTTCTGGTGATAATGAGTCATAATTACAAGGTAACGCCTCCAGACTTTTTTTCCTTTGTTGAATTGGATGTCTTGAAAATTTTGATTTGACTTGTTTCTTTCATTTTTAAGTGAAAACAGGTTGAAATATTCTTAATTTAATCGCTTGTTTTAAAGCAAACGAGGCTTTAGACTTTCTAACAGACAGAAATGACTCGAGTCAAGATGTTTTTACGGTGCAGGCAGAATAATGAACGCTGTGACCTCTGACCTCATCAAGCGGAGGTCAAACTAAATGTCTGAAATGCAAAAATGTTCAGCAATAAAATCAGAATCCATGAAGTGAGAAGAGTCGATTCTCCCTCGCCTGGATGAATCCAAGTGAATGAATCCGACTCCACAGCGCCCCCCAGCAGCAGAGCAGGAAACCTGCAGAGCGTCGTGACAAACATCCTTCAGCAGCGAGGGGCAAAAATAAAAAACAAAACTAAACGCAAGTCGACTCAAGTGTAAAAAAAAAAAAAAAAACAAGAAGAAGAAGAAAAACGATGAAATGCAGAACAGAAGAAGAAAAGCTGTGACGTCAGACGCTGAGGGGGCTGATGGGAAATAAATGGGGTTATTAACTGACATGCTGTTAAAGCTCAAACGTGCAAAGTTTTGCTTTTTGTGTCTCCGCCGGACGCTGCCTGAGACTGAAACTCCGTCCGCTTACCTTACAAGACAAAAAAAGGGGGAAAACCCACAAAAAAAAGGATAAAATCGTCTTCGTACGTTTCTTCTCGCCACTTTCATGGACACATCTTCTTCTTCTTCTTCTCCTCCCTTAAACATTAAGGAGCTGTACCGTGTTGAGTGATGTCATCAAACTTCCTGTGTGCTTTACTCTGCTGGTCAGGAAACCCAACAATGGAGTCTTATTCAGGCAAAACAAATACAAAATGAAACAACACTCTCGTCAGCCGGTGTGTCGCATCGTTGATCCGGGGGAGGAGGGAGGAGGGCGGAGGGAGGAGGCTGCCGTCTGCAGGTCGACTTTTCTTTTCAAAGTAAAACGAAGTGAATCTAAAGAGAGGAGGAGCGATGGCGCAGACAGTTTTGAACCTCATAACTTCTCCTTGGACTGAACCCAGATGAACGGACCCGACTGCTCCTCGATGATCTGCTTCACCTGATCGTAGATCTCCTCCAGAGTGTCGCCCTGAACGATGGCTGAAACACAAAATAAGAACAACTCCAAGTTAAAGAGGAACACACGCTTCTACTGGAACATGTTTACACGCTTTGACGGTCAAAGTAGAATCACCGCGTCGCAATCGTACGCCTCCGGGAACCAGTCGAGTTACAGTTTATATCCGTGTCTGTCCAGACTCACGTGGAGCCGTGACAACAGACGATGCTTCAAATTCTAAAGCACGGATGACGCTTCACACACAGCAGATCTATACAATCAGCACAGTCTCACCAATTCAGTATCTGACCAAATGTCTCCCCTTCTGTTTCCTGACGTTAAAACATGATGATGTCACAGTCAAGCTGACCTTTGACCTTTGGACCTTCATTATTTTATCCTGTTAGACATTTGTGTCAAGTTTGGTCAGAGTTAGTGTATGAATTCTTCAGTTATGTGAGGTCACACTGACCTTTGACCACCAACATGTAATCAGTTCATTGTTCAGTCTAAGTGGATGTTTGTGCCGAATTTGAGGAACAATTCTTCAAGGCGTTCTTGAGATATCGTGCTCACTGGAATATGATGGACAAAAGGTCACAGTGACCTTGACCTTTGACAACCAAAATCAAAACAGTTCATCCTTGAGTCTAAATTGACATTTGTGCCAAATTGGAAGAAAATCCCTTAAGCCGTTCTTGAGATATCATGTTCACGAGAATGACATGAATGCACAGTAACAGTGACATTTAACAACCAAAATCAAAACAGTTTATCCGTCCAGTGGACGTCTGTGCCTAATTTCAAGAAATTACCTCGAGGTCTTCTTGAGATATTGCTTTCAAGATAACGAGATGAAAACAAGATCACAGTGACATTAAAAAACATCAACATCAAACATTCATGCATGCATTCATGAGTCTAGGTGGAGGTTTGTGCCAAATTTGAGGAAATTCCCTCAAGGGCTTCTTTAGATATTTCATTCACTAGAGAGAAACGGTAGCAAGATCATCTTGACCTTGACATTTGATCACCAAATTCTGATCAGCTCGTTGTTGAGTCAAAGTGGACGTTTGTGCCAAATTTAAAGAATACCCCTAAAGCTGTTCTTGAGATATAGCCTTCAAGAGAATAAGACGGATGCAAGGTCACAGTGACCTTTGGGAACCAAAATCTAAGCAATTTATCCTCGAGTCCAGGTGGACGTTTGTGCCAAATTTTAAAAAAATTCCTCAAAGCTTTCTTGTGATTCCGTGTTCATGAGAATGAGATGGCATCTTGTTTGTGACATCAGAGTTTGGTGTGGCGGCCTGCAGGGGGCGCTGTCTCACCTGTGAAATGCTCGGTGAACTCCTGCTCCAGCTTGGTGGCTCTGTCGAAGGTTTTCCTGCCCTGCTCCTCCGTCAGACGCTTGTTCATCTCCCTGTGGCACAAACGTCACGCAGAGGGAAACCATGTCACCGTCACCACGTTACAACGTTCAGGGTTCAGATTAGTGCTAATCACTCATCTCCGCATATTAAGGTTTTTTTTTCATAATACTAAAATACTTCTGCTATTTTTCTTGTAATTATGAGAATTTTATTGGAATTGAATTTGAAAAACAGATAGCTAATTATGTTTTATTCAATTAAATATATTTTATGTAATATTTAAAAAAAGACTGCACTACATTACATTTGTAATATCATACATGTATAAATATACAATATCAAATTAACGTAAAACATAATATGAATAATTATTTGAATATATTTAGCACATAAATGTTTAAATTAATATAAATATAAATAATTATAAATAAAAAATATATACACACATTTATTTATTTATTTTAGTAAAAAAAAAAGTAAAAACTGCTTACTAGCTTATCAAGTATTCTTGAAATTGTTATTTATAATGTATTTGAAATTTATATAATATTTATGAATATTATATATTTAAAAATGTGTGTGTGTATATAAATATCATAAATATTAAATATATGAAAACATGAATACATTTCAAATATATTAAATACAAATAATATCTAACTTTTTATACATATAAATAATATTTAGAAAATATATAAAAATAAATAAATTCATACATATGAATTTATTCATTTTTATATATCTAAAACATGAATAAACATGAATTTGAACATATTACATCTGTAAATGTCTATAAGGTCAAAAATAGAAAAAAATGAATAAAATATATAAATAAATGTGTGTCGCACCAACATGTAAAGGTTAAAGTATATATTTACAGATTTTTTTTTAATTATATTTGATTTTTCATATTCTAAATTTATATTTTTGTTTATTTATTTTCATGTATTCATTTTATATTTTGTCTTTGTATCAAAATTAAGCAAATTCCATGTGTCTTTAACATTACTTTTCACAGTTAACAGTTTTTATAAATATTTTATGATGATAACAAGAATTGTTTCTATCATTACAGGATAAATAAGAGATTCTGACCCAAAATTACGAGGTCATGTTTACGGCCTTATTTTTCCTTTGATGAGTTTAATGTCCTGAAAAATGTGAAGTTAAGTATTTCCTTCACTGTCAACAGGAAACGGTGTTCCCTCATTTTGTCAGGACTCCTTTATGGACAGAAATGACAAATCACTCGGTTCCTGTTTCAGGTGGAGGCAGTGGAAACAAAAACTGGGAGCTGAAGAAGAAACCACATGACTTTGACTCACATGATGTTCTCCACAGATTTGGGTTTGATGAAGATGGCGATGGGATGAAGCTGAGCCAGCTGGAGTCTCTTGATGGCGTTCCCCGACACGTCCAGGATACAGTGTTTACCCTGAGAACAACAGAGGAACAAGTCCAGCACGATCAACTGTTTCAGACAGCAAACCTCAGGAAATGAAAACAAAACAAAGCTCACAATAAATTAAATGAAGTGTTTCCTACGCCCTCGTTCCCTACGCCAGCGAGACGCCGCGAAAGTCAGGCATCTGGAGGAGTTTCAAATTTAAGAAGATGACCCTCAAACAGTGGAGTGCTAGATGTGTCAAAGACAGAAAGCATATCCAAAATCTAACAGCAGCTGGACCGTGAGTGACGGCTCAGGAGGAGCAGTGGTCTTTTTTGTAGCTGCTATGGCTAACGTTACTGCGACCTGCATGATCACAAAGACGCCATTAAAACCCACAAACTGGTATCTCTGACAGCCCTGCCACACTGAGTGGTATCTAGAGAGTACACTGTGCCTCACTCTGAGCGCTGACTGTTAGTTTACAGACAGTTTCCAACGCTAAGATCCTGCATTCATTCGTTAGCGATACAAACACGCTGCTGCTTTCAATGACAGTATTTTTTGGGCACTGGGTGTTTCATGAAGAATTTGGAGCGCCGTGAGACGTTTGATAAAACGTTAGTCTTTCACCTCCAACATCAGGGTCGTCTTCTTGTTTCACAGTCAGTTTTCTTAAAAAAAAAAAAGAAAAAGGAGGGAAATAATTTGCAGTCAACTCATGAAGGGACTCGGACACTGTCACCTGGAGGACGTGTGCTTCATCAGCATCGATCGGCTCTAACTGAGAGCTAATGAAGTATTCTTGAAATTATTTTAAATATATTTTATTTAATATTTACAATACTAGGCTGAAATATTTAGAAATATTACAAATGTATAATTATTATGAATATATACGTGTATGTAAATATAAAACACATAATACATCAAATGAATATACAATATAATTACATATATATACTTCATGTAAATAATTTTATTTTAATAATCTTAGAATTTAATCTTATATAATCTAAAATATAAAAAACATAAATACATTTTTAATATATCAAATCTATACAAGATGTAAATTTTCATAAATGTAAATATTATTATATTTTTAAATACAAAAAATTGATAAAAATATAGAAATAAATGTGGATATATGCATTTATTCAAACATATATATGTAAATAAAACATGAATAAACATGAATTTGAATATATTAAATCTATAAATATCTAAATTTACATAAATATTTTTAAAGGCAGAGGACAGTTAAAGTCTTCTTTTCTTTGTCTGTATCTTGTTCATATTGCCCAGAATGTTTGATATCGACCTGATGCTGGTTTTATTATGTCATTTATCTGTGAGTCTGAACAGCTCAAACAGTCAGCCTTTATTCATGTCAATTACTTTGGTAACGTTAATATAACGGTCTGCATGTGAGGAACAACATCCTCCTTAATAAATATTGATATTGGATTTGTTTTACTTCCCAAACTGATGAGGCTTTAATCTCAGCTGGAGTTGTGTTTGGTGAGGGCTGGGAAAGTCCCTGACAAGCTGAATTTAATCATTTTACGTTATCTCTATTTCACAGCAGACACCAGCAGGCTGCTTCTGTTTGGGCTCATTTCTCTGGTCGTCCAACAGGACCGTGGCTGTGTTCACGTCGACGCTGCCCTTTTAAATAAATGAATTTAACTTGGATCTCTTCTAAATTTTTATGGCTTATTACACATAATATTTATAGAAATCTAAATCCTAAGATGGCTGCGGCCCGCTGAATAATGAAGTCCTAATGTTTACTGCTCTGAAGGTGGACATTTTATTTCATCTTTAAACTGAAACATTTATTGCGTCATCATCTGAGCCTGTCTGCACTGAACTGGTAGGATTTACAGTAACACCTTAAACTGCACTCTGCTGGCTCAAATCCTAGCTCTCCAACAGATACTGGTTCATCAGCATCGGCAGTTTCAAATCCCCCCATGCTTCCCTCTTTCAAGGTGTTCCCCAAGGTTCAGTTCTTGGCCCCCTCCTCTTCATCCTGTACCTTGCTCGCCCTCGATCAAATAATCCGCCATCGTGGACTTCAGTTTCACGGTTTCCCTTCTCACGGATTATTTCACCTTTGTGTTGTTTTTTTGTTGTTGTTGTTTTCTGTAAAGCGCTTTTGAGAATCCAAAAAAGTGCGATATAAATCCAATGTATTATTATTATTGATAAAAAGAATGAATCCAAATAATTGCAGAAATATGCTGCAGCTGATTTTTACAGCAACAGACTGTGAAAATGTTAAACCGCATGAAAACTGTAAAATTACAGCACCTTGCCGGCGTCTGTGCTGCCGGCTCTTTACGGTTATTTTACAGTGAAATATTTGACAGTGTATGTACGGCGACGTTCAGCGCTGCCAGCTTCTTAAAGACACGACTGAACACACGTGTCGGTACCTTCTCGGCCACCTCTCGGACCGACTGTACGCTGGTTCCATACAGGTGGTTGTTGTACTGCCCCTGCCTCGATGAACTTGTGGTCCTGGATGTCCTTCTCCATCTGCTCTCTGGACACCACAAAGTGATAATCTCTGCCGTCCACCTCGTAGTCCCGCTTCGGCCGGGTTGTGTCTGAGAGAGGAGGAAGAGGAGGAGCTTTTTATTTTCACCCGACATGTTTTCAGGACTTTAACTGAGCCATATATCCGCACGGACTCACGAGGGACGCAGGATCCGAACTTGTCTGGGAACTCGGAGATCAGGTCGTCGTTGATCCGATCCTTCATGGGGCCGAGGATGATGACGGGACGGGTGTAGTTCACTGTCAGAGAGGACGGAAACAGGAAGTGATCAGAGCTTACGTCTCATGGGGAGAAACACAAGTTTGCTTTTAGAACACATCAGCTTTTACAGAAAATACACAGAAGTTCAGAAGTGAGCTGAACTTTTCTTTTTTTGACCAAAAAACAGATCAACAGTTGTCAAAGTCTCCGCTCTCACTGTCCTCAAGTGCACCAGCTGTAATCTGAATAGAATAAGAAATATAATAAGAAAAAATTCAGACTAATCTGAGTCATTACGACTCAGAGGAGAAATACATCACTGGATTTTATCAACACTGAAGTCGTGACGCTGAATTATCCCAAAACAAAACAACTCATGGAAAAGAAAAAAAAAGTACAAAATGTATTTATTGAACAGTTTAATCTTATTTTCTGTATTTTGATTTCAGTATAAATTTTAGCTACTGAAACATTTCTTTGCACTAAGCAACACTGATTATTTTATCTAATCTATTTTATTTTTTCTTCTTTATTGACTTTTGAAGTAATTTTTAATTTATGCTAATTTTTATTGTTTTTTTTTTTAATTACATTATTTAACTGTGAAAATGAAGTCTCAAAGAGTCATTTAACATGGCCTCAATTTGCCTGACATCATTAATTTAAAGAGAATAATGTGAGATGATGAAATAATGTGCCAGCATCATCAACATATGATTCCAATTAAACTTTATAAACAGAAATAATGAATGTTCCTGAAAACAGAAAACAGACGCAAAAAAAGAAAAAACAAACGTCTGAAAACTTTTTTTTGTCATGTGGGAAAAAATAAATAAAATAATTGTGGAGAAGAGACGATTCTGTTTGTTACTCCGCTCAGTGTAAATATTTGTGGATGTGACATAATTCATTTAAATTTGGGCTTTAATTTATTCAGTGCTTATGAAAATTATTAATGTGATGCAGCTGTAGATAAAAACGGCTCATTCTAAGGTAACAGAAAACACAACAATCCTTATTTTGATTATACACTAAAGAATGTCCAAAAAAATGTTAATGTCAGAAAAAAAGTTGATAAAATGTCCTAAAATTAATAATAAAATGTCCAAGAAAATGTTAATAAAATGTCTTGAAGAAAAAAAGTTAAAATGTCCAAAAAGTGTCAATAAAATATCAGAAAAAGTTAATAAAATGTCCACAAAATATTAATACACCCTCCCCGCCAAAAAAAGTGAATACAATGTCCACAAAATATTAATACAACAAAATGCCCCTAAAAGGTTAACAAAATGTCCGAAAAATACTGATTAAATGTCAAAAATCTTTTCAATAAAATGTCAGAGAAATATTATAAAATGCCTCTCTTAAAAAGTTAAATGTTCAAAAAATATTAATAAAATGCCGCAAAAAAAGCTGATAAAATGTCCACCAAAAATGTAATAAAATGTCTGAAAGATATTAATAAAATGTCCATAAAAAGTTAATAAAATGTCAAAAAAAAAAACAAAAACAACAGATTAAATGTCAAAAATTTTTTCAATAAAATGTGTGAAAAAAATGTGACACACAGGTGTTGCCAACTACAGTGGCTGACATGAAAAAATGAATGTCTCTATCTAGAGTCTGTTTGGTTTGTCCGTTCTTGGCTCCTGTAGAAACATGGCGGTGCAACATGGTGATCTCTGCAGACGAGGACCTGCTCCCTGTAGATATAAACGTCTCATTTGAAGGTAACAAGAACACAACGATTCTTATTTTCAGCTGATTACACACTGTAGAAAACACACTGATTAGATTATAGTCCATTTCTATCTGTGTATCCTCCTAAATCTGAAACACTGGACCCTTAAAAATCCACCAGGGTTAATAAGAGTTGAACTGCAGAGTATAAACTCAACAGCACAGATGTGGTACGTTTGGACACCTCAGTAATTCTGAATGAGTCTTAACCCTCTGAGGTTAGTTTCACAGCGTCACGAGAGATGAAAGTTTCGTCCTCGGCTGCTCTTCTCACCTTCCTGCTGAGTGACGGGTTCATACGACAGAACGTACTCCTCCTGCCCACCTGCAGACACAAACACAGAGAGGACGGTCAGTAAGACGAAGAGAGTTTGACTGGGTCAGCTGCATCAACAGGAGGTTAACTGAAGGGATGAGAGCGAGGGATGAAGGCTGAGGAGGAGGAGGAGGAGGGATGAAGTGGATGAGATGAGGTTTATCGCAGGTCAGGAACAATTAACTTCGGTTAGTTTCTGTCTGTGCTGAGGGAGCGCTGTGATTCCTGCATCATTTCACGTGTAAAATCATCTTAACCACATAAATAAGAACACGGCTTCATTCCTGTTGCGGGAACCTGACTACAGAAAATATAATGCTGACGGCAACACGCTGAAAATATGAATGTGTTGAGTCTAATTTAGAGAATCAGGGTCAACGGTCGGTGGTGGAAAGCAACTAAATACATTTACTGAAATACAATTTTGAGCTGCTCGTGCTTTATACTTCAGCTCCACTATATCTCATCAGAGGTCCTCTGTCGCTCGACTGATAGCGGGCACGGCATGAAAACGTCACGTGACATAAACAAGTCTAAAACATATTAAAGGATAAGTTCACTCACTGTTTAACCTGGACCCTATGCTCACGTGTTTGTGTCGAAGTGACTGATGGGCCACAAGTTTTTTATTCCAGAGTCGACAGAAACAAAATCAAACTCACAGAAACCATCTTGGTTCGTCAGCTCTGGTTTTGTTGAAATTAACTCTTAATAACTCAGTTAGAAGTGAAAATATTCTGACTCTATACACGCTGAAACAACTGTTTATTATAATGGAGTCTGGTGGGTTTGGTGATGGAGATTTCAGGGCTGTTTCTGGATCTTTCTCTTCAACACAAAGCTTGTCAGACACTTAGAGTGACAGTCTGAGCCTGTCAGAGACAGAAACAAACACTGTTAGTGGACGGACACTGACGGTGCTAAATTTCCAGTGAAGGATTTAACTTGCAGCCTGTTGTGCTGCTGACGTCTGCAGCGCTCTCCCTCAATACTTTAAAAGATTTAATCTAACAGACTGTTGTGCCCGTTAGTTATTGAAACATAAAGCAGAGGAAAAAGGTCAAGTTTAAAAATGATGAACTTATCCTTTAAAAAAGTGACAAAAATCTGAGTTTAAGCATTTTTTGCAAATTTATTGATTTATTTTGGACCAAATTTAATGAAATTGTGTAAAATTGTGTTTGTTATGCTGTTATGTGTATTTTTGAAGAAGTTAATCTGTGGTTTTAACAAACTTCAGCAAAGAAAAAGCCGTTAAAATTGAAAGCGGTGAGGTCACATGTTTAGTGCCAACACAAACTAAAACGAGTGACTTGTTGACCAGTGAAGGACCTGTGTGAGTCTCAAATCTGTGCTGGTTTAGAGTCCATGCAGCAGTCAGGAGGACAGGCAGCGTTCAGGGACGTTTAGCAGGGACATAAACAGTGTGTGTGTGTGTGTGTGTGTGTGTGTGTGTGTGTGGTCATGCTGTTATTGGCCAATCAGCAGCTTGTGCTCGTTAATGACATCAGTGAAGGAGTTAGCAGTAGTTAGTGTCGGAGCTCTCAGCGTCGACGGCAGAGTGTCACACTTACGGTAGCTACTTTCACTATCGCTGGCGTTAGAGGTCACGTGTTCTGCAATCACAACAAAAAAAAAACAGGACACACCGGGTCAGATGGGGAGCATCGCTTTCCCATGATGCTCTGCACCCAGAGGCACGATAACACAGAGGACTCGACATGTTTGAGTGCAACAACGACAGCAGAGCATTCACAGAATAAACCAAACGTCAAACACAGAATAAACCTTCAGGAAACTTTTCCATGACTTTAAACCCAAACTGCATCAGTCTGTCCACGTCTGGCAGCCATGACGAACACGGTGCTGAGCGATATGGACAAAACCACATCTGTGATATGTGACATGTTGATATATGACATCACAAAAAGATGAGTGTTCACGTGTAAGATCAGAGTTCAATCCAGTGTTTCACCTTCATCACATGGACACATAACGTCTTTATAACACCTCATGTGGTAGATGAACCGTCACAGAAATAACTGGAAGTAAAACAAAAGATAATTCTGCTTTCATCACTATCCTCCTGAGACCCAGCTGGTGTTTAGAGTGTATCTTTAATTTGCTCCTAGCGATTTGAGATTAAAGGGACTTTAAAAGCATAAAAAACTAAACATCTTTAAACATTAGTTTAGACGATGATCAAGTCGTTCTCAGACGATTACTTCCTAATGAGCAGCGCCTTAGCTTGTTACTGCTGATAAAACTGATCAATTTTGTTGCCATATCAAACCACAAATGTTATCATTACGCATTAATAATTAAAGTTTTAACCATAAATTTGATCAGGTTTTGTCTGCTGCAGACTGAGGCTGAATCCAAATGTCCGCTCTCCACCACACTTGCAGACTCATGGACTTTGTGGACACGTTCCTTGAAGTCTGGGAGTGCTGAGGGCTCCAAATCCACAATTCATCCAGACCACGAGGGGCCTAAAGTGGAATGTGTGCAGACGTCACTGATTTAATTGCGAACAATTTATTGGAATACAGACGTGATATTGTAGTTTTTTTTTTTTTTAATGCCGACTATGAAAACAAAACTTAAGTGTGTGTAAAACAGTTTCTGTAGCCTGAACAAACAATACTTCAGTCATGTAATATTCAACATCATGATTAGGGATGGGTATCGTTAAGACTTTATCCAACTCCTTATCAACTCGGTACTTTATCAGGACTCGTATCGGTTCTTTATCATTTTTACGTTTTTTTTGTTTTTTTTTTAAATAAGAATTTAAAAAGAACAAAGTCACAACAGGAAAACTGAATATTTCAAATAGAACAAATGACAACAGCAAAGTCACTGTGTCAATAATATTCCTGACATGACAACACTGAGTGAAGTTTAGTATTTGTTGGTGAATAGTGCTGGCAGAGAGAGGACGGGCCGTTTGTCTCAGCCAGCAGCTCAGTTTAAAAGTATTTTAAGATTAGAGTCAAACTAAGTTTACAATTATTGTAACTGCAGCTTGAAAGTTTCCATGGCAACGAGTAGAACAGCCTGCTAATGACAGTGAACTCGTCACAGTACAGGATGGACGTTTGGATCCGGCCCAAATTGGCAGAGATGGCTGCCATCTTGTTTTTACGTGGCTTACTGTACTCTGCTCATACTACCACTAGACAGCATAAAAAAGCGTCCACATACGAGGACGACAGGTCGAAATTGGGCAGAATGGAGTTTAAGCTGCAGCAAACCCAAAATGTGATGTCCTCACATGAGGTCAGAGGAGGTTAATATGAACAACAGAGTAATATGAAATGATATATGACGTCACCACATCATCGTCACGTGATCCCATTAAAAGTCGATAAACAACAACATGAAATGTTCCTTAAAATATAAACCAGAAAAAAAAAAGGAAAAACACCTGAAAACTGATTTCTTTCTCTGTGTTTTGTTTCATATCATACAGACAGAATAATGATGCTGTTGTTACTCAGCAGAGTGTAAATATTTGTGGACGTACTTTTGGATGTAAAGCATTCAAATTTAACCGGCGCTCTGAATATAATCCGGCCAGGTCTCTCTTGTAAAAGAGATTTTCAATCTCAATGGGACTTCCTGGTTAAATAAAACCAAAACACTCAGCTCAACACAAAGAGAAACTCTGATGATCGAAAAAAAAAAAAAATTCAGTGAAACTCAGAGGGAAGACAGAGAGGCCAGCAGAGCGTACCGGCAACCGTAGACGGTAATGCCCTGAAAGGGCAACATTTTCTGCAATTTAATTTACAACCAGACGTTGCATAGCTCCTTGACACAGGAAGAAAACTGGTGATCTGGACAATTACTAGAATTACCGCCCCGCAGCTGTATAACTCAGTCAAGCTGACCTTTGACCTTTTGACCTTCATTATTTCATCCTGTTAGACATTTGTGCCAAGTTTGGTCAGAATTTGTATGAATTCTTCAGTTATGGACAGAAACATGTTTGTGAGGTCACAGTGACCTTTGACCACCAAAATCAGTTCACCGTTGAGTCCAAGTGGACGTTTGTGTCAAATTTAAAGACATTCCCTTCAGACCTTGTTGAGACAATGCTTTCATGATAATAGGACAGACTCAAGGTCACACTGACCTTGCCCTTTGATCACCAAAATTTAGTCAGTTCATTGCTGAGTCCAAGTGGACGTTTGTGCCCAATTTGAAGAAATTCTGTCAAGGTCTTCTTGACACATTACATTCACAAGAATGAGACAGATGCAAGGTCACAGTGACCTTCGACCACAAAATTCTAATATGTTCATCCCTGAGTCAAAGTGGCTGTTTGTGTCAAATTTTAAGAAATTAATGAATTGAATTGTGTGTTTTGGCAAAAAACACATTTTGTGTGGTCACGCTGACCTGTGACCTTTGACCACCAGAATGTAATTAGCAACTGTTGAGTCCAAGTGAATGCTTGTGCCAAAATTTTACGGCAATTCATTCATGCCATCTTGAGATATCACGTTCACAAGAATGCGATGGATGCGATCACAGTGACCTTGCCCTTTGTCCACCAAATTCATTCCTGAGTCAACATTTGTGCCAAATTTTAAGAAATTCCCTCAAGGCATTCTTGACATATCGCGTTCATGAGAACGGGACGGACAGACAACCCGAAGACATGACGCCTCCGTCTGTGATCCTGAGCTACGTCTCCTGAAACAATCTTGAAACCTCCAGGTGGATCCAGGTGACGGTGCACCTGGGCAGCGAGGGGACGAGCTCGTACAGAAAGATTAAGAGGAGGACGTAAACACTGTGAGCTGTGAGAGATGAGTGAATGAGTGTTGTGACATAGTGAAGAGATGGAGCTCCAGTCCTCGACGGTTGTTGGTGAAGAGGAAGAGGAGAGAGGAAAGAAGGAGGGAGGGAGGGAAGGTAGGCTACGTGTCCACCAGGAACCAACTTCAGCCTCTTCAGCAAAACATGTAATTTAACATGTTAGTTTGTGGACGTGATGATGAAGGACGAGGCGTCCTGATATCACCGTGAAACATGTCAGTCTGTTACTGTCTCTACATGGACGCCAGCTTTTATCACAGAAACAGACATTAGTTCTTTAAACACCCTGTTATTTGTTTTTGGGGTGAACATTCAGAGTCGACCTCGTCACATGTCCAGGTTTGGTCATGGACCTTCCACGTCCAAGGTACCCTGGGTGTGTTGGTTGTTGACGTTCTGGGACGCTGTGTCAACTTCAGCTTGTTACATGCATTGTCTGTTTTCAAAATACACTTCTGTTTTCACAGGAAATGTACAGTTTGTGTACAGTCTCTTTCAAAATAAAAGCACTACATCGGTACAACACTGCAAACTGTTTTTTCCTTCAACGAAAACCACACGTGGTTACGTTTAGAAAAGAGAACAGGGTGTGGCTTTACAGTTTTACAGGAAGTGAACAACAGCCTTCCAGATGAAAGTCAGTGGTTGTTGGACCCATCCACCACCCCTCCTACCTGCTCTACTCGGCATTCTGCTCCTTTAACTTTTATTGTTGTCCCGCCGCGTTTCTCCCGATTGCGCTAGACGCTGTTAAACAATAACAACAACTAGCCAAGTATCATGCTGACGTGGAAGGACAGCTTTTTCTGTTGGTGTCTGACGCCAGAAGTCACTGACTAAGCGCCTGTATTCGACGGCTTCTGAGTGAGACCAGGCCTAAATATTTCCACATATTACTACACATCTCCGTAGAGACGGCAGCAACATTTCACAGCTTAAGCAGAAGTTTGATTTTGGTGGCCACGTAAAGCTGCTGGAGGAGCCTGTCTTCAGTTTGTCTTGTGGATTTATTGAGGACAGAAGATGTCAGCTGTTGGTTTTGATGATTTAGATGATTTAATCTGGAGCCAAATAATTAAATTCCACAAGAACAAACTTGAGATGAGCTGCAGAGAATCACACTGACGTACATGGAAAGATTTTAAAAACAACTACAGCAAGAAAAAAGGTTTAAATGTGGAAGTGAGTTAACAAAATAATGGCAACTTCTTCAAGTCAATGCACTGGTATAATGTCGTGTTTAGAGATCCCAAAGGTATGAATTTCAAAACCGCCAAAACTAGAGACATTTCTCTTTTTATTAAACTGATACGGAAATGCTGTATTGAAAAGACGTATTGTAGTGCACAGCACCTGCCACCAGAGGTCAGTCTCTACTGGTGAAACAGCCGAGCTGAAAAAGATGGCGACTGCGTGGTGGGGATAACGTTACAGGACTGGTCAAAGAGAAAAAGAAATTAAACTAAAGATACTTGTGTAAGTCGACAGTGGTTTAGAGTTTCTAGATTAAAACTGGTCAGTTCTCCCTCCGAGGTCGTCGTGTTTTCGGGAGCTTGTTACCCCGAGAACTTTTTTCAAAATGAAATTATCACTACATTCAATTCATGCTAATTATTTCTTGACTTTGTTTTTATTGTTTTTCTGCTCCTTGTTGTCATATTTTTTGTCACTGAGGGGAGGTTTGTGTCGGGGGCCTTTGGCTTCTTGACCTCTCCTGACACACTTCTTACTTACCATTATTTTGTGCTGTCTGTGTGTGTGTGCAAATTAAATATGAAAATAAATTCTAAGATGAAAAGTCAAAGTTTGAGATATAAAGTGAAAACTGTGACTAACCATCAGCACTTTTATTTCCGTCATTCTTATCTTTAGATTTATTTTGGTACGTGTGTGTCGTCTTTTTAAACATGGACGGTTTTTGTTGGTGTTGGCTGAAGAAGGATACTGGTGGAGACCAGGAGGCTGATGGGAGTTTTTTGGGGGGGGGGGTTGGGGGTGTGGTGTTGGTGGGAGGGAATCACACTTACTGTGGCCTTTGGATAGCATGTCGTCACTGTTGTCCTGAGGTCAGCAGAGCCGAGTGAACGACGAGGAGAAAACAACACAACAAGTTACTGAGTTACAGCGACAGACAGAGAGAGCAGAGGGAACGCAGCCGGTCAGCAGGGCTGCAGGGCGGCCATTTTGGCTCCAATGAGGAGGATGAGGAGGAGAAGGAGGACTTTGATGGAAGCCAGGCCAGATTTTCTGCCTTCATGGCTGAGATGTTTTTATTAACCTCAGCAGCTATCTGAGCAGTCTCTGATCAGTTGCATTATTTTAGCCAGGCCCTGTTGCCGTGACAACCGGTGCATTTGCAGCGCGCCGCCACCAGCTGACCTCTCTTCCTGTCGCCCGACCAATCGTCCCGCCCCCCAACCCTCACGTCGCGCTGGGATACTTACGGTCGACATCGCTGGTCTCCTGCTCGCTTGCCTCTTTGCTCTTGTAGAACGGAAACTTTCGGGAAAAGAGGTTCTTTTTACGCTTGTCATTGAGAGACTGCTGAGGAGGAAGAGGAAGAGGAAGAGGAAGAGGAGGAGGAGGAGGAGGAAGAGGAAGAGGAGGAGGAGGGGTGATGGAATAAAAAAAAGAGGAGGAGATGGGGGGAGTCTGATGTCGGTTTGGACAGAATGAGACGCTTTTTCTCTGAGTCTGTGGCTGACAGGAAAATCACACTGGAAGCTAAAACTCATCAAACATGTCGAAATTAAAGAGTAAACAAAGTAAACAACCTCAACAAAGCCTCCAAAACATGACTAACACATTATGATTACATATCAATATACCAGATCAGATCTCAGTCACAGTCCTGCCTGTTTCCTGTTTCCTGCCTCGGCTTTAATTTGCTGTTAATACAAACTCAACATTTCCTCCATGTTTCCACATCTGCAGGACGTGCTGAGTTTCACTGTCGATGTCTTTATCCAATAATTAATTCCAGTTGTTTCAACTTTGCCAGTTTGGCTTTTATCGTGTGAATGAAACACAACACGTCCTGTGCAGATGTTTCACCAGCAGCGCAAAGGGAACAGGCTTTTAATTTGAAACATCTGCAGGAAACGTTGAGTTTGTTGACTGAGTCTTAAAATGAAAAAGAAAAAGTTGACTAGCATGAATGGTTGATTAAGAACAGTACTGTTGTTAAACAGGAAGTGGTGAGTGCGGCATGACAGATTAGTTTGACTGTATGTTCACAGTTTGTTTTATTTTTATTGCTGCAGACTAAATAAACATAAACTCTGATTAATGTGCTGTGGAGGCTTTGTTTCAATGAACAGACGTGTAGAAACAATAATGTAATAATGTCTTAAAATGTAATAAAACTTCCTCTAAACTTGATTAAAAATGTGGTAAAACCCAGCCAATAATACATAAAATGTCCTGACAGCTACTGACATGTTTAATACCTTATTACATTATTGTGAATTTATCAAACACGTAAAGTGACACAAAATTTGTTTTATCAGGAAATAAATCATCAGCGGTGAAAAGAGAGCCCAGAATAAAATGTTAAAATGTGTTAAATAGATTTTTTTTTTTTAAAAATCAGACCAGCTCTCCCCCATCATAATCTGTCAGGGTGCAACAGAGTTAAAGTCCATTAGGTTTCGAATTTTTAAAGAACTGGAGTATTAAGGTCAATTTTTTTCTTGATTTTAAATTTGATTTGAACCATTTTAAATGCAGAAATGTCGTAAAATCAGGCGAAGCTGAGGAGACACTACTTTTAACTGTTGACTCAGATGTTAAAGAACATTTCAGGGAGATTAAATCGACTGTTTGAAAAAATGACCACGTGAAAGGTATCAGGCTACCTGACAGGTGAAACTGTTATTACGACATCAGGGAGGACATTTTATCACATTACTGGGTTTTAAGATATTTTCAGGTGCAGTTAAGTGCAAGTTCTGCTCTGTTTTCTGTTGTCACTACATTTTCTCATTATGACATTATTGGGTGCTTTTCCAGTATGAAGCTGGTGTGGGAGCATTTACTGCCCACTGAAACCAGTCCACACCACAGAACCAGACGTTAGCTGCTGTTTGTCTTTACTGACATTTGGCGGCATTTGCATATGAACCTGGACGTGAGGCCGTCCTGGTGAGCGTTTCAGAGGCTGAGTTTAACGCAGTGACAGTGAAGGCAACAGACGTCAGAGACGGAAGCAGGAAGAGGAGAGAGTGAACATGCAGACGACATGCAGAGACGCAGCGGAGACAAGCGGACAGAAGACGCTGGACTGGTTTCAGAAAGAAGAGTCACGACTGGTGGGACTGAAACTATAAACGCTGACGGAGCTCTGATGAGGTTTACGTGATAATACACCAAAATGATCCAGTACATGTACTTTATACTGTGATTAAAATAAGAGCATATTTTAAAACATCTGGCTTCCCACTAAACCTCATCAAAAATATAAAATGGTGACTCTCGGCAGCTTTGGGTTACAATGACAAAATTCTTAAGACTCAAGTTAAATCAGAAATTTAAAAGATGTGATTAATCCACTTCAGACAAAACTCGTCATTACATCATCAGCCCCTCTTTGAATCTACAGTTAATCCAGACTCTGGTGGACAGTTAGACCATACTTCCACAGAAATCTGTACAGGTTGACGTATTAACAGATTTACTGATGTGAAATCAAGTCAATTATTTTATGATTTAAAGCACTTAAAATGTGTGTTAGGACTAAATGTGTAACATTTGGGAACAGCAGACTATGACTGTTGTTTTCTGGTAAAAAGCTCCAGTGTGTCTGATTCAAGGGGACATAGTGTCAGAAATAAAATAAAATATAATCAGTCTGTTTTCTTTAGTGTGTAATCACCTGAAAATAAGAATCATTGTGTTTTTGTTATTTTAGATTGACTCGTTTATATTTACACAGGGAGCAGGTCCCTGTCTGCAGAGATCACCATGTTGCACCGCCATGTTTCTACAGGAGCCCAGAGGGGACAAATAGACAGAGACGTTAATGCCACTTTTACATTTTATTAATATTTCTTGGTCATTTAATTAATATTTTTTCAGACATTTTACTAATATTTTCCAGACATTTTCTTAACATTTTGTTAACATTTTTTTCGGACGTTTTAATAATATTTTTTTGGACAATTTATCAACCTTTTTTTTTGACATTTTATAAGCATTTTTTTGGACATTCTACAGAGATCACCATTGGTGCATGTCACTTTTGGCTTTTGTGTGTACCTACATTTTTAGTGTTGGTCCTACGCACTGTTTTATAAATCAGAGCCCAGATCTGTTTGTTTTGTAAAAACCTCCTGAACAGTGAACACTGAGGGAATTCTAACCAGGAGAAGTTTCAGCTAGTTGTAATCTGCTGTCATCACCACTTGACGCCACTAGTCCCCCTAAATCTGACACACTGGAGATTTTGGAGGTGTTAACAGGCGGGCAGAGTGGGGTCTCAGTTTTCTGACTTCTCTTTCACCTTCGCTTCAGTAAAAGCTCTGGACTTTGCAAACGGACAACTGTTCTGTGTCGAAAAAAGAAGTTCAACTGTACCGATTGGTCCTGAGGAGTTTCTGGTGATGATGAGGGGAATCTATTTTACTCGTTCAACCAACAATAATCCCTCTGTTTTCATTCCTTTAAAGGTCATCTGTCATGCCGTGATATTTTCTGAGACAGTTATCGTACCGTGAAAATGCCATATCATTGCAACCCTACTCAGATCATTGGAAACCTATAGTTATGTTCTGTTGCTGTCTTCAATAATCCTTCAGTCTTTTTGTTTTGTGAAATCACTCAATAATGTTTTTTGTTAGATTCATAATTTGCTTTTCTTTTAAAAACATCAGGCGTTAACAGCAACTCTGGTTCATGAGCAGGTTACACACCGAGGTGATTTTATTATTAATGCTGCAGAGAAACTAAGTGGACTCTCTGGATACTGATGACATCATTAGGTCACATGCTGCAAAGAAAGGTGGGGGGGTGAGAGAGGTGAGTGGTGAGGAGGAGGAGGAGGAGGAGGAGGAAGGTTTCTGTGAGCAGCAGACAGTCAGACATCAATGTCAAGCGTTTCTCTCTGTATGAGGACAGGAGCGGAGGGGTCGGCGGGGGGAGCTCATGCATGTTGGTTTTTCTTCCCCCATCAGTGTGGCGTGTTAGAGGGTGGGTTGGCGGGCGGCGCTGGGCGGGGCGGGGCGTTTTGGCAACGCGTGTTAAAGCGACACACGGTTTTTAAAAAAAGGTGCTGGGGGAGGCGCTGCTGCTGCGGCTCGGCTGCTGAGATGTTGGAGTGATGAAGAAGAGGAAACGTCTCAGACATCGACAACGACATGCTGTTAACTGGCTGGTTTTAAACATTAGTCAAACACACTCATTAGTAGGTGGCTGCGGCTCAAACACAGAGTTCATCTTCATACAGTCTGACACATTTACAACACATGAAGAGAAATTCTCACTACATGCAAACTGAAATCGCTACAGGAGCTGAATACGCTGAGGGGACAGTTCAGGTGTTGTGAGGCGGGGCTGTATGAGGCACTTATCTTTGAACAGTGTATTACCTACAGTAGATGTCAGTCAGTGCGCCCCCAGTTTGGAGAAGGAAACTCAGCAAAGTCCTGCTGTGGGCGGGGCCAGCAACAAAATGTATTTTAGCCACCCAAAAAAATCATTATCAGTTGAAGTGTACACTGTGTTGAGAGTATTGTCACTGCTTTACTGTAATGTCAGACAGTGATTTCCAGCTGGAAACTGAAGCTGTTACATCGCTCTGTTCAAAGCCAGACTCCACTGAGAAAAACTGTGATTTAACATCAGTGAACACAGGAGCTGCTGGTCTACTGCTGCCTCCATCAGTTATTGTCTTTGTGTTATTGTGTGACTCTGGTGAATCTGAATTAACCCTTTAAAACACCAAAGTCACATGATGACACAAACTGACTAACTGGTGGAGGCAGCAGTAGACCAGCAGCTCCTGTGTTCACTGATGTTAAATCACTGTTTTTCTGAATGGAGTCTGGCTGTGAACAGAGCGATATCACAGCTTCAGTTTCCAGCTGGAAATCACTGTCTGACATTAAAGTAAAGCAGTGACAATACTCTAAATGTAGTGAACACTTCAACTGATAATGATTTTTTTAGGTGGTTAAAATACATTTTGTTGCTGGCCCCGCCCACAGCAGGACATCGATTAGCTTCCATGTCGGACTCCAGCCTGCTTCTCCAAACTGACATCTACTGTATGTAATATACTGACTATGGATAAGTGCCTCAGACAACCCCACCTCAAAACATCTGAACTGTCCCTTTAAATGCAGCTTAGAGAGAGTTCAGATACAGACTACACTAAATGACAGATTTCCCATGATACCTTTGGTGAATTATGGGCAACACTTCTGGTTCTTTCATGCTAAAATGCTCAAAGTTCAGGGACGAGTTTCTGTTTGCTGCTGCAGTGACAATCAAATAAAACTAAACAACAGTCTGAAGAAAATACTGAAAATCCTCAAACATCGACCTCTATTTGAAGCAGGCTTCCGGGTGTCCATAAGCGCCGGCCATCACACAGACAGATGGACGTTCATACATTTTCAGTGCGACTACTTTCTTAATGTTCACATCACTGTGACGTTTTAGGTCCTAGTTGTTTTAAATACATCTCGTCACGGGATTAAAGATTTTGGTCACCAAAAAATTCAACACCTGGTTTTTAAGTTATCAGAGGAACAAGCTGAGTTAGGCCGAAGAGCGTCGGAGAAACACTGATTTAATAAATGCATTATTCAGTGTTTTTTACCTGGGATTATAAACTCAATATTTCGGTCAGACAGACCCAGAGCTCTGATGGGGCCCAAAAAAATGATCCTGACCCCACGTAAACCCGCACAGTTTCTGTCCAGGTCCGAATCAAGCCAGCAGTTTTGGGCCTGAGCCCAAAAAAACGCCCACATTTTTACAGTTAATCTATATTTTATATATTACAAATTATTTTTTTAAATATGAAAACATTTAGCGGACTAATTAGTAGACTAGTGAACAGACAGAGGAGCAGCTCTGTGTCTCTGAGTCTTGATGGAGAAGTTGTGAGTGATATAAACGGTGTTGTTGTCATTTATATGTTGCTCAAAGATATAAACACACGTCGTGATTTTGTCCAGCCCTGTATGGCATCAGTTAGAAGTGTTATCCTGACATATTCAGAAAAGATCTTTCATCGTCCAGCATCTTTTGGGGGTGACGGCTTACTTTATTTATTTATTTCCCCCAAACTTCAACACCTGCAGAGACCTGTTTCACGCCGATAACTCCGACAAAAGCCCGGTCAGTGAGAGGAGGGAGCAGAAGTGGTGTCCTATAATTCACAGCATCATGGGGCTCACACTAACATGGCACACAACTGTGTTCCTGCTGCAGTGGAACTGACGTCAAACACTCACCCCTCTGTCTCGAGACTTTGCGTTGAACTTCACCGTCTTTAATCTCGCTCTCTCCTTCTTCTCAACTCTGGGGTCAAAGACAAGGTCAGAGGTCAGGTTTCAGTAAAGACAGCAGACAGCTCATGTAGATGAGGTCATTAATGCGGTGGTTCCTTCAGTCTCTGCACATGACCGGTGTCTGTTAACCATGTCCAATGACACCGAACATCACCGCCGCTCTTAACATTTCATCAGCTTTAACTCGGACTTTGTTTGTCGAGCTGAGAACGTGTATCGCTCATAAGCTGCGTGCCAGTTCAGGGGCTGCAGCCTTTGAAAACTGCATCAGCAAATGAACGATCTCGGCAATGGGACGGTCTGGTCCGTGGAGGATTTCCTGGTTGCATCACAAGTTGTTCTCCCAACCCGTTGGCATTACTGTTACTTAGCAACCAGCTGCGCTTGACGAAAGGAGGAGGAAGCTAGTAAGTCAGTTAGCCAGCCCTGAATCATGGGCCCAGAGATTGTTATTAAATATATGTTTCTTTATTTAATACTTGGGGACATGATTCACCGCCGGAGACACCGCCATCTGACATATTTCAGGCTGATGGAGTGTTTTCAGGTCACCAATTCAGTATCTGACCAAATGTCTCCCCTTCTGTTCCTGAGATATGACGTTAAAACATGATGATGTCACAGTCAAGCTGACCTTTGACCTTTTGACCTTCATTATTTTATCCTGTTAGACATTTGTGTCAAGTTTGATCAGAGTTAGTGTATGAATTCTTCAGTTATGGCCAAAAACAGGTTTTGTGAGGTCACACTGACCTTTGACCTTTGACCTTACTCTAATCGGCTCATTCTTAAGTCTTAGTAGACCTTTGTGCCAAATTTAAGGAAACTCCCTCAAGACCTTTTTGAGATACTGGGGGCCAAGAATGAGATGATGCAAGGTCACAGTGACCTTTGGCCAACAAAATCTGACCATTTCATCGTCAAGTCCAAGTGGACATTTGTGCCAAATTGGAGGAAATTTCTTTGAGCTGTTTTTGAGATACGGTGTTCACAAGAGTTCGTGTTCATTGTGAAGTCCAAACAGATGTACGTGCCAATTTCGAAAAAATTCCCTTGAGACCTTCTTGACATATCACGTTCACAAGGATGAGCCAGATGAGGTCACAGTGACCTCTGACCTTCACCACCAAATTCTAATCACTTCATTCTAAAGTCCAAGTTGACATTTGTGCCAAATTTGAGGAAATTCTCTTGAGCTGTTCGTGAGACATCTCGTTCGAAAGAAAGAGACACACGAGGTCACAGTGGCCTGACAGGTGAACATGTAACATGTAACCACACAGATTACATGACTCCGTGTGTGTTTGTGTGTGTGTGTGTGTGTGTGTGTGTGTGTGTGTGTGTGTGTGTGTGTGTGTGTGTGTGTGTGTGTGTGTGAGACTGACCGTCTCTTGCTGGGGATCACCCCCACCTCCTCCACCTCCCCCTGTGACGTCAGCTGTCTGGCCTGCCACCACTCGTCGTCGGAGGCGTTCACCACATGGAGGATGTCTCCGAACTTGAAGTTGAGTCCCTGACTGGGCAGACCAGAGTCTCTGGTCTTATCGTAGTCGAACAGAGCTCTGCAGCACAAACACAATATTTAATATAGTTAATATTTCATTTGGTATTATTCCAGGTCATTTTGATTCATGTGAACTGGTCAAACAGTTTTTAAAATCAAAATAATTGTTTCAAAATTACTTCACTAAATATTTTGTTTTATTAATCTAAATAATATTTTAATAATCATTTTAATAATTATTATTTAATTATTGATACATTAAGCTCAGAGAATCTTCTGCTCATCATCAATAACTTTAGTTTTTAAGTAATAAATTAAACAAACTAAGACATTTTTAGTTGAGAAATTTAATCTAATAACCTAACTTGATTTACTATATAATTTACGTATTTTTTTAATACAAAAAAAAAAAAGAAGTTAAAATTAAGTTTGATTTTTCGGTTTAAAAAATTAAAATGCTAAATTCATTTCTAAAATAACATAAAAAGTAAATATTTCAAAAATCAGTTCCATCTTTAAATGTGTGTGTTTTGGTGCTGAATAAGGTTTTGTGAATTCCAAAAATTACATGACCATAATAAGTCTTATTGTTTTTGTCCGTTTTGAACCTCCATACATCGGCGCCTGTCGTCTCACCTGACGTACAGCGACCTCTTCTGACTCGTCCGCAAAGATCCAGATCCAGAACTGATGCTGCTGTTCATCATCTGCTCTCTCAGGTCGTGGATCTTCGCCTCGAACCGACTGTACTCTGGACAGGAAGAGGAAGTTCACAATCAAAGACAGTTCCTGGTTTTCAAGGACCTCTGGAGGCCAGAACTCTTTCACGACGGGGAAGCTGCTTGACAGAGTTCCAGGTTTTTCCAGGACGTAATGAATAATGAACACGAGGTGTTTGTGAGAGCCTGAAACCTCTGACCCTTCTAACAGCGTCAGTGGATGTCTGATTATAATGAGATGTGACGTGTCCTGCGTGTGCGTCCATGTGTCTCACCCTCTGGTCTGTAGTGGGCGATGATGGTCACCGTCTGCCCGGCGTTCTTCAGGGCGGCGGCTGCCTGTTCGTGGGTGGCGTTACGCAGGTCCACCCCGTTCACCTAAAAACAGCGACACACACACAACAGCGTTACACACAGCAGATACTCATCAGGAATATAGCACTAGTGTGTGAGTGTTTTCCTACAGGTCAGAAATATTTGTGAAGACGACTTGTTTTTAGTTTCCTCAGCTTTCTCTAAAAGGCACAGTTTGGGTTTTTGAAGGTTTTTGAGGTGTGGCCTCTTAAAACAGCTGAACTAAAAAATCACTATCAGTCAAAGTGGACGCTTTATTGAATATATTTTTACCCTTTATTTACCTTGCTGTCAGACCGCCCTTTTGCTTTGGCACTACTTCTTCTCGACCGTGAAACTTCCGTATTCCTACACAAAAACACCCAGCTGTGTCGCATACAGTATGACACCGCCAGTCAGCTGTTTGAGTCGGACTGTCGGCAGTTTATGGGAGAGACAACAAACACAAGACAATAAACAAACTGAGCGATTATGGCAACGATGAAATGAAGCGTAGTTTTCCCCTGATGGTTGGGTATTTGTTACCTGACATAGTTGTTGTTATGGACAGTGTGTACATGACCACGCCGCTCGCACAGCAGCGCAGCACGACACTGTGTTACGTTCAGGCATTGTCATGTAAATAACAAATTCCAGCACTTGAACAGGCCACAGCACAACACAGCAGCATGTTGAGTGGGCCGAACCTGAGCAACATTTTTGATTTGTATCCACACTCTGGAGCAAAATTTTTGATTTCTTATTTGTTTTTGTGTGTACTTGAACGCCACACGGAGGTGCCCCCCCCGCCCGTGCTCTGTCACAGCCTGCTGTCTCTGGACTCGTGGTGGGTTGACTTCGGCAAAGCTCTGCCAAAAATACTCTTTATGGTTAAATGCGTGTGCTTTATTTGCCTGATGAATGTTCTGTGACGATGTTGGGTGGTTGGTGATGTATTTGGAGCCAGCAGCTGTGCACGTTATCGTGTAGCTAACTTTATTAGCTTGTTAGCAGTTAGCCATTAGCTGCGGCTAATCCAGGTGGTGCGGCTGTTTGATTCGCAGCAAGCCTCAGGTGCTCTGTTTGGTGGATTTTCTTGTTTTATATCCACCAGTGCCGAAACAAATGCAGGTCCGAGCCGAACAGTGACTGAGAGTGGGTCATCATTTCATCTACACCACGCAAGAGTACTAACCCGTTACATCTAAATAATCACATCTGCGAGGCGGACATGACGTATGTTGTGAATACTTACTGACACCATCACCCAGAGACGAACACTAACAGGAGGAGCAGCGATCATCATGTAAACTGACCGACCAACACACGCTGCAGCATGAACCACATGAAAACACCTCCGTCTCTGATCCGTCTATTTGACCTTAAAAACCCTGTGCATTCATTCATTCATTCTTTCATTCATCAGTAACTTGTTAAAATAAAAAGGATGAGGACCTTATATCATTGAATGAACTGTTTCAGGGGAAATATTACAGTAAGCTGTGCAAACACTGGACCCTACGCAGGCGTGTGTGTATCCCATATATGTGTATATTCCACAGTGGACGAGTGTGAGCGTCTGCAGATGGATCCAATCCGACCGGCGCCCGCTGGTTCAACAGTGAGGGTACGCAGGTAGGTTGAAGGGGAAAGAGACCTGGACAAGAGCCACACTGTCTGCAAGTAAAATAATCTGTTAATTTCATCATTCGTTCATTTTCTGTCACCGCTTATCCTCTTGAGGGTCCTGGGGGGTGGAGCCTATCCTAGCTGACATTGAATGAGAGGCAGGGTTCACCTGGACAGGTCACCAGACTATCACAGGGCTGACACATAGAGACAGACAACCATTCACACTCACATTCACACCTACGGACAATTTAGAGTCACCAGTTAACCTGCATGTCTTTGGACTGTGTGAGGAAGCTGGAGCACCTGGAGGAAACCCACGCTGACACGGGGAGAACATGTGGGAGCACCTGGAGGAAACCCATGCTGACACGGGGAGAACATGTGGGAGCACCTGGAGGAAACCCACACTCCCCCACCCCTGGATCAAACCAGGAATCTTCTTGCTGTGAGGCCACAGTGCTAACCACTGCACCACTGTGCCACCCCAGCACAAACCATCTTAGAAATCTTTAGAAAAGTGAAGTTTCGTTTCAGTCGTATTGTGCAACAACTTTCTGAGAAAATGTAGCGCCGAAGGAAAGGGCGGTCTGACAGCAACATAAAGCTCTGAAAATATGGTAAACATGGCATCAGCTTAGACTGAGATTGATTTTATAACATATTTAAAACTGATTAAGGTGCGGCGTGACAATAGGACACTGACAGCGTGCAGACGGAGTGGCAGCCTAAAACACTGCGGCCAGCAGCCGGTCGGAGTTTGTGCTGTTATGATAACGGTACATGGAGCCGCCAGAAAGAAGGAAGAAAGACACGTCACAGCAGTTATTGATCACCCATCATATGTAAAATAAGTCCTGTTGAACATGTGAGGTCACCAATTAGGTCATTGTATCATTAATTTAATTGTGTGTGTGTGTGTGTGTGTGTATGTGTACGTACGGAGACGAGTCTGTCTCCTTTCCTCAGCTCTCCACAGAGGTCAGCTGGTCCTCCAGCGAGGATGAAGGAGATGAAGATTCCCTCTCCGTCCTCCCCGCCAACGATGTTGAAGCCCAGTCCAGTCGCTCCTCTGTGCAGCACCACCTTCCTGGGCTCCCTGTGGGACCACAAAGCTGTCAATCATCCTGACGTCATGTGACCTCACACACAGCTGTCAATCACACTGATCTGTCACAGGTGTAATAACACCTGATGAGTGTGTGTTGATCAGTGCAGGCGTGACGGTGGTGTTGTGTGTAATTGCAGGTTCACACCAGCAGAGGGCAGAGACATTCACCTGCTGAACATCAGCTGCTCTCTGCATGATTATCAGGTTCAACAGATGATTAAAGACTGTTGATAATGTTTGTATTTGTTCTGGTCTCTTATCTGTTTTTGCACAAAGCTGCTGTATAAGTTCAGTTTTCCCTCCAAAAATTCTCTCTGTAAAAAGGTATTTTTGCAGTGAAAATACAAACACAACATGATTCTGTCACTAAGTGTCTTTGATAACAACGTACTGTACACATCACAATCATCATTTTTTTACTCACATTATTCATTATTTGCTGGATTTATTCAGGAACTTCTGACACCTGAAACACACACCTACTCCTGTTCTGTAAATATCTCAGACGTGACTGTTTATTGACCAAATCAGTTTTTGGATGTGTTACATAAAACTACAATCAGCACAGTCTCAAGATTAGAGTCACCAATTCAGTATCTGACCAAATGTCTCCCCTTCTGTTCCTGAGATATGATGTTAAAACATGATGATGTCACAGTCAAGCTGACCTTTGACCTTTTGACCTTCACTATTTTATCCTGTTAGACATTTGTGTCAAGTTTGGTCAGAATCAGTGAACGAATTCTTCAGTTATGGACAGAAACATGTTTGTGAGGTCACAGTGACCTTTGACCACCAAATTCTAATCAGCTTAATTTGTTGAGTCTAAGTGGATGTTTGTGCCAAATTTGAAGAAATTCCCTCAAGGCATTCTTGAGATACCACTTTCACAAGCATGAGATGGATGCAAGGTCATAGCACCCTTGACCTTTAACGTACAACCACCAAAATCTTATCGGTTTATTGTGGAGTCTAAGCATAAGTTTGTGCCAAATTTGAGAAAATTCCCTGGAAGCTGTCTTGAGATATGGTGTTCACAAGAATTAGACAGATGAAAGGTCACAGTAACCTTGACCCTTGACCACAAAAATTGAATTAATTCATCATTTGATTTGCCTCAAGATGTTCTTAAGATATTGTGTTCACAAGAATTAAACCAACGTGTTCACAGTGACCCTGACCATTAACATACAACCACCAAGATCAAATTAGTTTGTTGTTGAGTCCAAGAGGACGTTTGTGCCAAATCTAAAAAAAAAAATTCCTTGGGGAATTCTTGAGATACTGTCTTTACAAGAATGCAATGGACAAGGTCACAGTGACCTTTGACCATCAAATTCTAATCAGCTTATTGTTGAGTCTAAGCATAAGTTTGTGCCAAATTTGAGAAAATTCCCTCATGGCTGTCAAGATATTATGTTCACAAGAATTAGATGGATGAAAGGTCACAGTGATATTGACATTTGACCACCAAAATGTAATTCATTCATCAATCAAATTCCCTCAAGGTGTTCATGAGATATTGCTTTCACGAACATGACATGGATGCAAAATCACAGTGACCTTGACCTTTTACATACAACCGCTATAATCTAACCAGTTTATTGTGGAGTCCAAGGGACATTTGTGTCAAATCTGAAAAAAAATCCTTGGTGCATTCTTGAGATACTGTCTTTACAAGCCTGCAACGGACAAGGTCACAGTGACCTTGATCGTTGACTGCCAAATTCTAATTGGCTCATGGTAGAGTCCAAGTGGATGTTTGTGCCAAAATTGATGAAAGGTCACAGTAACCTTGTCCTCTGACCATTAAAATCTCATCAATTTATTGATCAAATTCCCTCAAGGTGTTCTTGAGATATTGATTTCACGAACATGAGACGGAAGCAAGGTCAAAGTGACGTTGACCTTTTACGTGCAACCACCAAAATCTAATCAGTTAATTGCTGAGTCCTGCTGAGTGGAAGTTGGTGCCAAATTTGAGAAAAAAAATAATGAATAACAATCCCCATCTTTGAGTCTGCTGTCTGAAAACATGTAAAACGAGTTGTGCTGGTCCTCACCGGGTGACATCGTCGTCTCCCAGCATGCTCTTCGGGGTTGGGGAGTAGCGTCCCGAGGATGCCGGCGGGGGGAGGGGCTGACCCAGGAAGTTGGGGGGGCTGATATGGTTCTCCATGTGCTGGGAGTACGCTGAAACAGAGACACGCAGAGGGAGAGCGTGTTCAGGTCAAACATTAGAAATAATCCAGCTCCATCAGAGACCAAATGACAAGAGGAAAATGATTTCGATAACCTGAAACATTCGTCAGTGAGTGAAAACATGTCCACGTCCTCCCCGACACACTTACTCTGAGCAGCAGAGTGTGTTTCAGCCTCTACAGTTTCCCTCCATCTGATGGCACACCTGCTCAGACCCTCGTCTGCACTCACCTGTCAGGCTCCTGTTACCATCTGATTGGACGAGGCCGGGCGCCGCCGAGGGGGTCGTAAATTAAACTAGTGAGCGAGACACTCGACCTGGGTCTGATCACAAGCTGTGAGCGCTTGCTGTGGAAACCAGTGGACACGTTTGGACATGTAGGCGTTAGAAACACAGCTGTGAGATCATTTTAATGAGTTTAAACTTCTTCACCAACAGGTTTAATGTTTCAGGCGTCAAACAGTCGAAGAGTTTCCTCTGGTGGAGAAAATGATTCAACTCAGGAGGAAAGTCACAGCGCGGAGCGTCTGTTTCTGCTGCATCATCAAAAACTCTCCTCGAATGTTTCTGCTCTTGTAATCTGATTCAGGACGATGTGGATTAAAGTCACCCAGTAATGTGAGACTGCAATATCCATAAATGTTGTGATGTAATTCATTATCAGTAAAAAAGTGATCATATCAATTATTAGAAAAATATTCAGATAAAAAAATCTGTAAAATATCAAAAAAATAATGAGCAAAATACTGAAGTATCTGATTACAATAAGGAGATGTGTGAAGTATCTGACAATGAGTAGAAAAACATTTTAAAAAATATTCGGTAAATGTCCAAAAATGATTGGTAAAATACTAAAAAAAAATAAAAAATAAAAATATCTGAAAATTACTGGTAAAATATTTGCAAAAAAAAGGAAGACTATCTAAAACATGAGAAATAACAAAATTATCAAAAAGAAAATGCAAAAAAAATTATTGGCAAAATAATTCTGAAAAAATTGTGTATTATTGAAAAAAGTTAAATTGCTGGAAAATATTGCTAAAATATATGAAAAAAGTTATATAGCCAAAACATATGAGTAAATTAATCAAAAGGAATAGGAAGATTATCCTGAAAAAATATCCTAAAATCATTGTTAAAAAATATTTGAAAAATTGGTAAAAAATAAAATAAAAAATGTGTGTAATATCCAAAATCACTTAGTAAAATATCTGAAATAAAATAGTAAAATATGTGAGATGTCTGTTTTTGTATGATGTAAATTAAATACCTGACTATTCAAAATAATTGCTAATTGATTTCCAGAATTTCCAAAAGTAGGCTTGATACATCGGGGACATTAAAGGCAGTGACACTGTGGTGTAAACATGGTGGAAAATTCCATATTGTTCAATGCGATTCATGATCATGACCTGATTAATCAATCAAAAGAAAATCAATCTTGGTATCTTGGTATCTTCTTAAAACAGTACATTTGAAAATAATCAAAGCAGGCTCTGGAGCACCGTCCAGCATCGTTTCCCCTGAGGCTCATAAACACCAGTGGAAATTAAATCTGTTCACTTCTCTTGATCGTCTGATCCAGTCTGTCCAGTTGGTGCGTGTGATAACCGGAGCAGGGGATGATGGGACGGCATCACAACAATCATTCCCTCCGTGTTTGTTCCTGAGCCGCCCCACGATGGAGGCAGAGCGCACGTAACAGAATTACTTCTCATTCATTACCTCCGGCTCGGATCTCGTCTGTGGCAGGACATCAGTGTCAGAGCGCCGCAGTGTTGCTGTGTGGATTAGCTCTGCCACAGTGACGGCAGTGATGCAGCTCGACGCTCACTGATTGGATTTGCTGCTCGTCCTTCACGCGTCTCAACCTCGACATCAGCAGAGGAAGAGGAGGGCGGGGGGTCAATGAGGGGGTCTTTGGAGAGAGAGGATCTTTGACAGCGTGGAGTCTAAAGGGATCTGATTGTTGAGATGCTGAGACAGCGACATCTCCGTGGTGACAAACTGAATCTACAAACACCTTTTCATTTCTAACTGTGAATGATTTCCTGCAAAAACTCTGATCTTTATAAGCTGAAATAAAAACGTCAGAGTCGTGAGTGTGTTGCTTTTTCATTCTCTTGGTTTTGGTGTTCAGCCTGTACAGTCAGGACAGTAAATGACTCAATCAGCGATGGTCGGATCATCACAATGATCAGCTGAGGGGCGGGACATCATCTCAAGACCTTAAGTCACAAATTCTGCAGAAATCGGACCGGTCCTGTTGGGCAGGACACCGAGTCAGTCGAGACTGTGTCACATTTTACAGTTTAGTATCTTCAGATGTTGTTCAGCCTGCAGAACATTTGCACGAGCAGCAGTCTGCTCATGTTTCTTCTGCTTTAATCTCTTTACAACTGCTCTCAGTTTGTTTAAGACTTTGTCGGGATTTTCACTGAACATGGAGAACATGTTTAGTGCATGTCGGGCTCACTGCTCTCAATTAAAAAGCATCTCTTGTACCTAAGAGATTCATGTCTGCTGCTGACCCGGAAAAAATTATTTTTTAAAGGGGCAAGTTGAGTATTTTTTAAGCGTGACAATCAGGAACAACAATTTATTGAAATGTGTTCAGTGTTGAGAGAGAGCGCTGTAAAGTGTAACCACTCAGGGTACGTTAACACCGTCAGTGTGCGTCCACTACAAGAACCAGCAGCGACAAAAGCTGACTGTTGCATCGCCTCATGTCACCGGTGTCTCGGACAAGAAGTTGAACACGCTGCAGTGACTGCAGCTGATGGCCAACTGCTGCGTACGTTCTGCGCCTGTGTGAGAGGAAATAGATCACAATAACAGCAGGTGGCGGTTGAGGAAGAGTACCTTGATTCTAGTTAGCATGAAGCGAGCTCATAAACAGGTTAGACACAGCGCTGAAGGACCGTCTCCAGAGTGTTAGCACGAGCTAATTAGCAGCAGCGGCTAACATCCAACACCGAGCTTTTAAAAGGCCCCACTCTGTCGTTAAGGCCATGAAAAGCAGGTCATTATTGGTTATCAGTATCAGTTGAAAAAAAAATCCATATCAGTGCATCACTAGTATGAATATTAATCATGCACCTTTGTTTTTGAGAAGCGTGATCTATAAATAAAGTTTTTTTTAAATTATTATTATGATCTTCGTCAGCTGATCTCCAGTCTGTGGAAACCTTTCACTGACCGAACATCGGATCAGTTTCTCGCTCTCTGCAGGTCAGACGGTTCGGCTGGACGTCGTCCCCCCTGCATCATCAGTCCAGGACCGGTTTGTCCTTCAGCGTCTCCACTTTAAGGTTCAGCGGGGGAGTCGCTGGGAACAGATCCAGGATCCGTGCTCCGAATGTGTTTGAGAGGAGCTCTGCCTCGTCTTGACTTTGAAACGTGTTGTTTGATAAATGCCACTGGGAACACCACCACCACCCCATCATCAGAGCCGCGCTGCAGTCCCTCCTGAATTCAACACTAATTCAGGGTCAAAGGCAGAAAGTCAACCCGGACAATCTGAACCAGGACCTGCTAATCTGGTTTGTGTGATGTGTGAAGACAGTAACCAGACAACAGGCTTCATGTCCTTGTTAAGCTGCGGAGAGGACGGAGAGTTTGTCCTCGTTTAGAGGAATGTTAGGGCTGTGTCCGTGAACACACCTCCTCCTGTCACATTAAATAACTCATTAAAGGAATTCTTCAGCCCCCAAATGAACATGTGTAGGTCAGTAACTCACCCTGTGTTACACTGAATTCATAAAGACACTTAGTTTTTCTCGCATGCCTCCACGGTGAATGAAGAATCCAAAAACAGAGAAAACTTGTGATACATTAAAGTCATTGGTGATTACATTTAACATCAGCAGAACTTGTGCAGTATAATCCAAGTCTCATTTATGCACTCGTACACTCAACACTTCCCAAACAGACGGCTCTTCTGACGGGGAGTGGACTGAGAGTACAACTTACCTTCATTTTACCTGGTAAAACACGGGAGGTGCTTCTCTACCACCGCCTTCATCGGTTAGTTTATTTGTGTTATTGTGTGACTTTAAAGGATAAGTTCGGATTCATCGAGTCACACAATAACACAAACTAACTACCAATCACTGGAGTCCGGTTCTGAAGAGAGCGTAGATACGTCTTCCTTTCAGTTCAGTTCCCCGTCAGAGAGGTCTGTGTGTTTGGGACGAACTGATCATACGGCTGGGTAAATGAGACTGGGACTGTACCTGCACCAGTTGTGTCAGTTTGTAAACACATGCTCATACAAACCCTGACGTCAATTCATCAAGACGTTCCTCAGTCTTTTGGATTTTTTGTTCACGAGAGAAAAGTTTCCTTCACAAAGTCAATGTAACACAGGGTGAGTCAGTGGGAGTGGTGATAGTGGTACTTGTAGTGGTAATAGTTATAACAGTCATAGTAGTAGTAGCAGTAGTGATAGCAGTGCTGGTGTGGTAGCAGTGGTAGTAGTGGTAATCATATTTTAATAAACAATAAAATTGAGGAGGAAGTCTGTGTTAAACAAAATGCTGGTGCTAAAATCATCTGCACCCTTTATAATAATTTTGAAACATATTTTGGGACCACCAGACGAGGTGAGTTTGTGAGTGAACAGTTGTAGAACTGACGCGAGCATGGTTCGATAAAAAACGTCTCCGTACAGAAGGATAGACTTACAGTTGGTGAGGTCGGGCGGGGCGAAGCTGTCGTTCATGAAGACACTGTTGGGTTTAGCCACTTTCAAGTAGACCACGTCGGGAGTGTTTTTCAAGGCAGTGACGGCGTGTTCGTGGCTCACCTCCTCCAGGCAAGCACTGTTCACCTGAGCACAGACAGGAAACGCATCACGTCACGTCACTGTTTCATAACATACTGCATCACATCACACCGGCAACCTCCGCCCTCCACAGGGACATGAGACAGGGTCACTCCTCTGTGAGTGAGGTCAAATCTTTATTTTGACTTATTTATCTTTGTTATTTTAACAGCTCCGTGTGACTGATGTGACGTTGTTGTGTTGTTGTTTTATTGCTCAAGATATGATGACATTGTTTATGACATGATGACATTGTTTATGACATGATGACAAAAAGACGTTTACCCTTCAGAGTTAAAGTTCCTGATGTTGGATGATTTTATAAACTTGACTCTTGAACTTGATGTTTTAGGAGAGGTATCTTTTTATGGCAGGTTTTAGGTACTACTACATATCTACTACTACTACCTTTGTTACTACTAATACTACCACCACGACTACTGCTACTATTACTTCTACCAGAAACAATACTACTACTACCATCGTTACAACCACTACTTCCACCACCAACAACACTACAACTACTCCCACCATTACTATTACCATCATTACTACTACTACCGCTACTGCCATCAACACTGCAACCACTACTACCACTATCAAAAACACCACTACATCTACCATTACCACTGCTACCAACACTACTACTACTACAACCATTACTACTACCACCACTACCAGTGCTTCTGCCACAACCACTACTACCACAACTACTACTACAAGCACCACCATTACTACTACTGCCACCACCAACAACCACAGTACTACGACTACCACCATTACTACTGCCACCACTACTACTACTACATCCATTACCACAACCAACTACAACCACTACTACCACCACCGCCACCATCACGACAACTATTACTACTGCCACTATTGCTGCTACTACCTACAGACTACTGCCACTACTACCATCACTGTTACTACTATTACTGCCACTACCACCAACAACACTACAGCTACTCCCACCATTACTACTACTGCCACTAACGCTACCACTAATACTACCATTACTACCACCACTTCCACCACCAACATCACCACCACCATAACTACAACCACGACAATTCGAAGGAGGACTAAAATGAGTCCAGTTCAGCCTCTACCTTGTTCTTTGCTGTGGTTTTGTTTTTTTAATCAGATAAATGATGTTAAAGGTAGATTTCTCATTATTAATGATAACATCACATGGGACAGCCTTTCAGACAGTATTATCAGTCCCTGCTGTGTCCACCTGTCTGTCTCAGAGAGTGGACATGTTGGATAACAGCTGTGACAGGACACACATCTGTGTGAAGGGTTCTTACAGCCAGCAGTTTGTCTCCGATCTGCAGCCTCCCGTCTTTATGTGCAGCTCCTCCTTCAATGATCTTGGTGACGTAGATGCTGTTGTCGCCCGGGATGTGCTGGTTCCCCACTCCGCCTGCTATACTGAAGCCCAGACCTGCAACACACCAGGACCAGGACCGAGGGGGGGGGGCTGTTAGACCAGCAGCAGCACCAACCGTCACTATACAGTAAGATTTAGAAGATCACTGAAACACACCACTGCCAATTTTACACACCGGCACAAATCAGGGCACATGAATGCACAAAAGCATATTTTAGGATGTTTCCGTGGAAACCGAGGCTTTGTTCTTGAGCCTGGCTTCTTGTCTGAATAATCATGAGGCCCTGAGGGATTTCACTAAAGCTCCTCCGCAAGCAGAGACGATCCAACAACACATCCACCCCGTCTGTGCGCTCCACTACAGGAGCCACAGGACAGTTTAGCTTCTGCACATGCTCACTGTGTGTTTAAACAGTTTCACCCTCTCTGTCACCTTTGGGTCCTTTCACCAGTTTGATCTCCATCACTTTCTCCGAGACGGGTTTTCTCCTGCGGACGTAGAGTCGGACCAGCGATCCGGCCTCCTTCAGGGCCTCCACGGCTCGGCTGTGGGTCACATCCCGAACATCGGCCTCGTTAACTCTCAGGATGACATCGTTAACCCTACACAGGAAAACACCAGCCGTCAGTCATCTCCCTACTTTTAGCTTCAGCTTTAAGGCAGTCAGAGAAAAGTTCCACATAATATAAACACACTGTATCTCATTTGTTTCACAGGCACATGAAGAGAAAGGGGACAGTTTGTGGTTTCAGGGGGAACTATTTCTTGTTGCACAACAGTCGGTGTGCAGCTTCCTAAGGTTGTGTCGTCACACTGAGGTTTTACAGTTACACTACTGTCAACTTTCACTTTAACTCCGACACATTTCCTCTACACTTCTCTGTTACTGCAAAACAGGGAAGGAGTGAGGGATGGACGGACGAATAAATGAAGTGGAGGGAAGAAAGATACGGACCTTGTTTTTCCTCAGGTGTAATGTACGCTCCATTTTTAAATGGTAAGAGAAATAATCCTCACAATTCTGACCGCTTACTTTTATTACCAGTGTTTATTTGTACTTTTACTTTCAATACTGAACATGTTTGTACATTTGGGTTCATAAAATTACTCCTGACACTTGAGTACAGTAAATATCAGATACTTAAAGACTTTCCCTCAAGTCATATTCTAATATGTGACTTTAACTTCTACCAAAGTCATTCTCTGGTCAGAAATCTGTACTTTTACTCCAGTATGACTTTCAGGTACTTCTTCCAGCTCTGTTCAGCACCAAGACGAAGCCAAAGTTCTGAAAACCTGACAGCACTCTTCAACTGTTCCGGACCTGACGGAGCAGCATCTACACCTGTTGGTGGTGCTTTGTGTTTGAGGCGGATCATCAGGGATTAATAATGACATTAAAATTTAATGTGAATGTTTTTCATGAAGGAGTGTTTGTGTCTGGGATTTACTGATTTCTTTTTGTTTTGTTACCCTGGCATCAAATGTGGTATGGAGAATCATGGAATTTCAGTGCTGTTGGTACCGACTACTTTCTGGTATTGAGACGTGCCCAGCACGAGCTCAACACCAACTTCACCACCTAAGTTCCAGTTTAGTCATTCAGTGCTTTAATCCTGCGTTTTCTTGCATGACGTCGTATTTAAAGCTCGTTTTATTTGATCTTTTGATCGTTACCTTTCATTCTGGACTGAAGTTTGTCTGTGTTAATACAGTTTGTGAAAAGCAAACTAACTCAGAGCACAAACTGACGACGTTCATCGCTCAGCTTCACTTTTCTTCGTCCATTTCTTCTGAGCTCTGCGCTCCTCCTCTCCTCTCCTCCTGACTCAGTGTGGCAGGAAGTGACCGGAGCTTTCAGTCAGACACATGAGCCTCACTGATGACTGACAGACCCACAAACAGGGGTCATGTGTTTGAGGCAACCTGAGCCTGAGGCAGCACCGGCTCTTCATCCCACAGCTCATCATCGTCATCACCTGGATCAGGTGTGTCAGACTCTGTCTGCTGCATTATAAATGACAGAGTGAAAGGTGGCAGGGGCTTCTGGGTAAGAGACACCAGCTCCTAGCTAACTTATCAACAGTTGGTTCATAAATTCAGTTTTATCTGAGAAAATATCGTCTTTAAAGGCCTCCAGGTGTGTGTGTGTGTGTGTGTGTTGTCTCACCTGAGCCGCCCGTCCTGAGCAGCGGCTCCTCCAGGTATGACTTTGGTGATGAAGATGCTGGGGTCTTCACCGATGTGCGGGTTGTCCGTGCCGCCCGCGATGCTGAAGCCCAGACCCGAGTTCCCCTGGATACCGCAAACAATCACCACGACAACCACAATAAAAACAAACAAACAAAACACATGTTTTTACAACAATGCCATCTGCTGAGTGACACACACACACACACACACACACACACACACACACAAACAAACCGCCCTCGTCGCCCCCCCTCTGCTTTTTTCTCCACTGATTTAGTATGTTGAATCAGCGATGGCGACGGCGGAGCCTGCCGGTGGTTGAAATCCGTCTGATTGTCAGTTCAGCTCAGCGCACGAGAAGAGAACCGTCAGTGAGTTGAGTAAAGGAGGAGCTAAAGTCCAGAGGCAGTGACACCAAAACCAACTTGTTCCATGAGCTCAGATCATTTTTCTCTTTAGCAGAAACGTTTCCTGATGGTTTGTGTTATTGTTCACTGGCGCACGCTAAATATGCTCTGATTGTGTTGTTCACGTGCTAACTGGCTAACTAGCATCAAGACGCTCTTCCTGTTTCGCTTTTTCAATGATGAATACAGACGACCGCCGTCTGCTGGTGTGGAGAGTCATTTCCTCTCAGCAGGAGCAGAACGTACGTGCCGACTGGAGGTCAGCTGTCGTCTTTGTGGTGTGTTCATGTGCAACTTTTTGGCAACGTGAAGCAACAGCACAGGGGTCTTTCATCGCCGCTAGCTCTCTGAAGTTGCTTTGGTGTGTCTGGGCTTTTAAATATCATGCTTTTCACTTCTTGTTTGCCTTTTGTTTTTAAGCTAATGTCTTTGAAACTTTACACTTCCTGCAGAGTTTTCACATTAAAAGCCTCACCAGGAGAGGGAGTGTTTCTGCCTTTGAGCTGCTGCAGGTCTGAGTTTCATTCACAGCAGCTAAACACTAAATTAGAAACTTTTGTTCTCGTCTTGTCAAACCCCATGTTCAGACCCAAACCCATGGACGTATACAGAGGACTTGATATAGCGTTGGCGGTGGTCCCTTCGTTCCAGGGAAAGTTGCTCAGCGGCACATGAAGCCAAATACGTTCAGCTTCCCCGTATAAAAGTACCTGAATGATCGCGGCTGCATCTGCAGCATTTGACCCATAGAGCAGGTGCGTTACAGACTTTTTTTGTTGACGGGCAGCAGAGGCGTACAACCACGGGCCGGTAATTCCAGTTTTTACCTACAGTGTCTGTAATACGCTGTCGTACTTTACTAACCTCCAGCACTTTATTTTAAATATTTAAAAGTCTCAGAGTGTGTGTGAGATCTGGTGAAATGAGGACATAATGAGTCAACTCGTGTGTGTTTCTCTTTAATGCAGCTGTGTTTTAATCCCTCGCTCTGCCTGTGGTGAAATCTTCTTTATTATCTTCTGTTATATCTTCTTGTCCTAATTCAGCTGTGCTTCTTCAAGTGCAAATTATTATCAGTGCAGCGTGAATAAAAACCATCTCTGCCAGCTGAGTCCTGCAGAAGCTACAGTACAGCCTGTCTGTTATTCTGTCTGTAGGCTGAATAGGCCTCAGGCTCATACGTCTCTTATTCTCTTCTGCTTCTTCACGTTAGTAACTGGGGTTTAATCAGAGTAGAATTATATCAACGTTTGTAAAGAGAAAAGCATATTTTTCTTTAATGTTTACTCAGAAACAAAATTTGGAAGGCTTGGTTTATATGAAAGGATAAATGTTCAGACTCAAACTAACAAGTAAAAAAAATCCTGCTAGCTAGTGTTGTGGTCGAATCAAAGTGTGAAATATCTTCTTATTAAAAAAGTGTCTCACTGCTGGGAGGATGATCTTTTCATACAACTGAGCTGTCAGCAGCACAAACACACAAATACTTCTGAAATTGGTGCTACATGTCCAGAAAAACAACAGAGGGAAAGGACTGTGGCATTCCCTTTTTCACAAGAGGTAGAAAACCTACAGCTACCAAAATGCACTGCGTCGCACAGCAGCAATAGATCCTTTAAGGGCCGATGTCACGATGACATCATGTTATCACCTGGAGGTGAAGCTGCCTCTCCCCCACAGGGCTGTAGGCTACATAGGAGTCTTCAAATATGGTCTTGTTGTGTTACTGGGAGCCAGAATAGAAGGAGTCATGGCATTGACAAAGACAACTATGGTTAAATGTGATCAGACCAAAGGACTGGACGGAGGCCATCATCAAAAATGCTCACATGTGCAGCGCACACTTCATATCAGGTTAGGGACAAAGTATTTCCTGTTGTAGGGATGAAGAACGTTATGTGTATTAAGGGTTATCATGTCCACCTCATCAGAAACTGGGGAGCTATTAAGAGGAAGATTGGATTTCTCTGGAACGCTAACTTTTTAGCACATTAGCTAACGTTAGCTTCCATAGCAAAACAAACAAGATTGGCTTCCTGTGACATCATCCATCCACTGAGTGAGAGCATACGGGTCGGCCAGTCTGGTCCCGTTGGTCAGTGTTTACTTCTTCCAGTAACACTGGCGGTCCCGGAGAGTGAGTGACCTGACATGGTGCGTTGGTAAATTCAGTCTGACGCTCTACACTAAAATGAGAGCCCTGTTGGTGGAAGAAACGGAGCCTTATATTTCTACATGAATGAACCAACGCTTAAGTTAATCACACATTCACTCCGCTCGGCGCTCTGCTGCTCCGTCTCCACAGACAGAGTGTCCAGAGTGCGCTCTGCCACTCTGAGAGTGCGCTGCTCTGGATAACCCAACGCTACATTCAGACAGCGCTCCCAATTTATCAACGCTCCAGTTTGTGTCAGAGTGCGCTCCTGAACGCACCACTCACATCATCTTCCTCCATCGGCTAAAACAAGACAACACAACTTGGTAGCTAGCGCTCGCTAACGTCTGTGGGGAACTGTTTTGCCTCCAGCTAAGCCCCGCCCACCAAAACGTGTCACACTGTTTGCCAACAGTAAAAGAGTCTGCATGCTGTCGAAGTAAAGACACCAGCTGGTCCTCCAGTAAAAAGTAAAGTACATAATAATGGTATGTAGAGTTGAGCAGCGCTGCTGTCGTCTTACCCTCTCCAGCGTGATCTCCTCGTACTCATAATCAGCCTCCGTCCCGTTCACCTGCACACACACAGAAACATACACAGACAGATTGATCAGCTGTCAGGTCACTGTTGAACATCAACAGGTGATTCATATTCTCAGCTGAGTGTATTCTGAGCAGAGTGTGTTCTCTGAACAAACTCTGATTTTTGTTTCTGTAACATAACGTTCCCTCTTTGAGCCATGAGAAAGGTTTAGAGCAGGGGTGTCAAACAAAAGAAGAAACCTGTGAATAACTCCAAAACATCTGGGACATTATTGTAAGAGGTCACGAGTCAAAAAGGTTGGAATCGTCTGGTTTTATCTTCAACAATGTTTAATACTTTATAAATTCATTATTAGAGCCGCCCCATAACAGACGACCAGACGTTAGTCGACCAGGAAGGTTATTAGTCAGCAAGATTTCATTGGTCACTTAGTCACAGAAAAAAAACAAACAAACGTGAAACTCTATGAGCAGCTGCACCTTGTCAGAATAAATCCAAACCTATATGACTGGACCACGTGGGAGTTTAATTTGAAAGGACAGACACAGGAAGTGTCCACGCTCAGCAGTCAGACAGGAGTCAGGTATGGACAGATATCTTTCCCTTCTTCTGTAAATATTCAGTCTGATAAACAGGGAGAAGTTGATCATGTTAGTGCAGGGCTACCCAGAGCTTTTACATCTGTCCCACAGACGACAGGCCTACACACTTAGAAACAGCTCCTGGAAGAAGATCAGCTGTGCACTCAGGATCTCAGCTAAACAGGCTGTATGATACTTGTTAAGGTTGCTTAGCAACCTCAGACGCAACCTGCTGGCCCCTAATCTCCAGGGCTGGTACCTGCGGTTATTCCACAGGCTAGTTAATAACATGTGGGGCAGGAAATCCAAAGTGTGGGATCATTTTGAGAAGGTGAAGGACCAACCCAAGGTGATATGTAAACTCATCTTCATTGGTCCACTACAAACATGACGTATCATGTGAAACATGGAAGTAGCTACATGCCCATTAGCCCACAGCGTCATTAACAGGCGGCTCGCTCAGTGTGTGACGTGCACTTGGGTGCACTAAAATATAGGCCTAATCCACGCACTCTGGTTTGTTTGCACGAGTGAGGTTCACTTTCACTGCTGTTGTATCGTCCTCTACAGAAACTCAGAAAGATAAAACACCTTCCATAAAGAAGGAAAAAGCAGCTGAGAGAAAAAGTTAAATATGTGATGGATAATTAGCCTCCGGTAAAAAAATATATTGAGAATAAAAATAATGTGACGTCTCTGAGGGAGAGATTAACCACAACCTGAGTCTCTACTGTCCAGGAAAACTCTCAGTCTGGAGCAGCCCCTACACTTCATGTCTTTATGTGGAATCTGCAAAGTCATACAGCTGTAAAATAAATAAAGTGGAGAAGATGTAAAAAGAAAAAGATGGAAACAACTTCATTTTGTAAATGAAACCTAAATTATTTCTTTTCAGTATTATCTGTTAGACTGCAACTCTTCACAGTAACCTCCCAGACAAAGAAAAGACATTTCACATCCATATCTGAAGCTCATAAGAGAGTTTCAGAGTCAGATAAACAGAAGCAGAACAAAAACCTTATTCTAAAGCTCCAAAGTCAAAGTTTTTCCTGAGTGAAGTTAATAAAGAAATCATGCTGCAGTGTTGGTGAACTGATACGACTGGAGTTTAATGTGCTGGAAGCGGAGCCAGCCAGAGTAAGCTGCTTTCTCAAACCTCCCTTTTCTTATTTTCTTAACATCTCGCTCTTCTGCAAATTAAGCTGGCAGAGATAAAGCAGGATGTCGCTGACAGCAGCCAACATCTCGAGCATCACCGAGCCAATCAGAGGCCGGCCAGCTGTTTAGACTCTGTCGCCAATTTAATTTAGACTGGACTGACGCCAGGAGCCAGTCCGACAAGGACGGTCAGAGACGAGCGGACGGACTGGAGACGACTCGACAGGAGTCTTCTACCTTCAGCTCATCATCAACACAGAGAGGTACGCTGCTGTTTATAATCTGGCTCGATGCGGTCCAGTTGGGTGTGACGGAGGAACCTCGACATGTCTGCATGTTCTCTGATGCTTACAGGTTGTACACAGTCCTCTTTTTTATCACTGTCTCATGCTGTTTGTCGTTTCTTCAACCTTCTGAGTTCTGTACAAACAATCGTTATTTATTGGCTGTTTATTGCTGTAACAGTTTTTCTGCTGCCCTCTTGTCAACCTCAATGACACTTTGACCTGGTTAAACAAAGAATATATACACACAAATATCTAATCAGCCAATCATGTGTCAGCAGCTCATTAATATTTAGTCATGTAGACATGGTGAAGACGAGCTGCTGAAGTTCAAACGGAGCATCAGAACGATGAAGAAAGGTGATGTGAGTGACTTTGAACGTGGCATGGTTGTTGGTGCCAGACGGGCTGGTCTGAGGATTTACTGGGATTTTCAGCACAACCATCTCTAGGGTTTACAGAGGATGGTCCCAAAAAGAGACAATATCCAGTGTTGATGCCAGAGGTCAGAGGTCAGAGGAGAATGGCCAGACTGGTTCAAGATGATAGAAAGGCAACAGGAAGTCAAATAAGCACTGGTTCCAACCAAGGTGTGCAGAAGACCATCTCTTCTGATGGCTACTTCCTGCAGGATAACGCACCATGTCACAAAGCTCAGATCATCTCAAACATGACGATGAGTTCACTGTACTCCAATGGCCTCCACAGTCACCAGATCTCAGTCCAATAGAGCACCTTTGGGATGTGGTGGAACGGGAGATTCTCATCATGGATCAACTGTGTGATGTCATCATGTCAATATGGACCAAAATCTCTGAGGAATGTTTCCAGCACCTTGTTGAATCTGTGACACCAAGAATTAAAAAGGGGGTCCAACCTGGTACTGACAAGGTGTACCTAATAAAGTGGCCGGTGAGTGTATCCACAGTGTCACCAGTTCAGTATCTGACCAAATGTCTCCCCTTCTGTTCCTGAGTTATGACGCTGAATAACACAACATGATGATGTCACAGTGAAGCTGACCTTTGACCTTTTGGATATAAAATGTCATCACTTCATTATTTGTGTGAAATTCTGTCATCATTAGCGTATGAATGCTTGAGTTATGGCCAAAAACGTTCTGTGAGGTCACACTGATCTTTGACCACCAAATTCTAATCAGATCATCGTTGAATCCAAGTGAACGTTTGTGCCAAACTTCAGAAAACTTCCTCAAGGCGCTCTTGAGATATTCATTTCATTCACAAGAATGAAATAGATGCAAGGTCACTGTGACCTTTGACCTCTGACGCCTAAAATCTAACCAGTTCATCGATTCAGTCAAAGTGGACGTTTGTGCCAAATTTGGAGAAATTCCCTGAAGGCGTTCTTGAGATATCGCTGACGTAAGGATGGATGAACAACCTGGGAACACGATGACGTGACCACAGCAGCATGACAAAAACAATATGGCTGACATCATCCAGACATGCATATTTCATTTGCAGGTGGACTCACATATGGAGGCGTGTCCAGGCTGTCTGTGTTGACCACCACGGGGGGAGGGTTGGCCTGAGGAGAGAAGACATCACAGCGTCAGAAGAAACATCACACCCTAAAAATACACCCCACCGCCACCCGTCAACACCCAAAACCTGAGCGACCTCCCACAGAGCTCCACCCCTGCAAACACACACCGAACACAAGCTGCGGCAAATAAAAGGCAGCGCTGACATTAGAGACGTCCTCTCTGATGGCACTGACGGAGGATAAAACAGGAAGCCGGTGGATTTGAGCAGAGATTAGTGAGGACACAGCGCTACATACATGGTGGCATTTCACACTGCAGAAGATGCAGTGCTGAAGCATGAAGCCTGAATCAGTCCGATCGAGTCCTCAACGAGTCTTCTTCTTCTTCTTCGAGCTTTAAAGTCAATCTGCCGCGCTCACTCACTCATTCTCTTTGCGTCTGCCCTGATCGCTTGCTCACTCTCTGCCCGGGAGGAGCCAGATGGGCTCTTAAAAGTCATGTGTGTCAGACGGGGGGGCAGCAGGCGGCAGGCAGCGGGCGGGGAGAGGCAGTCAGTCAGTCAGTCAGTCAGTCAGTCAGTCAGTCAGTGTGGCATTTCTCCCACTGTCTCTATCTCTAATCTGCTCACTTCATCAGAGCCGCAGCTGGACGGCAGACATGGAGCGACAGGATGACGGCGAGACGAGCAGCCAAATGAACGAGGAGATAAATCTATGGATGGATGGAGCAGAGGGACGAGTGGAGGAAAATAAAAACAACAACAACAACAACAACAACAACAACAAAAAAACAGAAACCTGTGACGTCGGAGGGATGATGGTGGTCTCGGCTGCGATTGGTGAGACTGGGATCACAGGGATTATGGGAGAGGAGGGCGGGGTGGCCTCTGCCTGCTGAACAATAGCATGGTGAGGGGTCAAAGGTTAGACAAACACAGAGCAGCACAGATGAACAGCAGGAGGAGGAGGAGGAGGAGGATGGAGGCATGTCCGTGTTGACTGACAGGTGTGTGTGTGTTTGTTTTCATCATGTGGAGGTGCCAGCTGGGAGGAGTTTAACACACACACACGCACGCACGCACGCACGCACACACAGTGTCAGACAGGTCGGCCAATCACAGGAAGACGTTGTGTGATTGACAAACTGACACTTGTGCTTTTTGGACGATGGCGATGTGACAAAACTCGACCCATCTGCTGCTCTGAGAAGATTAAACCATACTGTTTGACCTGGTCTCTGTGTGTGTGTGTGTGTGTGTGTGTGTGTGTGTGTGTGTGTGTGTTAAATCCCTGTCCCTCGGCACAGTCTCAGCAGGGGACGGATGTCCTTTTTTTGTGATTATTGAAAAGCAGCAGACATTTCAATCAGGGCGAGCAGAGTATTAACCGCAGACTGAACGTAAAGATGGACGACGTGACAGCTCCCAGGAAGTGGAGCCAGAACATCTGGGTCGCCCCCCTGGTGGCCCCGCCCCCTTCATGTTCGCAGACGGGACATGGGTCAAACTACACTGGAGAAGTTTCCCTGAAGATGGTCTCTGTCACTTTATGATGATGTTCTGGGTGTTAGGAAAACTACGTTCTCCTCATGAAGTCGAGGCAACACACAGAGTAACTGATACACAAATGGAATTCCTTTAATGTGTGAGAGTCAGATTTCAGTCTGAACCTTCACACACTCACTCAGTACGTTTATATGACATCAGAGGAAATGATTTATTGTGTCGTCCGACTGAATCTGTACTTTTAAAACCCATGTGAACATGTCAGTGTGAGTGAGATGGTCCTAAAGTGAATGAGTCCCAGTGGGACTAACACACCCAGATCATGTGACTCCTGCATGTATACAGTCAGTCAGACCCAAACTGGCCGAGGCGCTCTGAGCATGCTCCACAGTTTCCGCCCCGGGCTTTGACCCGGAAGTCCAATAGCATTAAATGTGTAAGAGAAGAAGAAGCCTGGTAACAACATGGAGAAATCTACATCCAGAGCCGTGACTTTTTGGACGGACCAAATGTACAGAGCTGTAAAGTTGTCCACCATGGTACCAGTTAGCTGCTAGCTAACCGTAGCTAACTTGTTTGTCCATTGTTTGGTCTGTGACGTAATAGGTCAACAGGAAAAAGGTCCAATACTAACAAGCTGAAAGGGGGCATATCTCCACCTATCAGAGAGGAGTCGCACATACTGGGACAAGGACAGGAGTCCAGTTGAATGTCCTCGTCCAGCTGGGACTGTAGCTCATCATAAATGTACTGAGTGACAGGGCTAACTGTTAGCATCACACGGCTAACATTACATAATGGTTATTAACAGGTAGGGCTGGGCGGTATGACCTCAAATACATATCACAATTAATTGAACATTTTGCTTTGATTACGATTAACGAACCTTTATTTTGTTTTTGGTTTCTGCTCTCATATTTCACTGACTATTTGTACTGTAAATATGTTTAACAAATAAAGCTGGGAGACTTTTTTAAGGAAACACACAGATGAACTATTTCTGATTATTTATTGAATATTCCTGGTTGAAATCAAAGCACACATCGCTTCAAATGAAAACGTCTTACGAATAAAGGTCACATTTTAGTTTTGATGTCAAAAGCAACTTCTCTAAAAAAGCAGAAAATAAATAACAAAACAAATGATTTTACAAGTTGCCGTGTCAAAATTAAAAACAACTCTCATCTCTTCAAAACTGTCACATTTTAGTTTTGAAGTCAAGCTCAAGTTCTTTTTTTTGTCTTCCTGTTTGACTTGAGTTTTGTCTTGCGTTTGTTTGGACGGTTTGTCTCTGTTGCTCTGTGGCCACCTGAGCTTCCTGATCCGCCTTTACGTTGTCTGTCAGAGCACTTTGTCAGCGCTGTTTTTAAAGGTGCTCCAGAAATGAAGTGACATTTTTATGCTTTTTATAATTAATTTCAGCTGAACTGAGTATGAATTAAGAATCTACAGCAGAGCTGCTACGACGATTCAGGCTGTGCAAATTAAGAGTTTGAATTTTGACAGTTTAAACTTGAGACTAGCTCTATTTATTTTTCATTTTGTCTATTTTTTAATATTTCATGTTCTTTCATTTTTTCATTTAACGCATTTGCTTTTTTTTTTAACTTCTGCCTTGTTTGGAATTTTTTGCTCAATAAAGGAAAATAAACCCTGATAAAAAAGAGGAGCGCGTGAGGCGGCCTTCATCCCGTTGACCTCTATTATACAAGAGCAGGACCTGGTGGAGCTGCTGGCAGGAAGTGCCGCTCTGTTTCGAAGAGGCTTAATTGTTGTGCTGCAGCAGCAGAACGTGGCGCCCATGGAAAACCAACAGACGCTAAAATTAGCCCCCGCACATCGACCACATTGATCCGGCAGCCCTACTTCTGGAGCGCCGCTCGGAAAAGCCGCTGACAAAGGGGCTTAATTGCTCCCAAAGAATACAAACGGCTGTGACAAATGCAGCAACACACAGAGTTCATGTTTTAATCTAACGAGAGAGACGTTGGGAGTGAGCGCTCCTGCACAGAGCGGATCTCTGTGGCGATGGATAAAATAAATAAATGAGCATCAGTACTGCTCCTGAAACTTTTATTTGTCGATCAGCAGATTAATCAACAACAATTTTTAATCATAAAGTCTGATGAAAAATCACAACAGTTCTCTCCTGCATCTCCACTGTGAGGATTTCTGTTTTATACCATCTTTCAGCAACTTAAATATCTGAGAGTTTAAAAACCAGAGAAGGAGACATCAGTGAAAACTTTTTTATACTCAAATTAGTGGAGCATTTGCTATGGTGACCAAAATCAGCTGATATTATAAATATAGACCTTTTAATTAAACTTCAGAAAAGAGCTCTCAGTCCATTACATAAAGCCGGTTATTGTGAATTTACGAATCAACTGTTAATGGCATCTTTCACCTTAAAGCTTCCAGACACTGTGAATTTAAAAACACTGGAAACACTTTTCTGAGCTGTCAACAAAATCCGTCCTACTCAGAGAATTTCTGTTAAATAATCTTTGTTTCTCACGATGTATGTAACTGAAATAAATTATTAATTCATTCATAATCAGCTTGATCGGTCACTGTCGGTCTCTGACGTAATGGATCTTGTGCTTATCAAATTTACATGCACGTGTCGCACGATGGTTCATTTGGCAAACAGCAGCACAGATGGTAACAGAGTGTCATCAGAGCCGCGACAACCCGTTCTCAAAAGCTTCATTCCCATGTTCGCTGCACGTTTTCAAAGCTACTGTGGCAGGGTCTAGCCGACTGAGGTGCACCACCCAAATGTGTGGAAATCATGGAGGTGATAAAAAGCTAAACATTTTTACATAGAAAAGTTAATGCTTCCTGTGTGTAAATGGAAAATGCTAAATCCATTAGCACCATATTCTGGGAGATATACTGAAATAAAAACACATATTTTTCCAGTTAGTCGTTAATTAATCAGAGCCATTAGTTAATCTGTGCATCTCCAATGAAGACATTAATCTATCATGGAAACAACTACTGATCGCAGACGTAATCAGTCAAATGTTAATTATTGTGCACAGCATCTTCACACACACCACTGCAGTTCAAATGTACAACACAGGACTGAAGCAGATTTAAAACAGAACGTCTGAGGAGGAAACGAGAGGAGCTGAAACAGATGAAGATGAAAACGTGACTGAAGGAGAAGCTGCGCCGAGTGTGATGAAGACGAGCTATTGAAATGACAAAGGTTCTCTTGGTTTTCAGGGACACGGCAGATGTCATGACAACAGTCACACATGGACGGTCGGTATTGATTCTCCATGAACTGACTCACTGTAGTAACTCCATCTCTGACAGCAGCACGCACACACACACACACACACACACACACACACACACACACACACCACTGTACATGTGTTCAGCTCTGAAAACAGTTTCATTTATAATCTCACAGCAGAACAACTCTCAGCTCCTCAATCACCAACGACACAAAGACTTCAAGGGTCAGAGGTCACGACACCGAGACAACAGCTGACACTGATACAACTCAGCCAAGATTCAGCACCAAAACAAAAACAGAACTTTTTCTAATCTGGTTTTCAACAGTAACTACAAAGTGTTACCTCAGAGTCTTCCTGAAAACTGCAGCGGATCAACAACTCTGACTGTGAAGGAACCAAAACAAAACAAAACAAAACAAACCTCATCACACTGCTGATTTGTCCTCCGAGGACTGAGATGTCTCCAACAAAGCTTAGTGACGGGCATGAGTACTTGTTTAGCTTCAGTATTAGTTCAACGCATCAAGTAATCGCAGCCCAACCTGCCGCATCTGAACGTTTATAATTTAAAACGGATAAACATTATGTCATTGTTCAACTGCGTGCAGTGTGTTGCTTCACGTAGCACCTCCTTGCAGCGGAGACAAAGACGGGGCTAACTGTTAGCATCACATAGCTAACATTTGCTAACGGTTCTCAAGAGGTTCAGCGACAGAGTCGAGCTGTCGAGACTGTCCTTCAGCGCTGCCTCAAACCTATGTAACGTTAAGGCAGCAACAGAAAGTTTTTTTGTTCTTGCAAGTACTCTATAATTAAGTGCGAGTACTTAAATATGGAAGTTACTTAAAATGCCAATCCTTATTAAAGACAGTCCCCAGACTTTACCTAAAATAGTTAGAGAACAGAAAACGCTGTAAATTAAGTGAGTAAAAGTAGTCGGGAGGGCAACGAATTGCTTTGTTTCTTTTCCAGAACCAGATTTTTACAAACACAAGCTTGTTTTTCTGCAAACCCTTTATTAAACAAAAGCAGCTCAAGTCCAAGCATGAGCAGATGTTAAAGATTTCGTCAAAGTAGAAATACAAGAACTATTGGATCAAAGAAAAAGTTCAGAAGATTACAAAGTTGACCAGATATTTAGTACACGTAGTCAATATCTGCTGCTAGGAACCGCAGTACTTTTTGGTACCAACTTGAAGCTATGAACAACCTCTTGAGAGCCTCGTCTCACAAACACAGTATTTCTTGGTATTAACTCTGGTGCTTTTAATACTCACAGCTACAAACATCAGGACTTTTTGATACTTACCGAGTGCTTCATAATACATAAAAGCTATGAACTGTCTTTTGAAAACGACTCGGTCCTACAAACATCAGTATTTCTTAGTATCGTCTTGGTTCTACAAATACTCATTGCTATTAATTCAGTACTTTTTGGTACCACCTCGGTGTTAGAAATACTTGAGGCCATGAACGACCTCTTGAGGACAACTCGGTAATACAAACCCTAGTTCTTCCTGGCATCAGCTCAGTGGTGGGAATACTCAGAGCTACAAACATCAGGACTCTTTTAAAACAGATTTGGTTAGGCCTTTCCAAGTCATCATGGTAAAATTAAAACTTTTCTCCAACCTGGCAGTCTCCCCACTTCAAACAGAACATGTCATGGTCGTTGTAGTACCTTACTGAAAGCGAAGGGTACCCAGGGTATTTCCGGCCTGCTTGCTGCCAGGCTGCTGCTGACCACCTTGGCAGTGCTCTTGGTCGGGCTTTTCTTGACGCTGTCTCGCAGGTTGAGGAAACGACTGCGAGCTCGGCAGGACGCCGGCACGGTGCAGGCGGTAAATGTGGACAGAGACGCCTGGACCTGTGGACGACTCGGCTGCTGCTGCTGCTGCTGCTGCTGTCGGTGGAGCTCGATGGCATGCTGCCTCTGGAGTGGGTGAAGGTGGGCGATGGACTCCTGCAGGTTGATGTTGACCCGCGGCAGCTTCTTCTCGGCACCGTTCATAGCCTTGGAGGTGAACTCCTGCCGGGGGTAATGTGTGGTCATCGTCCTGGAGGAGATTCCCGATTGGAGGAGGAGGCTGAGTAATAAATTATGGATGGTTCCTTCAGATCTGAACAGGCTCGTCCGGTCACTGCGGTGCGATGGCAACAGATTCAAACTCAACCCCGTAACTCAGACTCCACCACCTCCCTCCACCACCACAGCACAATGACACTCCCCTCTCCTCTTTCTCCCGTCACCCCTCCCTCTTCAGTTGCTCTTTCTCTGTGACACCCTCCCTCTCTTCTTCTCTCATTCTCCTGCCAATTAATCGGCTTCACTGAGCGAGGCACATGTCAGCACGAGGGGGGGCGGCTCCGCTCGCTGCATGAATAATCGATGTTGCCCCCGGATTCAGACACAGCGATGAGCACGTCAGCGTCAGCAGCGAGGGGAGGGGGGTGCAGCGAGGACTCCTGGTTAGCAGCGGCAGGCAGAGAGCTGCAGCTTTCATTTGGATATTCTCTGCAGCAGCTTTAAGCCTCCGCTGAAGATAATGACGTGACTGAACCACCACGCTGCTGCTGAGTTGACGGCGCTAATGTTTCCACCTTGACTGTAACATGACAAAAGCTGAATGTGGAAAACGTGCAGAAAAGAGACAAAATGACCAAACTTGTTCCCGCCATGTTGTCCTATCCTTTCACAAGCCAATCAAGTCACAGTGCACACCCACGTCCGTCCGGACTCGTGGCGCCACGGCGGAAACAATACTTCGAAAATGGATGTTACTGTGGATGTTCTAAATCGTAGGCAATTTACCAATTCAGTATCTGACCAAATGTCTCCCCTTCTGTCCCTAAGATATGACATCAAAACATGATGTCACAGTCAAGCTGACCTTTGACCTTTTGACCTTCTTCTTCTTTTTTTTTTTTTTTTTTTAATCTTGTTAGACATTTGTGTCAAGTTTGGTCAGAATTAATGTATGAATTCTGAAGTTATGGCCAAAATCATGTTTATTGATGCCACAGTGACCTTAGGCCTCCAAATTGTAATCAGTTTATCCTTAAATCCAAGTGGATGTTTGTGCCAAATTTGAGGAAATTCTGTCACGGCTTTCTTAAGATATCACATTCACCAGAATGAGACGGACTCAAGGACACAATGACTGTGACCTTTGACCACAAAATTCTACTCTGTTCATCCTAGAGTCTGGCAAAACGTTTGTGCCAAATTTGAGGAAATTCTGTCATGGCTTTCTTGATATATCATGTTCACGAGAATGAGACGGACACAAGGACACAATGATCTTGACCTTTGACCACAAAATTCTACTCTGTTCATCCTGGAGTCTGGCAAAACGTTTGTGCCAAATTTGAGGAAATTCTGTCACGGCTTTCTTGATATATCATGTTCACGAGAATGAGACGGACACAAGGACACAGGGACACAATGATCGTGACCTTTGACCACAAAATTCTACTCTGTTCATCCTGGAGTCTAGCAAAACGTTTGTGCCAAATTTGAGGAAATTCTGTCAAGGCTTTCTTAAGATATCACGTTCACCAGAATGAGACGGACACAAGGACACAATGATCTTGACCTTTGACCAATGAAATCTCATCAGTTCACGTGAGGGCAGAAAGATGAGAAACACCTGGCAAGTGTGCATCACATACAGGCAGAGAAATGCACCGGTTTCTATCACCTAGTTCGTAGTTCATCTCCTGTTACCCCATCCACCTCAGGTACGTTACAGTCTGTAACAGTCATTTATTCAGGTCTCTGTGATTTCTGACATTTTTTCCCCTGTTCAGGTTTTTTGGGGAGTTTTGTCCCAATGATTTTTCTTATGGTTTGTGATATTGGCCTTTAGAAATAAAGCTGAAAATTGAATATAAAACACTGCTGCAGCAGCATATTAATTTATATACTGTACTTACATACACAGGAAAAAAGGCAATGCTAATTCTGTTCTTAATTTTTTTGTCTTCAAAAACCTTAAAAAGAACCAATTAGAGCAGCGGTAAAGTACGGGATGGCTGAGCAGTATCAGTGACAGCAGTAGTATCGTTACAATCTTATCGATGTAGATAGGGTGACACTACTCCAGCCTTTACGCTGGGTAAATTATGAATGAAAAAAAATGGTTTCCACAACATGAAACGTGCCCTGGAGTAACCCGAGTGTTGACATGACAACGGGTGCCGTGCAGTTGGACAGATTTCCATAAGTGGATTTAAAACCGCGGAGAGGCGCCGGTCGGTTTGGTGGGAGGAGTGTTTCCACATCGTTCCGTCTCCAGCTAGTACGAGACGATGGATACACTGACTCAACAATCTGGTTACACGACAGAGCTGCGCTAAACCAGCCACCAAACAGTCCCTGAACGCCTCGTCTCCACCCACATTGCGTCCATGTTCAGCTGTGAATGTCTCAGTGATGTAGGTTACTGTGTTACTGAACTCAGTCTGCGGAGCGGTAAATGTGCAGGAATCTGAGGACTGACCCACATGACTCATGACGACAGGAACACAGACGCAGCATTTACAGAGTAAATCAATACGATAATCTGTCGTGGTCGTGATGTCACAGTTTAAAAATATACATCACAGAGTCAAGAGTGCGACCCATGTGGCTGCTCGGCCCTCATCCACACATCCACACATCTACACACACACACACACACACACACACACACACACACACACACACACACACACACACAGAGGAGGAGCACACTGAGGGTCTGATGAATTTTAATGCTGCAACGTGACTGCAGCTCCACCTACAGGCCACACGCATCAACACACCCGACACTGTCAACAGGAGACACAAGTCCAGGCCAGAAATACAACCAGTTACACCACTGGTGGAGTCAGTGCCTCTGGTTCCAATTAGAAAAGCAGGTTTTGGAGGAGCAAAACTATCTCTCCTTATTAACATAAAGATTCATGCAGCAGGAGCCAAACATCTGTTTTTCTAACCTGTGGAGGGAAACTGCTTCATGAGGAGGACATTTTCTCTCACTGACAAGTTGTCTTGTTTATTTTTTTACCGTTATGTCCATGTGTTAAATCAGCAGTGACGTCACACTCACAAAATGAATCCCTGAACACGACGAGATCATGACGAAGTCCAATCAGGAAACACGAGCGGTCACACGATCAGACGGGGAACCAGATGATTTGAACTAGTGGTTCCCAACTGGTGGGTCGCGGGTCCATTCTAACTGGACCGCAAGTGACTCGCTGACACGTCAGGTTTGTAAAAAACACACTTTATTTTGAAGTACAGTGATTATCCGGCACAGAGCTTTTATTCTGAAGTGTTGCTAGAGCACCTGCTGCAGAGTGAGTGAGAAACAAACAAACAGCTGCTTCACAGAGACAGGAAACAACTCGACAACACGGCCAAACACATGAATGACACTGAATATATTTAACTGTGGGGACCTTGAACTGATGACTAAGGAGAAATCTGGACCCCGAGGCTGAACCAGGTGATCTAAACCACTTTATCTGGAGGTCCCACCGACAGGAAACACACCTGACATGTCGGCTATAATCCCTCACTGCTCAGAGAGACTGTGATAACAACGTCAGTCAGGACAGTCAGAGTTGGAGCATGAAGTCAGTGTCAGTTTACAGCTGACACACTCAGAAGTTTTACTCTTCACCTTTGTTTCCTCTCCTAAATAAGTTGGTCTAACATGTCTGACGCTCACGTTCACAGATATTACACACTCACTTCTATGTTTTAATCACTGACAGAAATTAAGAATAAATGAAAACGAGTTTAGGGATTGAAATCTCGAGCTAGTTTCAGTTTTGGGTCCAAAATTGTCCGATCCATCGAAACTTTATCTGTCTGAGCTCATAAATTCCTTCCATTAGGGATGCACGATAAATATCAGGCCGATAATGGGACATTTTTATAATTATGCATTATTCTGATAATTAAAATTATAGCCGATAATACGAAGCCAGACTGCTTTCATTGACTTAACAAGGGCAGCATCTACACACCAGGCAAAAGTAAAATACAAACGAAACATAGTGAAGGGTCGAGAAAGGGAAAAGGTGGAGAGGAAAAAGAGGAAAAATGATCTAAGCTGTTGGTGCAAAATGTTTTAGGCTAACTGATTTATACATTTTCCCCACAAATACAACATGCTAACGTTATTAGCACAAGCCTATGTCATTTTCCATTGTATAAATTAGCCTAGCAGCTAGCAGAGATTTCCTCTGCTCATATTTCAGCCAGGATAAATCACACACAGTGTGTGGAGGCTTTATTGTCTTCACAGTTTATTGTTTCTTATCTGTGAAATTAAAGTCAATCAAAGTTTAGTTTCCACTGAGGGAAATGGTTTCAGCTCACAGAGACAGACAGGAGGTCTGCGTCACTGTGACGTGGAGTCACATTTCTGGGGAGGTGACGTCAGGCTACAGCGTAGGTTAGCTATGGCTTCAATTCAATGCAGACATATAAATTGCAATTGGACTACTAAGAAGAATCTGTAACTGCACTTTTATCAATAAAATCTTCTTCATTCCCCTCCCTGCCTGAGTCGTGATAAACCAGAATTATTTTCTGGTTTGATGTCACCCTGTGGACATGGTGATAACAAACATGATGCCATCTTCTCATCCAGAAACCAAAGAGACAAACAGTCAGAGGAAAACAAACTCTGTACACCGGCGCTAATTTACACTTCACTGCATCTCCAGCATCAAAGGAACACTCGGGATCTTTTCTCTACGACCTGAGAGATGTTTTCAAACTTTTGGCCATCGCTCCTCTCACTCACAGCATTTTATTTTACGATAATGAACACAGCAGTTTAATGGCAGAGATCTGTGCGGACAGCGACACCAGCAGAGTCCAACATGAGCAGGGAAGGAAGCAGACGAACTGAAGCCCAAACATGACTCAAAGAAACACACCTGAAATATCTGCTACAGCCGCACGGTCTGCACACACAGATACAGTCAGTCGGTCGGAGCGAAGCAGGAAGTCGCTCTGTAATCGCTCTCTAATGGATGTTTACAGCTTTGGATAATAACACTGACATTTCCCTTCATTCTCACCTCAGAGCAGGAGGCTTACACGATATCATCAAACTGTAAAACACCCCATCAGCCAGAAGCATCATCGACTTACAGGACGTCCACAAACTCAGCTTCTTCTTCACTCTTCAGGAACAGCTCAAGTTCATCCCTCTGCATTTCTGGGAATATTTAAGGAAATTCTGCCTCATTAATTCAACCTGAGGTATAAATGTGGCTCTACTGGTCGAGCTATCTTCACACTCTCCTCCTCTGTTACGGAGATTTAGGTAAACTTGTGGGAAACGAGCCTCCAGCTGCTTTCCAGAGAAACATGACTGACTGCAGAGGGTCTACATCTCAGTCAAGTTGCCTGTTGACCTCATGACCCTTCATATTAATCCACGCCAGGGCTGCACACTAACAGACGGCCAGAGAGGTCTTTAGTTGGCAAGATTTCATTGGTCACTTAGTCGTAGAAAAAACAAACAAACGGGAAACTCTATCAGCAGCTGCACCTTGTCAGAATAAATCCAAACCTATATGACTAGACCATGTGGGAGTTTAATTTGAAAGGACAGACACAGGAAGTGTCCACGCTCAGCAGTCAGACAGGAGTCAGGTGTGGACAGATATCTTTCCTTCTTCTGTAAATATTCAGTCTGATAAACAGGGAGAAGTTGATCATGTTAGTGCAGAAAGTTAATTACAGGCACTGCTAAAAAGACGCCACGTCAAAATTTTAGGGGTGGGCAGAAAAATGATACAGCTGAGTACTGCAATATTTCATCAACACACAGACGGCAGGTATTGATCTTTTATTATATGCGTTCTTCATTTTTGCGACATCTGAACACAACTTTTGGTGCCAGAATAATAAATCAGTTGCTTTTTCTGTCCACTAGATGGTGCTGAGAGGTCTCAGTCAGCGCCATTTGGCCGGAAGTTGTGCCGTCAGCGTTTCAATCAAACATCTGGACTTGTTCAGGATTTTTCACCACAGAAGGAAAGGAGGACTTGGATATGACACGTGAGAATAAAATACTCTGTAATACTACGAACATGACGGCTCACCTCACGCCACCATCCAGAGACAGCGTTAGCCGCTGACGGCCAAGCTAACGCTAATAATTAACCAACACTGGACACACTGAGCTCGACACAACTACCATCAGAAAATAACACAGTCCATCACCTACTTCCTGTTCAAAGATCTGCGTCCATACAGCCAGTTGGAAACCAAGGCTTTTGTTACACGCTAAAAACACGTGAACCCAGGTATGTGACTCCGCCCCCTCACAGCTGTACCCAAGCTCTACAGAGAAGTGAAGCATAAAGCTGAGGAACCTTTGAGGACAGCAGGAAGGGCGGAGTTAACCTGTGACGCCTGGACTTCAAGGACAGTGGATTCATTTGTGACTATAATGAGGACAGGAGACACTGTCTCACATCCTCCAAACTAGAGCAGGACATTATCTGACAGAGGACAGGAGACTCTGTCTCATGTCCTCCACGCTAGAGCGGGACATTATCTGACAGAGGACAGGAGACACTGTCTCAGGACACCAAAGTCCCACTAACACTGCAGACCTCCTGTAACAGAGGACACTTCTAACATGGGTGATGTCACTCAGTCAGCAGGACACCTGCATGTGAAGTGTTTGTCTCAGGTCTTAATCTGTCCTCTTATTGGACGTTAAATCTGCCTACAGTTCAGTCTGTCAGGAGTCTGCAGGTGTTATGATGGTGCTGGTCAGTCTGTCTGCTCGGTGTCACATGTTGCTGCAATAAAAATTGATGAGGTGGGAAGTCGATGAAGAGACTGAAAACTTTATCTTAGGAGGTCAAACTGATAAAGTGCAGTTGGAAAAAAGGTCAGAAATCGAAATATGTCGCGTTATATTTTATCACAACACTTCAATATCACAGTAACATCGTATCGTGGGTCCTCTGGTGAGTCTCAAACTGCTGAGGCCTCATATTAATGTCAGATTAAGTTTAAACACATCGCTGCTCTGTGGATTTTGTCTCTCGTTACTTAGACTGGAAACATGTTTGGAAACGTTCTGTAATGAGTGACCAGGAACAGAAGCTGCTGTTTCAGCATTGAAATGAGCACCTTGCTGTTCTCAGGAAGCTTTCTCTGTGTCATCTAAAGGTGTCAGATTTAAGGGGGTTTGGTGGAGTCTAATGGTGAGGGCTGCAGATTTCAACCAGCTGAAACTTCTCCTGGTTAGAATTCCTTCAGTGTTGATTGTCCAGGAGCTGAATTATCCACAGAGGTCTCTTCCTCTCACAAACAAACACACCAGCTGATTTAAATCAGTAAAAACAGAATAACAGTTTCACATCACAAATCCATGCGTGCCAACACAGACTGGCGTGTGTCTGGGGACGGCTGGTTCAACACATGCTAATGTGCCTTAGATTAGGTTTACTTTAAGTCCGAGTTACGGTTTCCTTGAAAAACATCAGTTGCACAAAACATCCTCAAGTCTTCACCTTCAGGTTTCCTTAAAAAATGTACTTAAGGGTTTAAGTTTTTCTCCTTATCTTGGTCTTACACTTATGGACTTGCTTAAAGTTTGTTGAGCCGTCGCACAACTAAGGACAAAAACCTAAAATACCTCTGACTCCATCTGAACCACGACATGGTTGAGTCTGTGGACATAAATGAGAAAAATTGAAGCATCCTGAGAGGAGAGTTCACGACCAGGAGATCCTGATGGACACGTCTGATTTAGCACTTTAAATCTGACCAGAAGTCAGTTTATGACTGTGACAGTCTGGGGTTGGATCACTGCGCTCTTCCAGGCCCGTTACAATCAATGATGGTTTTATGCAACAGGATCTTTCCAGTCAGTTACTGGCGAGGTGTTTCATGTAGGCCTTAAGTGTCACACGTAAGGAGCAAACTTAAGGTGCTCTGTGCAGCTGACTCCAGACGTCAAGGAGGTTTTCACCAGAGGCCGAATTATCCACAGAGGTCGAATCAGATTGGGCCGGTCAACACATATATTCAATAATTAAGGTTTTTTTCCACATCAAGTTTTGAAGGTTGAACGGGGTTCAGCAAGGCGCTCAGCGTGACACACTAAACTATCTAATATAGTAAACAAGCTAACGACGCTAATGACGGATCAGAAATGTGCAACACTTTTGGCAGACACTAGATATCAAACAGACGTCAGAGACTGTTGTATGAAGTATCTGCGAGCTGCAAATTCACTTCTCAGCAGAAGAGAGAAGATAATGTTATCTCGGAGCTTCACAGTGGAAAGTTTCTCCTCACGTCAAAAAGCGCTCACTCTGCAGGAAAATCTGGGGGCCAAAACGTCTCCAGAGGTTCACTGCACAGCAAACTGACTAGCAAAAGACAAACAAACAAACAAACAAAAAGACTGCTGGACTTGAAGCACTCTCAGTCGACTGACGGGTGTCTGACTCTCAGGGAGCAGCCATAATTTAAACCGCTAGAGCCACTGAATAAAGCAGTTTCATGTGACACGCTGACGACGTGAATGTCCCTCTCTAGTGTTTGGTTTGTCCGTTCTGAGCTACTGTAGAAACATGGCGGTGCAACATGGTGAGGCGTAATATTTAAAGGTCTCATTCTGAGGTAACAGAAACACAACGGTTTTTCTGATTGGATTATATTCCATTTCTGAATCCGACACGCTGGAGCTTTAATGTCATCAGAGGAAACGTGAATTCATTCTGGGGACGAAACACATCCAGACTGTGTTAGAATCATCATCGCCTGTCCTCAGCGTAAACCTACATTTTGTTGTGTGTGTGTGTGTGTGTGTGTGTGTGTGTGTGTGTGTGTGTGTGTGCATGTATGTTAACGTGCGTGTTTGAGGCAGTAAACAGGGAGGCGGTGGGGTAGTGCTGCGTGTCAGGAGCCTGGAGGTTGCTAGGCAACGCCGGGGAAGGCATGTGCTACTGCAGGGGTTCCTCACATCTGCCCAGAACATGATGCTGCTGTTTATGCAGGTAAATCTCTCCACATCGACACGCAGACTTTTATTTATATATTTAAAGAAAAAAAACAACAACAGCTGCACAGGTGTGACAAAAACCAACACCTGACTTCAACAGAAACACTTCCTGCGTCTGAGACGAGGAAGAATCCAGCTCGCTGCCCTCATGATCCGACACAGCTGCTGAAAGCTCTGGAACATTCACACTGATTCCCAACACTTGGCGACACTCTCCCGTTTAGATCTAACGACCTGCTCGCAGCCGCTGCAGCCTTATCAACAAATCACCTCCAACGCCACAAACACACAGCGTCCTCATGTTTACGCTGCGTCTCTATTCACCTCCTGACGGCGATAAAAACAAATGACTGGGATGTGGGACCGTGGATGAGGGCGTTTCTGGATCTGCGGCGAGGAACTGAGCCTGATGTGAAGGTTTCTGCATGAATCCTGATCCAGCACATGACGCAGCAGCAGAAGCAGCTCCTGTTGCAACTTTTTCCACATCTGCCTCATCCAGCAGCGTCACATCCACAGCAGACGGACCCATCAATACATTTACAACAACACACACACACACACTCACACCAGTGCATGATGGTATGTATACACGCTGCACACACACGTTGTAGAAAATGACTCACGCTACACGGTGCAGCACCTCCCCCTACCTCCTCACCTTTATCAAGATTTATTTTCCTATGGGTTTGTGGTCGGGGGCGGGGGGGCGGATGGGGGTGGGGGGGTGACCTACCAGGAGGCGCCGGTGGAGCCGCTTGGTTCTCCTCAGGGTGCCCATGATGCGGCGACCCATCTTTTTGGCGTACCACACAGAGTTGAGCATGCTGCTTGTTGCTGCTGCTGCTGCTGCTGTGGTGAAGGTGGAGGTGGTGTGTCGCCTCCTCTGCGCCTCGTCTCGCTCCTGCTGCAGGCTGCGGGGTGGCGGAGGTGGTGCTGGCTGGAGAGCAGACGATGGGAGGGGGGCTTCACTCCACCTTGTGTCCCCCCCTCCTCCTCCTCCTCCTCCTCCTCCTCCTCCTTCTCCTCACAGACACAAACAGGGAGGCTGCAGAGATGGAGGAGCTGGTGGAGGTGACCAGATGCTGCTTCCAGGAGGGGAGCGATGGAGCAGAGAGGAGACACGCCGAGGTCGTCCTCCTGCTGTCAGTTACCAACAGCAGCGGCGGCGGTAGACGGTGGCCGGCAGGCGTCAGACTCTCGGACTTGACGAGAAAAAGAGAGAGAGGCGCCTCCGGGGGCGGATTAACCTGCCGGGGTGAGAGAGCATGGCGTAGCAGGCGGAGAGAGTGCAGCCGGTCGGCCAGCCTCCGTCTGTCTGAAGCAGACAGCAACAACAGACTGCAGGGCTGACGAGAGGACGGCTGTGTGTGTCTGAGTGTGTGTGTGTGTGTGTGTGTTTAAAGAGAGCGCAGGCAGGGAGGAAGTTAGTCCTCTGATCTCTTCTCTCTGCAGTCTGGAAACCTCACGCAGCTCCTTCCTCCTCCTCCTCCTCCTCCTCCTCCTCCCTCCTGGTTCTCTGTGGGTTTGGTCCAGCTGACCTCTGTCCTACTTCAGTCCTCACACTTTGAGTCCCCTCTCAGATGTGAGTCAGCTGGGGGGGGGGACTCACGCCCGAAAAATGCTGAGTTATCGCGGCAGTGACGGACAGTGTGGAGATCTGTGATGTGTGGAGCAACTGTCACGACCGCTGATTCAATCCAGAGGAGAAGTTCTCTCAGAGAGCTCAACGGTAGTGACTTTACTAGTTAGTTAAAACAGGTTGAACGCAGCTCTGGAGGCGGAGCTAATCACACAAATATGTGTTAAAAAAATTAAATAAAAATGAAAGTATAATTAAAAATACAGCTACAAGCGGTGATTCTGAGGTTCAAGCCTGCACACACCTTTAAAACGTAGAAGCTGCAAAGGATCAAGACCTTTGACGATTTACGACACCTGCGTTTAAGATAACCAAGAGGTTTTATGACGATGGGACAGATGCTCTTTCATTTACGTCCAAATATCTACCGGCCCACACTCTTCTTTGAAACACTGTCACATGCTTTAATGGTTAAGTTAGTTGGTTAAAAAAGTCCACCGAGTTTGGTGATGTTTGAACAAAGTGTCATTAATTTATGGACAAATGTTGTGTAAGGCCAAACTGCTGGCGCCCCCTATTGGCTGATTACACGTTATTGAACACCACTTTATGATTATTGGAGTTTAAATGTCATCACCAGATGTAAAAAGCTAACCTTTGGCTTTAAACAAGAAACACTACGGTCACATGACCTAACGTCAGCAACGCAACGAGGCTGTAAAGTCTCTGATGACGTTCTGTAGTCTCAGTTAGCCTCTTGTTAGCAACTGTGTTTTTTAAGACACGTAGAAGCTTCAGAGTTCACGAGTGGGGTATTTACTGACATATTTTATGTCCTGGAACACAACGTGAGCTGGTGTTAACCTCAGACCTTTTTTTCAGACATCTACAACGAACCCTTACTGACTCTGATAAGAGGAAACTGTGAGCGGAGAAATGCTAACTCATTCCTGGGGCGCTCTGTAGTCGTCCACAGATGCTTCAGGAGGAGATGTCAGAAATGTGTTTTCAAAAAAGTCAAATGGCAGAAAATCTAGTCAGGAGGACCTCCATGGTTCTTGAGGCTTTTTCATAGAGCGCACTGAGCTGAACATGTGAGTCAAATTTCGAGTCAGTCAGACTTGCGGTGTGAGGGGCGTGGCCTTTCCAAAATTGATCTGACTGATTGGCGTAAATTTTTAGAGCCGAATTTGCAAACAACTTCTAGTCACTGGTGCAGATTTTTATGTGTCTACGACGTTCCATCTCACAGGGATTTGTGAAAACATTCCTGAAGAAGGAACAAAATAATAATAACAGGGTTTCAGCTCTTCAGTCTTAAACAAGCACAAATTTGCGTCAGCTGCAACCACGTACGCCCACGGATCCACGCGTTGCCTCTTAATCGGCTGTGCTTTGGCTCATGGACAAACTTTTTATTGGTTTCAAAACATCTCGCCGAAGGACTGCAGTTGAAAATTAGCCAGCAGGCTAACACTGGTACAGAAACGTTGACTAATGTCTGTTGTCCATAGAAACTAAAATAAATCTAAATCTAAATAAATCAACAAAATCTTGTGCAAGTCTGTGGTTGGCCACTCCCACTGCCACACCCCCTTTTAGCCAACTGGCATGACTGCAAACACACACTCGACCGCCATACCAAAATCTCAGCTTCATAGAGAATAAACTGGTCACCAAAGTAGTGCTGGACGGTATAATGTTTCATCCGGTATATCGGTATTGATTTTTCAAGTGATACAAATTCTTCATACACCGTCATACCGCAGAATAGCAGACACACAGAGTTTTTCAGCTAACAGGACCGCGTGCTGCCTTAAATGGGAGAGGAGAGACCTATCATCTGTGCTCAGACTCAGGTTCAGACTTTAGAATAAAACAAATATCCCACACTAACTGTCTTTAATGGGACACACCACAGCACGCAACCTGTGACTCACAAACTGTAACTTTCATATTTGAAGAATTACACCGTGTACTCCATGCTGGGTACAGCTCGCTGGTTAGCCTGCCAGCGTAACAGTCTGTTACCAGCAGTGAGAAGCTCTGTAGTAGGGTTGAGATTTTCACGGTACGATAACCGTCTCAGAAAATATCCACAGTATCACAGTATTATTTTTATTATCAGTCAGAATGAGCATTAAAGGAATGAAAACAGAAGGGTTGCTGTTTGCTGAACAAACGTTTTATTACTTCAACTGAAACTTGAAACCATTTTGTTAATGTTAATGGAAGTTTGTGTTAAAAGTCTCCACTTAGAAAATAATTAAAATAAAGCAGAGATTGAGTCCAGTTGCTTTTTCTTTTTCAATATTGCAGATAAGCAGAAGTACACTGTATGATAACGGTCAACTTTTATATTAAGGCGTACCCTAAAACTGGTATACTGCTGCAACCCTCGTCAGTAGCTACAGAACATTTAAACGACGAGAAAAGAGAGATGGAGGATAAAGAAAGACCGACCGGAGATGCACCAGAATAAGTTGTGCACATGACAGGAGCCGTGTCCACTGTTCAAAAAATCTGACGTAACGTTAGTTTGTTGGGCCTCTGTTGTTGTCGGTGTTTGTAACACCAGCGACTTACGCATATTGAAATTAGCAGTTAACGCTGGTCGGTTTCGAGGCCGTCGGTAGAACCAGTGGAACGGCTAAACGGCTAGCTAAGGAGCTACATCACAGACGTAATAACACTCCACATTTTCGAGTACATGGTCCCGCTACAGACAGTGGAGACAGAGACGCTCAGAGCGATGACTAAAACTCTGGATTCCAGCTTTGTCTTAATGCTGGGAAAATACTTCATAACATAACGTGGGTTAATGTTTGGCCTGTTTCTCACTTACACAATGGACTATTTAAGAAATATCTCCTTGAATACTGGAACACTTTGAGTATATACGTTTGCGGCTCATTATTCTGTCAGGAGTCCATCAAATATAAAAACATTTTAGCATCATCCTGTTTATACTGAAGGCTCTGATCACTGTCTATCACTGTGTTTCTTGCACTTGTTTCTTTAAATTTAACATCTAGATAATTACATTTGTGAGGTGAACATGGAGTATATTGTATTTTTTACTGCCATCACCCAGAGAGGAATGTTAGCATCAGCGGAGCAGCGATCAGCAGTAATGTTGACAAACGAGACCGACTGACCAACACACACTGCAGCACTAAAAACCAAATCAACTCTGCTCGGTCTGTTTCACCTCAGAAACCCTGAGCCTGCTCTGCTCTGCGTCGTAGCTCTTCCCAGCACTAACATGCAGCAGAGAGGCTGCTCTGCACCGATGGAGACGTTAAAACAACACAGCAGCATGTTCTGCATCCCCATTATTTTGTTATTCCCATACAGGCAGGAGGCCGTAAGATGCTCTCAAATTAATTCATTGATGCAGTCAAGTTTTTAAAGGCTGCACTGAATTAACTATTCAATAGAACATAGTAATATATTATTTCTGGTCGACACATTCTCGCTCCGACCTCGTCACATATCGACAGTTGGTCATGGACTTTCTATGCCAAGATATGACGTCCAAGGTACCCTGGGTGTGTTGGTTGTTGACGTTCTGGGATGCGGTGTCAACTTCAGCCTGTTACATGTATTGTCTGTTTTCAAAATACACTTCTGATTTCACAGGAAATGGACAGTTTGCGTACAGTCTCTTTCAAAATAAAAGCACTACGTCGGTACAACACCGTGAATTTACGTTCTTTTCCTTCAACAACAAATACACATGGTTGGGTTCAGGAAAAAAGAACAGGGTTTGGCTTTACAGTCTCACGTGAACACTGCTCTCTCGAGTGAAAGTCGGTGGTTGTTGGACCCATCGACCACCCCTCTCATCGTCCCTACTCGGACTTTTGCCATCTTAATTTTCCTTATTGTTTCTCCATGTTTTCCCCCTGACGCCAACACGTGCTCTTAAACAATAACAGCGACCAGCTGTGTATCATGCTGACGTGAAAAGACAGCTTTTTTCATCAGTGTCTGACGCCAGAAGTCACTTACCAAGCTCCGGTATTCGACAACTTTTCAGTGATACCAGGTTGTTCCGGTTAAATATTGTGGTATACAATCATCCGACTGGTTTGAAAGTTCAGGTATGGAAGTGTTTTGGCTGGAAGGTTGAAGAGAAAAGGGAACTGAACAGGAGCTAAACTGAACGCAGGTACAGTTTATGTCTGTTAATTTAATTGTGGATCTCTAAAAATACAGTAAGCTATGTTTAAAAGTAGCAAGTTGTCACAAAGTAAGAAAAATAAATCATGAACAGAAAAAAAATGGATGCATTGATAATTTTTTTATTGTCAAATTGAAACCAAACTGAATCATGAGGTACGTGGAGACTCTCACCTCTGATGACAAGTATGATAAAAAAAATTGCACGTTATTTACAATGGCGGATATTTTCTCTGAGTGTAGTGAGGACCAGTCCCAGAGCCTCTTACAATAACTGAGTTTTGTATCATGGGTTGTTTGTAGACTTAATATTGCGACGCTAAAACATTTTCTTTACATTTGTTTTTAAAGTCAGTCCTTTTTAAAGTTCTTTTATTAGCCAACTTCAACCTGCAGGAGTTCTGCTGCAGAAATAAATTCCTAACAAGGGAAAATTAATTTACGGCGTCTCCTGACAGTTTTACTGCTGAAACAAACCACGGACCGAATCATCTGTCAAGCTGCCAAAAACTACCAAAGTCACAGAATGTCACGATGAGGAGCTCAACAAGAGACGGTCTGTAAAATACTGACAGCTAAAGAAAATCAGAATGTCCAGACGTCTGACGGGAGAACGTTCGAGCATGTGATACAGAGAACAAACAATCAGTGGCACGTGGACCCAAATTCAAACAAGCTACAAAAACATAGGATTTGTGCTTTGTGAAAAGGCTTCAAAGACGATCCCTGAATTAACAGAAGGTTCAAGGTGGGTCAGTGCACTGTTATTCCCTGAGCTAATTTCTTAAAATTAGTACAACTCTTCTTTGGAGACAATCTTGCGGAGCCTCGACCTTTAAACTGCCTGAACATAAGCGTATGAAACAAGAAAACACAATCTGCCGTTTCATAGTTTCCCAGATATCCCCAGACTTTCCCTGCCTGGAACACCCCCCCCCCCCCCCCCAAAAACATTTCTCGATTTCCCTGAAATTCCAGGACCGTCTGGAACCCTGCTGGCTATAAATAGAGCTGGCCTGTCCTCCCAGCATCCTTTGCTGCAGCTGGGAATGAAGCGTAGCAGAGATGAGACGATGGAGAAGAAGCATTAGTGACAAGTCATTTCATGGCCTCTGAGTCTTTGTCTTGGTGATAAACACACATCAGAGCTGCTGTAAATCTTTTTGTTGGGGACGAAGAGGAGGCCGCCGCCGCCCCCCCGCGTCACCCCGTTATAGAGAGCCTCACTAAATCTGCCCTTGTCCTTCTCTGCAGGTTCAACCCCCTCCTCCTCCATTTTCCTGCCGTCAGGATTTTCTTTGTCGGCATTCATCTCCTGTGTTGCCATGGCGCTGCTGAGGACAGCGAGCGAGAGGCGGAGAAAGAGATGAAAAAATGAAAGGAATAATAATTTTTTTTTAAAAAAGGAGTGTACAGTACGTCCTCCCAGCCTTCAGTGTCTTTGTGGGATGTGAGGATCCATTCATTGCGTTATCGCGGCGGAGGTGTTGGAGATAGCTGCCTGCTGACGTCAGGCCGGGGACGGGCGGCCGCTGCACATCAAACGTGGAGGAAACAATGAAGTGCAGGATGTGGAGATTTCTCCACCGTGAGCAGAAACCTCAGCCAAGTGACGGTGTGGAGGTGGAGGTCCTGCTCAGCTGCGCTCTGTTTAGTCTGATGTGAGGAACGACAGCCAGTGGAGGGATGTAACTAAGTACATTTACTCAAGTACTATCTCTAAAGCTCCAGTGTGTCGGATTTGAAGTGAATATAATATCATCACTGTGTTTCCTTTAGTGTGTAATCAGCTGAGAATAAGAATCGTTGTGTTCTGGTTACCTCAGAATGAGTCATTTACATCTACACAGGGAGCAGGTCCTCGTCTACAGAGATCACCATGTTGCACTGCCATGTTTCTACAGTAGCCCAGAACGGACAAACCAAACACTGACTCTAGAGAGGAGCTTTCAGGTTTTTGTGTAACGAGCACTGACAGAGTTCTGACCAGAAGTTTCAGCTGGTTGCGTCCTGCAATCTTCACCACTAAATCCCCCTGAATCTCATAAAGTAGTCTGTCTCGATAGTGTGCATACTGCACGCAACAGTTCGTACTTTATAAGGGCAGCTGCAGTACAAATTAAAAACAAAAAGTATGCAATTCGAACGCAGCAATGACATTTATCCATCTGGACACCTTAGACTATTAGAGTGTGTTGAGCCCCCTGAGGTGACTCTCAGCACCATGACACTACAATGTCCACCACCTCCATACCGACTAGACTCACAGTCTCGACAGTGAACGCCTCCTCAAACCAGTCAAGTTGCAGTTACAGATCACATCTCTGTCCATATGGTAAATGGTAAATTCTTTCTAGTCATCTGACCACTCAAAGTGCTTTTTACACTACGAGTCACCCTCACCCATTCACACACACATTCATACACTGGTGGCCGAGGCTACCATACAAGATGCCACCTGCACACCGATGGGGTTCAGTTCATTTTGGGGTTCAGTATCTTGCTCACGGATACTTCAACATGCGGACTGGAGGAGCTGGGGATCGAACCGCCGATCTTCCAATTGGTGGACGACCCGCTCTACCTCTGAGCCAAAGCCGCCACGTTGTCAACTGTCATGGCTCCATGACTTGCTTCAAATATTGCATTCAAAAGCATGAGACACACGCAAGCCCATAGTGACCTTGACCTTTGACCAGCAAATTCTATTAAACCAAATTCTGAAGGAATTCTAACCAGTTCATTGTTGTGTCTGAGTGAACATTAACGCCAAATGTAAATTAATTCCCTCAAGGTGTTCTTGAGACAACACATTCACGAGAATGAGACAGGGCAGGTCACAGTGACCTTAACCTTTAACCACCAAAATCTAACCAGTTTATTGTGAAATACAAGTGGACGCTTGTGCCAAATTTGATGAAATTACTCCAAGCCATTGCTGAGCTATTGCGTTCAAAACAATGAGACAGATGCAAGGCCAGAGTGACCTTGACCTTTGACCACCAAATTCTATTTAACCACTTTTGAGTCCAAATGGGCATTTAAGCCAAATTCTGAAGGAATTCCCTCAAGGTGTTCTTACGATATCGTATTTACAAGAATGAGGCAAACCAAGTCAGTGACCTTGACCTTTGACCACCAAAATCTAATCACTTCATTGTTGAATCCAAGTGGATGTTTGTGCCAAACTTGAAGGAATTCCTTCAGGGCATTTGTGATACATGGTGTTTATGAGAATGGGACAGACGGACAGACAACCCCACTCCTGAAAATGGACGTCGTAGCTGCACAGGAAGATAAACGTTTCTCATGGATGAAAATATGACGAGATGTTCAAACAATATGAATTGTTTTTCCCAACAGTACTACAGTGACACTTAAATTTGGGTTACCATGACAACAACCCAGAGTGGGTGGGGAGGGGGGGTTTACCTGGATTGGGGGGTAGGGGTTGGAGGAGCAGGAGGGGAGGGGGCTGTCCTCGCCGTGGGTATAGAGGGTGGAGGACGAAGGGGAGGGGAGCTCCGGGAGGTGCTGCTGTCCTAACGCTGAGGAGCCGTCAAAGATGCACTCCAGAGATGCTACCTACAAGGATACAAGGAGGAGGAGGAGGAAAGACGGAGTCTCGCGAAGGTCAAAATACATAAGAGACAAGAGAGACAGTGAGACAGGGTGAGACTGAGCAAGAGGACGGACAGAAATGTTTTCAACAGATGTCCCGAATCAGGTTCGGCTTCATACAGAGTGAATCTACGTTTACACTGAAGAGCAAAGTAACACGAGCTGCAACCATAAGTTGATCAATCGAGCCACACAAAATTTATTGGCAACTATTCTGATCTGTAAAATTATCCTGAAAGTCATTTTCATAAAAAAAAAAATCCAAACATTTTCTGGTCTCCTGGATCTTTAGTCTGAGAGTCTGATGAGTCTTTGTGTCACACATGATCATAAACTCAACAGCTTTGATTTTCTTCTCTAATTTAATTTAATTCAATTTAATTTAATTTAATGCATTGGTAGGAAGATTATGTGACAGGAAGGAGAAGAGGAAGAAGGAGACAAAGAAGAAGAAGACAAGAAGAGGACGAGGAAGACAAAGATGATGAAGAAGGAGAAGACGACATCGAAGAAAAAGAAAATATAGACGAAGACAAAGACAAGGAATAACAGAAAAACCCAAGGATAAAGATGATGTAGAAGAAGACAACATAGGAGAGGACAAAAATAGAAGAAGACGAAAAACAAGAAGAAGACACTGAGACAAAGGAGATGACAAAGAGAAGGCGATGAAGAGGAAAGAAGAAAAAGACAGACAAAGATGATTAACAAGAGGGTGAAGAAAAGGAAGACAAAAGAAGACGAAGGACAAGTAGAAGATGAAGAAAAGAAGCCAAAGACAAAAAAGAAGACAAAGATGATCAAAAAGAAGACAATAAAACAGAGACAAGGAAAAAGACGAAGACAGGTGATTAGGAAGAAGACAAAGACAAAGACAAATAAGAAGACAAAGATGATTGAAGGAAGTAGGCAAAGACGAAGATGATTAAGAAGACAACATAGGGGAGGTCGAAAATAGAAAAAGAAAAAACAAGAGGACAACGATGAGACGAAGAAGACAGCAGGAGGTGATGAAGAAGACAACAAAGAGGAGAGGGTGAAGAAGAAAGAAGAGGAAGAAAAAGACAAGGATGATGAAGAAGACAACAAGGAAGAAGACAAAGATGAAGATGAAGACAGAAGAAGACAAAGACAAAGAAGAAGAAGACAAAGACAAGGATGATGATGAAGAACAAGACAACAAGGAAGAATACAAAGACAAAGAAGAAGAAGACAAAGAGGAAGAGGACAAAGACAAAGGAAGAGGACAGACAAAGAAGAAGAATACAAAGACGAGGATGATGAAGATGAGGACGACAAAGGAGAAAAAGACAAAGACGACTGGCAAAAACAAGAAGGACGATCAGCGAAGCTGCCTGGAACAACCAAAGGAGTCTAGCAGAGTGTTTGTGTCAGGCCTTATCTGTCGGCCATGTTTACCTTCTCCTGTTACCATGACAACCAACCAAGCCAAATCAGGCTTTAATAATTATTGACAAGAAGGTGAATCCTGAAGTTAATTAAGGGACAGAGAGTACGAAGAAAAAGTCAGCAACATGACGGCAGAGCGTCGAGGCTCTGAACAGGTACAGACAGAAAGAGAAGAAGAAGAGACGGAGGACGGAGTTGGACCTTGATGGGATGTAACACAGACAGACTAGCTGATAGCTAACAGTGCTATCAGAGTCCTGAGGAGCTACTGAGGCTGCTATTGGACGGCCGGTCAATTCAATTTTTTAATTCTTTTAAATTTGGATAAATGGATAAAACATTAACATTGACGACATCACTTCAGCTCTGAGGTCGTTACGCTAACTTCCTGTCCGTCAGAGAATCCATTTTAGATTACTCCTGTTGGTTACAAAGCACCGAGTACATGTCTGAACCGTCCACACCTCTCATGTCTTCAGGGACACGTCTGCTTCGTGTCCTCAGAGTCAAACACGGAGAAGCAGCGTTTGGTTTTTATACTTCCTGTGCCAGCTCTCACTTCTTTCTGTTTCCTGTTTCCTTTAATTAAATCAAATATTTAATCATTTCTCACACTGCACTGGGACTTTGACTTGTCTATGTTGTACGTGTCTCTGTCTTGTTTTTATTTTCATCCTTTATCATTAAGTGTTTAAATGTCCACTGATTGTTTCTTTTGTCTCCATGCTTTAAAAGTTTTACATAAATCACTTTGAAATTCTGCTGAAATGTGCGACACAAATAATCTTCCCTCTCCTAAAGATGTCTGATAATTTACAACTACTTCTGCTATCACTACTAGTACTGCTTCTACTATTTCTACTCCTGATACTACTACTAGTGATAGTACTGTTTCTTCTACTACTACTGCTACAACTACTGCTACTTCTTCTTCTACTACAACTACTACTACTTCTTCTACTACAACTACTGCTACTTCTTCAACTACTACTACTTCTTCTACTACAACTACTGCTACTTCTTCTTCTACTACAACTACTACTACTTCTTCTACTACAACTACTGCTACTTCTTCTTCTGCTACAACTACTGCTACTTCTTCTTCTACTACAACTACTACTACTTCTTCTACTACTACAACTACTACTACTTCTTCTACTACAACTACTGCTACTTCTTCTTCTACTACAACTACTGCTACTTCTTCTTCTGCTACAACTACTGCTACTTCTTCTTCTACTACAACTACTACTACTTCTTCTACTACTACAACTACTACTACTTCTTCTTCTGCTACAACTACTACTACTTCTTCTACTACTACAACTACTACTACTTCTTCTACTACAACTACTGCTACTTCTTCTTCTACTACAACTACTGCTACTTCTTCTTCTGCTACAACTACTGCTACTTCTTCTTCTACTACAACTACTACTACTTCTTCTACTACTACAACTACTACTACTTCTTCTACTACAACTACTGCTACTTCTTCTACTACTACAACTACTTCTACTTCTTCGTCTACTACTACTTCTTCTTCTTCTACTACAACTACTGCTACTACTTCTTCTACTACAACTACTGCTACTTCTTCTTCTACTACAACTACTACTTCTTCTTTTTCTACTACTACAACTACTACTTCTACTACAACTACTTCTTCTTCTTCTACTACAACTACTTCTTCTTCTACTACTACAACTACTTCTTCTTCTTCTACTACTACTACTACTACTACTACTACTACTACTTCTTCTACTACTACTACTACATCTACTACTATTCTTTCTTCTACTGCAACTACTACTACTACTACTACTATTCTTTCTTCTACTACTACTACTACTATTCTTTCTTCTACTGCAACTACTACTACTACTACTACTACTACTATTCTTTCTTCTTCTACTACTTCTACTACTTCTTCTACTGCTTCTTCTTCTACTTCTTCTTCTGCTTCTTCTTCTACTTCTTCTTCTTCTTCTTCTACTACTTCTTCTTCTTCTTCTTCTTCTTCTTCTTCTTCTACTACTTCTTCTTCTTCTTCTTCTTCTTCTTCTTCTTCTTCTTCTACTACTTCTTCTTCTTCTTCTTCTTCTTCTTCTACTTCTTCTTCTTCTTCTTCTACTACTACTTCTACTACTTCTTCTTCTACTTCTTCTTCTTCTACTACTACTTCTTCTACTTCTTCTACTACTACTACTACTACTACTACTACTACTACTACTACTTCTTCTACTACTACTACTACTACTACTACTACTACTTCTTCTACTACTACTACTACTACTACTACTACTTCTTCTACTACTACTACTACTACTACTACTACTTCTTCTACTACTACTACTACTACTACTACTACTACTACTACTACTACTACTACTTCTTCTACTACTACTACTACTACTACTACTACTACTACTACTTCTTCTTCTTCTTCTTCTACTACTACTACTACTACTACAAGTACTACTATTCTTCTACTTCTTTTACTACTACTACTGCTACAAGTACTACTATTCTTCTACTTCTTCTACTACTACTACTGCTACAAGTACTACTATTCTTCTACTTCTTTCTACTACTACTACTGCTACAAGTACTACTATTCTTCTACTTCTTCTACTACTACTACTGCTACAAGTACTACTATTCTTCTACTTCTACTACTACTACTGCTACAAGTACTACTATTCTTCTTCTACTACTACTACTGCTACAAGTACTACTATTCTTCTTCTACTACTACTACAAGTACTACTATTCTTCTTCTTCTACTACTACTACAAGTACTACTATTCTTCTTCTTCTACTACTACTACAAGTACTACTATTCTTCTTCTTCTACTACTACTACAAGTACTACTGTTCTTCTTCTTCTACTACTACTACAAGTACTACTATTCTTCTTCTTCTTCTACTACTACTACTACTACTCTTCTTCTACTACTACTACTACTACTACTACTACAAGTACTACTATTCTTCTATTACTACTACTACTACTACTACTTCTTCTTTTTCTACTACTGCTACTCCTAACACTACTACTTCTACTACCTCTAGTAGTAGTTTTGCTTGTACTACGAGTACTTCTACTACGACTACAGATACTGCTACGTCTCCTGCACAGTTTTCGATAATTTACCACGTCTACATTCTCTCAGCTACAGAAACCACTGATCTCTTTCAGGATTTTCAGATGTTTTTGGCATTTTGTTTGATATTTCAGCATTCAGCGTCCTCACGCATTTTCCACAGGAAATGTATTTTCTAGTTTCATTTTTAACTGTCCAAAGATTTACTTTAAGACACAGTGACATAGGAATAAGTTCTGATCCTGTGTCTCCGTTACAATTAGGGATGCACGTTAATATCAGCTTTAAAATGATCATGACGGGATGTCTCACAGTGGTGAGTCGGAATTGTCCAACATGCTTTTCTTTTTTTTGGAACAATGATTGAATATTACATACATTGAAAAACATATTTCATGTCTCCATCTGCTGGTGGGTCGTCACGATAAGAGTATACGTGTATAATATGATGTAAATTCACTGCAGAAGAGACTTGACGGTCACTAAAATTAGGTGGGGAAAAAGGTGGATATATTTGTGTTGTAAAAATGTTACATATCCAATACCATGTTTCCCATGATTGACTTTATCCTGTTAAATGAGGGTTGAAGCGACTCACTGATCCTGGTTTGTCTGCAGGAACCACACATTGAAACTGAATCTTTTTCAAGACCTTTTCAAGATCTTCTTTTCTTACATTCAAGCACTGCAGGTATAAATGTCAGCAGTTTATATTTGGTCCTTTGCAGAGATTTATATGGGAATATGGTTTTTGGAGTGAGTCAGGTTCATCTACATTTGGTCCACAGGTCAGTGGAAGTATAAAGGAAAAAGACAATATGAAGTTTAAAGATTTCGACTCAAATAAGCTGAGTCTGTAAAATCCCGCACACTACTCTCACTCAGCTTCACGCTTTATAAATATATAAATTAATAAATTCTGTTTAAAGACTCAGGTGATATTTTCCAACACACCTGCATCTGAGACTGTACAAGTATCTCTCTTCAGACAGAAAGAAATGAAAAAATAAATGGATAAATAAAATATGATAAAAATGTTTATGGGAAATAAGACCTCACAAATTCAAATTTAAGACCATTTAATGACTTTTTTTAACTTGATATTTATTTAAAAAATGGAATTTATGCTGTTGTCAGACTGCTTAAGAATCTGCAGACACCCTGCTCGTCACATGAAATTGACCTTGTTAGCAGACATGTTTGAAACTGTTGTCATATGATGATGTTTCCTCTTTGTTTTCTTTTTCTCTTGATTATTTATTTAATTAGTGCAGGTATTATTATGATTGTGTTTTCACTTCAACTGATCCATGTCAGACAAACAATAATCAATTGTATGATTTCACAGTATACTTCAGTATATTTTGCTCATTCCTGCACAAACTGTTCATTTTAAAACTGTATGTATTTCTTTAATTCTTTTTTCATATTTCTTTTTGACATTTTTCTACTCTATACTCAGCTTCCTCTTCTAGTTGTTTTTATTTTTATTTTCTCTAAACCACAGAAAATTCCCTGAATGTGAAAACTACTCAGCAATAAACCTGATTCTGATCTTTTCACTGCTGAAGCACTTTAAGGTTTGTTTTTCAGTCTTACAAAAATATAATATGAGCGCTCCAGGAACAAAACCTGAGTGATCAGGCCTGAATTGAGCTGTGAAACATTTATAAAGATAAACAGACTGTAGATTATTTTAATATGAACTAAAGAGTAAACCCAGAAGCTGCGAGTCCTCCCTCAGACGCCAGTCCGTCCGGACACCACACGGTGGCAGAAGAGCTCCACCGTGCAGTCCTGTTTATCCACTGTTAATCTGATCTCATCTACTCTGTTACCATGACCACAGCAGCGTGAAAATGGTTAAACCGCTGTGAAATATCAGATCTCAGCTCGTCTGCAGATTGGATTAATCAACTCCAAACACAAGCGGCGGATACAGACGGAGAGTCTGGGGGTTTCTGGGATGTTTGTTTTGCTGCAGGGACATAGATGACCTCACAACTGAGACTGAGACTGATGCCACCACAGATTTCTTATATCTTTACTTTGATATTTCATACACTGATGGAAATTATCGGCTTAAAAATAATAACAGTCAGTCTGGCACTAAATAAAAAAATAAAAAAGCTTTGATAAATCTTTTTTTACATTCATTTTCATCTGTTAAATATTTTATTTTTCAACATCAATCTTTTGTTTTTCTTTTCTTTTAACTCTTATTTTGAGAAGATCACAAATACCACTTGATTTTACCTTAAATCTCTCATAAAACATTTCTAGCATAAAACTTCTTTACCTTGAGTTATATATAAAATATTATATAAACAGTATATATAAAAAAGAGGGATCTAAGAGGCCTGAGACTTCTGTTTGTGCTTTATTTTAATTTGTTTAATTGTATTTTATTTTATCCTAATTTATGTCTTCTTGGATTTACATCTTTTCAAGGACAAAGGGACATGTTTTTTTTTTTTTTGTAATCTGTTTTTGTGCTCCCCAAATGAAGTTATTATTATTTGAACATGATCATGTTACTGAGAGCAGGGCTGAAAATAACAGATATTATTATTACTTTTTTTTTGACCTAATAATGTCAAAAATAACAACAAATGTCGATCATAGGTTCCAAAATGATTAACTGAAGTCCTGAAATAATTTATTTTATTTAAAGGTAATTCAGAATTCTACATCAATAAGTTTGGGGACTTTTTTTTTTTTTTAGATTTTTTTTTTAAGGATTATTTAAATCTGAGCAGCAGAGGAAGAGTTGTCCTGGCTTTAAGTCTCTGGGTCAAACTCCAAAAACACTGGGTCCTACATTTCCCATAATGCAACGAGAGCCTCCCTGCCCAGTAAACAGCCTCATCTTTTACACTCCACACCTCCAGTTTGTAACGCCAACTGTGTTTTAGACACAGAAGTGTTTCCGCAGGCTGAGGAGGACGAATCATCACCATTGAACTGATATGACTGGGTTTAACCTCACATGGATCCAGTTCACACTGACATGAGACACGGCTGAACATGACGGCGTGGTCGGCGTAGCGACAGACACAAACACAGCAGCAGCTGACGGTGACAGCATGGAGGACGGCATGAACAGGAAGTCATGTGACAAGGCGGGGGAGGACGCCAAATTCTCCAGGTTGAGCTTCCAGGAAAATCTGGTTCTGTTCTGGTTTTAATAAACATGCGGACATGAGGACAGGAGGACGCCGGGCTGCTCGCGGCGTCTGAGACGAGTTAACAAGCTGAGAGGAATACGCTCACAGCGGCCGTTACAGGAAGGAACATTTGAAGAGGAAGCAGTAGAATATCTGACAGGCTGCGTTTGGAGGAAATGCACCACAACTGTCCTGAGGTCACGAGAGTGGCGCCGGTCTGGGTCTGATCCGACAGCTCAGTCACAGAGTGGATCAGGAAGGTGTTTAATATGACGTCAGGAGGTTAAAGGCGTCTTCACTATTGATAAAGGTCCCAAAAACTACAGACAAGAAAGTTCTCAAGTCGAGTCTGTTTCTATTTAAATCATGACAGAAGCTTTCTTCTGCTCAGACCAGGACCCAACACGTCCTGAGGACGATCTGTCTCAGGTCAGGTCTGTAGAGACGATTTGTTCACACCTCAAAGTCCAAAACAACGTTCAGATTTTTGTCAAACCTACATCCCATCACCTATGTCGCATTCCTACATCCTGTTGTCGCCTTGGTCCAGCTGTTGTCGCCCATGCCCTGTCCCCTCATCACTGCCTACAACTTGTCTCTGGTGCTTACATCCTGTTGTGATCACCTATACCACATCACCTTCACTGCCATCGCTATTGCCTGTGTCCTGTCACTATCGCCCACATCCCGTCATGATCACCTACTTCTTGTTATTGTAGCCTTCATCCTGTTATTGTAGCCTAAATCCCGTCATAATCTCCTACATCCCATCATTGATCTCTACATCTCATCATGATCTTCTACATCCCGTCATGATCACCTACTTTCCCTCACGATAACCTACATCTTGTAATTGTAGCCTACATCCTGTTATTATAGCCTACATCTCGTCATGACATTCTACATCCCATCATGGATAGCTACATCTCATGATGATCTCCTACTCACTTCATGGTAGCCTACATCCTGTTATTGTAGCCTACATCTTGTCATGATCACCTACATTCTGTCATGATCACCCACATCCCATCATTGTAACCTACATCCCGTCATTGTAGCCTACATCTCTTCATGATCTCCTACATCCCATCATTGTAGTCTGTATCCCTCTTGATCATCTACATCCTGCATTGTGGTCTACATCCTGTCATTGTAGCCTGCCTCCTGTCATGGTCATCTATGTCTTGTCATTGTAGGCTACATCCCGTCATTGTAGCCTACATCCCTCATGATCTCCTACATCCCATCTTTGCATCCTGCATCCCTCATGATCCCCAACATCCTGTCATTATAGCCTACATCTCATCCTAGTCTCTACCTCCCATCACCGCAGTCTATCTCATCATGTTCACCTACATCCCGTCACTGTGGTCTTCATCACTCCATGACTACCTACGTCTATGTCACATCGTCGTTGGCTACATCCTGTTGTGATCACCTACATCGCATCGTCCTCGCTGCCTACATCCCGTCATCGTTGCCTACTTTTGCGCAATCCCCTACATTTTATTGTTGCCTACATCCTGCTGTCTTCACCTACGTCCTGTCCTCATTGTTGCCTGGGTCCAGCTGTTGTCATCCACGCCCTGTTGTCATGGCCTACATCTTGTTCTGATCATGTACAACCTGTCATGATTGCCGTTGTCATCGCCTACATCCCATCATTCCATCAATCACCTATCCAATGTTGCCAACATCATGTCACAAAAGCCTACATCCTGTTGTCTTGTCGTTGCCACCTACGTCCCGTTGCCATCACCTACGATCATGTCTCTCTGTGCTTGACATTGATTGGTTTGTAACGTCCAGACAAGGTCGGTGTGAAAGGGCCCTTTAATTCCAAATGTCCCTGTATGACTATGACAATTCCAAGTCCACGTTAAAAAACTCCAGCGTTACGAGGACACAAATGTCCCCTGGGCTCTGTGGTTGGGTTCAGGTCTTAGAGGGTGCAGCTCAGTTCAGGTCTGAGTTTTTTGATTGTGACCAGAGACAGCAACAGTCTAAAGTCATGACAGCGTCCCCCTAGTGGCTGCAGTAAACATTACAGCACAAATATAAAAAACAGAACAGAATAAAAATTAAACTTTGTAAAGTTTTTAGCTGCTCTGGTGATTTTTTTCTTGTTTTGTCACATAAAAGACTGAAACAGATTAAAGGAGAGACACGAATGTCTGCACAGCCTTTAAACTCAGCTTCAGCTGTGTGAAATGACGACTTCCACTTCCACTGACGTCAGCGTTCACTTCCTCACTCTGTCACGTGCAGGTCTGCTCCCCTGAGCTCACCTGGACTCACTGACAGGAAGTGACTTCACGTTAGCCCGCAGAGACCGTAACGTCAGGGAGATCCACACACACACCTGACAGGTGGAATCTGACTGGTGGTGTGTGTATGTGTGTGTGTGTGTGAGTGTGATGGATCATGACGGGGGACAGGTATGATGAGCAGGAACAGGTACGAGCTTCAGAGCAGCTTCAATGGTTTAATGAGCCACATGTAGGCAACACAGACAAGCAGCAACCCTCATCCTCCATCTGCGTGTGTGTGTGTGTGTGCGAGGGTGTGTGTGTCAGGATTAATTCACCGTTAATTCAAATCACTGATGACTGACTTAATTCTCATCGTTTCCTTCAGGATAAAATGAGCTCATGAAGGAAATTATGTTGATTTTAATTCAAAGTAAATTTCGCCTGATGCTGGTGTGTGTGTGTGTGTGTGTGTGTGTGTGTGTGTGTGTGTGTGTGTGTGTGTGTGTTTGTGGACAGATGGAGATGGACAGAAACACATTCACAGGTCAATATAAAAACGTATGAACAGGTAACGTGAGAGAGAACAGAACAGAATAAAGAGATAAACATGCAGAGAGACTTTACTGGCCTCTGGAGGACTTGTTGGGTTCATGACGTCGATGTCGACGCTGTCAAACTGAAGTTTTACCGCCACGTGATGTAATATTTTACAGATACAGGTGATCAGGTACAAACGTACAGGTGCTGGGTTTCTGGCAGAGTTAAGTGAATTTCCACCCGTCAGAAACTGAAGCACAGTTCACTACAGAAAACACACTGATTAGATTATATTCACTCTCTGACAACATGTCGCCCTGACATTCAAACAAGATATGACTGTACCCAGCATAATCGCAAATTACTTTTATTTCTACATGAATATATATTCAGATTAAACGATGCAGCTGCTTGTTGTTGTTGTTCTGTCAGTAAAAAGAGAATTAACCAGTTTAGCCATTAAGATAATATTAGTGTTATACTTCACCTGAAGTACAATCATGTTATTCAAAGTGAGCGTGTTTTATTGATGTTAATATTACATAATATGAATAGTCGGCTACGGCTGAATGAATCTGCCAGCAAGCATAATTAACTTTTCATCTCCTATAGCTTATTACGACCCTTATAAATAAAATAAAATAAAATAAAATAATAATAAATAAAAGAAATAAAATGAAATAAATTAATACGATAAAATAAAATAAATAAATAAAATAAGAAAACAGAATAAAATAAATAAAAAATAAAATAAGATAAAATAAAATGAATAAATAAAATAACTAAAATAAATTAAATAAAAAAATAAATGAAATAAAATAAAATAAAAAATAAGATAAAATAAAATAAAATAAAATCCTTCTTCTGCTTTAGATTATGAAACAATAAATCATTTAGCGCCTGATTCCAACTTTGTCACCAGGAAGTTGTCTGACGATGTTGTACGTTGCCTTTTTTTTTTTTTTGGGCCCTGTGACTCATTCAACACCTGAACACACCTGGAGGTTAACACCCGGGAGGTTGTGGGACACAGCATGATGCACTGTCGCGTCCAGGTTTTGGTGTATTTAGTGTTGAAATGAGATGAGTCTGCTCTGTTGGACTCCACTTTTCTACTTTTAAACACACATTAACTTTGGAGCCGACTGTTAATGTGCTTTAGAGTAAAGTTTCAGGTTCACCGTCGTGCCAGTAAAGTTGTGAATGAACAAATAAAGAGACAGACAGACAGATAGACGGACAGCAGAGAGAGACAGAAAATGAGTCTGTCTCCTACCTTCATAGGTGAGATGTGAGCGTGGGTGACGTATCCGTGCACATTCTCGATCTGGGAAAGGTTCTTCTCTGCTACCTGGACCAGCTCCGGCCCCCCCGCCTCCTCCGTCAGCTGGGGGGAGCTCTGGTCCTGGGGGGACGAGTCCTCATCGTGGTGCCTGTACTTCTGTAACAGCAGAACAACACAAAGAGACGGTCAGACAGTGGAGCTGGTTTCAGGTTTCCACCTTGGGTTTTCATCTTCGGTCAAGTCGAACCAGTTCACTGATGCCACGCCAGAACTCACCAGTATCAGGTGAGGACATGACGAAGTTCTTGGAAATATTAAAAAAAGCTTTTCTTGCATGACAGTATATTAATTAGGGGGAACAAGAGGGACTGAAACATTTAAGTTTTTGTGCTGTTTTTAAATTATTTTTCTTTAGAAATGTTTCACAAGAAGAAATGTAATGCCAATCAGCCAGATGTTGACGCAACAATTTAGGCTCAAAATTTCAATTTTGAAAAGGCCACGCCCCTCAAACAGTGAGTCGGATCGAGTTAAAACTGGACACAAACGTCCAGCTCAGAGCGCGCTACAAAAATACTCAAGAACCAGGAAGGTCCACCTGGAAGAAAAGTCCGATCTGCACTACATATGCAAAAAATGGGAGTGGGATAACACAAAGCAGACTAGAAGTCAGAAATTGTTTGTTTAATCATCACTAATCTTGCAGGGTGTGTTTAATAATAATGATGAAAAATGTTTTAAATTATGTTGAAATCGGTCAACAGGGGGCACCACCATTTACAAACAAGTGCAATAGCCTTTTGCAAAATGTGACCATAAATCGATGAGGATTTGTTTAAATGTCACCAAACTTGGTGGATATTTTGAACTGAGCCATTAAAGCATGTCCCCAAAATGTTTCTGTAGTCGACCAATAAGAAGCGACAGTGCTTCCAAAGAAGAGCGTGGCCAGGTTGACATCTGGACGTCAACGAAGGAGCATTTGAGTGTCATAAAACCTTTTAGCATTGTGAACTGTCAAAGGTCTTGATCTTATCCAGCTTTCAAGTTTTAAAGCTCTGCTGGCCTGAACAGCAGAATCGCTGCTTGTTATCACGAGATATTTTCATGCTATAACAAGAAACTTTTCAAGTAAAACAATATCTTGTTTATGTTCTTATAATGTAAAATATTTCTTGTCACAACATGAAAAGTTTCTTGTTCCAACATGAAATCATCTTTTTATACCAAGAAACTTTTCACGTTGTTACCTGACACTGATCTTTTTTTTCTGGCCTGACAACTCAGTGCTTTCATGTTTTATTTATTATTTAAAAATTTAGCAGGTTTATAAAACAAGGCCGTGTTAATCAAACACAGACTCTCAGGTCAGAAACTCGATCACCTGGAAGGAGAAACAACCTGCTGACTTCAAGAAGTCTGAAGTCCTAAATGTACATTTTCAAGTTATTTTCAAAGCGAGGTGTGAATGTCCTTCATCGTCTGACGGCTTGTTTTTCTAACCTTGAACATGCGGTGACTCACAGTTGGAGCACTTGATGAAACTCTCCTGGTTGAATCATCAGAACAAAAGATGAACAGCTGTGTCAGGACATATCTGCTTCTTTGATAAAAGTCAAAAAGGTGCAAGAAGCCTGAGGACATAAAACTGAGGGAGAGACGTCGACTACGACTCCCAAGGTGCATTTCAGATAGAACCATCCAATCATGGAGCTTCAAATTCTGTTGCGGAAGTTAAATTAATTTACTTTGGATTCTGGGTCAAGTGTGGAGGAAGTCTGCGACGTGCTTTGTTCTCTTTTTAAATTCACTTCTGCTCTGATTCACACCTCCGACTGGCTGCGGCTCCAGGGACGGGCCAGCTGAGGCTCATGGGTATTCAGCGTTTCCTCTGACTGCTCTGTGCTTCTCTGGTGGTCCAGAGGACCCATGTCTAATCATTTCATTATCCAGGAGAGTCCAGAGTTTCTGTGTTCAGCAACACTGGGGATGTTGTTTAAAGACAGATTTCAAATCAGAATCTGAAATGTGAGAAAACTCTTCAGGACGCAGCGACTCGTCTGCTGCTCTGCTCTCACTGATGGAAGTCACGGACAGGACCACCAAAATAAGAGTCAGGCTGTGATTAACTGTACTCTTTAAAGGGACTGAAAACATTTTCCTGTGAGGCTCCACGTCTCCGCAGCCTTCACATCTCGATGAGTCAGAGCTCCGAGTCTTACTCATCTGTTTTCTGGCTTTAAAAGCAGAGAGGTTCATGTTGACAGGTGAGCGACTCGGCTGTCCTCAAACTGTTACATCACCAGACTCAGACTGAGTGATGGACACCTTTCACCCCCCTCCTGAGCTCTGATCCATCGGACAGACGGAAGGACGCCGTCCACTAACTTAAAGGACACTTTGAGTCCACTGCAGGAAGTTAATCGATAAAATGTTTGATCACTGATCAGCCGTCCGAGTCAACTGTGCTGTGTCTAAAGCTCTATATCAGTAAAGTTAAAGTACCAAATATTCACCAGACAATTTGAAAGTGATTATTATTTGGTCTTGAACTCTTATCAAAGATTTCCATGACGACATATGACGAAAAACATTCATAGACAACGTTCAAAAACAAGAACAAAGAAGAAACGTATTACATTTGTCATCAAGGAAACAAAACTGCAGGATTGAAAAACGACACATGAGCAACACGTTAACTAAAAACAACAAAGATGGCGACAGCAGTGACCACGAGAGGCGCAACAACACACTTATTCATGTTGAACCGTTCAATACCAGGCACTCAGTTCAGGACACGTTAAACTATCCTGTTACACTTGGAAAATAAAATCTACATCTTCATCAGTGTTTAATATAATGTCAACAAGGCAGCTGACAGGACGGGACAGGACACATGCTGTCTGCTCCTCCCACCACCAAACCAGGACATTCTGCTGCAGTGAGACACACTGGGAGGATGCTACGCTAAGCTATTTCGTTGCAAAATGGCTCGTAACGCCATCACTAAACCAGAAATGAAAGATCCTTCGATAACCTACAGGTCTGTTTGGAGACACTTCAGCTTCACTGAATTATGAGGACGATGATGAGACAGAACGGCGGATAGAAACACACCCAGTTAAAGAACGAGCTGCCGCACAGCTACAGACTCTCGTTAGCAGCTAACGTTAGCACAAAGCGCACACAGTGGCGGCTGTTCATCTTGTGTTTATCTGACTGTGACATTAAACTGAGACGTTTATTCATGTATCTATTAAACTGAGAGACAAACTCGCCACGACACACAGCGGGAGATAGAACAAACGATACTGTGTGTCATCTGGCCCAAATAATGCTAGTTTTCATACATAAACATACACTACACACCATGAGTGTATTTATGATAACATGCTAACTGAGGGTAACTGCACACCAGGGCTGCAATTAACGATTATTTTCATTGTCGACTAATCTGTCGATTATTTCTTAGATTAGTCGACTAATCATTTTATTAAAAAACTTATTAAAATGTTGAAAAATGTTGGTCTGTCTCTCCCAAACCCCAAAATGATGTCATCTAATGTCTTGTTTCGTACTCACGCCAAAGGGTTTTAGTTCATCGTCATGGGAGAGTGTGTAAAGCTGCCAATATTTGAACGTAAGAAGCTGCATTAAGAGTATTTTGGGGTACTTTTATAGTACTTTTCTATGAAAAATGACTCAAACCGATTAGTCGACTACTAAAATAGTCACCGATTATTTTAACAGTCGATTAGTCATCGATTAGTCGACTAATCGTTGCAGCCCTACTGCACACAACAAAGATATCGACACCCTCAGGAAAATTACAAGAAATAAAAAAAACAAAAATGCACAACATAAACTAAAATGTCTTTAAAGTCACATGATCAATCACATGACTGGCATGTGATTAAAATACAAAAGAAAATTAAATAAATCCTACTGATGAAAACCAGACTAAAATATACATAAACTACCAAAAAATAAAATGACTACAACTGATAAATATTTATTAACAGATAAATCAGAGATAAGTCAGTGTCAGGTGTGTGAGGTGGACGTTCAGGAGCGATGCTGAGATTTAAATCTGATGTGGATTAGCCACAGTACACCACCGTCAGTGTTTCGCTCATATCAACTGTACACACGGAGACACAGCGATTAAAAACACGACAACATTTCAGCCTGACTCTCCGTCACTTGGAAACCTGTGTTGGAGTTTGACAAACATTTATCCTGCTTTGCTTCAGTCGGAGGTTTCACCACAGCCAGACCTGCGGACGGATTAGTGAAACCCTGAAACGCTGCTGTAAGAACCTCTGAGGAAACTCTGAGCAGCGACTTCAAAGGGACGTTAATCTGCGTCTGAACAGGATTATCCAGCGTCTGATTGGCTGTGGGCCGGATCGGCTGGCAGGTTGGTGGTCCGCAGAGTCTCCCACCAGCTGCAGCACAGAAATAAACTCTGGATATTGAAGTCTTAAGAGAGGGAAGAGTCTCATATTCTGCTCCCATCGAACAACTTTCCCTCTCTACATGCAGCCACGAGCGAGATCAGCTGCGACCACTGTGACAACACGCAGTCGGCGCCACGTTCCTTCAGTCATCCTGAAACCAGAGACAAAACAGCGCGACGCATCCACCAAACATTTGTGGTTTTCTAAAGGTATGAAGAGGAGTGATTCAGCTGAGGCACTGTACAACAGTAACAACAAAACTATGTCAGTATATATTACATATAGTGTAAACAGAGAGAGGACTGAGGCCGTTTTCTGCTGGTCCACTGAGGTCCATTTAAAACAGACTAAATGGATACCCGACCCGAGCCCGAGGGACTTGACAGGACCCAGTGGAACCCGACGGGTCCCGTTGGGTTCCTCTGGGTCCTGTCAAGTCCCGTCGGGCTCGGGTCGGGCCGGGTTTGGATAACAAATCAGAAATGACAGGACTGAACCTGGTTCCTCGTGCTCCGTGTAAACGTCACACAGCCTCTGACTCCTGGGTGTAGCTTGTCTGAACCGACCCTTTAAAGCCGACCTCGTTTGGTTTGTTGCGCATTTTGTTTTCGTCTGCATCGAGCCAGCAAACGGCGAGTGAAGGGCAACATCTCCATTGATTAGGCTGAGAGGCCGAGAGCTGCCAGCTGACTGACTCAACGTTTGGTTGATTCATGAAGGACGACAGCAGCAGAGAGACGGAGAACACCTGCAGGTCCAGGAGGTGTGAATCTGATCCAACAGTCTGATGTGACCAACGTCACAACAACAGCACTCACACACAAACTGAAACAGCAACACGGACGATGATATATAACAAATATATATATATCCATCTGTAACACCCTGCTGCTGTATGACTCCGCCCACCTGTCCACCCTGGGGTTGTATGACTCCACCCACCAGTCCAGTGTCTCTGCTTCACACACAGAAGATCTATACAATCAGCACAGTTTCAAGATTAGAGTCACCAATTCAGTATCTGACCAAATGTCTCCCCTTCTGTTCCTGAGATATGACGTTAAAACATGATGATGTCACAGTCAAGCTGACCTTTGACCTTTTGACCATCATTATTTCGTCCTGTTAGACATTTTTGGGAAGTTTCGTCAGAATCAGTGTATGAATTCTTCAGTTATGGCCAAAAAGATGTTTGTGAGGTCACACTGACCTTTGACCACCAAATTCTAAAATAATTCGTTCTTGAGTCTGAGTGGACGTTTGTGCCAAAATTGAGGAAATTCCTTCAAAGCTTTCTTGAGATACCACCCACATTCACGAGAATGTGATGGACGAAGTCGAACCTTTGACCTTTGACTGCCAAAATCTAATCAGATCATCCTTGACTCATAGTGGACGTTTGTGCCAAATTTGAAAAAAATCCCTTAAGGAGTTCTTGAGATATTGGGTTCAAGAGAAAGGGACAGACGTATGTACGTGTGTACGGATGGACTTATGGACAACCCGAATACATAATGCCTCTACAGTAGTGACCGCTGTGGCCAGAGGCATTATGTTTTCGGGCTGTCCCTAAGTCCAATATGATGTCACAATGAAGGTGACCTTTGACCTTTTAAAAATATAACTAGTCATCACTTCATTATTTTATCCTGTTAGACATCTGTGTGAAGTTTCGTCATACTTAGTGTATGAATTCTTGAGTTATGGCCAAAACATGTTTTGTGAGGTCACAGTGACCTTTGACCACAAAACTTTAACTCATCTGTTTTTGAGTCCGAGTGGACGTTTGTGCCAAAATTGAGGAAATTGCTTCTAGGCTTTCTTGAGATACCACATTCACGAGAACGTGATGGACTAGGCCATCGTGACCCTACAGATATAAACCGTCGTCACCTCATTATTTTATTTATAATGTGACGAACAGACGAACGACCTGAAAACACGACACCACCGTGCAGACGCCTCAAAGTCTATTAGTAACAGTTACAATTACGGCCCTTAATGTACAGCGTGATTCATGTACAATCTACACCACATGTAACGCAGCACAATGACATCATCACGAGCGTACAACACAACGTCTGTGACGGCAGACACCTTAGTGCTCTGCTGCTACAAGTATGAATGTTCTCACTATTGTTAAATATTTTTCATTGATCAGAACAGGAGCATGCCAACAACGATCTCCTGCAGCCGTGCTCAGGATGTCCACATTTAAAGGGTTAATAAATTAATGTTCTTCTTCTGCTGCCTTAACGCAGCAGCCGCCACCCCTGTCCATTACTTCTCTTCCTTCCGTCTGCACAGTTGCATAAAGCAGCTCAATGCTTGTCGTCACTTCAGCCCACAGTCTGTCTAAATGTTCCTCCTGCAGCAGCTCACAGCTCAAACTACAGGAGATATTTCTGGAAGCACTGGAGAGGGATATTAACGCCCACTGGCACAGACCTCCAGGAACAATCGCTTCATGTTGTATGTTACGCGGCATCTTACATGTGAAACGTGTGTTTTCGTCAACACATTTTGTTTCTTACATTTCACAGCCGTGAATTATTCATCACAGGTGAAGTTTCTGCAAAACGCACGGACCTACATGTGAATATTTCACACCTGAATGTCGTATTTCTCAGCCTGGACACTTGTTTCCCACGTCGTTGGGTCTAAATGGAGACAAAAATCTTTTAAATCTGTCCAGTGTGTAGAGAGAGCTCTGCAGCAGTGAAACAGGCTGTAATGTGTCCGCTCTGTTCACTCCGTCAGTGTCTGTCCACTAACAGGGTTTGTTTCTGTCACTGACAGGCTCAGACTGTCACTCTAAGTGTCTGACATCATTAAGGAAATGATCCCGACAGAGATAGAGCTTTGTGTTGAAGAGAAAGATCCAGAAACAGCCCTGAAATCACCATCACCAAACCCACCAGACTCCATTTAAATAGACTTTATGAATTTATGTAACGTTATATTGCGATTTATTACGTTTTCTCAGCTGAAAATTATGCACCCAAAGAAAAACTGTCAACATCTGTTTCAGGGTTTCCAAAACATTCATGTATTTGTGGCAGCGCGCCACGATTGAAACGTCTGCCACCACCAATAGATTTCGTATTTTTGAAGATGGACCGTTGGACAGGACCGCTGTTGGAATACGAAACCATTCGGTTAACTTTAGCACCATACTGTCGGAGCACAGAGCGCTCAGGGCAGAGACAGATCAGCAGAAAATCAGGCGCAGTCAAAGTGAAACTTGACTGTTCATATTGTTGGGTCTAAAGTTTGCATTCGCTCGCAGCAGCTGCTCCTCTCATCCATCATTCTGATTAGAGCTGGGCGATGTGACGACTGTGTATGATATATATCGATATATATTTTCAGTAAGATATAAATTTAGACACCGTTTATATCGATATAGGGTCAAGTTGCGTTACATGGCACACTTCCACCTCCCCAGAAATGTAACTCCACGTCACAGTGACGCAGACCTCCTGTCTGTCTCTGTGAGCTGAAACCATTTCCCTCAGTGGAAACTAAACTTTGATTGACTTCAATTTCACAGATAAGAAACAATAAACTGTGAAGACAATAAAGCCTCCACACACTGTGTGTGATTTATCCTGGCTGAAATATGAGCAGAGGAAATCTCTGCTAGCTGCTAGGCTCATTTATACAATGTAAAATGCCATAGGCTTGTGCTAATAACGTTAGCATGTTGTATTTGTTTGGAAAACGTGTTTAGTATAAGACAGTTGTTTTGTCAGTGAACCTTGTGAGCTGTGATGGAGCCGAATGTTGTAACGTTACCTTTGTTAAATGTTGCTGTTGTCCCTGGGTTCATATGAGAAGAGGAGAAGTTTGCTAGTTGCTAGGCTAATTTCCACAATGTAAAATGCCATAGGCTTGTGCTAGTAACAGACAGAGCTGCACCACAGCTCCTGTTAATCACACGCTGCCAATCATCTTTCTGCAGGATGTCTGACTCATTTTTATACAAAGCGTTTCTCATGTGCAGCTGGCTTTGATTCCCTCTTTTTAACTGAAGCCAACACTCTCCCAGTAACACCAGAGCTGCAGAGGAACTGGTTTGATCTGTGCATGAAGCAGCTGTTTGGGATGTTGCATGTGAAATCAGGGGCGTATTAACACATGAAAACAGGATGAAAAAGTTGGATGAATTTGGGTTTCACTGCAGCTGGAGGAGGATACCAGAGTTATTGATTAACTGTTATTGATCGACAGCTCCTGAACAGCTGCTTCTTTTCTCAAAGTGAAGACTGAACTCTGAAACTTTGACACAACAAGACTTTAAAGAGATTCCCAAATATGACATTTGAACGTCTACAGTTTAGTGAAGAAACGGGCTGACACAGCGTCCTGATGAAGACCATGTGATGTGACTGAAAGCTGTGGACCATGAGATGCACTGGTTCTGTCAACATCTTACAGGAAGTGTTTCTGTCTTAACTAAAAATTACGTTTGGTCGTCCCTACTCCGTCTCCCCACATTTTGCCTCCCGTTGTTCCTGTAGGCGCAGACTGTGGATAAGCACCTCGGTCACAGCGATTTCACGGCCCTCATTTTCCGCAATTCTTAATTTTGTGCTGCATCCTTTCTTATTTTGGTTCTCCAATGCCTTCTCTTAATCCATTTGTTTCCTTCTTCAATGCTGGCAGTTTCCATGCTCCTTCGTTGAATTAATTTCAAGATTCTTTCAAACTGTTTGCAGTGACGCCGACAGCCATCTTGTTTCCTCGCAGCACTTCCTAAATGTAAAGTTTCCTCATACGATTGTTTGAAGCCTGCGTCTGCTGTGATTATCCTCATGACGCTGCAGCTTTAGTTACCGATTTAACGACTGTAGGATTACAAGAGCAGAAGCCACAGATTAAAACAGGAAGGCAGATTATACTGAGGGAGTTAAACTGACCTCAGACCAGTGTCGACTGCACTGTGTTAGCAAGGGGTGATATCATCTGTCACAGCCTGATTCAGACAGGACTGACAACATTTCTATGGGTTTTTGTTTCAGTGAAACAGCTGCGATGGACGGAGGAAAAATCCAGAGTTTTAGGCATCACATCGTTTGGGAATCGTGATCTTGTTATTTCCCAAGAATTCTCACCAAGTTCGGGTTCTGTTTCTTCTCTTAATAACTAAATTACTGTGATGAAAACAGAATCTGCTGATTTTTTCAAATTGTTTATAACTTGATAGACAAAATTCATTTATGAGGATGAATGTTTTTGAAAAAAAAAAAAAAACAACTTAACACACAACACACTGAACCCTAAAATGACCTCAAAGAACTTCTCAGTAGATTTTCGTGCAAACTTTGTACCACAAATTTGTTTCAATCATGAATACATCATGAAAACACTGGAAGGGAAAATGGAAGCTTCAATACGGAGCAGAGAGAATAAACATTAACAGTAGCAGTAGTCTGATTTCTTCTCACTATGCCATTAACTTTGAGTTTAATGCAACTGAACACAACACACGACTGTCGAAGGTGCTGTATCGTAGGCAGCTGGACGTGTATGAGTTTCTTGACGACGTTTCGCCTGTCATCCAAGAGGCTTTTTGGTTCTAATGGACTGGTGTGGAGTGATTCCTCGAGTAACTCGAATAATTCGATTACTAAAAAGCCTCGAGGCTTCGTTAAATCAGCGCACTGTGTTTCACATGGAGGTTTGTTTCTGTTGCACAACCTGCTTGTGTTTCTTTCTCTGTTGATAGCCTGCACAACTGTAGCGTGGATGTAGCGCTATTTGCAAAACGACGGAGGAAGAGGGACAAGAAAAGAGCAAGAGACAGAAAGAGGAGACACGCCAAAGACAAGGACATAAAATGTAGAGTGTTGCAAAACAGAGTTAGTGTACTGCAACAGCAGGTCCTCAATGCTACAGCATGTAAGTAGAAAACATCCAGTGTGTGATGGAGTTCGAACCCGACACAACAAGATAACGCCGACGTCACGTGTATTGCATTTAACCTTAATCAGTGATCGCTAGCTGAGATTCATAACTCATGTAAAGAACGTACGTGTGTTACGGCTTTATAATAATAGCTGAATAATAACAGAAATCAATGCGGTGGCTAACGTTAGCTGGCGATGTGTCAGGTGTATTAGCCAAGTTTTGTCAGAGAACAGCAACACGTGGAAAATAAAATGCTGTAGTCAGTTTGTTTAAGCCTGAGCTACATTCATGTTGTGATGTTAGTCACACACACATTGAACACATAAACAACAACAATAAGATTATTCTTCTTTCTGCTCCCTTTCATTCTAGATCGGAGAACGTTTGTATTTATATTAAATTGTTCTTTTCTTTATAAATGAATGAAATAAAGAATAAATGTAAAATGTAAATGTAATGTATAATTATTATGTGATGTGAAGAAAAATTAATTATACTCTGAAGTGGCAGAGTTATACTTTGGACAGCTTTGTGCAGAGGGTCCCACCACGTTCAACTGAGCACCAACAGATCTACTGCTCATTTCTCTCAGGCAGCATTTCTTGTACGATTACTCGATTAATACTCCATTACTAAAGAATCAAAAGCTGCAGCCCTGCTGTGAACCCTAACAGAGTCGTTGTCCCACCTGACGGTCATGTGTAGAGTTGTTTAGTTTCCCCGATGTACACAATTGTACAGATTTTGTTGACTAACTTAACAACCACTGAACCACTCCACAAGCTCATGGCACAGCACAGGAGAGCCGGCTCGTCAGGTCAAGACTTGGCGGTCCATGGGGGACACTCCTTCGAAGACAGCAATGTCCACGTCCTGGCCAGAGAAGACGGATGGTTTGAAAGAGGCGAGAAAGAAGACATCTAGACCATGGTTAAACAGAGGGGGCAGCCTACGACACCGTGTATCGCCACCTACACTGCAGTCTTAGGATCCCTCCCAATTGATTTAACACCCATTCACACCTGGAGCCATCGAACCCTTACGACAAACAAGATGGCCGACTAAAGCTCTGGGTAGCCCTGCACTAACATGATCAACTTTTCCCTGCTGAGCCTGGACACTTCCTGTCTGTCCTTTCAAATTAAACTCCCACATGGTCCAGTCATATAGGTTTGTTTTTTTTTTTTCTTTACAGGGAGCAGCTCCTCATAAAGCTTCATGTTTGTTTGTTTTTTCCTGCAATTAAGCGACCAATGAAATCTTGCCGACTAATAGCTAATGACTAATGTCGACTGTCAGGGGGCGGCCATACTGGTTTGTGAACATTAACTGTTGTTACTGTAATTGAAACATTCTCTGGCACAAAAATTTCCTTCGGGATTAATAAAGTTCTGCTGAATTAAAGCTCCACATGTCCCCGCCTGATACACGCCCCATGTCAGATAAACAGCTGTGATTGGCCCAACCCTGCCGGCTCAGCTGGGAATCTGAACGTGAGGAGGACCAGAGCAGATAAAACATGAGCTGCAGATTCGTCTGGTTCCCTGCCGACCACGTGTTCAATAAGCTCCTCGGACCGACAGCTTCCCATCCCCGCAGCTGCTTCCTAAAAACCTTCAGGTGACTTTTAGGAAACTGTTGTTCTGTCAACACAAACACAAACAGCTCCGTCTGAATGTTGCATGACCACGGAGCAGCAGCAGATGGAGAAGCATCAGGAGGCCGCGGGCCAACTGAGCCGGCACGACACTCCGAGGAAAAACAACAGAGACGCCTAGGACGAGTGACTGAGCGCAGGAAGTGAGTGAAAACAGTCCGGTTACAGGTTCAACACGGCGCTGCGGCGTCTGAGCCCACACGTGCTGCGCTCCGTCTGATCAACGCTGCACTCTGGCTTCTGCACGCTATTTTCAACTGTTGACATTTCCAGCGCCTGTTATTAAAATTTAAACCAGATCTGGGAGCAGAGAGAGAGAGAGAGGAAGGTGTTGGTGGGAACTACAGCGTGACGGTCCTGTAAACACATCACAGGTTCAGCTTCATGTCAGAGCGTCCTTCAGCCAGACACTGAGCCCACTCACTGTGGACCAGGGCAGCACACATGGAAATGTGGATGTAGGAGGCAGCGGGGAGGTTTCCAGTGATGACACTGTCTGCCTGAAGAGAGAGCCGCCGCCTCCTCCTCCTCCTCTTCCTCCTCGACAGCGCTCAGAGAGACACGGAGGAGGAGGAGGCACAGCGCCGACTCCTGCCTGCCAAAAGCTGCTATAAATAGGAGCATCAGCACGGAGCGGATGTAGCAGGATGTTCAGGAGGAGGAGGAGGAGGAGGAGGAGGAGGAGGAGGAGGAGGAGGAGGGTTTCTGGATGATTCAGGGATGTGATGAAGAGGAACACAAGGAGGCGAGGAGGAATATCCCTCTAGAATCTAACTGGAGGAGAAAATACTTGACGTGCTCTCTATTATTATCTTTTCTGTTTGTCAATCAAACCTTCTGCTGTGTCAGGATAACGGCTTGTTTATGTAAATCAGTTCATTATTTCCCCTCAAACATCAGGCCAGCCTTCGTCCCCGCTGCTCATGTGACCATGTGGTGATAACGTCTCAGGTTCGATAGCCGGTTAATAAAGTCCACTTCACTAAAACTGATGACTCTACTCCAACAGCTCCGACATGAATCCTTCACTCATTCATTTCATAATGAAGTGTTGAAAAAATTCAGTCAATCATCACTGATAAAACAACGTAACGTAACGTAACGTAACTCACCGTTATGTTGAATTACCTGAAAGGTTACAGCAAAAATTCCATGACTTTTCCAAAACTTTCATTGACTTTTACAAATTCCATGACTTTTCCAGGCCTGGCAAATATGATTGTTAAATTCCATAAGTTTTCCCTGACCGTGGGATCCCTGAAGGTCACAGTGACCTTGGCCTTTGACCACCAAATTCTAACCAGTTTATTCTTTAGTCCAAGAGGACGTTTGTGTCAAATTTAAAGAAATTCCCTTAAGGTGTTCTTGAGATATCAAGTTCACAAGAATGAGACAGATGCAAGGTCACAGTGACCTTGACCTTTGACCACCAAATTCTAATCAGTTCATTGCTGAGTCCAAGTGGACATTTGTGCCAAATTTGGAAATATTCCCTTGGCGCATACTTGAGATACCACGTTCACGAAAATAATATGTACGTAAGGTCTCAGTGACCTTTGAGAAGCGAATTCTGATGAAGTCATCGCTGAGACCGCTGGGACATTTGTGCCAAAGTCAAAGAAATTCCCTTTAAGGCCTTCCTGAGACATTGTGTCGACAGGAATGCGACAGACACACGGACAATCAGTCATGGCCATCGCCGGCACGGAGGCATAACGATCTATTTTACTTCACGTGCTTATCATAAGACGACACGTGTGCTCAGACCTACGGTCGTATGTTTCCTGTTTCCTGTATAAATGAACTAAAAGCCGCCTCCAGATTTCACGACATATTGAGCAGCTGTATGATGTCACACAGGAAATAAGGACTGAAAGGTGAGACTGACTCTGCCTTCGACCACCGACAGACGGACATCAAACTGAGAAAGTGACAGCTGTAGTGTAAACTTGAGTCGAGGCTGTGAACAGACCTTCTGATTATAGGAAGACCAGACTGCCCACACACGGCGACTATTTCCGCCAGCGCTCGCTCACATTATTTTAGTCCTGCCGGTCTGACGGGAACACGCTGAACGACTCAGCAAGCACAGAGAGTATGATGAGGATTCACTGCCTTCTTCTCACACGGTCATCTTCCACCACAGAACCACCACCACCTCCTTCCATCAAAACCTTTGTGTCGCTCTGGACGGAGACACAAAGACTCTACGAACCGTGACCTCTGACCTCAAACTGTACCATCGTTTCTCTGTGGTCCTGAGTCCAGTGATCAGACATGTTTAAAATGATGTTCAGAATTATTAGAAGACAAAGAATCTGGATCTCATATTTCTAAACGCTAACACGGCTCTCTGTGTAAACTGTTGCTCATAGTGACAAATAAATTCAACTTTAAATAGATAACTACATGATTACAGCTGCCCACAAGTGGCCCAGAATTAAATTAACAAAGATCTCACACTGTCCAATTTTATCTTCTGTCAACACCACCTGAATCAAATATTAAAGCTTTATATAAACACATATATCATATACAGGCTTAGATACAGTCGATATTTATGGAAATGCCAACCAAACGTCACCTCCTTCACAACGAGGTGGGAAACAAAGCATTCACAGCCCATTGAGGAGTTGCTGTGTTTCTTTCCACACGCCAAATACACCTAAATATCCCCATGTTTTGTGTCTGAGTGACTACTGGGAATGATTTTTTGAGCAAGAGCAACATCATTTAGAAAGTCCCTTCCCAGCTGTCGATTCAGCTAGATAACGTAACACGTGCCAGTGAAACTTTGTGTTAAAGAGTAAGATCCAGAAACAGCCCCGAAGTCACCGTCACCAAACCCACCAGACTCCACTGACTCCAGTCATTTTATCATCGTCAAACAAACTTCATTCAAAGTCCATCCATCCATTTCCATCCTCTTATCCGAGGCCAGGTCTCGGGGGCAGCAGGCTGAGCAAAGCCCCCCAGACGTCCCTCTCCCCCGAGGTGTTCCCAGACCAGATGAGATCTATAATCCCTCCAGTGTGTTCTGGGTCTGCCCCGAGGCCTCCTACCAGCTGGACCAGGAGGATCCTGATCAGATGTTGAACCACCTCAACATGAAGGAGCAGCGGCTCTACTCCGAGCTCCCTCCAGATGTCTGACTCCTCCCCCTATCTCTAAGGCTGAGCCCAGACACCCTACAGAGGAAACTCATTTCAGACGCTTGTATCTGTGACCTCATTCTTTCAGTCACTACCCAGAGCTCATGACCATAGCTGAGGGTTGGGACGGAGATGAACCGGTAAATCAAAAGCTTCCTCTGGCTCAGCTCCCTCTTCACCACAACAGTAGGACATAGCGCCCACAGTCTGTGTGGTGGGTTTGGTGATGATGATTTCAAAGAGGATATAATATTGTTATAGAAGTGGGGTTCTCCTTTCTGAGGGCATTTATAAGAAAATCGCACCAACTTTGATTTAACACAGCCGTATTTCCAGGTGGTAACCCAGTCCAACCGCACTGCCTGCACTGTCTACATGTATGCCTCTGGCCCGACCCGACCCATCAGCGCACAGTTTCGGCCCAAACCCAATCTGACCCTTTGCAGTTTTCGAGGTATGTTGAAATACGGTCTCACCTGAAACTACAGATTTTACCACATTTGCCCAAGTGCTGTACTGAGGTACAATTTTGCGGTGTTTCCATTTTATGCTACTTTATACTTTTTACTGCACTACATCTACGTGCTTTACAGATTATTGATGCAAAATATAAATAATCTTATAAACTATGGCGTATAATTCGAGGTGAATCCACCCAGCGGTGTATGAAGTCATTAAAATGAGCTCCACATTTACCAGCTGTAACATTAAAGTGATGAACACATTCATGCATCAATAATCACCATCCAAAAATATCATAGATATTATTCTGAAATTCAGCATTAGAACTTTTACTTTTGGTATTTTAAGTAGATTTTGATGCTGGTACTTTTGTACTTTTGCTTATAAAGCTTTTGGATGCAGAACTCTTACTTGTAGTATTTTTACAGTGTAGTGTTGCTACTTTAACTTGTGATAAAGACCTGAGTTCTTCTTCCACCACTGACAGGATACAGTTGGTTGTGGAGGTGAACGGAGGTGTCATCAGGCCCTGAACAGACCCTGGATCAGTCCCGACGAGGGGGTGTTTGTAAATGAAAACACACCCTGACTCTGTGGTGAATTCGTTTGAAGCTGATCGTTTGAAACAGCAGCTCACTAAACACTTTACGGCTCCACGATTGATAACTTCCGGCACAATCTATCGGGTGTGTGGTGGTGAGAGCGGTCGATGGCAGCTGATCAATGGGACTTAATTAAGACTAGTTGTGATCAAGCTGTCACAGAGCAGGAGGCAGAGCTGAGCGGCTCGTCACAGACGCTGCGGGAGCATTTCCATCTCACCATCTAACATCCAGCCGGAGATCCTCACTGAGTGTCGGCTTACCAATCCCTTCAGATTAACAACAGACACCAATCACATCCCGATGCACTCGGCAGTAATCTGAGGGGCTCCTGTGCCTGACGGTTCAGAGGTCAACACGACGTCCAATGCCCCCTCCTCCACCGTCCAATCAGAGCCAGGGGGCAAAAGGTCAGCTGGAGTCCTGCAGAGGTTTTCTACAGCAGAGTTCATAAACATTAAAGAGGGAGATTCCTCTGCTGGTTCCTCTCACACTCAAAGGCTCATTTATGCTTAACGTGGACACGGACGGAGCCTCCTGTTCGTACTCTGCGTTCATTTTGTCCGTGAAGGTTTTCTGAAAGCTGACAGACTCGGACAAACGCAGCAGAACCAACGGAGATGGTGGAGGCAGTGTAGCGTAGTTCAAGCAAGATACGACTGTTGGAGACAACAAAGACATTGTAATAATGGCACAACGGAGCAAACTGCTAATACCGTCCACCGCCGTCGATCTATTTTCGTATGTAAACTGAGGATAAATAAGCCCTCAGACTGATCTGGCTTCCTGTGATCTCACCTGAGAGGAAATCATGACCTGAAGTCCTTTTTTCACTGCACAAAAAAAACAACTAACACCCGCTAACATCTAGCTTTTGTCTGTAATGGTGAATGCTACAGTCTGCATTCATCCCCGGACAAATGACTCTGTAGTCATCACCGGTATATATCGGCAGTGATGGAAATATGACACCCTGTTGGACACGCCAATTTTCACCCCTTTGGCAGCGTGATGCTCACCTGAGTCCAGACCTTTGACTCCGCCCACTACACCGAACTCAAGTTGAGTGATTCCTCTGGCATCATGACACGAAACAACAGATTTCCAAGTGGGACTTGATTAGCCTATCAACTGCCGCTCAACTGTTGTGGCAGTGCAGTGTGCCGTGTTCACACAGACAGTGTTGCTGCTGCTGTAGCTACTGTATTTCCACAATTAAAAGTCGATATTTAACTCAATTATGGAGCCATGCTAGTCACAAGATTGTCCACAACATGGTCCTGCAAATATTTCACAATAAAAAGCCTTGTGTCGACAAATGAAGCGGGCTGTCAGCAGGCTTTTATTTTGAAACAGAGACAGGAAGTGTCGAGTTAAAAATAAATGCCTATAAATGTTCGCATGTGTGACGGATACAGAAACTGTAGTGAAAGGTGGTATAATGTCAATATGATTGTCATAGGACCACTTAAACCGTCTATCTTTGATGAAAACAGGGCGTCAAGCGGACAAAAGAGTCAGACTCCTGTTCTCCAGATCAGCGGGGGACATCCCACCCCAAAATACTGACGAGGAGTTACTGAGTTCATTGATTCACATTTCTTTTTTTAATGACAGACACAGGCTGCAGATATTAAGAAATAAACCTTTCAGACATTTAACATTTAAGGTTGAAATAATGCCTGTTAATCATGAGCAGGTCGTGTTCCTGACTGCTGTGATACTTCTGGTAGTTCATCTGTCAAAGACCATGCTACCGTCCTCAGCTGCAGCACAGAAGTTACAGCAAGACAAACTTCTAAAAACCAACAACGTCAAAGAGAAAAACCAAAATCCGTCAGATGTATTTGGGCTGTTTGAAACACCTGAACCATCAGACGCTGCCTCTGGAGCACCACAGAAGTAGAGGAGGACAGGATGTGACTTTCTTGACGATTATCTGACTTATTAGTTGCTGTTTAATTGAAATGTGCGCCATGTGTGCTCCATCTCTGAGGTCAGATATTCAAGGCTGGATGAAGACACTACAGACAGTAGATGTGCTCACAGGTCTGTGTTCACTTTGATATTAATATTTCAGACAAAGGTTCAGTTTCTGGACGTCTCTCCGTCAGCAGGTCTCGTGTGTGAGTGTGCTGTGGGTTCGTCGGTGTTTCCCTGCTGAGCACATGTTGACCACACATGCACGTGCCTGCCAGCCTGTCACCGACGTTCCCCCCGCCAGCCAATCACGCCCCAGCTCTGCTGCAACCAGAGCCTCCCATTGGCCAGTCCAGTGAAGCGGAGATGACAAGCGGTGCGGGCGGCCTATGGTGTCGCGACAGGTCAAACAGTAAACAGAGGCGCTCAGTGACAACGAGCTAACGGGGCTTTTCCCCCTCAGCTGTTGTCTGACAGGCGCAGAGCTGCAGCTGAATTTTAAGGGTTTGAATCAAATGTTTTCTGGTTCCAGCTCCTCTGTGCTTCTCCTCTCTCTGATGCGTTCACTGCCCTGCAGTGTTTCTCTGTCTCACCCACACAGGTCTGATATCTGCTTTGCTTCACATTCAGTGTCGCTCCATCTCTGCGCTGGCAACAGTTTCATTTCTGATGTTTCACTTAAGAAAATATCTGATGGAAGCAGCAGGACTGAACCTGTTTGTGTTGCTGGAGCGAACGCTGTCCTGCTGCGGCAGTGAAATTTGCCAGGTTCACTCAAACATTCATGTTCATTCATGTAATGATTTCATACATTAACTTGGTGCAGTAATTATTCCGAAACGACAGACAGAACAACCAAAAGTTAAGTTAAATAACAACGCTGCCTTTAACGAAACAAACCCAGCGATGAAGATGCATTATGGGAAGTCAAAGATTCTGTTTTTCTGGAGGTTGAGCCATCAAATCCAGGGGATTAAAAGTCTGCTTTTAAATTGAAAAAATTTCTTTAAAAAATTTGCCAAATTTACTCAAATGTTTGTTTTGTCAGATTTCACTAATTAAATTTGTAGAGTTATTATAACTGACAGAAGAAATGTAAAAAACAATCAAATGCAAGTTGAACAAAAGCAGAATTATGATTTAAGTTAAATAACAACGCTGCCTTTAACTCGGCAATTCAAATGAATTACGGGAAGTCAAAGATTCTGCGTCTATGGAGCTCGACCCATCGAGTACAGGGAACCAAAAGCCTGCTTTAAGTTTTTTTTTTTTTTTTTTAATTGCCACATTTGATCAAATGTTCATGTTGCCAGATTTCATACATTAACTTGGTACAGTCATTATTCCTCATAAAAAACACGGACAAACTACCAGACTTGATGGAAGTTGTAAATAAAAATCATGATTTAAGTTAAATAACAACGCTGCCTTTAACAAAACAAACCCAGCGATTAAGATGCATTATGGGAAGTCTAAGACTCTGCTTTTATGTAGCTTGACCCATCGATATTTGGAACTAAAAGTCTGCTTTAAATTTAAATTTATTTTTAAAAAATGTGTCAAATTTACTCAGACGTCTGTGTTGCCAGATTTGTTATATCAATTTAGTACATAGTTATTATTTCTAAAAAAAATGGCGGACAAAACTACCAAAATATGACCCAAGTTGTAAAAAAGCAGAATTATAATTTAAGTTAAACACAGGAAACTGAATCAGCATTAGTTGTCACGTTTAAATGCTTGAATTACTTTGATTACACTGTTTCAGGTGTGAAGCGATTTTACAGGTTTTAAGAAAACAAACACTGCGATCAAGATGCATTATGGGAGACAAGAACTCTGGGGTTTTGGAGATTGACCCATCGCGTACTCAGGACTTAAAGTCTGCTTTAAAGTTAAAATTATATTTTAAAAATTTGCCAGATTCACTCAGATGTTTATGTTGCCAGACTTCACGCATCAACTTCATACAGTTACTATTTCTGAAAGTAAAGACAAAAATAAAACTACCAAAATAAAACTAAAGTTGTGAACAACCACAGGAAGTATCCTTGAACTCAAACACAGGAAACTGCTCGCAAAGAAATCTGAAGAATCAGAGATTGTCTGTCGTGATTTAAGTCTCAAAATAAGCTAATCAGAACTGAAACAATCGATTGATTAATTGATTAGTCGATCAACAGAAAAAATAACTATTTCAATAATTTATAAATCTGTTAAGTCCGTTTTTTAAACAGAAACTTATGAATGCTTTGCTGTTTTTCGTTGATCTGAGCGTAAACAGACTTTATCAGAGTTTGGATTTATTGACGAGTTTTTGGCAGATTAATTATTAGTTGCAGCCCAAATTCAGATTCCTGTGAACGACCACGTCAGGTTCGGTGTTTTACCGACAGTGAAATGTTTCCAGCTGTTGGGACGAGCTCAGCCGTCAGCCTCACTCTGGATCTCCACTCTCTTTTAATTACAGCTGTATAAACAAACCAAGCCTGACGCCGTGACCTCACACACGCCCACCCACGTGAAACACCCAACTCTGCCGAGGATCTCCCTCCGGCTGCTCCCTGCCCGGCCGGCGGGCGGCAGCCACACGGATGTTTCCACCCACCTTGCAGCCGAACATGAGGGAGATGGTGCTGTTGGTGCAGGCCACCTTGCAGTGGCACAGCATGGGCGAGAAACACTCCACCTTCTTGGAGCCGGGGGACATCTTGTCGGCGCCGGGGCAGTTGGCCGACAGCCGCCTCCTCCGGGAGCGCTGCCGGCTCCTCCCGCGCCGCCCGGCTCCGGCCGCGGCTCCCCCCGCACCTCCTCCTCCGCCTCCAGCTCCAGCCTCTCCACCTCCTCCTCCACTGCTGCTGCTGCTCCCTGCTCTCACCATCCGCCCTCATTCCTCGTGTCGCTCCATCGCGGCGGGGAGGAAACAACTCCCAGAGCTCTTCCTTCATTCAGGGAGAACCTCCCCCCTCCTCCTCTCCACTGACCCCTCCTCCTCCTCCTCCTCCTCCTCTTCCTCCTCCTCCTTCTTCTTCCTCTGCTGGCAGAATATATTCCTCTCCCTCTTGACCTCCTCTCAGGCGTTCGCAGCGACTCCTCTCTCGCTCGTTCTCTGGTTTTCCTCCTCGCTCCCTGCTGCCTCTCTCTCTCCACTGACAGAGTGAGGATGATGATGATGATGATGATGATGATGATGAGAGCCGGGGCGCGAGTGTCGCTGTGTGTTTACTGTGTGTGTGTCTCTGTGTGTGTGTGTGTTAAGCTCTCCTCTGTGGGGGTGTGATTGGTCTCCAGGGAGAGGAGGGGGGGGGGGGGGGGGTCACATGACTCATCGGAGAGACAGCGAGCAAGCGAGTGGGGGTGTATCCTCAGGGAAGGTAGAGTGATGTAGGACAGAGTCAGTGATGTGGAGGAGAGGAAGAGGAGGAACAGAGGGAGAGGAGGAGAAAGAGGAGGACAATAAGAGGAAGAGAAAGAGGAGGCGACAGAGGACAGAGGAAGAGGAGGAGCAAAATGAGGAGTAGGAGGAGACAGGAAGAGAAAGAACAGGAAAAAAGTTGAGGAGGAAGAGGAGGAAAATGAGAAGTTGAAGAGGAGAGGAAGGGGAGGAGGAGTAGAGAAAACAATGGAGGAGAAAGAAAGAGGGAGAGGACAATAACAGAAGGAGGAAACGGGACAGGGGAAGAGAGGAGGAGGAGAAATAGGGGGCAACAGAGGACAGAGGAAGAGGAGGAGCATAATGAGGGGTAGGAGGAAACAGGAAGAGGAAGAAGTAGTAGGACCAGAAGAAGGGAAGGAAGGAAAAGTGAAAGAGCAAAGGAAACAAAGGAGGAGAAAGAGGAAGAGAGAGAGAGGACAAAAAAGGAGGAGGAGGAAAAGGAGACAGAGGACAGAGGAAGAGGAGGAAGAGACAGAAGTTGAGAAGGGAGAGGAGGAAAATGAGGAGGAGAAGAAGAGCAGGCGGGAAGAGGACGAGGAAAAACAAAAGGAGGAGACAGAGGAGGAAGAAGATGACAAAAACGGGAGAGGAAAGAAGACAGAGGAAGAGAAATAGTTGGCAACAGAGGACAGAGGAAGAGGAGGAGCAAAATGAGGAGTAGGAGGAGACAGGAAGAGGAAGACGAGGAAAAAGAAGAGGAAGAAGTCAAGTAGGAAAAGGAGAAGAGGAAGGGGAAAGAGGAAGAGGATACAGAGGGATAATGAATTAAAATGGAGGGTCAGTATTTCCTGCGCGTCCTCGGCCTCGGGTGTCAGTCCAGGTGTTTCCTGTCCGTCCTCGGCCTCGGGTGTCAGTCCAGGTGTTTCCTGTCCGTCCTCGGCCTCGGGTGTCAGTCCAGGTGTTTCCTGTGAGTCCTCGACCTCGGGTGTCAGTCCAGGTGTTTCCTGTGAGTCCTCGGCCTCGGGTGTCAGTCCAGGTGTTTCCTGTGAGTCCTCGGCCTCGGGTGTCAGTCCAGGTGTTTCCTGTGAGTCCTCGGCCTCGGGTGTCAGTCCAGGTGTTTCCTGTGAGTCCTCGGCCTCAGGTGTCAGTCCAGGTGTTTCCTGTGAGTCCTCGGCCTGATGAGGCGCGTCGGAGACAACAGTAGAGCAGAACTGTGGAACACGTGGCGTTTGTGGGCGGGATTGTCACAGTAAATCTGTGTTTCTCACTCAACGTGAGATTCCACCTCATCGTCCGTGCAGACAAACGTTCGTGCGGTTGCCATTTTGTTTGTTTATACATCACCGCTCTGTAGAAGGAAGCGCATGAGCGCAGGCGCGTCTTGTTTCATTACAAAGTCGCACCGCCAACTCCTGACCTGGCATGTCTACTACGGCGTTTGTGGTTGTTTTTTAAGGATCTGCACACGGCGACTGTTACCAAAACGTCGTCGTCTGAACGCGGAGCTTTTTTCAAAACCAAAAATGAGAAACAATTCGGTTTTCGGTGGATCATTTTCATGTGAACGTGGCTTTAGTCTCTTCCTGTCTTGAACCAGGTTAGCACTGTGCCTGAAATGTTCGGACTGGTATGGAGCCAGTTCAGAAAGACGCTGTGATCAATGGCGTCGAAAGCTACAGTCAAGAGTCAAGAACTGAGATGTTTCATTCATTGAGTTTCATTCTAGGATCGTTTACAACCTCCACGAGTGTCGATTCAGTCCTGCGATGGGAACGAAAGCCTGACAGAAATGTCTCAGAAATATAGCATGAGTTCAAAGAAGCATCCTTTGATTCAGTCTGTTCATCTCACTTCAGCAAACTGTGTCCAGTGGACTGACAAAACAACTGACGATATCATTCTAGCAGGCTACATCAAGCTTAATTTATAGTTATTGTATTAATGGTTTGTAATAAAAATAAACCAACACGTGGCGTCTGTGTGACGAAACCATATCGTCTGAACCTCTCCAGCACTAGAGGATGAAGTCAGTGAGACGACCGACACCCTCTACAGACTGTGGACGGGGGGACAACCTCCCTCTGAGACAGACAGCAAAGGAGACACCTCCTATCTGATCAGACTGTGTCTCTGTGTGTGAGATAATGAGACAGATCTGGTCCTGGGTGGAGACGACAGGAAGCTGAGAAGAGTCCTCCTGAGACTGGCGACAGAAAACTACAGAGTGAATTTGGGCCGTCACTTTTATCTGCTCGTCTCTCTGCTGGCTTTTAATTGGACTGTTTCTCTCTCTCTCTCTCTCTCTCTCTCTCTCACACATACACACACACACACATCCACCCACCGTCTGTCGATGTGTGTTAGTCACTCAGGGTGAGGACAAGATGAGAGAAAATGTGAGAAGTGAGGAGGAAGAGGAGAGAGCAGCTCTCTGTGTGGTTATATGACATGATGGTGAAGCTGTTCTCTTCATGATATGAAACACTGATAACAAAGATTCAAACTGCTGCACGTTTGAAGCCTCGCGGGACACGTCCACATGTGGAGATCAAAACCAGCCACACTGAGAGTCGTCGCGACCGTGGGAGACAATGGAGACATTTAAAAATGGCGGAACAGAACAGATCAGTAATATAGTCCAAAAAAGTCTCCGTCCACGTGTCTGGATGAATTTAATGACCTCACAAACCAACGCCGTCTGCAACACTGCCTTCATCAAAAGGCACATTATTACGACCTCCCCCACCGTCACCTGGTTTGTTGCTGCGTAAAACTTTAGACTCCGCCCTCTAGTGCCATCTACTGGCTGTATCCATAAGGGACACATGGAAGTACGAGGGCAGGGATGCTTACAACGTTTGAAACGGACCCTGGGTTGACTGCTGAGCGTGGACACTTCCTGTGTCTGTCCTTTCAAATTAAACTCCCACGTGGTCCAGTCATATGGGTTTGGATTTATTTTGACAAGGAGCAGCTCCTCACAGAGTTTCATGTTTGTTTGTTTGTTCTTTTCTGTGACTAAGCGACCAGTGAAATCTTGCCGACTAATGACCTCCCTGGTCGACTAACGTTTGGTCGACTGTCAGGGGGCGGCCCTGGTGTTCATTGTTCAGGAGCTGAATTATCCACAGAGGTCTCTTCCTCTCAGAAACAAACAGACCAGCTGATTTAAACCAGGAAAAACTCTGAATAAAGATGTTTCACGTTTTTTAGACACTCAGTACGTTTACATGCAGCTTGAGAAAATCGAATTATTGGCTTAGTCCGAATGAAACTGGACTTTTAAATGCATGTAAACAGCTTAGTCCGACTGAAACTGGACTATCCTGTAGCTCGACTGACACACCTAGATAACTGGATTGAAAATCAAACTATTGCTGCATGTGTCCACTTAGTCCGACTGGAGTCAGACTCGGCGTTCTGCGCATGCACCACTTTTTCTTTCGTGGCCTTTGACCCTGAAGAAGAAGGAGATGACGTAGCAGCAGTTCACTCCTGGTAAAAACAAACAAACACCATGGCGACCGAGAAGCAGAAGACGCACTTCTGGACGGACGAGGAAACTACATTCATGCTCCGCCATCTAAAGGAGCTAAACATGTTGAAGTTTATGGATGGTAGGAAAACGAGAAATTTAATTTATTATTCCTCTTCAGGTCAACAGGAACCAGTTCAATACGCACTATATTAAAAAGGACACAGCGCCACCTATGGAGGCGGAGTCAGACGTACTTGGTCAGAAATTCGATTTCCTCTTCTGCATGTATACTCAGACAAGACAAGAAGTCTGACTTGACTGATTAGCCGAGCTATGAGCTTAGCTCCACTACTGCGTTAAAACGTACTGACTGTGGGGTTTCTAACTACGGGGGCCAATGCAAAAACATGACTGTCTCTATCTAGAGTCAGTGTTTGGTTTGTCCGTTCTGGGCTACTGTAGAAACATGGCGGTGCAACATGGTGATGTCCGCAGACGAGGACCTGCTCCCTGTGTAGATATAAACTGCTCCTTCTGAGGAACACACAGCTGATTATATTAGATTCACTTTCTGACGGTATGTCTCCCTGAATCCTGCACACTGGAGCTCTACATGTTAGTCCAGCTGTTTGAGACAGTGGGACAGACAGACAGACAGACAGACAGACAGGCCTCAGAAGAAGCTCCCATTAAAGTGAATTACATTTTGGAGAGTTTGCACCAATTAGCTTCCGTCTGGGTTTGCTGCTGTTTGAGCGCCTCATTATCAAAGCCTGAGTCAGGCTGCACTCACACACACACACACACACACACACACACACACACACACACACACACACACGCGCGTCATTCAACACACACACACACACACACACACACACACACACACACACACACACACACACACACACAGAGTCAGAGAGGCGGAGTGCAGTCCAGCAGTGCAGACTGAGTGTTTGCAGTGACAGTGATAGCAGCTGACAGGTTCAGATGTGACGGCCTCCTTCTAAATTTACCCTGCTGCTTTTTACACATTGCTCACTACACACACTCCGAAACCAGGACTCACACTGTGGACTTCTGTCTGTCCGTCTGCGTGGACATGACGTGACCCCAGCTGTGGATCAGGTACAGAATTGTCACTGTTTTTTTCGGACACAGAAAATATGTTTAAAATGTGTTTCTGTCGCTGTGTGTTGGTTTGAGGCTTCTTCCTGTGTGACGGTGACGCTGTGTTCAATCAGTGTAACCATCCTGGACTCAAGTCTCATATGAACTGCTGAGACTTGTTAATTCATGTGTTCATTGTTGTTTATTTCACACTGCAGAGGTGGCTCCCCCTGCTGGACAGTGCTGGACATGTCAGCTGAGCGATGCACCGGAAAATCCTGTTGTGTTTGAACCGTTAGTCTCATAAGTCCTTTCAGAATAAAGGTCCAATGAATGACGCTGCAGACGCTGCCCAAGTTTCCCGCAGTGTCACAGTCATCCAGTGACAGCTGTCTGTACACACTGCAAACACCAACTGCTCGCACATCATTCGCCAAACTTTTAAATGAGACTGTTTAACTGAAAGTAAACAAATAAAGACTGAAACACGTCCTCAAAGACAGCACCAGTACGCTAGCCTTCGGTCAAGGTTCCCTCACACTTTCAAGGACCCATAGTGAAGACCTTTTGTCTTCCCCCGTATTTTTAAACACGTCAGAATCAAACTCTACTAAGACACGATTTCAGCTCGCTGGCACACAGGAAGGGCGAGACGAACCCAGGGAGAAAATGCCGAAACATACGTGACAGTAGGGCTGGGAGTTAAACAGGCAACATGTTTTCAGCTGCAACTCAGAGCCACATTTGAGACGTCACAAGCAGTTTTATAAAAATATACAGCTGCACAACAGTTACACCTAAAAACACTAGTCAGCGGCGGAGGTTTCTGTCAAGTGTTGTAAAGTTTAGATGATTCAAAACACACGTTCAACACACATTAAACACACAGTAAACACACATTAAACACACATTAAACATGGCTTCATAGAGACAGTTTCAAACACCAATCAGCTTCACTGTAACTGGCAGCATTCACAGACAAACACTTGTCTTTATCTGGACACATTTTCCCCACAAATACAACATGCTAACGTTATTAGCACAAGCCTATGGCATTTTCCATTGTATAAATGAGCCTAGCAGCTAGCAGAGATTTCCTCTGCTCATATTTCAGCCAGGATAAATCACACACAGTGTGTGGAGGCTTTATTGTCTTCACAGTTTATTGTTTCTTATCTGTCAAATTAAAGTCAATCAAAGTTTAGTTTCCACTGAGGGAAATGGTTTCAGCTCAGAGAGACAGACAGGAGGTCTGCGTCACTGTGACGTGGAGTCACATTTCTGGAGAGGTGCAATGAGGGGGCGGAGCTGTGAGGAGAGTGTGACAGAGGAGAGATGAACACTGGTGTGTGTCATGTAACGCAACTTGACCCTATATCGATATAAACAAAATTTAAAATTTAAATTTATATCTTGCTTGAAAATATATCGATATATATCATACATAGTTGTTACATCGCCCAGCCCTGCGTGACGGTAAACAAAATGTCGTCACACATCAACACATATCAGAGCTGCGTTACATCGACAGCTACAGAAACTTAATTTGCTGTTATGTTATCCAGGGGAGATTACAGTTATAATTTTCTTTCACAACAAAATTCCTAAATTTTTCACGATTTTGACTATTCCATGACTTTTCCAGCCCTGGAAAATGTGACGGTGAAATTCCATCACTTTTCCAGGTCTTCCATGACCATGGGGACCGTATTTAACCCTTTGAACTCTGCAATAGAAACAGTCCTCCAGTGCCTACATCGGTATTTTTGCTTATTGTGATGTCATTTCTTGGCGTATCGTCAAATGCTTCAAATCCCCAAAATCTGTACAACCTGAGCTAAAGGGTTATGTCAGTCAATAAATCTTAATAATTAATTAAAGTATTAAAATTGCGTCGCAAAAAACAAAACAAAAATGATGTTTTTTCATCAGATTTCCGAAAATAAAAACACAAAACATCTCGATCCAAACGATTTCTGAATCTAGAAACAAACAAAATATTTCTCTACACTATTTGAACTGTGGATATTTTTCAGTTTTTGAGATATGCTCATTTTTAGAGGCAGAGTTTAAACGCACTGTGATGGATTCATCGCTCATTCCTCTGGCTCCACGTTTTCACCACATGTAACGTAACACAATGACATCATTGCGAACATACAACGTGATGACACAGAAAACAGAAGCTTTAGCTTTCTGCTGCAAAAACAATGGACGTTCAAACTGTTATGGTTTTTATTTCAGACCTATTTAAACATGCAAAAAAAATGACCTCCCGCAGGCATCCGCAGGATGTCTGTTTTTAAGGGGTTAAAGGATCCTGCTGTCATGTTTAACCCTAAACAAGATGTTGTTCAAATTAAACTCACCTCATATTAAATTATTTACTTCCCACGTACAAACTGAACCAAAACATCTCCATGTTTCTCCACAGGCTTCACTCCAGGTTAAAGTTTATCAGACAACAACGAAATATATAATTATTACCAAACTGTAATACAGCTGATTATTTCAGTTTTAGACTGAGGAGACGCTGCATTAACATACTCAAAGACAGTGTGAAAATCCCAGTGAACCCAGCAGAGACCAGTGATGGAAACCCTGCACACTGACACCACCACAATCATCCAGCAGGGGGCAGCACACACCCACACAGAGTCAAACTTCCTCTGTGGTGTTTTCATGACTTTACCTTTCCATAGCGCAGCTGAAAATATTCCTCCTTCCTGGTTTCTCCATGTTTTTTGCTTTATTTAAAACAAGCTGAAGGAAACTTTCACCTCTCGTGCACTAACTCTGGTCATCTTGACTTCTCTGAAGTATTTACCATCTTTATCCAGAATACACCTCTAAAAAAATCTTCAGGATTCATCAGAAATAACAACACAAGCACAAAGTCTTTTAGTGTGAGCAAACTTTGACTTCCAGTGTAATCATATTTGTATTTTTTTAACCAGCCTGTAACTCTGGCAGATATTTTTAAAGCAGCACCACGTCCATGTCAGGGTTTCCCACACACTCCTGTATTTGTGTTGGCCACGATTTGTGTTCTGAGAACAAAATATCACCGTGTTTCACCTTCATCCTGCCGGTGAGTGTTTTGGCGTCTGATGGAGCCTCAGTCGCACTCTGGACTTCCTGGATGGTACTTCGTGTCTCACCTGTACCTGGGGCACTAACACACGGCTGCTTTCACTCTAAAGATGGCTGCTTGTGTGTATTACGGTCCCTAAAGACAACCTGGCAGGGACTTCTTGTGTCTGTGTCGACCCAGATGGCGAGGCGTCGCCCTGAGGTGACGGGGGAGCGGAGCAGAGGGGAGGGGGTGGGTACATTAGGGTTATCTAAGCTTCGCCATCATATCTGCAGTGCCTCTGTGCCACTCCCTACCCACAATCCTCTGTGCTTACAGGCCACACCTCAGAGGAAAAATCACTCATTATCAGGAGGAAGAGAAGTCAGATCTTCATCTGCTTTGTTTGGTAACTAGGTGGCATTATTTTAGATTAAAATAAAAAAGTGGATCTCTGTTTACAGCTAAAATTTATACAGCTGCTCTTTAAACAGAGTGTTTGGTGATCTAAGGGATGATGAAGAAGGCATCGTCATCATGAGGGAAAACCTATATTTAAAGCTCCAGAAAGACAACAAGTCCACCTGAGGGGTTTCTGACTATCAGCTGGTTCTCTTTAAAACATTAACAAGAATAAATAATAAAATAGAGGGAACACTTCAGCCCTTTCACACAGAGATGGCGCTACAGCGTCGCTACGATGTCGCCTCTTTACGCCAGCTTTGCCTTTTGTACACAGAAACAAACAACGGCGGCATCGTGTCACTGCAGTGTGCCAGCATTCTGGGAAGAAGAGGCATGACAGGCTTAGTATTTAACACAACAGCGTCCGCCTCAGTGTGACGTATAACGTGCACGTCGGCAACGCTTTATTGACAATATTAATGACGCAAGTCAGTGCCAATCAATCTGTCACGTGGCGGCTGATCTCGTCCTCTGCTCAGAGGGTAAGGAGCTCCTGGACCTCCTGGACCTCAGTGTTTTCACTATTTGCCGACATTTTCAGCCTCTGTTCTCCTTTGAGTTAGCTGCTAACTGCTAGCAGCTGCTTTTTAAATCTCCCACAGTGGGTTATCTAACTTGTCCTCAAAACTTATCACCCGTCCCGTCCAAAGTCCCGTCCTGCTGGCTGTCCCTTTTAAAGAGACGTCAACAGACAGAGACTTTTTTTCACTTCATCACCGATTCGTTCAATTTGACCATTTTTAAACATCTTCGTCGTCTCCTAACGTCCAATGAGCTTTCAGAAAATGTGCACAAGTACAAACAAAATGAACGCAGAGTACGCAGAGACAGAAGGCTCCGTCCATCTCGATGAGCATAAACAAGCTGTAAGACAACAATTCAGCCTCTAGTGTGACATACGTGTCGGCAGCGCTTTATAAAACTAATAGTAACACAACATGTCAGTAACAATCATTTAGCGTCCCTGTCATGTGGTGGTTGATCTCGTCCTCTGCTCGGAGGCTGAGGAGCTCCTGGACCTCATTGTTTTCACTGTTAGTGGACAGTTCCAGCTGCTGTTTTTCTTGTTGACATTTAATTTCCTGTCAAATTAATTTATATCTTTCAGCTCTAATCTAAATAAGCCTCACATTTAACAGCACGAATGGCCCACGCTGCAGAGTTCAGCCTCAGTCACCTGGAACCAAAGAAAATGAGATGAAACCAGGATATTTGTGGATATTCTGCGTCAGTCCTCCAGCAGCTGAACAGGTGTTCACATCAGACCTGGACTCCAGCAGACAAACTGACCTCAGATCAGATCGGGCTGCAGGTTTCAGGAGAAACTGTCACATGAAAAAGCTCTTGGCGGAGCAGAGCGGAGGAGGGAGAGGAGAGGAAGCCGCAGCTTTGTGATCTGCTCTCTGTGAGGAAGCAGCGAAGTCAATCAAAACTTCAAGCACTTCCTGTCCCGACAACGACCGCCACAAACACAAAGAGAGCTGGATTCATGAGAGGAAAACAAAGCTGTCGACAGGCCGGTGAGGAAGAGGAGAACATCAGGATGAGAAGTAAATCAGTAGGCACAAATAGAGACTTAGAGACAGCGTCCTACAGTCTGAGATCGCTACCGTCATCTCTGATATTTGGCCTTTGATCACATGAAATCAGTTCTGACCTCTGAACATGAACAGAGAGAGGGGGGAAAGTTCTTTTGTTGCTTCATGTTCCTGGTAATAGTTTTTACAAATGTGTCATGGAATTGATTTTAAACAGCTGCAATGAGTTTTTACCTGGTTCTGAAACAGGCTCAGTTTAAAGTGACGCCTCTGTACGACCTTCAGAAGCAAACAGACCATCAGCTGAAGGTCGGCTGGTTCTTTATAGTCAATCTAAACGCTTGTCCCCGAATCTGATTCGCTGCTAAATCAGACCAAATGATTTACAGCATGCCGACCTGAGGAGCCTGTTAACTCGGGCTGAAACGATTCCTACAGTAACTCGTATAATTTGATGACTAAAAAGCCTCAAGGCTTCGTTAAATCCAGTGCAACTACACAGCGCACTGTGTTTTGCCCAGATGGTTGTTTCTGTAGCACAACATGCTTATGTTACTTCCACTGTTGATAACCTACGCAGCTGTAACATGGATTCAGTGTGGAGTGCAAAATGAAGGAGGAAGAGGGACAAGAAAAGAGCACAAACAAAAAGAGGAGACATGCCAAAGAAAACGACAGTAAGTCCAATAGTCAACATATGGATATCACCGGAGAGAGGAGATTCTCCCGGACGCGTTAATGTCTTTTTTATTTTGTGGTGTCAAAAATGTGATCATGGTCGCAGGTTAGAATATTGATGTCCCCAGCTATTTTCAAGAAATTTCTCCTCAGAGTTTACATAAGAGTCAATGAGAAAAAAAAAAAAAATCGGCGCTCCCTTCGCTTGGAAGCTCACTGAGCCAAACGTGAAAGTGTGAGTGATTGCATCATCACATCTCTGCGACCAGCACAACTTTTCCTGCGTTTTGATGTATTAATTGTGTATGTAGAGTAAAAATTGAGGCAGTGAGAGCAATTTGTTCAGAAATTTTTTAGAAGATCTTCCAGCTCCTCCACACTCTAGCGATGATGTCACCACTCAGCGCTCTCCCATAGACACCCATTATAAAATCTGAAACGTCTGAAAAACATCATGAAAACCGCGATTTCTTAAAAACCGTACTAGATATCAAAATGCCAATTTGGTCCAAGAAAGTCCAGAGTCTCGTGAACCATTCGAATCATTTTTCTACGTGGCAGTATGGTGATTTAGTGTGGCCTCAAAGAGGAGTGATTTTTGCATAGTCTTGACAATCACCTATTCACCTGAACGAGAATTTTTACAAAGTTTTTTGCGAATTTTGTAAAAACTGCTTGGCTAATCTCTGAGAAAAGTCATAGCACACCATTCTCGATTATTCAGCATGGTTTCATGTACGGTTTGTGAATGTGTGGGCAACGCTGCAGGATGAGAAATATGCCAAAATACCGATGTGGAAGAAGGAGAATAAGAGGAAGTATGAGGAATAGTTACAGGTTGTGCCTCATCACATCATATTTACATATTTTCTCACACAGACACTCATTCTCAACAGTTTGGGGTTCAAGGTTTTGCTCACAGGAGCTCGGTCTCACTCCAATGTCGTCTAAATCTGGTGCTCCGGCGTTGACTTGCTGTGTCAGAAACCAATGAAAATAGCCGTCCTTTCACATTGGCATGATTCGCAGCCGGTTGCCGTTACGGTTTCAGGGCACCCCACGACATCAGGGGGAAACGCCGAGGGACAAGGACAAAAGTTTAGGCGGCGAGAGCGGTGTTCGCATCCCGTAAGATTCTAAAGCCAAACCCTGTTCTTTATTCCTAAACCTAACTGCGTGCTTGTTGTTGAAGGAAAAAAAAACATAAATTCTCTGTGTTGCACCGACGTAGTGCTTTTATTTTGAAAGAAACTGTATGTAAACTGTACATTTACTATGAAAACAGAAGTGTATTTTGAAAGAAGAGAACTTGACACGGCGTCCCAGGACGTCAACAACCAACACACCCAGGGTACCTTGGACGCCATATGTGGACGTGGAAAGTCCATGACCAAAATGTCAATATGTGACGAGGTTGCAGTGAGGATGTGTTGCTCAAAGACACTCTGACATGTGGACAGGAGGCTCCGAGGACTGAACCCGACAGTAATGGCGAACTACAAGCTACAACACCAACAACACCTCCTCCTCTGACTGCCCAGTCCAGGCTTCAGTCTCCTGCGTCACAGTCAGAGCACGCATGTGTTGTTACCTGTGCATGTGGCAAAGCTGGAGGTAACCACAGAATGCAAATATACCGAATCACCACTGCACAAAAAAAAGGTCTGTGAAGTAGCAGCAGAAAAGAAGTTTCACATCATAAAACTATGATAAGGCTTAAAGATTAGAGGGAAGAAGATCCAACACAGTCCTGCTGCTTCAGAAACTGGCTTCAATTGAACATTTATTCTCTAAATCTAACGTCTGTCCCCTGGTTTCACTTCCATAAAAGGATGAGTGTAATAATGGAAATGAATCATGGTCACAAAATTTACATTTCTTCATCTGTCCCCTCCTTTTCATCTCTCACTGTCTCTGTAAAACACAAAGACAGATGCATTATTCAGCGTGGCAGAGAGCAGGCTCACGGCCGGCTGCTGCAGAAACCACAGCTCAGTTTAATATGCAGGGAAACCACAGAGATCCTCCATCAGCGGGAATACAAATAGGGACGGGGGGGAGAGACCCGGGGGAGACAGAGGATCAGAGGAGGAAGAGGAGGAGGATCTGTCTCTTTATAAGCCGCTCTGCTGTAAAAACACCTGCAGAGGAAACCATCATCATCATCATCATGACAACAACTCAACACTGGACGGCCAAAACTTACAAGAAAAAGGAAAAAAAAACAAAGACCAAGATCCACAGAAGGCTAAATACGTTAAATCAGAACGGGACGTTTGTGCCAAAAATCAGTGAAGTCCCTTCCTGCTTTCTTGAGGTAAGGCGTTCACAAAAATGACACAGATGCAAGGTCACAAAGACTTTCATCTCTGACATTTGACCACCAAAATCTTATCAGTTCATTCTTATGTCCCAGTGGATGTTTGTGCCAAATTTTAGGATATTCCCTCAAGGTGTTCTTGAGATATCACAATCACAGCGACGCAAGGTCACAATTGCATTCACTTTTGACCACCAAATTCTAATCAGTTCATCGTTAAGTCCAAGTGGACGTTTGTGCTAAATTTAAAGAAATTTTTTCAAGGCCCTCTTGAAATATTGTGTTCACAAGAACGAGATGGACGCAAGGTCACAGTGACCTTGACATTTAACCACCAAATTCTAATCAGTTCATCATTAAGTCCCAGTGGACGTTTGTGCTAAATTTAAGGAAACTCCCTCTAGCCTTCTAGAGATAAGACATTCACAAATATGTGACAGACGCAAGGTCACAATGACCTTTACCTCTGACATTTGACCACCAAATTCTAATCAGTTCATCTACAGGTGCACGTGGACGTTAGTGCCAAATTTGAGGAAACTCCCTCAAGGCCCTCTTGAGATATTGTGTTCACAAGAATGAGATGGACGCAACGTCACAGTGACTTTCACCTTGACCTTTGACCACCAAAATCTTATCAGTTCATCGTTAAGTCTGAGTGGATGTTCATGCTAAGTTTGAAGAAATTCCTCAAGGCCTTCTTGTTCTATTGCATTCACGAAAATGAGACAGACGCAAGGTCATTGAGACCTTCTTCTCTGACATTTCTAAACACCCATTAAACACACATCAAACACACATTAAACACACATTAAACATGGCTTCATAGAGACAGTTTCAAACACCAATCAGCTTCACTATAACTGGCAGCATTCACAGACAAACACTTGTCTTTATCTGGACACATTTTCCCCACAAATACAACATGCTAACGTTATTAGCACAAGCCTATGGCATTTTCCATTGTATAAATGAGCCTAGCAGCTAGCAGAGATTTCCTCTGCTCATATTTCAGCCAGGATAAATCACACACAGTGTGTGGAGGCTTTATTGTCTTCACAGTTTATTGTTTCTTATCTGTCAAATTAAAGTCAATCAAAGTTTAGTTTCCACTGAGGGAAATGGTTTCAGCTCACAGAGACAGACAGGAGGTCTGCGTCACTGTGACGTGGAGCTACATTTCTGGGGAGGTGCAATGAGGGGGCGGAGCTGTGAGGAGAGTGTGACAGAGGAGAGATGAATACTGGTGTGTGTCACGTAACGCAACTTGACCCTATATCGATATAAACGGTGTCTAAATGTATATCTTCCTTGTAAATATATCGATATATCGTACACAGTCGTCAAACTTTTGCAGAAACATATGGCGAGGTTGAATCGACACGTTTCCAGTGGAGGTTCTGTATCAAACAGAAAATACATTTCTGAAAAAACGCCTGAGCCACGCACGACTTCCTGCTTCTGTTGGCGTCTTTCCCCGCTCGTCTTCTTTTCTCTATGAAACCAAAACAACACACAACTTCCACTGGAAACCATCACGCCGGAGGTCAAAGGTCACTAGCATCCAGACTGTACGCTGAACGCCGAGCCAGTTTCCCTCCTCTCCTCCTTCTCTTTCTGTCTCATCTGAGAGCGCCCCGCCCACGCCTTCCCAGCATCCTCTCTGTTCCTCCTCCTCCTCCTCCTCCTTCTCCTCTCTGACCTCTCCTTCTGTTCTCCTAACCTCCCTGCAGTCTGCTGGCAGCCTGCTCTCTCTGTAAGTGTGTGTGTGTGTGTGTGTGTGTGTGTGTGTTTAACACGCATGGGTGCTCCTCTTGGCGTGTGTCCTCCTTCAGGGCGCATCAGCCTCCGACAACACACACACTCTGAAAGAACACACACGCTGCACACGGCGGACGGCGACGTCGCTCAGAGCAGGTCGATGTGTTGCTCTGATAGTTGTGAGTGAATTGTTGAACTTCCTGTTCGGAGCTTCTGTCGTCACAGTCGGACTCAGCTCAACATGACCGGTCACGTGATTTATCTGCTGCGTAAACAACAACTGTTACACCCACACTGCAGACACACACACACACACACACAAACACACACACACACACACACACACACACACAGCTCACTATGCTGAACTATGACTTTGTTTTATTCGTGATGATGTCTACAATGACTGACAGGTGCGTACAAACAGTGACTATGACAAAGCTGTATTTACTTCCTGTGACGTGCAGCTGGGCGCTACAGAGTGACATTCATTTACCAGAGTCATTTTATATCTGGCCGATTTTTGGAGACTATGGCGGGCCGCCATCTGTATGGAATATGACGCTTATTATATCTCAAGCCATGGACAGGTGGTGACCACACACACACACACACACACACACACACACACACACACACACACACACACACACACATTTCTGATGCAGCAATATAAAGTGATCTCTGACCTGCAGCGTTCATCTCATTTTTTGAGACCAAATCTGTTCAAACAAACGTCACGTCGTCGTCAACCTGCACGTCTTTGTCTCGTGGACGAGGACTGGAACTGGCTGTTCTGTCTTCAGACCTCAGACGATGTAAATACACACAAACCTACCGTCTGTCAAATTAAAGCTAAAATGTCCTGTCTCATATCAGGTGACAGATGTGACGGCAGAGTTCAGAGGAGGTTTTCAGACTTCCTGCTGCAGAGCTGCACGTTTTAGGTCAGAAGTCTCTGGTGTTTCTCAGCAGCTGATCCAACACTGATGTCACATTTTCTTTTCATACTTTTATTAATTTACTTAATTTTATTCCCACTGGGATGGACACTTGATGTAATGGTGTACTCATCATTTTATTTATATTATCATTCTGTATTACCTGGATTGCTGCATTGGTTTTGTTGAAAAAAAAAAAAAAACAATAATAAATAAATGATAAAACACTGCAGAAAGACTAAATTGTATAAACACAAAACACTGTTATTAAAATAAATATCTCATAAAAAATGCATTATGTATAAATAACAAAATAAAAGAAATCAATAAGTGGAAAAAAGTTTTTAAAAAACTCAAATAAAAAGGAAAAAAAGTTACTAAAATTAATTAAAAAATAAAATTGTACATAATAAAATGACAAAGAATATATTTCTAAAAAATACAAACACAATAAAAAAGAAAATGCTGTTACTAAAGTAAAGTATAATTAAAAAATGAAATTGTCGGTCATAAAATTCTTCTATATTATTTCATAGAAAAAAAATTATTACATACAATTTCATTTCAAACAAAACAAGAAAATATATATTTTTTAAAAATAAATAAAGAAAATACTGTTACTCAAAATATATATTTACTAAAAAATGAAATTGTAATATTTCTATAAAATAAAAATACATTATAAAAGAAAATACTGTTACTAAAATAAGATATAATTTAAAAAATGAAATATGTATAAAGAATAATTCTATAAAATGAAAAATAAATAAATAAATGTATACTTCTTTATAATAAAAATCAACTATAAAAGAAAACACTGTCACTAAATGAAACTGTATATGTAACAAAATAAAAAAACTTCTATAAAATAAAAAGACAGTTAAAAGAAAATTATATGAACCAACAATACAAAAAATAAAAACAAATGTAAAATAAAAAACAAAATATTTCCATAAAATATAAAAAAATATATAAACCATTAAAATGTGACCAAAATAAAATTAGCACTAAAATATTGTTGCTAAAAAAAATGTATTTTAAAAAACTAATTGCATAAATAATTATCTAAAACTAAAGACGACTGAAATAAGCCTCCCAAAGGGCGACGGTGACTCCATGTTTTTATTCTTTTTAAAGCAGTCGTCTGGTCCTATAACTCACTGTGGCCTTCAGCTACGGCAGCCTGTAATTAACATAAATAATTAAGTCACGTTTTCCCACGAGAGCAGCGAGCTGCTGATTGGAGCAGAGAGCAGTGACGAGTTCATCCATCAACACGCTGCCATAATAAAACTGCTGCAGTGTGTGTGCATGTGTGTGTGTGTAAGGACATCTCAGCAGGTAAACAGCTGATCAACATTCCCATCAGCCCCTGCAGCTTTGTTTATGGTCATTTTCTGGAAACCCTGCAGACTACTGATTATCCCTTCAGGCTCCAGCTGCTGCAGGCTGTGTGTTTATGTGTGTGTGTGTTGTGTGTTCTTTATGGGTGTGTCTTTCTGTGGTCAGTGTTTCCAAACCCTTTTTTTTTCCTGCCACGCCACACTAGTTTAAAAAAATCCCAGTCACACCACCGTCCCAGTAACCAGTGAGGACACCACAGCTTGAAGCTGGTGGCGCTGGTGATGAGACGACAAACTGACGGTCAAACAAACTACACACTGCAATTTTTTACTCCACACACAAAACAGGTGATTTTAATTCAACAAAACAGTGTGTGTGTGTGTGTGTGTGTGTGTGTGTGTGTGTGTGTGTGTGTTAAACACGGCTCTGTCTTATCTCATGAAGCACAACATTTGCTAACTGTAGCTCCAGCCTGAGCCTCTCACATACAGCTGCAGGTAGCGTTAGCTTTAGCGTCACACATGAAGACATTTAACCCCTTTCAGGGCAGTAAACACAACACATGGAGACACTCATATCTGTGTTGCATTCTAGAGCTGTTCTGAAACAGACACCATCATCAGAGAGCCTTGGATACTGCCCACAATGCTGGATCGAGTATCGGAGAGTGCGAGAGTCTCCAGCTGTGTCTCAGTTCAGGGGCTGCAGCCTTTGATGGACGCGGATTAGCCAAGCCTAACGGCCTCCGAAATGGGAATGTGGAGGATTCCCTGATTGCACCACCAGTTGTTCTCGCAACCAGCTGCGCTTGACGAGAGAAGCTAACTAGCAATGTCGCTTAGCATCGCTTACGTCACATACGCTGGTCTGTTATTTGAACTAAACTTTGAGGTCTGACAGCCTCTTGTGTTTCATGACATTTGTATCGTCAGCTGTTCGAGTGAGTTGAAACCCAGTATGTACATTCTAAAGTGTAATCTGCCGCCGCTGCTGCCGGTGGTGTGTCAGACGCTATGATGAAAACAACCCAATCGTCACCGGCTTGCAGTGCATCTTGGGATAGGCTGGACCACGAAGGATTCATCCACTGCATCCTCAAAATTCTGTGATGAAGCTGCATTTCTCTGCAGCATCTGAAGGAGCCTTCTAAACGGGACGGCCTTGGTCGCACCGATGTGACGCAATCAGTCTTCAGACGCAGCCAAGCGCTGCTAGGGCCCCATTGAAACTGAAGGAATTATTATTATTTTCTCCGATGAATTGCATTTTTGGGAGGGTTAACATGCTCAGAAACTCATGAAACTCTGCACATGTCACATCTGGCAAAAAATTTGGTATTTTAAGCCCCCGAAGCTGCTTTCACCTACATGTATGAAACTTGGTAGACACGTGTAACTAAAAAGCCTCCTGGAACCATGCTCTAAACCCAACAGGAAGTCGGCCATTTTGACTTTACTGTGCAATTTTTGGCCATTCCCAGGGGTCGTACTTAAACGAACTAGTCCTAGAGATTTTATCAGTGCAACTTCAAACCTTGGTCTGTCACGCCGCAAGACTTTAAAGAAGAAAAGTTATTACAGGCTTGAGTTTTCGTCAAACTGTGTGACTGTGGCAAGGCGTCAAACTTAGGTGTACTTTATTATTTAACTTTAAAGTAGTTTAACGTCCAAATAAAACAGCAGCTTTCCAGGAAATCCAAAAAATTCTTTGTCGCTCTAAAATCAGAAATCAGAGCTGCGTTAAACAGCTCGAACACTGACTGCTAAAGTTAGCTACGACGAAACAGCAACGCTCCAATGGCTCATCAACCACGATAAAAACATGGCAGCATGGGACAGATTTTTTTAAATTTTTTTTTTACTGTCACCCTCTCACAATCACTCAGACATATTAAAACTGATGAGAGAATATGCTAGAAAACAGGATGCAACCTTTCTGCACTGTTGTTCAACAACAAATCCACATCATCCAACAAGTACGAAATCAGCAACGTCAAAACCTTAAAGCTGCAAACAGAGATGAACCGGCCCTCGCACCTTCCCACACATGGGGGTGGAGGCGGGACGCCGACTGATGCGGACGCACATTTACACCACAGTCAGACACTGCGCTAGAGGCGGGCGATAGGTTCCTGGAATAACATCAGCAATACGTCAATATGTCAACAAGTCGAAATAATGCGAGTAACAGGACATTAATTTTTCATGTCATATTAAATATTATACCAATATTATCGTGGACAATGTAATACGGCACACCCCTACACTGCACACACGTGACGTTTGTGACGTTCTGCAGTTACGTACCACTTCCCATGTCCACTGTGTGGCGCCACAGAACACAGACTAATTATACGTCATGATTTTATCTTTTTATCGTGTGTAGATCACACTGTGTAAATCTCATGATGTTTGCTTCAAGAGGCCGACTTCCTGTTGTCACTAGGTGGCACCATGTCCCAGTATGTGCACGATGACGTCTTCAGGCTGGGACTCCTATCAAACATGAGAAGTCTGGGCCGGCTCTGATCATCTACAGGGGAGTTACAAAACACTTCCTGTTTTGTGGCGAAACATGGCGGCTCGCCACGGTCGCACCATTCAACAAAAACTCAAGCTTTTTACAGCGTGGCCGAAGGTCTTAGTTTGGGACAGACAAAATTTGAAGTCAGTCGGACTGCAACTCTAAGATGGGTTTGTTAAAGTACGACCCCTGTAAATGGCCAAAAAAAAGGCACAAAATTTGCACATTAAATTCAAAATGGCTGACTTCCTGTTGGGTTTAGGGTGTGGCTCCAAGAGACTTTTTTGTACATCTGGACATGATACATGTGTGTACCAATTTTCATACATCCAGGTGAGACTTACAGCTGGGGCTGCTTTGTACAAACTTTGCTGGGGGTGCTACTGAGCCTTATTTGTTTTTTGTTTTTTTTTTACATCCGAGCATGAGACTCAAAAAATATTTACATTTTTCACCAGTTCTGACATTTGTGCAAAGTTCAGCGAGTTTTTAAACACCTTCAGCTCCTCTAAAACGCAACACATGTGCGTAAATAATGATAATTTGCACCGTTAGTTAATTTATTTTGAGCTGATGTGGAAAGAGGTGGTTATAAACACGTAACCTGTGTCCTCAGATCAGATGTGTGGAGGCATCCTGAGGTGCTGGTGCGTCTGCAGGAACATGACCAGCAGCAGCGACTTTATTTAGACCGAGCTGACTGTGTTTGGTCCTGCTGAGCCACAGAGCTGCAGCACTCACTTAATAAAGAGCTGAAAATAGTCCCAACTCTGAGGCGCTGCCCTACAAACACACAGGCTGCACCTGAGGCTCCAACACCTCGTCCTCTGTCCAACACACAAGCATCATGAATCCACTAAAGTATCGACGTCTGTCTGTTTAAATGTGAATAATATCAATCACTTCATTTATCATCAGTTTGTTTCATTAGTCGATTAGTCATTAAACTGAATCATCGTCAACCATTTTGATACTTATGAGGAGGGCTGGCCGATAAAACGATCTCGAAACAGGATCGCAATAAAACTTATGTCGATGATGATGATAAACTATCGTCATGTTTACTGGATATACAGACCTGGACAGATCCAAACAGCAGGAGTTAGTGGGGATGTGCGTCACTGTACACGCCCATTTTTCACTGCAAAGTTTGTGCTGAGGTGAGGAGGACGTAAAAGTAGCGTGGACTTAACGAAAAGAGGGGAAAATGAGAGGAAGTGAAGCTGAAGAAGAGCTCGCGTTATCCTCAAAAACGGACAAAACTGTGGATAACAAAGGTCACACAACGTCAGTGACCTGGACGTGGTTTGGCTACTTGAAAGGTGACGACGCATGGACAAAGACGGTCTGCGGAATACTTCGTCAGTTGGTGCCAACCAGGACGGGAAACATAACAAACCTTCTCCATCACCTGTAAAGGTGGCGTCCCAGCGACGACACTGAGAGCATGAAAATCTGCCCAAACTGCAGTAAGTGCACCAACAAGTGTTCAACGGCCGAGCACTTCTGCTGCTGTGGGGCGGCACCAAAACATCAATCAGTGGTGTCGTCTTTTGCCGCCGTAACCCCGTATGAGAGGCGATGGAAAAGGAGCAGAGACATCACAGACACAGTGTCGTACTTTCTAGCCAAAAACATGACGCCCATGACGCCCCTTGTCCTCAATATCACTACCAGCGAGGGTACTTCCCTGGACCAGGTCACCGTCTATCAGTACTTGGGCATTTGGCTAGACAGCACACTATCCTTTTCCAACCATATCTCAAACATTCAATCCAGAGTACAGGCCAAACTTGGGTTCCTCTACAGAAACCGTTTCACCTTCACCTCTTCTGCCGAACTCACCCTCATCAAAACGACCATTCTCCCAATGTTTGATTATGGTGACATCATTTACAGGTCTGCATGCAAAGGTACACTTTCCAAACTTGACACCCTCTACCATTCCGCCATCCGGTTTGCCACAAACTCTCCCTTCAATACACATCACTGCACTCTATACTCTGGTCCACTGGCCCTCACTTCACACCCGACGAAACATGCACTGGTTTACTTTCATTTACAAAACCCTTCTTGGTCTTACACCCCCCTATCTGCATCACCTGTTGCACCCTCTGTCTGTCACACACAATACCCGGTCCTCACTCTACATCCAATTAAAAATGCCAGAAACCTCCACCTCCATTGGACTCACATCATTTCAGTCTGCTGCTGCCGGTGACTGGAATGTTCTGCAAAAAACCCTCAAACTTGACCAGCTCATCCCCATCCCTGCCTTCAAAGCTGCTCTATCAGACATTCTCACTGACTCCTGCAACTGTTTCTCTACCATGTAATACCACCTCACACATTTTGTTTGTTTTTTTTCTCTATATTTCTTTTGTTGACTGTTGTTTCTCTGTCTGTCTCTCTGTGGTATTGTTGTAATTTTATATGTGTGTGTATATGTATGTGTGTATGTATGTATAATGCGTATATATATGTATGTATGTGTATGTATGTAAGTATGTATATGTATGTGTATGTGTGTATGTATATATGTATATGTATATATATGTTTGTTTGTTTGTTTGTTTTTTTATTGTTGTTGTTACTGTTGTTTTTATGATCTTTACTGTGTTTTGCTCCCTAGCCCACCTCCCCTTCCCTCAAGTGACCCTTGTCGCTTACCAGGCCGCAATTGTAAATAGGAATTTGTTCTTAATGACCTGCCTGGTTAAATAAAGGTGAATGAATGAATGAATGAGTCCAAGTGGCCGTTTGTGCCAAATTTAAAGAAAATCTCCCAGGGCATTCTTGAGATATTGCGTTCACGAGGTTGCCTCTGGTCAAGGCTATCACCATGGCTGTTATAAGCTCGCAGTATAAATCTGACCAGGTTTCTAAATGTCCAAATAATTAAAAGTTATAATTTCATAATGTTAAGGAAGAAAAAAGCAGTGTAAAGTTAATATATTGTCATTTTTACTTCATAATTATCAAAATTAGGTTCAAGTAGCTGCGTGCTGGTTGGCAAACTGATTCAGTCAATCATCACCGACTGACTCACTGATGAATTATGCTCCTGAGATCTTGACTCCAAATTCTTCTTTCTTTTAAATTTCCTTAAATCAACTCACTGCTAACTGAAGAACAGGCCGAGCTGCACCTTTGATACCCAAAGGACATTTCTGAGAAGCTTCTGATGTCCGTCACTCGCCTGTGTCCCAGAGCACAGCCTCCATTTTAACCAAGCCATCGATCCACACCAGCTCACCACACTGATGTAAACATATTCACATCTCTGATGACTGATCACGTGTCCTGGTTTCACCGTAGCTGTACGGAGCTACGACTGGTGACAAATCAAATCAGTGACGCTGTTGTCTCCCCTCACACACCTCATGGACCCAACCTGAAAACCACTTAGATTCATTTCCTTCCTGGTCTTTCCGACGTCTCACTTCTGGAGTGAATTCGGGGTCAGTCTGGTCCCAGGACGACACGACAGCTCTCAGCCCGACCACATCAGACGCCGCGCTGACATTATTAAAAGGTCGACCGTCAGCCGCTTTGCCTCAGCTCAGCTTTTTACACCACAGAGAGTCAGAGACACTCAGTTTTATCTTTAAACACACATTTAACACAGACAGAAAAAATACTAACACAAAGGTCACGCTCACATTCTGCCATCAAACAGCAGAGCTCCTCATGTGTCGCACAAATCACTCTCTAATCAGCCTCTATGTTATTTATTACTGAATTTATCTTCAGCAACATGGTCTAACTACATATATTTACATACATACATATATACATATATATATATACATATATATATATATATACATATATATATATATACATATACATATATATACATATACATATATATACATATATATATATATATATATATATATATATATACATATATATATATACACACACATATATATATATATATATACATATATACATATATATATATACACACATATATATATATATATATATATATATATATATATATATATATATATATATATATATATATATATACATATATATACACACATATATACACACATATATACACACACACACACACATATATATATATATATACATATATATATATATATATATACATATATATATATATATATATATATATATATTAGTTCTGCCAAAGTTTAAAAAAATATGTATGTTTATGTTGCAAGACAGTAAAAATATGTCTTTGTTATGCGGTAGTAAAAAACATGGTTAAAAATTAAGGTTAAAAAATGTATTTATATTTCAAGATGGTAAAAAGACGATAATATTTATGTTGCAAGATGGTAAACAATATATATTTATCTTACAAGATGGCTAAATACATATCTTTATGTTATGCAGAACTACATTTACACACACATACACACATATACATACATATGTGTTGCAAGATGGAAAAATATATATATTTATGGTATAGGATGGTCAAATATATATCTTTGTTATGCAACAGTAAAAAATATGTATTTGTGTTACGAGAAGATTAAAAAATATATATCAATATCACAAGAAAGTGAAAAGATAATATATTTATGTTACAACATGGTAGGAAAATGTTTATATTTATGCTGCAAGATGGTCAAATATATATCTCTATGTTATGCAGTAGTAAATATATATACACAAATTTTATATATTTATTTACGTTGCAAGATGGTAAAAAAATATGATTTTATGTTAGTAGGTTGGTCATGTATATACATACCTGTTACAAGATGGTCAAATACGTATATACATGTTGTGCAACAGTAAAAAATATGTTCATGTTACAAGATGGTGAGAACATATATTAAACATAAATGTATGTCACAAGATGGTGAAATACATATCTCTACGTTGTGCGACAGTAAAAATATGAATGTTACATGACGGTTAAATACATGTATTAATATTACAAGATGGTAAATATATGCATATTAATGTTAAAAGAAAGTGAAAATATGTATTTATATTTTAAAAAACAAAGGTGGACTGTGATTGATTCAAATGATTTCTATAGTTTAAAAATCTTCAGATTCTGTCTGTCTGAATGTAAATTTGTTTATTAAAAGACAATTGTTTCAATGTTACAACAAGACGTTTATATTATAAAACAGTAAAAAAAAAAAAGTATTACAGTACAAAATGGTAAAAACGTGTATTCATGTTACAAGATGGTTAAAAATATGTATTTATATTTAAAAATGAAAAAATAAGTTGGGCTGTGAATGACTGAAATTATTTCTTTAGTGTAAAAATCTTTAAATGTTTTATTTATTCAGATATTCTGTGACTGTGAACAGAGGAAACAGAAGAACCGCTCCACTTATTAACCTATTCGTTCATATAACATTTTTCCAGTAAAAAAAATATCTGGTCAAACGTTTCTCGGATCATGTCCACTTGGAGGACCATATTTCCCAGATGTCTCTCTGTACCTGGAACGGTCTGAATTTTCCAGATTGTCCAGGACACATGAGAAAACAAGATATTACATAACATAAGGGCTTTCATAAACACCTTCAACCATTAAAAATAAAACATGACCTGAGCACAACCTGTCAGCTGCTGCCTGATGGACGATTTGTCACACAATATATCCTCCTGGATATTTCACATGTTGTCTTATCTCACATTTTCCAGATCTGAGAAGCTACTCAGGAGCTTTCCAGGTTTTCCAGGAGTGCATACAGAGTGGGACAACACCAGCAGCAGCCCTGATGGCACAGAGGCAGAGGTCGCCCACCTGGCCTCAAATCATGTGTGGGAGGTGACAAATGAACTTTTCCTGCTTCAGCGCTGAGGCTACACAGCACAGAGATGACATCAGATTATTATTAGTCGCCTCTGGATGAATCCAGGCTGATGATGTGATTTGGGATGTGGATGCTGAGCCTCCAGCCTCCATCATCAGTCATTATTAACACCGACATGAAGCAGCTTTAATTGGGGAAAGTTAATTAAAACAAACTGCAACTCTGCATCACACACTGTTGTGAGGAAATGAGCACAATCAGCTGATTATTGATCTGATCAGTTATTGTCAGGCATCAATACAAAGGCTAGAGTGTCAAACAACGTTACCTCATTTTAGGAGTTATCTAACGTTTCTGTGGAGGCGACAAAACGTCAGTCAAATGAGCTGTGCTGTCCGGAGGAAACGCCATGCCAAACTACCGTTAAGAAAAATGGCAAATTAACTATTCCTTACTTATCCGTAAAAACGCATCTCATGAAAGATCACAAGACATCATCAATCAAATGTGGACAGTGTTGTGATTAATTCGGCAGTGTTATAATCCACAAAGATTCTTCGTATTACCGTACAAAATTAACTTTAATATTTTGTTCCCCACATGCCATCACCAGCCTCCGTTGGTTAGCTGCGCTATTTTAACGAGAGCAGACTATGGGACTGAGAGGCGAACAATTCCCAAAAAAGTAGATTTTTCAATAAAGTAAATGCCGTTTGGTGGATCAGACACACGCCGAATTTAACACAAGCTCATCCCAGAGTGAAGCAGCTGTCCGCCGTGTTTGTGTGTCGGTGTCTAACGGAGGTTTTTCAGCCGTTACCTTAGTGGTGACAATACAGATGCAGTCCATCGTTCGGAGCCGGGAGTAAAGCCCGGGAACACTGGCATCTCATCGCGTGCTGTCACTCCCGCTGCGCGAGCTCCAGCCGGGCAGTTTGCTCACGGTTTCATTAAAAGTCTCTGTCTTCATCAATAACGTCACACACACACACACCGAGAGCGACCGACAGCCACGATCTACCGGAGACTGAATGTGTGCTCACCGGAGAGCCGCCTCCTCCCTCCCCCGGTCCTCCTTCATCCCGGTATCCGGAGCTCAGCAGGAGCAGCACTCAGTGAACCCCTCTGAGGCTGCGTTTAGGAGCTGTGGGAAATCTCAAGTGTGTGAACTTAACACTTCTCCTGAGCAGTCAGGACCAAAGGAGGAGGACACACACTCACAGTGAACTGGTGTCCAGGGCCGGAGGACACAAACTCTGGGCCCTGTGTATCAGCAGGCTCTGTGGGCCCCTGCCCTTCCTCTGTTCATCCTTGTCTCTATTATGAACCTTTTGATTTATTATTATTTTTATTTTTATTGTACAAAGTCAGTTTGCTTTCTTTCTTTTCTTTCTTTGAAACCCAAATTTCACTTCCCAGGTGACACACCTGTCACTCAGTCGGCTCAAGCTGCATCGTATCGGCCTCAGCTGTGCGTAGACACGTAACCTACGCCGTAACCTGACGTGCACCTCCCCAGAAATGTGACTCCACGTCACAGTGACGCAGACCTCCTGTCTGTCTCTGTGAGCTGAAACCATTTCCCTCAGTGGAAACTAAACTTTGATTGACTTTAATTTCACAGATAAGAAACAATAAACTGTGAAGACAATAAAGCCTCCACACACTGTGTGTGATTTATCCTGGCTGAAATATGAGCAGAGGAAATCTCTGCTAGCTGCTAGGCTAATTTATACAATGTAAAATGCCATAGGCTTGTGCTAATAACATTAGCATGTTGTATTTGTGGGGAAAATGTGTTTATTATAAGACAGTTGTTTTGTCAGTGAACCTTGTGAGCTGTAATGGAGCCGAATGTTGTAACGTTACCTTTGTTAAATGTTGCTGTTGTCCCTGGTTTCATGTGATTAGAGGAGAAGTTCGCTAGCTGCTAGGCTAATTTATACAATGGAAAATGCCATAGGCTTGTGCTAATAATGTTAGCATGTTGTATTTGTGGGGAAAATGTGTCCAGATAAAGACAAGTGTTTGTCTGTGAATGCTGCCAGTTATAGTGAAGCTGATTGGTGTTTGAAACTGTCTCTATGAAGCCATGTTTAATGTGTGTTTAATGTGTGTTTAATGTGTGTTTAACGTGTGTTTAATGTGTGTTCTGAATCAACTAAACTTGACAGCACTTCACAGAAACCTCCGCTGCGAGGTGTAACTGCAGAGTGACACAGACACACCACCACACAGGTAAACCCACCTTGTAAACATAACCAACGTTTTAATTCCAGGCTTTTCAAGGGGACTGTTCCAATAATACGTGTTGTTTATTTTCTCAGTGTGACATCTCGATCACTAATTACGCAGCCATGTTGTCATTTTCTTGGGCTGTTCATGGACCTTCAATCTAAACATGCATTTATCCCAACAGCAAGTGAAGGCAACATTAAAATACCTGCACTTGATCAGTTTTTATATTTAAGTATGTTGTTAAAAGAGCATATTAAATAAAACAATAAGGGCTGTCAGCGTTAACGTGTTAATCACTACGGGATTAAGGTCACAAAATATAATGCGTTTTTTGTTTTTTGTTTTTTAAATCACATTAATCACGTGCTGCTGTTTCGTCCCTTTGACAGTCAGACCAACACACCCCCAGGAAGTGCACCGGGCTTTGCAGCCAATTTTCATAGTGGCCAAACAGTGGAATTACAACTCTGGGGTCCGTCACATGACGCCATCAGGCCCAAAAAGACTTACGTCTGTAAATCAGTGGATACTTTTTGACTCATTTGACTATCAGGAGTGTCGCAGGTTCACTCTGAACGGACCACAAGCGACTTGAAAACATGTCAAGTTTGTGAAAAACACTTATTTTTTAAAGTGAATTTCCACAACAGAGCTTTTATTTTGAAGTGTCGTTTCCTGCTGTGGAGTGAGTGACTAATGTTGTGTTCACGTGAAGTCAGTGTGAAGACACAACTAGATGCAAACTCGAAAACTGCAGAGGACAGTCTGAGACAGAAACTCTTTTTTATAACTATTTTCATGACTGATTAATCTGTTCATTTCTTTCTCTAAAAAAAAAAAAAGAAAAAGATTTTTTTTTAAAAAGTAAAAATTGATTAAATTGAAAGAAAAATTTTTAATTAATTAAAAATATTCAAAATTATGTTACGGAATTATTATAATTTTTAAGCACTCTTTGTAGGTCATTTCCTTGTTTGTTTTTTAATTTTTTTCTTTATTTTCTTTAAACTTCTTGCTTTTTGGGGGGTCATTTCTTCTTTTGTTGCTCTTTGCCTTCTTCCCAATTTTTTTTTAAAGAAATCAAGTCAACTTTCTGAGATTTCAAAGGCTGACAGTTATATTTTTATTATTATATTTAAGTTAGTTGTTTTGTCCAAAAATATTCAGGTTTAAAAATATAACAAATCCTTAAATCTGCGAGGCTGGAATCTGACCTGAACATTTTCTCTTCACTTCCTGTCACTCAGCTAATCATTTGACAAACAGTTTCAGCTCCAATAACAATATGACATCAGTGCATGTGCGCGTCTGAGGAGCGGCGAGGCGTCCCACTTGACATCCGACCACGAACTCATCACGAATAACAAATGAGCAACATGTGAAGGACGCTGACATCTTCAGTTCGTCACTGGAGAAGACACAGCTTCAGCTTTTGTTCTGAACTCCAGAGCTTCACTTCTACAAACACACAGACTGCTCATTGTTACATGTATGACTCAACGCCAAATGGCCGAGCAGGAGCAGGAGCAGGAGCAGGACGGGGAGGAGGAGGAGGAGGAGGAGGACGAAGAGTGTGCGTCGCTGCAGCAGCAGGAGACGAGGCAGCGTGGGCGGGTGGGAATCACAAGTATGAATAATTTACAGTTCCATGAATCTGTCATGTGGCTGTGTCCACCCTCATGTGTGTCATCACGGCGTGTCATGCCTCCTTATAAAATATTTAGCGCTCGGCAGGAAGTGATGCAACCAGCGTTTCACATATTAAACAACAGAGTCTGAATAAATCAGATCATTTGAACATTCCTAAACAAAACTGAGCAGCTCTTTAAAAATGTTTGTCCCCATGTTTTTCTTGTTTGTTTGTTTTTTTCACATTTTAAATTGTAAATTTGTCTCCTGGACTTTTTGTCTCGAGCTCAAGATGACATCATCATATATGAAGTGTAACAGCTGCCGATGCTTTGCCTACACTGTGCTGATTATATTTCATTTTACTGAGGGGACATTTTCAGAGCAGGACGCGTCCTGTAGCAGCATTTTTACATTTGCTGCAGTGAAGGGTCTGAAAACGTGCTCCTCCACAGGTACAGGTGTCCTGTAATCAGCCTGTGTGCTGCCAAACCAGGCCTCCAGACCGCGACCAGAGCCCCTGCGGCTGCAGGGCGGAGCTCTCAGAGCACGCCTGTCTCAACCCCACTGCGTGCCCTCCACTGACACACACTGTACGTACATGTGTGACACTAGATCTGCAGCTCAGTCTGATCACACCACAGAACATCATCAGGTAGAACTCCAAAATACAAACGTTCTGTTTCCAGTTTCTCAGATCTGAAGAAGGTTTGCTGCTCGTCTTCCTCATGTCTGAAAATAAACTGAATATTTCTGAGCTGCAAATTAGAGACTTTCTTAAAACTATTTTTTTTAATTTTCCTCAAACAACCCGGCAAATATCTTTTAATAATGAGCAGAGATTTCATCTTCATCATATTTTCTGTCCCCTTGAGAGTCTTCGTCATCTTACTGTCTTCATGTGTGTGTCACGTCTATAAAACCCTCTGGGAACACGCTTTTTAAAATGTAGAGACAGGGCTCCACACTGTCACCATTTCTGGAGTCAGTGTGAGTATTTTTTACAACTACATGTCGAGTGCGACCTGTAAATATGCCGCCGTTTGTTCATGTTGTAAAACGAGGGAGTGAGTCCATCAGTGACGGCCAATGTGTGTGAGAGGAGGAAAGTCTAGTTGGAGATGAACTGCGTCTCACCTGGAGAGTGGACGACAGCGGGAGGCGGAGACAACAAGCTGCGGTCAAGTCGGAGTGTGAATCCAAACGTCCACCCTCTGGACCTGCAGACTGAGCCCTCGCTGACTTCGCCTGTACGCAGTGTGACATGTTTACTGTCATCACGTAAAGTCTGCGAGGGCAGAGACTGCAAGTAGCTGACAGACAGCCACATATGTGTCATATAAGTTGATGAACAGCGCTGAACTCATCTGCTCCTGCAGACAACAATGGCCATCTTTTTTTCAGCCTATCACAGCCTGATGTGCTGAGTCCCTGTACAGCCTGTGCTTCTACATCTCTCTGTATCATGACGTGGTTGAATATTGTTTCTGACTGACACCATTCAGGTAACATTTTAATAGACCTAACTATCAATAACTATTTTACACATTCTTACGTGGTTTTTTTTCGGCAGTTGAAGAACCCACAACATCACGTCTGTATTGCAATGAATTGTGGGTTATTTAAGGATCAGTTCAGTATTTTGCACTTTGAGCCCCATTCCTGGTTGTTTATGATGAAATAGAGTGGTTAAGACCAAAATCTTGACGATTGCTCCTTCTCTGACAATTTGAGAGAATTTGTCTTTCCCCTGCCTGGCTTAACAATGCTGTCTATGGCCATGTGTAAATCTGTCCTAAAACCACCTTAAACGTTGGTTTTCAAAGCCATGAAACTCACCCAGTGGTCAGTGGTGTTCCTTGATGTTCCCACATAAAAATCGTAGCAAACTGTGGTTTCTGTGATGATTTATTTGACATTTTGTCCATGCATTGATTTCCTATAGGAAGCCTCATTGTCCGTTGGTAGTAATCCGCCACTGGAAACAGAACGGGGGTTGTTTACGACAAGGTTGTAGTCATTGTAGTCTTTTAGCTCAGAGAAAGTGCCGGCTCCACAGTGCTGTGTGCGCTCCTCCTCTTCGGAGGAATTCTCCTGCAGTCGCTGACCACACAAAACTTGCCCATTATTACTGGCTTGTAAACAACCTTCGCAGTACGATGCCTTTGAACACAACGCCAGCCTTCTTCTTCTGCTTCTTTCTGCGCCCCATTACATTGCAATGGTTTCCTGCCGGTTGGTGACACTCATGTAAAGGAGCATTATCGCCATCAAGTGGGCTGGAGTGTATAACGCTTCAGGGTCAAACCAACGATCAAGCGGAAGTTTACACACGGGTGTGAGGCAGCTGAAAAAATAGTTCCACAATCCAGATGAATAGAAAACACGGATGGAAACCACAGTTTGCTACGATTTTTATGTGGGAACATCAAGGAACACCACTGACCACTGGGTGAGTTTCATGGCTTTGAAAACCAACGTTTAAGGTGGTTTTAGGACAGATTTACACATGGCCATAGACAGCATTGTTAAGCCAGGCAGGGGAAAGACAAATTCTCTCAAATTGTCAGAGAAGGAGCAATCGTCAAGATTTTGGTCTTAACCACTCTATTTCATCATAAACAACCAGGAATGGGGCTCAAAGTGCAAAACACTGGACTTCTCCTTTAAATCAGTGAAGTCTTGGTAGCTTGGAGCCCTAAACACTTCCTGAGAACGGCTCCCGCAAAGTCCATGGGTCTGCAAGTGCAGTGAAGCACGGACATCTGGATTCAGCAGGACAGTTTCCAGCAGCCTTCAGTCCATACAGGAAGTCACAGAAACACTCACTTCCTGTCTGATATGATGTCGACTGATTAAATATCATCAGACTCATATATCAGTTTGTTCCCAACTCTTCTAATCCTGATTTATTAAAATGTTTTACAGGTGGTCTGTAACTCATGTTGATGGTTCATGAACTCTCCTGTAAATCAGCATCATGTCAGTTTGACCTGTCCCCTCAGCGACACAGGCTCAACACACTGCGTCTGACTGTAGGTTCAACAGCCGTCATTAAACATCAGTCACGTTATTTTAAGAATGACCACAGGTCTCTGTCATGTTTAATGCTTCAGTAATTCAATCTTTTATGATGCCGTTCAAATGGCCAAAATGTGGATAACTGCGTCGCAGGGTGATTTAAGGTGTGCCCCCAAAATTTCTCCTTGTGCTCCTAAAATGTTCAGTTAGTCTGGAGCCCTGAGAAACATGAACCATCTGATAAAAGTTTGAACGGTGTTTTCAGAGCTGAGAATTTTTCACTGATGATGAAACAAACCAGATGTTACTGTGAGCTGTTTGATTCCAACCAAAGCCTCAGAGAGTGTCACCGTGTTTTGAAGTCATTAAACATCCTGCACACAGTAAAACTGACCGACTGAAGCACCTGTAGATAACACACACACACACTTGGTCTCCTCCTCTGGACACCACAGTCAACACAACCTGTTAAACATTCACTTATTTCTGCTAAACAGCTTAACACACGACGAGCAGATGTGATGATGCCTGTTGAGAACATGAAGACACACACAGGAACCTAAAGAGTCAAAAGTATGAGCTGCAACAACCTGCACATCAAACCAGAACTGAAATCCACATGAACCACCACCATGAAGGTCCTGAACAGCAGTACAGCTCCCGTCTCTCTGAGGGAGCCCCAACACTCACAGAGGAGCAGGTGCTCCTCTTCTCCTCTGATTTAGATCCTGAAGCAACGTTAGCTGTTGTGGGTCTCGGGGTCAGGAGGGTTTGTTAGGGTCTGTTTTTACCAACATCCAGTTTGGTCAGAGCTTCTGTTCTTCACCTAAAGGATCTACAACTACACATCGTGTTCACTTAAAAACTGAGTTTTCTAAATTAATGATTCCTCTGTTTTGCCACAGTCAGGTGTTGTGACGACTCTGCAGGTTCAGGGTGTCACGTTTTGGGGGATTTAGTGGCATCTAGTGGTGGAGACTGCAGACTGCAACCAGCTGAAACTTCTGGTTGAACAGAATTCATATGTACCTACAGCACAGGCTCTGTGTCGACGAAAAGCCTACGCTGCAACCTGACATGTACTTCTCTAGAAATTTACCTTTGTTAAATGTTGCTGTTGTCCCTGGCTTTATATGAGAAGAGGAAAAGATTGCTAGCTGCTAGGCTAATTTGTACAATGTAAAATGCCATAGGCTTGTGCTAATAACGTTAGCATGTTGTTTTTGTGGGGAAAATGTGTCCAGATAAAGACAAGTGTTTGTCTGTGAATGCTGCCGGTTATAGTGAAGCTGATTGGTGTTTGAAACTGTCTCTATGAAGCCATGTTTAATGTGTGTTTTGACTCAACCAAACTTTAGAGCGCTTCACAGAAACTCTGCCGCCGACTAGTGTTTTGGAGGTGTAACTGCAGAGTGACACAGACACACCACCACACAAAAGTATAAAGTAGTATAAATGCTCACAACGGTGCTGGGTCTGCAGAGAGCTGACGCATGAGTATAAATCTACCACTGTGAGCTAAATTATCTGCAGAGGTCTCTTACACACAATTTAAACCCTTAAAAAGAATCGGTTTTATTCAGACACTCTGGTGGCAGTCGTTAAAGCCTGAATGTCTCTATCTAGAGTCAGTAGTCGCGTTTCCATTAACCCTAGAAATGCATGAAACCTAAATATCGCAATAACAAACTGGTAATGGAAACACCTATATTTCGAAAATCCTCTCAAATATCGCTAAAACATTTTTATGCTCTCATGAGGTAGTTTTTCAGACGTCTCAATATAAAAGTATATCGCAAAAGTGTAATGGAAACACTTTTTTCGCATTTACATGTCACTGGGGTCAACGGACGCATAACGCTTTCGGCCATCTTCCTCAAAGTGAAGTCTCACAGGACGGACGAGAATTTACAAGAATTACAGCTAGTTCGCAAAACACCATTCAATGGAAACACCTGCAAGTAGCATTTGAACTTTGTTGAAATTTCAGAAACATCGCTTTAACTTTGCGAACAACTGTGATGGAAACGCGACTAGTGTTTGGTTCGTCCGTTCTGGGGTACTGTAGAAACATGGCGGTGCAACATGGCGATCTCTGCAGAGGAGGACCTGCTCCATGAATAAACGACTCATTTTAAGGTAACGAAAACACAATGATTCTTGTTTTCAGGTGATTATACACAAAAGAAAACACACTGATTATATTATATTCCATTTTGTCTCCAGTTAATGTGGATTTGTTGTGTTGTATATAATGAAGTCAGCTGTGTGGCAGCGACAGAGACACGAGTGCTGAGGTGTTTATGTGTTGTTGTTTTAATATAAATACACATTTTTGGGTGAAAGCAACCAGACAGAAATCTAAACTAACCTGACCGTGATGGATTACAATGTTGACTTTACAGAAACAGAACAGAGCTCTTTGGATTGAGATATAATAAAGGTTTAACTATGTCTCCTAAAGTCAATCATAAAGTTCATAATATTCCTGCGATCAGTTACAGCTCACTATCTGAGCGACAGCAGCCACGTTTTACTGATCACCTTTTCATATTTTGAACATGCAGCTGTCACATTTTACAAAATTTAATGCTTCAGGTTTGAGGAGAGACACTGTGGGACAAACTGTCGGTGTCTCTCGGCTGAGGACAGGAGGTGTACTGTTCAGACCCTGACAACATGAACCAAAATGAATGAAAGCACAATGAACCATGACCCCTGAACCCAGCACACACTACCTCACCGTGTCGCTGTGTTTCTCCTCCATGCATCTGGAGTCTGTTTTTATTATGACCGATAACATATGATTAAACCAGCAAAGACTTCCTGCTGAGCAGCGAGAGGACGCAGCCGTAACAAAATGACACTTCAGTCTAAATGAACTTGATGACCTGACGCACGTCTGGTCGACAGGTGAGAGTGAAGTCACCGTTGACCGTCACATCTGTCTGCATCAGAGCTGCTCAGTGACAGCAACAACTGTTCACCAAGTCTTTGGTTTGATGACCGGGACGTTTAGCGGTAAGGAATTATTTCATTTAGAAAAGATCAAACTTTTAACATCTGATTTTTGTCTTGAAATATTTGACCTCCCAGCCGTGGTGGATTCTCACCACTGAGACCCTTCTGTTAAATCTTAATTAAATGTTAGTCAGTCGTTCAGTCCTCAAAATGAGCTGTAACTAAAACAGCACAGAAAATAAATCTCAGTCTAATCGCAAGTTTAGTCTGTGTTAATAAATCACTTTGTCCAGGAGTGCATCCCAAGTCTCATTTATTGCATCCACGTTTCCTCCACTTGCATCTTTTCCTTGCGTCTCAAGCCTCCTACAGACTGAGACTGTAGGAGTCCTATACGTTTAGTGCAGCCACACTGTGCCACGTGGATCTAATAAACTTGGGTACGACACTTAGTTTGATGTACGCAGACTGTGCGCAGACGGTGCCTACTGAATCACAGGCTACGCCCATTGACGTCAATAGGACAAAACGTCCTTAGCGTTCCATTTTATACTCACTCGAGATACTTTTACTCCTTCGCTTAGGGCAGTAACTCACTCCCAACCTGAGGGGAACAATCTACCGTTCTCCAGCAGAGAACCACGGCCCAAACCGCCCCAGGTCATACTGGAGGTCACGGTGTGATGAAGCCAACAGAGCCACATCATCAGCAAAGAGCAGAGGCGCAATTCTTTTGCTCATCACTCCTCAGAACAGAAATAAAAGCTCTGCTCGGCCTTCAAGATGAAACATCAGAACGACTTCCAGTTCAAACGAGGACTGACGAGACTTGGGATGCACCCCAGGCTTAATTCATCTAGATTTTGTTTCAGCTACATAAAAAATACAACACATCGTGACACAAAGTCATTTTGAAACCTTTGAAGTTAGTTAATAAAATCAGGATATCTCTGCTCCTCGATCTGCCTTTTAAACCCTGTTTTATGTCAGTGACACGTCCAGTCGTCTGTCTCCTGTTGGACCAGCTGCTTCCTCACTCAGCAGGCTTCTTCTTCTCTGGTTTTATTTTAGACTCAGTGTGAATGAACTACAGCGACACCATGAGGCCATCTGGGCCAACCTGACCCCCTGACCCTGGACCCACAACCCCCCCGCCCCCCTCCGATGGTCCAAAGCAACATGAGGACTGGATGGGTCATGCGGCGAGGGTGGACGACACCGACACCCCCTCCCACCAACAGCAGGCTTCAAGTACTTACTTGTCCGTCAGGGCCGGGCGGGCGTTTGGCCTGCGCCAACGTGTGCAGGATTTCATTTAGGAGGGGGGAGTCCTACGAGTGTCGAGGTTTGTTTACAATCAGAAAAAGAGGAAAGAAAGAGAAGGAGTTCAATGCAAACACACACACACACACACACACACACCTGGCTCCAGCTGGGTCTGTTTGTTTTCAGCCTGTTTACGTGCCAGACGGGTGGAGCTAGACTAGAAAACACAGCCGCCGTAAAATAAAAAAGGTTAATACAATTTCACAGATACTTTGATGTTTTTTTAGTTTCCTCGTTACTGCATTCATTAACGCTTAAAGGTCCTTTTGTGTGAGGGCCTTTTCACACCTGGGAGTCCAAACTTATGACCTGTTGTCATCACCTACATCCTGCCGTCATCACCTGCGTCTAGTCGTCATCACCTACAACCTAATACCTACGTCCTGTCATTGTCACCTTCGTCTTGACGTCATCACCTCTGTCATGTTGTCGTCACCTTCAAACTGACGTCATCACCTACGTCATGTTGTAACCTGCGCCCTGTCATCATAGCCTGCGTCATATGGTCATCATCACATCCTGTCGTCATCACCTACATCCTGTTGTCACAACCTATGTCCTGTCGTCATCACGTACGTCCTGTCGTCATCACCTGCGTCCTGTCGTCATCCACATCCTGTCATCATCGCCACATCCTGTCGTCAACACCTACGTCCTGTCTCCATCACCTACGTCATGTCGTCATCACCTGCAGCCTGTCGTCATCGCCTGCGTCCTGTCGTCATCGCCTGCGTCCTGTCGTCATCGCCTGCGTCCTGTCGTCATAACCTACGTCCTGTCGTCAACACCTACGTCCTGTCTCCATCACCTACGTCCTGTCATCATCACATGCGTCCCGTCGTCATCACCTACATCCTGTCATCGCCACATCCTGTCATCAACACCTACGTCCCGTCGTCATCACCTACATCCTGTCATCGCCACATCCTGTCGTCAACACCTACGTCCTGTTGTCATCACATGCGTCCTGTCGTCATCACCTACAACCTATTGTCATCACCTTCGTCCTGTCGTCATTACCCCATCCTGTTGTCATGGACGTCCTGCCTTCGTCACCTTTGTCCTGTTGCACCTTACGTTGTGTTGTCATCACCTATGTCCTCTTGTCAACACCTTCATCCTGTTGTAACCTTCCTCCTGACGTCATCACCTGACAAATGTGTGGAATAAGTACATGATTCACCACAATGACAAACGACAGTGTTACGAGGCTCCGTCTAAAACAGAAAAGAAAATAAACAGAACAGATGGACCACCAGCTGCGGTCACACCGAGGTGCACACGGTTCTGTTCGTACTACACCTGATGGTCGGTGTCAGCCCCCGGTTGTAAACGGGAGGGCTGGGTGGTACCATCGTCCTCCTGCCAACGTCAGGTGAAAGTGAAACTAAGAAAGTGTCGCTGGGTCCAGAGTGACTGTCTGTCAACACGTAAAGCCGTGGTGAGACAGCAGTGTTTTGGACTTGTGGAACAAGAGAGTCTGTCTGCTCGCCATGCCTACAGTCTGCACGCGGACGTCCACATGTGGTCTGTGCGAACCCTCGCAGACGTGACTGAAAGACGACGTTAACGTCACACAGACCAAAACAAACCCTCCGAACACACCTCTGTGGGAACTGTGAAGTGGCCGTTAAATGTTCAGAGTTTGGTACCCAACCCTCCACAGCTGTGAGTCTGGTTTGGACCAAACAAGGTGTTAAAGGACCCTCACTTTTGAATCCACATGTTCCTGATTTTAAATCTTTGTGTTTTACACCAGGCAGTTTACAACAATATCTCCCAGTCCAGACAAACTACTGTCTTCAGTGAGTGTTACACTCATAGTGAGAGCACAGGCGTCTGAACTCTGAACATGTGATGTTCTGTCTGTTCGACCCGTAAATTATGTTTTAAGACCCAACACTTGAATTGAAACGATGATTAAAAAAATCCTATAGGGAACATGAATGTCTGTAATCAATTTCAAGGCCGTTAACACATAAATAATAGTCAGGATGTTTCAGCGTGGATCGACGCTGCCACCCACGAGCCTCGCGCGGCTGAATCATAAGACAAACGCGACTTGTCTGGCACTCCAAACAGGTAGAACAGTTTGACCCACACCTGAGTTCTGCACTGTGGGCTAAAACTAAAGGCTGACTCAGCTGCAGCTGACTCAGCCTCGTCTTCTGGGATGAAGTCAACACAAACTAAAAACAACCTTTTTACTCACAACACAAAAATGCTGGTCCTGAAGCTCAAAGCTCGCGATCAGCAGATGGAATAAAACAAGAGAAAATGAGAAGCAGCTCAGGCCAACATGTTCAGGTTCTCTACAGTCTCGTCTGCTCCAGTGCTGGAAAGTAACTAAGTACATGTACTCAAGTATTCTACTGTTTTGTTCTTTACTTGAATATTTCCTTGTGCTACTCTCTACTTTTACTGCACTACATTTGTCTCAGATTTTTACAAATAAAACATACTATAATGCAGTTAGAGCTGCCCCCCCCCCACACACACACACACACACACAAGTCGACCGAACATTAGTCGACCAGAAAGGTCACTGACACTGACAGGAATGAACTGCCCCAGGTTGCGTGAAGGTGCGAGGGCCCGTTCACCGCTGCTTTTTGTTGACGGGCAGTGGCGGCTGGTTTTGAGCCATGACTCCTTCTATTCTGGCTCAAGACCACATGTTAAGACTCCTGTGTAGCCTGCAGCCCTGTGGGGGAGAGGCAGCTTCACCTCCAGGTGATGACATGATGTCATCGTAATGTCGACCATAAAAGAGTCTATTAATCAGTTAGACACAAAAACATGTTCCAGGTAGAAAAATAAAGAAGTTACCCTTTAGAAAAAACATCTTAGCTCCTTCAGAGGAACAACTAAACTGTCTGATCGACATGTACCTCGTTAACGACTATAAATACACACCATATGTGTACATCCTGTCCGTCTACACACACTACTCTGCACACACACATAAATACACACAGTACCAGATGAGCTGAAGCACTGCAGGACGCCTCCCTGAAATGTGAAGCAATGAGCGAGTGATGTGGTGCGTTCAGAGTCCAGCAGACTGCAGGAACATGCAGCGCTGTCAGATAGCAGCACTAACCTACTCCACACTGTTTCCAGAGACAACGCGAGAACTGATATCGGTCACACATTTGGGAAAACATCATTTTAACAACTTGAACTGTTTACGAGAAAAGACGTGTGGACGTTTTCTACAATGTACACGAGTAAAAGCAAAAATAATTATAATGCTTTTATCTATAGGAATTTAATCTGTTTTTTAAAATGATGTAAAATACAGGTGAAAAAACTGAAGAGGCTTTGCAGAATCTGACTTCAAACCTCACAAAAGACAAGCAGCCAGACTTTAGGATAAATATATAAAAAATGTCTGTTTTGATCCTCTTTGTCTGTCTGATGATAATAATAATAATAATAATAATTGTACATATATCCAGTTCATTTTGTTGTTCCAGACACCAGCTGTTCACTGATGTTTCCTCCGCAAACTTTAGCTCGAAAAATCAATTTCATACCAGGACAGAAAATGACATTTTGTGGATTATACTCCAAGTTCTGGCCAATCCCACGAACTGTTATGAAAACATGAGATTACAGAGAAATGACAGTAAGATCGTCTCCACGGTCTCTGACTGATCATCTTTGCTCCGCTCATCTTATCACTGTTTTCAGATTTCAGACGTCATGACGGCAGAGAGAATCACAGTTTCACATGGCCAAAAGTATGCGGACACCCCTGTGCAGACATGAACCCGACAGGGCTCTTAATAATCTCTCTGAGGAGATTTCTGACTCATCGTCACCAGAGCTCACAGCTGCATACTCAGCAGAACAGCAAACAGTTTCACTATGTGGTGAATTATCGTTAATTGACTACAGCTGATAAAATCTGCTGAGGACGACCACTAACCAACCACTGACAGCATAAGTCGGGGGCTCCTTCATTAACTTTCTTTATTACAACCTGACCAGAAACAAACACAACGCAAAGTGGATTTTTTCATATTTTCACCTTCTTTTAAACTTGTTTTTTTTTAACTTGTATTTTACTCTGAAGGTGCTTCCAGACAGATGATGTCATCCTGATCGTCTACACTGTCATTTTATGATGTTCGTTATTCTGCTAACCCAACGTGACCCCAGGGAGACAGATTCCCTCCTCAGATGCTCCCTCTGAGCTTTCCTCCCATTTTTTCCCCATTAAAGGAGTTTTTCTTTTTCTGCTGCTGTTTTAATGTGTGTCACATTTTTGTTGTCCAGTCACATGACTTCTTCGTCACTTCATCAGTACAAGCGTGATTTATATTTACGTTATAACCATGGTAACTACTAGGGGTGGGAAGCACCAGTTACGATACTTAAGTCACGATACGATACGATACGCTATTATTGTGATTTTCAACTTGAGGTGATAAGGGGTAGGAATCACCAGAGGCCCCACGATACAATACTATCGTGATACTTTAGTCACGATACAATATTATTGTGATTTTAAGCATGTTGCTATTAGAGGTGGGAATCACCTGAGGCCCCACGATACAATATTATCACGATACTTAGGTCACGATACGATATTGTTGTGATTTTAAACATACTGCAATTCGGGTAGGAATCACCAGAGGCCTCATGATACAATATTACTGCGATTTTAAGCATGTTGCTATTAGAGGTGGGAATCACCAGAGGCCTCACAATAAGATATTATCACGATACTTAAGTCACGATACAATATTGTTCCGATTTTGCGATGTGCTGAGTATTGTGACATCGATACATTTTGTGATTTAAAACCTTTTTCAGCTGCAAATTGTGACCCCAGAGGAAAACTGTGTCAACATTAGTTTTATTTGTTTTATTTACAATAAGGTTTCAGTCTGTTCAGCTAGTGTCAGTCACTTTTATCACAGGAAAATGTTTTTGGTCGACTGAAAAAGCGACTGAATTCATTATTCTAGAATTCTACGAAAGTTTAATTTTTAGTTGCAGTATTAATAACTTTTTTAAAATAAAAGAATCAATACTTATCTTTTTTGTATCTATACAATATTGCCACACAAAAAATATCACGATATTGTGCTGTGGCGATTTTTCCCCACCCCTAGTGGCAATATGCTGAGTATTGCGATTGAATATATTGTGATTTATTACCTTTTTTTCAACTGCAATTATGTCCCCAAAGAAAAACGTTGTCTATATTTATCTGATCTAATAAGATAAAGTTTTCAGTCAGTCATTTTTATTGCAGCAAAATGTATCTGGTGGACTGAAAAAGCAACTGAATTTATTATTCCAGTCTGCTACCACAAATTTAATTAGTAATTGTGATATTAACAATTTACATGATAAAAACATCGATAATTGGTGTCCGTGTATCGATACGATACTGCACTGAAAAATATCACGATACTACGCTGTATCTATTTTTTCCTCCACCCCTTGTAACTACTGCTAACCAAAACCGCAGCTTTCTAAGAACGGCAACATTTTAAAGTTGCTGCTAAAGAGTAGTTGTATGTCGTTCTACATCGTAAACATTAGTCACATGTTGCAACCGACATTTGACCCAGAATCGTACAGCCCCGGGCTCAGGTTTACTCTGGGTTAACAATGTGAGTGTGGAAAGAGGCGAAGGACACGCAGTGTGAAAACGCCAAACTTCCCTTCCCACCCAAACAACCCTGTCATGTTTAACTCGACCTTAAGATGCCGCAGAAACAGAAAAAAGCAACTGAATGGAATAAAAGCAACAATGAACAGAAACATGAGGATGACGCAGCAGCAGCTCGACCTCTCGACCTCTCAGAAGGATCACACGCTCGCTGTCATGATGCTGTTTCGCTTCTACATGTTGTAACACGCACATCACTGACAGTTCATTCATTCGTTTCATTTTTCTTCTTCACTTTGAAAAATGAATCCTCGAGCCACTGAAAGATTAGTGATGCTCCAGATGCTCCAGTATTCATCATGACTAATCATTCGATTGATTCACTGATCACAGGACAACACTTTCAACACCATCGTCTGCTGCCAGTAAAACTTCAGCTCCTCTGTCACATGAAGGAAACGTTTCCAGCTAAATGAATAAATTAATAATTTTTCATTTGTCCGTCTTTCACTTTATTATTTTTGTTCATATTTTTTTATTTAATTTATGTCTCTGTATTTTTTTTGTACTTTCTGCGATTGTTTTTGTTAATATTACAGTGATTTTTTGTACTTTTCACTTTTTGGTGGGGCTATTTTTCAGGGGTTTTTTTTTATAGTTTTTACTTTTTTTTGGCTAATTATTTTTCTTGTACACTTCACTTTTCTGGCTAATTTTGAGGTATTTTTCTTATACTTTTCACTATTGTTATTGCCAATTTGTACTTTTTACTACTGTTTTTGTTCATTTTCAGGTATGTTTTTTTTACTTTGTACTTTTTTTGGTGGGGCTAATTTTCTGGGTTTTTTTTTTTTTTTATAGTTTTTACTTTTTTGGCTAATTATTTTTCTTGTACACTTCACTTTTTTATGCTAATTTTGAGGTATTTTTTTTTTATACTTTTCACTATTTTTATTGCTAATTTGTACTTTTTACTATTGTTTTTGTTCATTTTCAGGTATTTTATTTGTACTTTTTACATTTTTTTGGCCAATTATATTTCTTGTACTTTTTACTATTTTTATTGGAAATTTTCAGGTGATTTCCTTGAACTTCTTACTGGTGTTTTTGTTAGTTTTCACTTTTTATTTAGTTTTTGTCTCATTATTGCCGTGATAAAAAGTCTTCATAAGTTTTTATTGAGCAAATTAAAATCAGGTCCGGTGTGAAAGCCCCACTGGTGCCACCTGAAGGAGTTCAAGGTGTAGTTCAGGAGCTGTTTGATTCTCCTGTTGTTTCACTTTTAACTGGAAACAAGTTTTTCTTCATGTAATAAGAGACGTTTAATGAGAAGCAGATGACAGTGTTGTCTGTCCTCTTTTAGACTCAGCACCTGAACAACACAGGTGTGTTTTCACGCTGGTTGCTCAGATATTAAACATTAAATAAGGTATTCTGTGCTCATCCTGGTCTCCTCCACAGGAGCCTGAAGCAGTTTGTATCAAACAGACTGAGGTGACAACAGAAGCACCTTCACTCATCATCCTGTCGTGTTTGAAGGCTGAGATCTATTTTTAATGTTCTCTATTTTTACTGTTTCTGTTACCAAGAGACGCAACATTAACCAGAACAGTTAAATCAAACCGTTTCAGAGACACTTCACTTCCTGTCGGCCATCACTCACACACCTGGATGACCTCTGAGCTGTGACAGGTGACAGACGGGTCCACGAGTCTTACCTCGATGCTGGTGCTAAGGCTGGGCAGAGTGTCCGAGGTCACCGTTGTGCTTTGAAGGCTGGAGAAGTCCCACAGGTGGACGGGCGCCATGGGGTCTGCCGCCTTGGAAGACTCCGCCCATCTCTGACTGTCCAATAAGGTCACTTCGTAAAATTCCTGGATATCTGAGAGGAGAGAGGAACAGAAACACTTTTTAATTAGAACAAAACGAAGAGGTCTCACTCTTCAGTGACATCAATGGTGGCGTTAACGAGGCACGTTTGTGTTGAATAAAATTACACGATCGATGTTTCAATACTGCATTTTTTTCTTATTAAAAACGTTTTTGTGACGTTGGAGACATCAGAGAGCTGCTGCTGCAAAGACGGAAATCTAAAAATGTTTTCTTGCGACTTATTAAAAAAAGAGTAGATGAACTTTTCATCCATTCATTTTATTATTGCGTCATTTAAATCCACACATTTAATAGTTCTGTGGCCTCGTTACTGCCAACACTGAGCACTTTCATTTGGATCGACATCCCTTTTCTTGTGGTGCATTCAGACGCTTTCACAAGTATTCAAACCTCAGGGTTCAACTCCAAGCACATCGGTTTGATTTTCTTCAAGAACATGGATTAAAAAAAGGTAGTAAGAGACTTGGCAAGAAATGTTCTGCAAATTACAAGACAATAGAAGATTTAGAAATAATAATTATCTCAATAATAACAATTAAAAATAAGCTGAGAAAAATGTCCGAAGACCTTTGCCAATTTTTAAGTTTTTTTCCACCTCTTTTTTTTTGCTAATTTTCCAGGTAATTACTTTTTAGGCTAATTTTTTTAGGTATATTTCTTGTACTTTCTATTTTTTCACAGTTTACAGGTGTTTGTGTTGTATTTGTTTGTAATTTTTAGATATTTTTCTTTCACTTGGTACTATTTTTGTGGCTAATTTTCAGGTATTTTTCTTGTACATTTTACTATTTTTATTGCCAATTTTCAGGTAATTTTCTTATACATTTAAGGGTTTTTTTTTTTGCTAATCTTGTACTTTTTTGGCTATTTTTCAGGTATTGTTCTTGTACTTTTTACCTTTTTGGCAAGTTTTCAGGTATTTTTCTTTTTTTTGTACTTTTTTTGGTAATTTTTATATATTTTTTTTACTTGTTACCATTTTTTAAAACTAATTTCTTTACTAATTTTTAAATAATTTCCTTGTATTTTTTACTATTTTTATTGCCAATTTTCAGCTTTTTTTTCTTGTACTTTTTACTATTTTGGTGAGTTTTCAGGTATTTTTCATGTACTTTTTTATAAGTTTTAGAGATTAAAATTTTTATTTTATTTTTAATTAATTTTTAGGTTATTTTCTTATACTTTTTACTGATTTATTCTAATGTATATCCATGTTTCTTGACTTTCGCAGTACTTGCTTTTCATTATTATTCCTTCTGCTGTGTGTTAAACACCAAACATTAAAGTCTTTTTAAGTGAAAACCTTCTCAGCATTAAACCTGATTCAGAAGTTGATTTTTGACCTTTGGATCAGAATCAGTTAACAAACAATCTCTCGTCTGATTCACTGCTTTAGGCGACGGAAACACACCTGAGTTTCATTCGCTGAAACTTGAGATAATTGTCACTTCTTGTTTGATAATTTGTGGCGTACACTGTGACGCAGAGGGAAACACTGCATTATTAATTATTAAAAGTTTTATTTAAATTTCTTTGTTTTAAAAAAAGTGTGTCTGTCCTGAGACGAGGATCCACAGTGACTCTCAGTGTTGGGAGGTCATTAAAGGTCAGTCTCAGCTGCTCCAACATTCATCAGGTTACGTCGTCGCGTGGCGTCCAGAGCAGCAGCAGCAGCAGCAGCAGCAGCAGCAACAACAACAACAACAACAACAACAAACAGGACTCCACCTCTATGTCATCAAGGAACTACTTTACATTCTCAAGTGATCGACTCAATAAACAGACGTGAAAACTTGGCTGAATGTGGAGTTACACCATAAAACACACGGCAGCTCAGCTTCACGTTTCACAGACACCAGTGTCACTTTCATAAAATGCAGTAAAGACAAATTACACTTCAAACTGGTTTGTTTAGATATCGATAAAAGGTAGAATTATTTTTTATTTGTTGTTGTCAGAGTATTTTTAGGACTTAAAGACATAAGTTTGTCTTCAGGACTTTGAGACAGAAGGTTAAATAACCAATTAATTGTTCAAATAAATTTAAAGCACAAATAGTGGATAAAAAAAACCAAACATCCTGCGATGAGAGGACCCGTCATTTTATATATCCATAAACAGAATATTTCAGGTTTTAGATTGTTCTTTCGGACAAAACAAGACAATTAAAACCTAAACTTAAAATTCTTTTACACTAGTTTTTGTGCTGGCGACAGCCATGGCCGGAAGAATTATGTTTTCAGGTTGTTTGTCCGTCCGTTCCATCCTTGAGAACGCGATATCTCAAGAACGCCTCAAGGGAAATTGTTCAAGTTTGGCACAAACGTCCACCTGGACTCAGCGATGAACTGGTTTTGATTCAGTGGTCCAAAGTCAAGGTCACTGTGATCTTACGTCCATCTCATTTCATGACCACGCCATCTCAGGAAGGCCTTGAGGGAATTTCCACAATTTTGGCACAAACGTCCACTTAGACTCAACAATGAACTGATAAGAATTTGGTGAATAAAGGTCAGTGTGACCTCACATAACTGAAGAATTCATACACTAACTCTGACCAAACTTGACACAAATGTCTAACAGGATAAAATAATGAAGGTCAAAGGTCAAAGGTCAGCTTGACTGTGACATCATCATGTTTTAACGTCATATCTCAGGAACAGAAGGGGAGACATTTGGTCAGATACTGAATTGGTGACTCTAATCTTAAACTGTGCTGATTGTATAGATCTTCTGTGTGTGAAGCGTCCATGTTTTCACTGTCAGAGACACTGGGCTGGTGGGCGGAGTCATACAACCACAGGGCGGGAATTCTATTTATTTTTATTTTTATTTTTTTACATTTTATTAAAGTAAGCGATTAATTCAGACTTTAACTGTCAGACAATTCAACAACAAAAATTTGTCGCTGTCCAACACATACACGTAACTGAACTTTGAGAGAGATTAAAGGCTACGACATTAACAGCATTATTAACTCTTTCCCTGCCACTGACAAGATTTTCCAGCAATCCGTGTTTTCACTGTCAAGATGGGGGGGCGCTGTTACACATCAACACTACAGTGTCCAAAAAACAAATGAAGAAGAACATCTGCTGGAAACCAGAAGGAGATAATTACAGAAACGCAGCCACTTGTGAAACACACAAAATTTCCGGCGCTGACGGAAAAGTTTACGGTTGCACAAGCCGTGGAGATGTTGATGGACTCAGACTGCGACTTCTCCTGTTTTGATAAACATTTTGAATCCGATTCTGGACGAAGAAACAAAGGAGTTTGGTGGGATGAGACGGGATCTCCACAGCAGGACAGCGACACACGGACAAGACGACCACAAAGGAGACGGAGACAACGGAACACTCTGACATCACACTGGCTTCCTGGAAAAAAAACTGCGTTGAAACTGAATCTCGCAGAGTTGAACGACGGGACATATTTCAGACAGGAAGACAAAATAAAGGGGGAAAAATTCCTGTTAATGAGAGACAGTGAATCCCTTCAGCCGCAAACGACTCAGACGCTTTTGTCTACATGAACTTTAGGACAGTCGGGGTGGAAACGAGTGTCCCTCCTAGTTCTCCTGTTTTATTGTGAAATCATTTTAAACTGTTATAAATAAAAAGTTCACAAAAAATGTTAGAAAATAAGATAAAGAACAAAAATCCTGACATTCAGTTTTGGGATCAGAATCAGTAACATTGAGTGTCAAAGGTATTAAAGTGACACATGACGTTTCCCTTCACAGGACGATAAATCCTGATTGACTCATTGATTGATTGATTGATATTAAGAGCCTGTCCCTGTAGTAAAGACGACAGTCACTCTATGTGAGGCCAACACTATAAAAAGCCTCCCGCCCAGCGGTCACAACCAACATGCTATTTTATTTTTGGACGCACAATTCTGAGGAGGGCTCACAGAGAGCGCAGATCTAAAATAACCGAGGCTTTCTTTGGCTCGCCGTGTGGCAGCTGACCGCCGGCCGGCACAGATGTTTTCCCATAAACCATCAGGATCAGCACTTCAACAGCTCCTCGCTGGCTGTGGCGGCAGCTACCGGCCTTTACATGTGATCAGACTGCAGCTCTGTGACCTCCTCCAGATTTAACTTACCGAGTTTTTATCGATATGCAAGACAGCTTTATTTACACGGCTTGTTTCTAACACAGAGACAGTCAGAGCGTGTACACAGGACGTCGTTACCAGAAAAAAATCAGCAAGATGACTGCAAATGGATTATGTATGTACACATAAACACACTGAGAACAAACACTACAGTCAGATATGTGAGAGGACTCCGCTGTATGTCTGAATCTTTACTAATAAAACATATAGTTTTGTACATGGAGAACAAAACGCTGTACGATGACAAAGATCTCTCTGAGCAACAGCTGGAGGCTTAGCGTCAAAATGAGAGCGGGTTTAAAGGTCTGAAAATAAGAATCGTTGAGCTTTTGTTACCTCAGAATGAGTCATTTATATCTCCACAGGGAGCATGTCCTCGTCTACGGAGATCACCATGTTGCACAGCCATGTTTCTACAGTAGCCCAGAGCGGACAAACCAAACACTGGCTCCAGATAGAGACATTCATGTTTTCGTATCAGCCACCGTAGTTAGACGCCCCTTTTCCTGGTGAAAACCTCCTGAACATCCAAATCTTAAGTTATCAGAGAAACTAGAATTATCGCCTCGTGGTTGTTCGTCAAGTTGCAAAAAACATGGACGCTTCACACACAGAAGATCTATACAGTCAGCACAGCTTCAAGATTAGAGTCACCAATTCAGTATCTGACCAAATGTCTCCCCTTCTGTTCCTGAGATATGACGTTAAAACATGATGATGTCACAGTCAAGCTGACCTTTGACCTTCATTATTTTATCCAGTTAGACATTTGTGTATGAACTCTTCAGTTATGGACAAAAACATGTTTGTGAAGTAACAGTGACCTTTAACCACCAAAATCTAATAAATTCATTCATGAGTCTGAGTGGATGTTTGTGCCAAAGTTAAAGAAATGGACACACTTATGTACGGACAGACAACCTGAAAACATAATGTCTCCGGCCCCAGCTATCGCTGGTGCAGAGGCATAAAGAGGTGAGCACACACTTGCAGGTGCTGGGCGAACCGCCCGTCTCTGACGAACCAAACAGCATCAAGGAAACACAGATTTTTAACGTGAAACGTCTTTATTTAGTGTTTTTACTGGTTTAAATCAGCTGGTCGGTTTGTTTCAAAGAGGAAGAGACCTCTGTGGAAAATTCAGCTCCCAGTAAAAACCTCCTGAACAATGAACACTGAAGGAATTCTAACCGGGAGAAGTTTCAGCTGGTTGTGATCTGTAATCCTCACCACTAGATGCCACTAAATCCCTCTGAATCTGACACACTGTCAAGTACCAATAATGCGTCTAACAAGCTGGGATTAAGTTGAGCAAAGCTCCTCTTCAATCTTCACAGCAGAAACAGACGGTTAATCTTTACAGTTAGACGACAGACTGACAGATCACAGTTTAAACCTCTTCCATCTACCCACTGAAACCCTTTTTCCATCAGCTTCTTTTCCACAGCAGGAACTTTTATCATTTACCCGGGATTTTGAAAAACCTCAGCGCGTTTCCATCAAAATTACCCGGGATAAAAACTTTCCCTCAGCCCCAAACTTTCCATGAAAAAAGTACCTAGTAGGGGGGTAGGAGAATTCTTGAGGGGCGGGGCTGTGTGCTGAAGAACGCTGATTGGTGGAACACACACTTGCAGCGTTCCACACTTCCGTGTCAGTGTGGCTGCAAACTTTATTTAATTTCTACAAGCTTCACTTGGTTTGTGTTTTGATCATTTGGAAAATGGAGCAAAAGAAGAGAAGCTACGAGGAGTGGACGGACGACGAGGTCCAGGCTCTTTGGAGCATATTTGCCCAGGAAGAAATTCAGCCGGACTTTGAGTCGGCGACTCGAAACGGCCGAGTCTATGAAAGCATAGCCAACAAGCTGGTGGAGCTAAATATAGGGCACACGCTGAAACACATTTGTGAAAAGCTGAAGAAACTTAAGCAAGATTATAAGAAGCTTCGGGCGTTGGCAGTTGTCTTTGCTAATAATGCCTGTCATCTTTTCCGTGCAGATCACATGGTTTTATATGTGATGGAACAGAAGGAACAAAAGAGCTTGAGCGTCCTGGCATATTGTGCCTGGTCGCCGTTTATGCCGTCATCGTGCTTGTTTGGCCTTCAGCTTCTTCTTACCGCAACCTACTGGACTGGACGTGTAGTGCAGTTTCTTTTACCACTCCCCCATACGTCCTCAGCCTGATCTGAACAAATTTTCCGGAACTTTGAGGTTCGGTGGAAACACAAACCACACAGATTCCCAGGAAGTCTTTTACCCAGGTAAATTAATTCCTGGTAGTGTTTGTGGAAAGGGGGCTACTGTGGAGACATACACTCATTTCATTCTTCTTCTTCTCACATGTAAATAAAACGTTTTCCTGTCTTTATCTGTTACTGTGGTTACTAGTGAAAGACAGACGAGAAACATCAAGTAAAAACTGTTAGAGATGAACTCAAGACTTCTCATGAACAATCGTCTTCTGTCATCATCAGTAAATAAAACCAGGATGAAACAAACCAAAAGTTAAAGAAGACAGTCAGGACCTTTTTTGTGCTGTTTAGGTGCTTGGCTCTTTCACAATAAAAGCTCCACATGTCTCAGTGCCATGTGGAGCTGCTGCAGAAACTCCTTCAGACGGACTCTGCTCTGACGACAACATGATCCCAGATACACTCTGTCATATCACCACTGTCATATTAATATCATGCGTGTCTGAGGGAGCAGGTCGGTTTGCAGGAAACGTTGTGAAATCACTGACACCTCGCCGTCCCCCAAATCGCCAAACATAAAGGCTCAAAGATTTTTCACTGATATCATCAAATGTTATGTAACATACTTTGATGACCGAAAATAGCTCCAAATGTGAAACCTAAAAATACCAAAGTCCCTCTTCACTCTTACGTCTGTCTCACTGTTTCTCCTCTCTCTATGATAACTGGTTTACTTTGGTGTTTTCAGCCACAGCAGCAAAATATGAAACATCTCAACAACTACAACTGAGTAAACTGTGATAAGATGGAGTTCAAGTGAGCCTGAACTCCTCAGGCAGAGATTCCAGAGCCTCGAGGCCTTGGTGGCAAAAGTTCAGTCACCTTTCAGCCCTGTTTCCACCAAGCAGTCTGAAAACTAAACTTTGATTGACTTTAATTTCACAGATAAGAAACAATAAACTGTGAAGACAATAATGCCTCCACACACTGTGTGTGATTTATCCTGGCTGAAATATGAGCAGAGGAAATCTCTGCTAGCTGCTAGGCTAATTTATACAATGTAAAATGCCATAGGCTTGTGCTAATAACGTTAGCATGTTGTATTTGTTTGGAAAACGTGTTTAGTGTAAGACAGATGTTTTCTTGGTGAACCTTTCATTGACTTAACAAGGGCAGCATCTACACACCAGCACAGTGGGTGGAGCTACATGTACCTTTAAACTTGGTTTGCGAGCCGCCAACAAACACAGAGAAGAAGAACAACAACTGCACCACGCAGTCTGGAGGGTAAAACATGTCACAATGTGGACATCTTTCACAGACAACAGGATGGCGCCGAGGGTCTGATCTCTGACCCGCCCTTGGTGAGTGTTTTTCATTAATGGCTGCCATGTTTTTTGACCAGTCTTGTTCATTTATAACAGAAAGTTGTATAATCATCCAAAGACACGGTGTAACACGTTTCCTGTTGATAAACTCGAAATTCATCGAGCTGTATTCATGTGACACAACTCAAAATGGCAGAAAATCAGTGGGCGGAGCCTAACGGTCCACGAGGCATTTCTGTAGAGCACACTGAGCTGGACTTGTGTCTCAAATTTCAAATTATTTGGCTGAACAGGAGTTTTAGGTAACATTTACAATGATGGTAATGAAGTCACATGACTGATCAGCTTGGTGATAAATAATACGTCTTCATCTCTGCACATGGAAGAAACATGGCCGACACCAGGTGACATGAAGGAACAATTGAAACTTGTCCAACTAAAACTAATTCCTGTAGACGTCTCTCTGTGTTTTGGAGACTTGTTTTGTTTCCAGCTACCTCTTCTTTTCACTGGAGTATTACAGCCGAGCTTAACTTAGGACCAAACTACACTAGCCGAGTTTATTCGCTCCGAACCAGCTGATGGAAACTCACATTTCCTAATTGCGACATTTCTAAAGTTTGCTTAAAAGAAATCTTGACCACAGACCTCTGCTTTCTAAAAAAAAATGGTCAGAATGTAAAAACAAACGGCTGAATTTGAGTTCTGTTGTGGTTCCAGGACGAAGAACCAGGTCCTGTGTAGGACCAGACCTCCCCTCCTGTCTGTGAGCCTCTGTGGTAACTGCAGCGCTGCTGACAACTATAAACCTCAGCTCACTGGTTTCACTGTAAAATGATCTCCCAACAGTCTCCCACAATTCCACAGAGGTCCCTTTTTATTGGACATAAATACGGCGCTGCGTTAAAGGTCGTCTCCCATGAGGACGCTCAGACTAACAGTTGGAGGAACCTGCCGCACCACGACCAGTGCTCAGCGTTCAGTTTGACTGGTAACCCTTCACACCGCCACGTCAGGACTGGTTTTAGGTCTTTGCTGGTTTGTCTTGAAGAATTTCCTCCAGTTGTCTTTTAACCTCTTTCACTCAGCAAGGATGTCGGCCAACATTACTGTCTTTTAAGAGGCAGCAGCTTAAAGCATGTCAGGGCTCGTCCGTAAAGGGGTTAAATAACGCTCCAAAGTCGGGCTAAATTTGGCGAGGGGAAAACTGGCATTGCCTTTTTCACAGAGATCCCATGACCTCTGACCTCGAGGCATCTGAATGAAAATGGATTTTGTGTAGGGCTTTGTGTTTGTGTGTTGTTTGTCTGACAGAGGCATTTATTGAACCTGCTGCGGTGGTTGCATCTTGAAACGATCATGAATCAAAACACGAGCGTAGCTTCCTAACGACAGGTCGTATGAGTACACCACTTACACACAGCAGGTGTTTACAGATCACAATCATTTGTTGGTTTCTTAATTAAATGTTTGCTCATCAGGAACTTACTCCGCAAAGGCGTTTCCATGCCATTTTTTGCGTCAACTCTTTATTAATAAAGGCAAAAAGAACCTCATGTGAGCGTCAAAGATTTTAAGCAAACTTGAGGACGTTTAATCTAATGTTGCCGTTTCCGTGCAGCTTTTTCAATGTGATACATCAAAAATACATTTATGGAAACATGGCTATTCAAAGGTTTGGGTTTTTAGAGCATATTATCCAAGCTCCTCCGTCTTCACCAGATCATGAAACTTTCCTCCTAGATCACTTTGTTTTAAATTCAAGTGTATTCAAGTGTGATGAAAAAATAAAAGGATCTTTGTGTTGCTGCTCCACACAGAATCCTGTAACCATCATTATCACAAGAATAACAGTGAACACAGAGAGCGCACACTGTGGACTGGACACACGACTGTAAGCCACAGTTTTACTGGAGAACAGAGACGCTCATTCTTCATTTTACAACTGGTGGCTGCAGCCTTGAGTCATGCTAATCTGGCTCTGCCCACCACAGATTTGATGCCAGTGAAAAAGTATTTTATGTCAGCGGCTGGTGGAGAGAGCAGACAAAGAGACAACTTTGCTAACGGCAATTTGGTATCAGCTGTTTAAGAAACTATTTGAATGAGTTTAAAATGATTAATGAAGTTTGTTTTTGGTCATTTTACTGCTGTAACACTCTGGTGTAGACTCTGGTCTACTTTTTATTTCAAACTCTTTAAATCAGCATTTCAGTCCACCTGGACTTCTAAAGGATGAAGGTGAGCAATCCTTTGACTGACTTAAACTGAAGTCAGTTAGAGTGATGATACTGGTAGACCTGAAGACATGTCATTAGGGCTGGGAGATATGGACAACAATTCATAGCTCTGTATTTACAGGCTGACGGGCAATACATGATATATTTCTCTGTATTTTCTACGAACTCAAAGACTTGACATGTCACAAGCACTTTATACAAATATACAGCTGCACAACAGTTACACCTCCAAAACACTAGTTTCTGGGTTTCTGTGAAGTACTGTTTAGTTGATTCAAAACACACATTAAACACACATTAAACACACAGTAAACACACATTAAACACACATTAAACATGGCTTCATAGAGACAGTTTCGAACACAAATCAGCTTCACTATAACTGGCAGCATTCACAGACAAACACTTGTCTTTATCTGGACACATTTTCCCCACAAATACAACATGCTAATGTGAGTGTGTGACAGAGGAGAGATGAACACTGGTGTGCCTCATGTAATGCAACCTGTCCCTATATCGATATAAACGGTGTCTAAATTTATATCTTGCTTGACAATATATCGTACATAGTCGTTACATCGTCCAGCCCTACACGCTCCAAAGTTCGGCTGAAATTTGGTAAAAGAAAAACAGGTATGGCCATTTTCACCAAGATCCCTTGACTGACTGATACAAGGTCACAGTGACCTTGATCTTTGACCTTTGTCCACCAAAGTCCAATCAGTTCATTCTTCGGTCCGAGTGGACGTTTCTGCAAAATTTGAAGAAGCTCTGTTTATGTTTTTCTTGAGTTATTGCGTTCAGGAGAATGGGACAAATGGATGGACGGACAAACACACAAAAACATAATGCCTCCTGTCACGGCTGCTGTCACCTCTGAGGCCAAAAAATAATCACAATATTCTTCAGCTTAAAGGACTTTGTCAAATGTCTTGTTTGTTCCCAAACTAAAAACTGAGTTTACCACAAATGAAAGACCAAGAAAAGCTGAAAATGATGACATCTGAGAACCTTACATCATCTCAATTTTTGGCATTTTTGATTTAGCAATTACATATTGGTTGATTATAAAGACAGTGCAGATTAGTTTTATGTCAATTAATTATCAGTTAATCAAACCACTGTCCGACAAACAATCTGTATGAAAACAGTTTCCAATCAATCCTGTTATTTTTAGCTGGTACAGCTCTGTGTTTTTAATGCATCCAGCAATTTTGATAAAGTCCTGCTATACCACTTACAGCAGCTCCTGTCGACACCGTCACCACGCAAACAATCACTGGATGAGGTCTGAACTTCCTGATTATGAGGGAAGATCCAGCGTTGAACTGAAAGTCTACTTTTCTGTTGTTTTGAATTATTTCTAAGCAGATTTATGGACATCAGAGAGACCAGCATCACTGGAAAGAGTCAGCTTGAGTTTAGCAAAGGTGTGTGGGATGTCCTGGCTGGGTTTTCTGGGTTCTGAGAGAAAGTGGAGCATCAGGTTCAGGTGCATAGAGAGAAATAAATCTGGACAAATGAATGCAGTATATCAAGAAATGTAGAATAACGAGGCCCAAATAATCTTACGAAGACATTTCCATAGCGGCACATGCCAAGACTCAAAGAACTAAAAGCTCACAAGATGAGGTCTTTAGTTCACTTTTGAGTTTTGGCTTCAGAAATTATATTAAATTAAAGGCAGCCGACAGATAGCTGGCGTCTCTAAAGAGACCCGGTGACTGATCAGAGAACAGCCCTTTATGTAATCACATTACCCAGTTAGACGGCCGAATCCAACACAAGAGCTTCTGTTGTGAAGTCTAATAAAAGACCACACCTATTTAGACTGCCGTCGCTATCAGAGCGGCAAAACACACAACGTCCAGGATAACACTCAAGAGAGCGAACTCACCACACCCAGAGAGTGTGCAGAGGTCAACGACATGGATCAAACTCTGCTTCAACATTTTATATCACAGCTGAAAACGAACAGGATAAAACTGGTTTAACTGGAACACTTTAAGACTTTTTAAGCTCAAGACGTAAAACTTTATCATATCTTAATTAACTCTTCAACACGCAGATGATTTCAGCCAACAATTCAAAGACGGTTTGGTCAGTAAAGCATCAAACTTTTTTTGTCCCTGCTCACCAAGCAGCGCAGGTTAACAACATGCCACGCTAGAAAACATTAAAAAACACAGTCGCATCTCAAAAATAAGGTGCAAATGAAAACTGTGATGGAAATATACAGACCATCCTCCCCTAAAAAAAAATACCATTTAATTTTATTTATAAACCAATATCAAAAATTACAATTTGCCTCCAAGGGATTTACAGCAGTGGTGTTCCCCAAGGCTCTATCCTTGGCCCCTTGTTGTTCTGCACATACATGCTTTTGCTTGGTCACATCAGTAACAAACACAATATCCAACACCACTGCTATGCAGACGACACACAAATATATGTTCCGTAAAAAAACAGAGAAGAAGGCAACTTAAAACATCTTTTATCCTGTCTGTAGGACGTCCCAAAACCTTCTCCAGTTAAATGACAGTAAATCAGAAATATTCCTCTTCGGTCCTCCACAATCCATCACTATTCCTCAAAGCCATCTTGGCCTCCATCTGCAAATGTCAAACCTGCAGACAAAAACCTTGGTGTGATATTTGACAGTGACCTCTCCTTTAAATAAAACAAATTACAAGCAGTGTCCAGTCCTCTTTCTCTCAATCAAGATTCATTTCATTTCAGCCTTGTTTCAGCCTCTCCACTGGTTACTGATCAGTTTTAGAATTGATTTTAAGATTTTACTGATCACTTTTTAAGCACTTCATGATTCAGCCCCGAGCTTCATTCCTGAGATGCTGCTCCCCGATGAACGAGGGCGCAGCCTCAGATCCTCAGGTCAGGCTCTGTTGGCTGGCCCTCCTGGCTCAAAACTAAAGGTGGCCAAGGCCCCTCAGCTCTGGAGCTCCCTGCCTGAGCTGTAATGGAGCTGAATTTTGTGACATTACCTTTGTTAAATGTTGCTGTTGTCCCTGGCTTCATATGAGTGACTTTTGCTAGCAGCTAGGCTAATTTATACAATGGAAAATGCCATAGGCTTGTGCTAATAACATTAGCATGTTGTATTTGTGGGGAAAATGTGTCCAGATAAAGACAAGTGTTTGTCTGTGAATGCTGCCAGTTATAGTGAAGCTGATTGGTGTTTGAAACTGTCTCTATGAAGCCATGTTTAATGTGTGTTTAATGTGTGTTTACTGTGTGTTTAATGTGTGCTTTGAATCAACTAAACTTTACAGCACTTCACAGAAACCTCCGTGTTTTTAGGGTGTAACTGTTGTGCAGCTGCATATTTTCAAACAGCAAAAAAAATCCCTGTCCTTGTATTTTATTTTGATCACAGTCTGTTTTTATAAAACTGGTTCTGACATCTCAAATGTGGCTTGCAGCTGAAAACATGTCGCCCATTTCGTAGAAAATACCAAGATATATCGTGTATCGCCCGTCAGCCTGTAAATACAGAGATATGAATTTTTGTCCATATCGCCGAGTCCTAGGTCACAGTAACCTTTGACCACCCAATTATTATCAGTTCATTCTTGAGTCCAAGTGGACAGTTTGTGCCACATTTAAAGAAATTCCCTCACAGCTTTCCTGAGACTCTTTTGAGAATGGGATAGACGGACAACACAAAAACATAATGCCTACAGCTATGACTATCAGCGATACAGGGACATAAAAAGCAGAGCATCATTCATCGATCTTTAAACAACATAATAACATAAATAAACAAGTGTGACATATCTCCACAAATGTAATTGATTCCCAGTTGTTTACCTGGAGCTGTTGTCAGTACGACATCAGTGATTCGGTCTATTCTGCTGTTAAAGAATGAGGACGTGTTGAAATATACTGAATTTATCAAGACATCAGGTAAACCTGGACGAAGTGTTTCTATCAACACACCTTCTTAAATGTCTGGCACAGTTCATTTCATCTTGATGTTGAAGACGTCACCATTGGTTCTGTCTCACCATTTTTCCTTATTTTATGACATTTCATGCAAAAGACCCGGGCAGCCAAACCCTGCAGAGTTCAGACAAACTGCAATTAGCAGAGTACCATCCAAATCTTTAGGGCTGAAAACTGAATGTGATTTATTAAAGAGAAAAGATTCAATGGGTGCCATCTGTTTCTGTGAGAGGAATCAAGCCAGTCTGAAGTGAAAGAATGAGAAGAAAAACAGAAACTGTCGCTCTCTCTGTAAATCGGCAGTGATGGGGGGGGGGTGGGATTATGGACTGGGGGTAATCGTCGTGTCCACAGAGGGATTACACTGTGCTCGGCCGGCTGCAGACATCTCTTTTTGGGGGGTTTGGCAGATTGGAAACTGTGTGGCAGAAATCTATTTTTCATCAGATGCTGGGATGTCAGGGTGAGCGTGACAAACACACCGAGGCCCGGGACACACTGAGACATGGTACAGTACCAGGCAGCGTCACTGCATTCAATTCATCATTATCTAATATGAGAAGTCGAACCACGAAGCAGGACTGGGACGTGATCCAGCATCACAGTTTACTGTCCTTTAATGGAATCATATTAACATGTTGTCATCATTGATTTCATGAACAGTGCAATTTAAGACTTATAAAACATGACACGTCTGTTTTACATGTCTGAGGAGTTCAACTAAACATCAATTTCATTACTTCCAGGTGAGTTTTGACGAAGGCCTGCCCCCGAACAGCCAGCCAAATGTTAGTCGACCAGAAAGGTAATTAGTCGCAAAGTTTCATTGGTCACTTAGTCGCAGAAAAAAAAAAAACACACACACACATGACACTCTGTTAGGAGCTGCACCTTGTCAAAATAAATCAAAACCTTAATTTGCTTGTTAATAACATGTGGGGCAGGAAATCCAAAGTGTGGGATCATTTTGAGAAGGTGAAGGACCAACCCAAGGTGATATGTAAACTCATCTTCATTGGTCCACTACAAACATGACGTATCATGTGAAACATGGAAGTAGCTACATGTCCATTAGCCCACAGCATCATTAACAGGCGGCTCGCTCAGTGTGTGACGTGCACTTGGAGATAAAATATAGGCCTATATTAATGAAGGTTCATTAGTACGGTTTGTATTTCTCTGTAATGTAGCACAGTGTTAACAATGTTACTGAGACTGTCCTTTCTCACAAACATGAGGGACACTAGTCCACTGATGGACCCTGATGAGGACTGTTGGTCCACTGATGGACCGTCATGAGGACTGATGGTCGACCAGGAATATTCGTAGTCGGGGGGGGCAGTCCTGTCTTTTTCATTTCTAAATAACTGTGTTTTAGAAAATATATTAATTTTAAAAAGAATAAATCCAAAAGCAGAATATTTAAAATATAACTGAATTTTGTTGAAGACAGGTACCAGCCCTGGAGATTAGGGGCTGGCAGGTTGCGTCTTAACAAGCATCATATAGCCTGTTTCAGCTGAGATCCTGAGTGCACAGCTGATCTTCTTCCAGGAGCTGTTTCTAAGTGTGTAGGCCCTGTCGTCTGTGGGACAGATGTAAAGCTCTGGGTAGCCCTGCACTAACATGATCAACTTCTCCCTGTTTATCAGACTGAATATTTACAGAAGAAGGGAAAGATATCTGTCCATACCTGACTCCTGTCTGACTGCTGAGCGTGGACACTTCCTGTGTCTGTCCTTTCAAATTAAACTCCCACATGGTCCAGTCATATAGGTTTGGATTTATTCTGACAAGGAGCAGCTCCTGATAGAGTTTCGCATCTGTTTTTTTTTTTTTTTTTCTGTGACCAATGAAATCTTGCTGACTGATTACCTATCTGGTCGTCTGTTAGGGGGCACCTCTAGCCTCCGTCCATGGCTATCGTCGGTGGGGAGGCATAAAAACGTTGATTTTTCTTAAAGGAAACCAAATCAGTTGTATCTCTTGTATATTAACTGTTATTTCTTATCTGATCACTCCGATTTTACTCGAACAGAAAAATCTGCCAAACAGCTGCAGTGTTATCACAGTGTAGATTTACTTTCACAAAGAAAGTTAATTCAGTTCAACCTCGACATCACGAGGACGATTCAGATGATGCATTTACGGCCACCCCTGGAGCCTCACAAACACCCGACTGTTTGTAAATCTATGGACCTGATGCGACTGAGCTTCAAGCAGCGGAGCAAATAAACAGAAGAAGAAGGATGAAGATGAGGAGAAAGCAGGCCACTGAGTTCACCCTGATGATCTCCACTCATCTATTAGTGATGAAGATGCTGAGAGGAGGAGGAGGAGGAGGAGGAGGAGGAACCTGAACTGGATGTTTGCAGGATAAACAGAAACCGAAGGAATCAAGCCGTCACTGGAGGAACACCTTCCCTCCTGAACCAGAGAGGCTGCTGGAAATTCAACCGTGATATGAACACAAATAATCACATATATGTGCAGCACAGTATTACACACCACGTGTGTTCAACAGGCTGGCACCAAGAGGTGGTGATTACAGATCGTAGTGAGGACGGGTCTCCTGTCAGGTGACGTATAAGAGGCCAATTAATTGTTCTGCTACATCCAGCTCCATAAATACTTCATCAGGTGACACTAGTATTACATTATTTCCCCGATGACACACGACAGGTTAAATGATTATTACGTTACATCATAAATCTAGTGACTACTACTGTTTGCACAGTGAGACAGCTCAAACAGTGCCAGACACTAAATCAGTCAATCGGGAGTCTCGAACAGATCAGACCACATTCCTGCCGCTCTGAGTCCGTTAACCCTGCAGCAGCAGCAGCAGCAGCAGCAGCAGCGTCTCGGTTTCCTCTCGTCCCGCTAGCTGGCAGCGAGGTGAAACATGGCGCTATCATCAAACACACCACACGAACCTGCAGGGTGACTTCTGTTCCACTGTGACAAAAGCTTAACTGACATGTTTTCTACTTAACATGTACACAAGTTTAATAACTGGTTGTTCTGGACTCATGAGCGTGGCTGCGCACATGATGTACGCAGGTAACCGTAGAGGCTCATCACTTCATAATCAGATTAATAAAGCATATTTACACTCTGCCGGCACAGCACGCACACAGAACGCTAATAAAAAGAGCCAACCCAGTGACTAAGTATCCTCAGAGCAGGGGCTCGTTAAGAGCTGTCAGTCTTGTTAATGCTGCAATTTAGCACACATTTACTTCATGTCATTAGCCCCTTCTACACTGCCTGTCAGGGAGGGGAACTAAAACTCCGATATTAAACGAGCCCCAGGGCTAAACTATCACAGGTCATACTAGGGTTTCCGTTATCCGGTAATTACCGGACTTTGACCGGCAAAATCTGCTGAAGTCCGACATTTTTTAACACCGCCGGTCAAAATGTCCGGTGAAAGTATTCCCTCCAAGCACAATTTCAATTAAACGTGTCAAGGGATTTTTTCATTTTGTTTATCTAGAGTTTTTTTGCATGTATATTTCAATAGCGAACTGACTTTTTTATTTCAAGTTGGCAGCACACCGCGTTATTAAAATGGTATGAGCCAGTCCAGATGTGTTTTTTGTTTGCAAATTGTTTTATCTGAGAATAGGCCTTCAGTTTCTTTATGTTCATATTAAAAAAAGAGCGCAGGCTTGTTTTGTGCAATATTTATTTTAGTTATGCACGTGAGTCAATTGACGGCACTCATTTTATTTGATACAGCCTATACTTTACAATAAAAAGGATTACAAATTGACATGCTTTGATATCATTCTTATATGTCCTTCATATGATTTATCATTTTAAGACAGCCCCGTAACGTAAACATGTGAGGATCCATGTCAGCTTAATATCATGACTTTAAAAGCACTTGCCTTAACGAATTTCGTTAGTAAAGAATGTGAAGAGTTACAAAATATCATTTCCATGAGGCTATTCACTCAGGCAGTGACAGATCACCCTATAGAGCCTAAGTGTCATAGTCGCTGTCAAGGTGCTGATCCTGTGACTGTCATTCTACGGGAGCAGTCCGTGGTACTCCGCTATTTGACTCCTCATTACTCATTGACGCACAGTGCAGGATTTTATAATCAGTTTTTGTAAACAGTCCACTCAGATTGTTACACAACTGTACTGTGAAGATAGAACAAATATTTCTAAGACCAAATTATTTCTATTTTAAATCAGTTTATCATGTAGAGGGACAAAGATTACATCAATTGTGAATACACGCCCACTTAGCGACAGGACTACGTTTTCTTACAGGGTTGCAGGTGAGTAGCCTATATACATGTTCTGATCTTTTGGCATATCGTTGAACAAATTCCCCTACCACCCTATTTAAATTCAGTCCGCATTTGACAGGCAAGGGCGGGGCCCTTTGTAAAGTAAACCACCCCCCAACCGGAATTTCAAACATTTGTCCGGTAAATTGAAAACCTGCCGGTCATGTTGTCCGGTGCCAATTTTTTCTAGGGGAAACCCTGGGTCATACTACAGATAAGCTTGGAGGTTATCGGTGCTACATTTTGTTTTAATTCATTATCAGCCTGTTTGTGAAAAGCAGAAAGGCTGCGGTGGAAACTAAGTGAAGACAACTCGAAAATTACTCGAGGTGACGGCAGCTACGCTCGTTACTGTGAATGTGATGAAACCTTTGCGAGTATACAAAGGCAATACTTTTTCGATACACGTGTTCAGCAAACATAATTTAATTCTGCTCTGTTTGCCGTCTCTCATCCACCGCCGCTAACATTATGTTTAACACGAGGACAGCATGCTGGTTCAGCTAATAGTGAGTTGTTGCCAATAAACTACAATGACAGCTGTCTGTGTGTAGTCTGCCTGTTTAGCTTAGTTTGACACTTATTTAAAACCAGGCTGACACAAACAGTTGCTCCTCTGTCTACAGGCGATAATGTTACCTGCACGCAATGAGTCACATCGGCAGAGAGGGAGCAGGACAGAGGACAGAGGACAGGAGGAAAGACTTAAGGGGGGTTTATGCTTGTGCGGCAGACCCTGCGCACACCGCTGTGAGCATTTATACTTGTGCGTGGTGTGTCTGTGTCACTCTGCAGTTACACCTCCAAAACACTAGTTGGCAGTGGGATTTCTGTAAAATGCTGTTAAGTTTAGTTGATTCAAAACACACATTAAACACACATTAAACACACAGTAAACACACATTAAACACACATTAAACACACATTAAACATGGCTTCATAGAGACAGTTTCAAACACAAATCAGCTTCACTATAACTGGCAGCATTCACAGACAAACACTTGTCTTTATCTGGACACATTTTCCCCACAAATACAACATGCTAATGTTATTAGCACAAGCCTATGGCATTTTACATTATATAAATTAGCCTAGCAGCTAGCAGAGATGTCCTCTACTCATATGAAGCCAGGGACAACAGCAACATTTAACAAAGGTAACGTTACAAAATTCGGCTCCATTACAGCTCACAAGGTTCACTGACAAAACAACTGTCTTATACTAAACACGTTTTCCAAACAAATACAACATGCTAACGTTATTAGCACAAGCCTATGGCATTTTACATTGTATAAATTAGCCTAGCAACTAGCAGTGAGTGAGAGAGGGGGCGGAGCTGTGAGGAGAGTGTGACAGAGGAGAGATGAACACTGGTATGTGTCACGTAACGCAACTTGACCCTATATCGATGTAAACGGTGTCTGAGTGTATATCTTGCTTGAAAATATACTGACATATCGTACATAATCGGTACAGCCGGTACAGTGGACGTTTGTGCCAAATTTGAAAAAATTCCCTTGAGGAGTTCTTGAGATATTGGGTTCAAGAGAAAGGGACGGACATATGTACGTGTGTATGGATGGACTTATGGACAACTCAAACACATAATGCCTCTACACTTGTGATCGCTGTGGCCAGAGACATTATGCTTTCAGGCTGTCCTTAAGTCCAATATGATGTCACAGTGAAGCTGACCTTTGACCTTTTAAAAATATAAAAAGTCATCACTTCATTATTTTATCCTGTTAGACATCTGTGTGAAGTTTCGTCATAATTAGCGTATGAATTCTTGAGTTATGGCCAAAAACATGTTTTGTGAGGTCACAGTGACCTTTGACCACAAAACTTTAATTCATTTGTTCTTGAGTCAAAGTGGACGTTTGTGCCAAAATTGAGGAAATTCCCTCTAGGTTTTCTTGAGGTACCACATTCACGAGAATGTGATGGACTAGGCCATCGTGACCTTTGACAACCAAAATCCGATCAATTCACCAATTGGACATTTGTGCCAAATTTGAAAAGATTTCCTTAAGGCATTCTTGAGATATTCAAGGGTTCAAGAGAATGGGGCGGGCTTATGTACGTGCGTACAGATGGACTTAAGGACAACCTGAAAACATAATGCCCCTACACTCGTGATTGCAAGTGGACATTTGTGCCAAATTTGAAAAGATTTCCTTAAGGCGTTCTTGAGATGTCACGTTCACAAGGATGGGACAGATGTACTGACGGATGGACAACTTGAAAGCGCAATGTCTGGGGCCATGGCTACCGCCGGTGCAGAGGCGTTAAAAGTCCTGAGGTCTGACACCTTGAACTACTTTTGTCACTCACACACACACACACACACACACACACACACACACACACACACACTGAACACTACATGCATGTCTCCTCTTCAGCAGCTGATCACAGTGAATATCTCCTAACCTCTAAAACCACCCTCCTCCTCCTCCTCCTCCTCCTCCTCCTCCTCCTCCTCCCTCCTCATCCTCTCAGGCCTTCAGCAGCTTCCTTCAGTGTTTCTTCCAGATGTTGCTGCTGCTGCTGTTTGCGTTGTGTGTGTGCCCCCGGGCGGTCACACCAACACACCGACACACTTTACGACCTCTCGTCCCGCTGCGATGGCTCAAACAAACACAAAGACGGCTGCAGCCACGATGGCCGACTCCGTCCTGCAGATGTACAAACGTGACGGGGTCGGAGAGGTCGGCAGGAGCTGTTCAACATCATCAGTCTACTGACTTTCATCAGCTGATATCTGACCTTCAGACAGAAGTTTGTCTTCAGGACTTTGAGACACAAGTTTGTCTTTAGGACGTTAAGACAGAAGTTTGTCTTCAGGACTTTGAGACACAAGTTTGCCTTCAGGACGTTAAGACAGAAGTTTGTCTTTGTGACTTTAAGACACAAGTTTGTCTTCAGGACTTTAAGACAGAAGTCTGTCTTCAGGACTTTGAGACACAAGTTTGTCTTCAGGACTTTGAGACACAAGTTTGTCTTCATGACTTGAAGCTTAAATGCAAAGCTACAAAATACTCTCAGTATAACGCACACTCACTCTGTTACAGATATTTTCAGGCGTCTAAAATACGTTTTGTTTCTGGCCTCTCCACAGCAGTACATGCTTTGTCTCTGTGACTCCGGCCTGCGTCTCCAAACTGGGGGCGTCGACCAACATCTACTGCAGGTAATTCGCTGGCTATGGGTAAGTACCTCATACAACCCCACTTCAAAACAGTCCGATCGATCCCTTTAACCATTAAACGTTTAGAAACACAATTAAAATACAGCACACTGCGTCATTACAAATGCATCGTATTGTGTTTGTATCCAAACTTGGATTGTGTATCCAGATACGGGCGTCCACCGTCCTGCTGATGTCATTAACGCCTCATATATTGGAGGAGAAATTAAAGCTTTAATTAATTTTGTGTTCCCAACACATTAAAAATGGAGTCACATTCTGCTCTCAGAGTTTGTGTACTGAAATGATATCTGTGGTCAACAGCAGCTGAACTGAGGACTTAATCAAACTTTCTCAAGACAGCGTCCTGTTTTCCAGGATTTTTGGACTATCTTGTCATTTTTCTGGGACTTTTCGGGGAGCCCCAGGATTTTTCCAGGCTGCGTGTGTGTGTGTGTGTGTGTGTGTGTGTGTGTGTGGCCCTTTGTTAAGTGCACCAGAGAGAGGCGATCGTACCTATGAGAGCCTGGAAGAGGTTGCTCTGGAAGATGTCGATGACCCTCTGGATGGAGTGTCGGAGCTGCCGGTCCTCGGCGTGGTGCAGCTTGGCCCGGTACTCCTCCAGCAGCAGCAGGGCTCGCTGTGCGTCTGAAAGACAGGAGGAGGAAGCAAGCAGAGGTGAGGCGGGGATACAGCAGGGAGCAGTCTCTGCTGCTGGTTCACTCTGGGCCTCAGCAGCTAATGAGAACTGATCTGAGACACGACGGCGGCAGAGCGCAGCCTCAGCTCTGCAGACCAACGTCAGTCACACTGGTCTGAATGAACAGCTGCTGCACTGCTGCAATCGTCTCTCAGTACATGTCATAAACACAAGAAATCCAAGACTGCTGGAAGGTTTCAGGTCAGTATAGACGGGGTTTAAGGCCTTGAACAGAGGAGTATAAAGGTCAGCGTATCAGAGGGAAGCATCAGGTCAGACTCAGGTTTTAAATATCATCAAAACTTCAGATTCTGCAGCTCAAGAAACAAAACCTGACTCAAGCTACAGGAAATCAAATAAAATGCATATGTTCATATTAAGAAGTAACAGAGGACATTCAGTGACTTTTAAAACTGATATTTGTGTAAAATGTGAGTTTTAAAGGACCTGGAAAGACAATCAGATGTAGAGATGTAGATTAGGTTGTAACCAGTGTCTGAAATTAACTTTCTGACTCACTGACCAAGGGGGACTGGTTGATGAAAACAATCCACTGGTTGAGCATATTTTCTACCGGCCAAAATAATAGGGAATTTATACTTCTGTGTTGAATCGACGCCGTAGCCTGATGTGCACCTCCCCAGAAATGTAACTCGACGTCACAGTGACGCAGACCTCCTGTCTGTCTCTGTCAGCTGAAACCATTTCCCTCAGTGGAAACTAAACTTTGATTGACTTTAATTTGACAGATAAGAAACAATAAACTGTGAAGACAATAAAAACTCCACAGAAATAGCATTTTAAGTCTCATCGCTGGGCTAATTTATACAATGTAAAATGCCATAGGCTTGTGCTAATAACGTTAGCATGTTGTATTTGTTTGGAAAACGTGTTTAGTGTAAGACAGTTGTTTTGTCAGTGAACCTTGTGAGCTGTAATGGAGCCATTTTGTAACGTTACCTTTGTTAAATGTTGCTGTTGTCCCTGGCTTCATATGAGCAGAGGAAATCTCTGCTAGCTGCTAGGCTAATTTACACAATGTAAAATGCCATAGGCTTGTGCTAATAACGTTAGCATGTTGTATTTGTGGGGAAAATGTGTCCAGATAAAGACAAGTGTTTGTCTGTGAATGCTGCCAGTTATAGTGAAGCTGATTGGTGTTTGAAACTGTCTCTATGAAGCCATGTTTAATGTGTGTTTAATGTGTGTTTAATGTGTGTTTACTGTGTGTTTAATGTGTGTTTACTGTGTGTTTAATGTGTGTTTTGAATGAACTAAACTTTACAGCGGACCAGGGTTTGTTTAAAACGGACCAAACAGCGCCAGTGTGAATGCGTCCTTAAAGTAGCATGGACATAACAAAAAGGAAAGATGACGACGCAACAACAAACACAGTCCGCAAAATACATCGTCAGTTGGTGCCAACCAGGACGGGAAACACAACAAACCTTCTCCATCACCTGTAAAGGTGGCGTCCCAGCGACGACACTGAGAGCATGAGAATCCGCCCAAACTGCAGTAAGTGCACCAACAAGTGTTCAACAGCCGAGCACTTCTTCCACTGTGGGGCGGCACCAAAACACCAATCAGTGGTGTCGTCTTTTGCCGCCGTAACCCCGTATGAGAGGCGATGGAAAAGGAGCAGAGACATCACAGACGCAGCGTCGTACTTTCTAGCCAAAGACATGGCGCCCATGAGCACCATGGAGAAAGACGGGTTCAAGACATTAATAAAAGTGCGAGACTGCAGGTACGAGCTCCAAGGCAGGAAATACTTTCCTCAAACTGCTCCGCTGCAGCTTTACGACGAGCGCTGCGGGAAGCTGGAAAATCATTTGGTTTCTTCAGGTGTCAGACGTTATCAGGATACTTTTCAATCTCACAGCATCATCATGGTATATATTGTGATAAATATCAATATCGATCAATACGTGGAAAATTATTGTGATAATAATTTTTGCCACATCGCCCAGCCCTAAGTCAGACTGTTGTCTCTGCACAGTTCACATATTTGCTCCACTGTGAACTTTTACACATTAACCAGATTAATATTTTTGCACATTCTGCACAAAGCTGTACAGCTTATTGTGAAACAGCTCAATTATTATTATTTGTATTTTTACACACACACACACACACACACACACACATACATATATAAAATATAAATATCATATATAAAAATAAAATACTTTTTTTTTTTTTTTTTAAAGGGAAAATTAAAGTTTTTTTTAAAATCTATTCTTCAACACCTTTTGTCCTTTACAAGCTCAACATGTCACAGAATAGAACTTTATTTATTCCCAAAGGGAAATTCAGCCGTCCAGCAGCTCATAAAAGACAAAACACAACAACCACACTTCCCCTCATCAACAACACACTGGTATTAAAATAGACATAAAATAAAATAAGTTAAAGTAAGTGCACAAATAGAAATTAAATTTAAACTAAAATGCTAAAATTAAATTAAATTTTACACTTTAAAAATTAAATATTAAATAAGAGCAGTCACAATACAATTACATACAATCTATGCAGCAGAGTGCTGATGGTTTCCAGCACACTAAAATAATTGTAAATATAAACTCTTAGTGATGAAAATCTAAAGTATCTTAGTCATATTTTTATTGTCACTTTTCTATTCTATATTTATGTTCACGAGTGTTGCAGTATTTTGTCTTATGTTATTTCTCTTAATACGTTTAACGTGTGCTCCAAAAACCAGAGGAAACTCCTCGTGTGTTCAAACCTGCTTGATAATAAATCTTATTCTCATTCTGATTAAATGTACTTACACACAATATATCACAGCTAAATTGTCCCAGTGAAAGACGTGCAGTGACACTATGTGACTTTAAATAAAATAATATTACTGTTAACTCACTATTGACACTTTTGAATAATTTAGGGACTGTTCTTTATTTATTATACGAGAGGGCTGACTTTGTTTTTTTATCTCCACCCTCCACAGAGCTACATATATTTTTCCGTGAGGTGTACGACCCTCCCTCCGCCATAAGTAACCATATTTTTTTTATATTCACACCAAATGGAGGTGATGGAGCCGAAGCATCGAGCAAACAGTGCCGGAGTGAGAAACCACTAGTTTATAAAGCGAATCCTCCTTTCAAATCGCACAGTAACACAAGCTGCGTGTGCACGTCAGCAGAACATGGGCACCTGACAGCCGCCCGTCCTGCCACGCAAAACCAACAAAATATAAGCCAACACGTCTCTCACACACACACACACACATAACAGCGTGCACACAGCTGGTTTTAGCAACGTGTACATATGCTGACCACTTTCCCAAAATACACCGTCCACAACAGTGGTAAAATCAGCTGGTGAGACGGCCGTTTAAAAACTTTCCATTTAAAAGTTGAAGATGAAATCTGGGCTTGAAAAAAGCCTTGGTTTTTCCGCTGTTGTCATGCGTGTAGGAGCACGGCGTTATTTATGGTCCTGACACACCAAGCCAACGGTCGGGCAGCAGCTGATGTGAGCTGATGTGGTGGTTTGAGTTGAAGGTGTGAGAAAGAATAGTCTCAGTAACATTGTTAACACTGTGCTACATTACAGAGAAATACAAACCGTACTAATGAACCTTCATTAATATAGGCCTATATTTTATCTCCAAGTGCACGTCACACACTGAGCGAGCCGCCTGTTAATGACGCTGTGGGCTAATGGGCATGTAGCTACTTCCATGTTTCACATGATACGTCATGTTTGTAGTGGACCAATGAAGATGAGTTTACATATCACCTTGGGTTGGTCCTTCACCTTCTCAAAATGATCCCACACTTTGGATTTCCTGCCCCACATGTTATTAACTAGCCTGTGGAATAACCGCAGGTACCAGCCCTGGAGATTAGGGGCCGTACAAAAACACTCAGAAAACAGTCAAAATTTAGCACAATTTATTTATTTAAGTATCTGAAACACTGTCCCAAAACAATATAGTGTGAAGCCTTTAATCACAATCTTCAACAACCATGTTGGATTTTAAATGCTGCTGAAGTACGAGACACTTTGCACCGCGCGGTATGAATAGGCTCATTCAAGATGGACTGCGCCTCGCCTGGAAAATAGACGAGAGCAGGCGGCCGCAGCAGGAGGCAGTGACAAATAGCCACGATCAAGTCGGACAGTTTCCTGACAGTTCCCAGCAGCCCTCAGTCCCTACAGGAAGTCACAGAAACACTTACATCCTGTCCGATATGATGTCAATTCATTAAAATATTCTCACACTTATATATAAGTTCGTTCTCAGTCTCCATCAGCCACACAACATGTATTCCGTTAAGAGAATAAACCTTCAAATCGGACAAATAAAATTCAAATATCTGAAATTCAACAAAATTAACGTCATATTGTTGAGTCGACATCTGAACCAATCAGCTGTTAGATCAGGTGAGAGCCAGGCGCTGCAGTAGGTGGAGAGCAACTGTAGCGCCTGGCTCTAAAAACTGCGGCCGCCTCGCTCTTGTGATTTTATCACCGTCCACTTTTGTAATACGTCAGAGCAAGTCGGGGTGAAGTCGGACACAAAACTAACCGGCATGCACTGTGCGCCGATCACCGGTGATCGAATCTGCGCAGGCCTGGCTCATCTCGAACGAGCCTAATGTGAACATGACGGCAACTCAGTCAAAAGTTAACCACTAAAATGACATCTGAAATAAATTAAGTGCCTCTGAAATGATGATCTGACAGAAATGACAGCAGTTCACTTTAAAGTGAATCAAACAACATGTAACTTATAATGAAACTTCAGCTGAAATGAGAGGCATTTAGCTCCGTGCCTGGAAAACACAAGGTCGGGCGCTGGGTGCTACTCTTGTGCCTTTTATGTGCCAGCTTTCAAGAGCGCGGCGGCAGGTTGCGTCTGTGGTTGCTAAGCAACCTTAACAAGCATCATACAGCCTGTTTAGCTGAGATCCTGAGTGCACAGCTGATCTTCTTCCAGGAGCTGTTTATAAGTGTGTAGGCCTGTCGTCTGTGGGACAGATGTAAAGCTCTGGGTAGCCCTGCACTAACATGATCAACTTCTCCCTGTTTATCAGACTGAATATTTACAGAAGAAGGGAAAGATATCTGTCCATACCTGACTCCTGTCTGACTGCTGAGCGTGGACACTTCCTGTGTCTGTCCTTTCAAATTAAACTCCCACATGGTCCAGTCATATAGGTTTGGATTTATTCTGACAAGGAGCAGCTGCTCATAGAGGTTTCGCATGTTCGTTTTTTTCCAGCGACTAAGCGACCAATGAAATCTTGCCGACTTGTGACCTTCCTGGTCGACTAACGTCTGGGCGACTATCGGGGGGGGGCGGCCCTGGTTGTAGGTGTTGAGCTGCTCTCGCTGAGACGAAAGGAGAGCGGAAACTAGCAGCCCACCCCCGGCGAAATCGAATGTGTGTCTCTGTCCTTGTGCACAGAGCCTGTATAAAAATAAATAAATAAATAAATAAAATCCCAACTATCCCTTTAAGGTTGTATGTCCCTTCTGAAAGCCAAAATAAAACTACAAGTCCCTGCCCAGTGCTTGAACAAATATTTGCCATGCCCTCCCCTCTTTGCACCTCCTCCTCCTGACAGGTTACGAACAGTCCCTTAGGATTCTTTTAAGGACACAAGTTTATTAGTATCACAAATCAATAAGTATATGTTTATATTTCTCCTAAAGTTAACCTACTTAAGAAAGCTGTCGAGAGTGTTGTAAATATTTCATTGATATTAGAGTTTATTTTTAGTTGGGCTGGTCTCCAGACAAGGTGCCCCATATACAACTTGGTTAGCAACAGCGGCTAACCGGCTAGCCCTACTTTAACTCACTTTACCTGCCCGGCACGGCACGGCACGGAGAGGCCGAGATAAGCCGTGCGGGCTGTGTCAATGTCGAGTTGTATCCGTGTTAAATGTGTGTTTGTTTCAGTGTTTCTCTCCACGGAGCTGCAGTTTGAGTTTCTCCCAGCAGGCAGCGGTTAGCCGTGCTAGCTTGCTAGTTAATGTGTTTAAGTGAGAGCGGCTTACCTTTCTTTCTGACTGGCATGGTCGGGTCTGGCTCGGCTCGGCTCGGTTTGGAGCTACTTGTGTGTCAGCCTCATACACTCCTCGCACAGGACGGCTTTCTGTTTATTGATTATTCCGCCAGTTAAACCCCGCTGTCACCGCTCCAAGTCTGGAGAAAATCCCTCCACGACGACACCAAGTTGCCCTCCGAGCCAAAACACTCCGACAAACAAACTAACTGTCAGGGGACAACTGACACGTCCAGCGAAAATAACAACGCCAAATCTCCGGGGGACACTGCTGCAAAAACACACAGTAGTCCCGGTTAAAAGTAATGTCACAAGGAGCGAGCAGGATCCAGGAAAAAAAAATACAGCTCCGGATCCGTTACCGACTCTCCGTGCTGCACTTCCCCGCCAGAGAGGCTCCCTGCCCCGGCGTGCACCGCGCAGGCTGACCGCTGGTGGCGACACACGGCTGGTTAAAAAAAAAAAGTGGAAATCTAGCTTTCACCAAGTGGGACCTGCTGAGTGCCAAACTCCATGTAGAAAGGCAGTTTCCAGAGCAGGCTGAGTGCCAGGCGGTGCATGCATGAGCTGACCGCTGCTGCTGCTGCTGCTGCTGCAGGGCAGTCTCCAGCTCCGGAGCTCTGATGCTTATTCCAGATATTACAAGAAAAACAACTTCAAAGTCCAGCCTGGAGGCACACCTAAACTCAAGCCGTGCCAAACCCGGACTGCTTTATCCCGCACTGGCACGCACACTTTATACGTCCCGGGCTATTATTCCCAGCACAGCCTGCATTCGTGTCAAACTTCTCTGAGTGTAAATCCCTCCTCTCTTTTCCTTCCACTTCCTCTTTATTCCTCCTCTTTTCTTCTTCTTCTTCTTCTCCTCCTTCCTCCTCTTCCTCCTCCACCTCCCCAGGTCTACAAATTCCAAACTTTCCTCCAAAATGGCGTCTCACGGAGCTGCAAATGTGAACCATGTGATTTCCAAAAGCCTACCCCTCCAACCTGCCGCCCAATCATGCAGCTCACCTACAAGGACCGAGGAGGAGGAGGAGGAGGAGGAGGAGGAGGGTCAGGGTGGAGGAAGGGACAAAAGTTTGGGATTGGGAGAGGGAAGGTGAAAGTCTGGGGAAACAGAGAGGAAGAGGAGGGGATTATGAGATTTGAAGAGAGCAAAGAGGGGAGGAAGAAAAACTGAAGGATGGAGGATGAAGAGAGGTAGAGGAGGAGGAGGAGGAGGAGGAGGAGGAGGAGGAAAACAGGCTAATTGTGATTAAAAGTAAATATCTGCAGATGAGCAGCTACATATCTGAGAAACAAAAACCCCAGTCTGTCCTCTGTGGCAGAAACAGCTGAACACAACTCACAGACAGGCCTGATGGACAGATCTCCTCAAAGATGAAGAGACTTAGGAGGGATTCATACTTCTGCGTTGAATCAACGCCGTAACCTGACGTCACCTCCCCAGAAATGTAGCTCCACGTCACAGTGACGCAGACCTCCTGTCTGTCTCTGTGAGCTGAAACCATTTCCCTCAGTGGAAACTAAACTTTGATTGACTTTAATTTCACAAATAAGAAACAATAAACTGTGAAGACAATAAAGCCTCCACACACTGTGTGTGATTTATCCTGGCTGAAATATGAGCAGAGGAAATCTCTGCTAGCTGCTAGGCTAATTTATACAATGGAAAATGCCATAGGCTTGTGCTAATAACGTTAGCATGTTGTATTTGTTGGGAAAACATGTTAGTATAAGACAGTTGTTTGTCAGTGAACCTTGTGAGCTGTAATGGAGCTGAATTTTGTAACGTTACCTTGAGCCCTTTTTACACAGGAACTGCGCAAATTTGCAGGAAAGCCCAATCCGTCTTCTTTCAGCATTGGCAGTATAAAAACAAAATCGGGGAGTGCAGCAAAATGCCGCCTGCCTACTTTTGTTCATACAGAATGTGCCTTTTTTGGGGCAATGGGGGCGGAGCTAGTAACAGAACGTGTAGCTGAGCGTGTGACGTAAATAGTGACGTACTGTGGAAAGCCGCGGCTGGTCAGCCCTTCGGTGATTCTCTCGTACATCGGCCCGTCCTTCACATTCCCGTCATCTGACGGTTAATGGCCTCCTCGTTAGCGAGGGCAAGGAGGGTGTGCAATTCTTTATCTCCCCAGTTGCTCATCTTCTGCTTTGCCTCTCCTAGATACTCATTCCTGCTATCAGCTGTTTCCTGGTTTGCAGTCCACACCAGTGGGTCGAACGTGCGGTGTCATCAACAGCCCCTCCCACAAGACATCAACAGACCCTCCCGAGGCGGAAAGCCGCCTCGCTCCGTTTAGATCAAAACCGTTCTGCCAATATAACTACCCTACGAGGCGGAAAATTGGGCACCTCGGATCAACTCCGGCTCTGTGTGTCTAAACGCTCGCAGCTTGCTGGCAAATCGGCCGAACATTCGCGGAAAATCTTCGTCGTTAAATTTGTTGTTTACTTGTTGCTATAAATGCTGAATGCTGAATAAACTAAAAACTTCACGACCCTGCTCAGAGGATGAAGCTAAAATATTGCTAAGTGCTACGTCGTAGGCAACTGGACATGCTTGTGTTTCTTGAAGACGTTTCGCCTCAGGCGAAACGTCTTCAAGAAACACAAGCATGTCCAGTTGCCTACGATATAGCACTTAGCATTACCATGACCTGGATGACTGAGAACCTTCACCGACAAGCTAAAATATTCAAACTAAACAGAAATCCTCAAGTACCAAAAACAAAATTCTCAGGAATTTTCAAGGACGAAATACTGAATTGGAAAAGATTGGAAAAGACGCAGCAAAGGCACAATCACCCCTAAGCTTAAGGCGAAATTTATATTTCTGCGTTGAAGCCACCTTGTAACTTCGCCGTAGCCTGACGTGCACCTCTCCAGAAATGTGACAACGCGTCACGTCACAGATTCAGGGTAAGACAGCATGACTAGTTGATACAGAAATGGTCATTTTGTGGGTGTACTATTCCTTTAAAGGCTTGGATGGATTACTGACCGGGCCGTATGGGGTACAGGCTCAGGGGCCCAAAGTGTCAGGGGGGCCCCCTGGGCTTCAAAATGTCACTGGAATGAACACATACTGACCAGGAAGAGTCTTAAAAAGACCACAAAGAGATGCAAAGGAACAGAAAATAATGACAACAATAGACAAAACAACCACCGAGGGACTTGGTCTTGTTGTGTTACTGGGAGCCAGAATAGAAGGAGTCATGGCTGAAAACCAGCCGCCACTGCCCGTCAACAAAAACAAAGATGGTTAAATGTGATCAGACCAAAGGACTGGACGGAGGCCATCATCAAAAATGCTCACATGTGCAGCGCACACTTCATATCAGGTTAGGGACAAAGTATTTCCTGTTGTAGGGATGAAGAACGTTATGTGTATTAAGGGTTATCATGTCCACCTCATCAGAAACTGGGGAGCTATTAAGAGGAAGATTGGATTTCTCTGGAACGCTAACTTTTTAGCACATTAGCTAACGTTAGCTTCCATAGCAAAACAAACAAGATTGGCTTCCTGTGACATCATCCATCCACTGAGTGAGAGCATACGGGTCGGCCAGTCTGGTCCCGTTGGTCAGTGTTTACTTCTTCCAGTAACACTGGCGGTCCCGGAGAGTGAGTGACCTGACATGGTGCGTTGGTAAATTCAGTCTGACGCTCTACACTAAAATGAGAGCCCTGTTGGTGGAAGAAACGGAGCCTTATATTTCTACATGAATGAACCAACGCTTAAGTTAATCACACATTCACTCCGCTCGGCGCTCTGCTGCTCCGTCTCCACAGACAGAGTGTCCAGAGTGCGCTCTGCCACTCTGAGAGTGCGCTGCTCTGGATAACCCAACGCTACATTCAGACAGCGCTCCCAATTTATCAACGCTCCAGTTTGTGTCAGAGTGCGCTCCTGAACGCACCACTCACATCATCTTCCTCCATCGTCTAAAACAAGCCAACACAACTTGTTAGCTAGCGCTAGCTAACGTCTGTGGAGAACTGTTTTGCCTCCAGCTAAGCCCCGCCCACCAAAACACGTCACACTGTTTACCAACAGTAAAAGAGTGTATATATATTCCCTGGACCTTTAACACAAACTATTAATCAACTAATAAGTTACGGTGCATCATTATACATACAGATTAAACTTTATTGATCCCAAAGCAGATTCACAAACTAATCAGCAGTGTATAAAGTCATTAAAATGAGCTTCATCTTTTACCAGCTGCGATATGAAATTGATGAACACATGAATGCATCAGTATTGTAATCCACTCACATAATGTATATTATCCTGCAGACTGAGTATTTTTGCTTTTGGTATTTTAAGGATTTTTTGAAGCCAATACTTTTTAATTACTGCGGGAGTTTTACTTAAAACAGACTATTTGTACACTGGGGTATTACTACTGTTACTGAAGTTCAACAAACTGGTAGCAAAATACAATAAAAGAAAGTGGCTGTGTATTTGTTAGTCAATATGTAATGTGATTAAAGATATATCTGATCTTTGCTCAGTTTCTGTTTACGTGGTGCAAATCGTGCAGTGGAACCATCTTGGACTAAAACGCTCACAGATCAGAGTAACGTGAGATTTTTCCTGCTCTTCCCATGTCACCAACACGCTGTGAATCAAATATAAAAACATGTTTCTCTTATCGACTGGAGAATATTTTGACCAGCTGTCACTGGCAGCACCTTTGACCCAGAACACCTCTCCGTCCCGTCACATTTTAACCACATTTCGATCCCGTCTGGCTCTCAGGAGGTAACTGATGGCGTGAGAGCAGAGCAGAGCAGAGCAGACCTCTTCTTCTCTTCTTTAATACGACGAGCCCGAGACTCAAGGCGAGGCCATTCATTAAACATGACCGTCTAAAAATAAAGGCCTCCTCCTTTCACCGGAACTGCTCTCTTTAATCTGGGCCAGAGCTTCGAGTGGTTTGCATCAGCACATGAGAGAGACGACATGAGAGACAAAGAGAGACAAAGAGGAGGAGGAGGAGGAGGACGTTTCATCTTCATCGTGACCAAAGGATGGATTTGTGCAGCAGCAGGGGGGGGGGGGGTTCACTGCCTGACCTCTGACCTTTCTCTAAGCAACCAAAATCTCATTAGTCATGCAGCAGGAAACTCGTTTTAATCAGTGCACTGATTTAGGTGATTTATGATTGGAGATCATTTGTGATTCTACATAAACGGCTGCAAATTTTTTTATTGTATCCAACGTGATGTGTTTCATTGCAGAGGCCCCTGTTTACAAAGAAAACATCTCATCGTGTCAATCAAATCAGATCAACTTTATTTATACAGCACATTTAAAAACCACCGCAGTGACCAAAGCGCTGTACAGAATAAAAGAATGACACACAAATATAAAACAGAATAAAAACCAATTACAAACATGGAAAGATTATAAAATATTAAAATATTAAAATCACTACAAACAACCAAAGGCCCTTGAAAACAAGGACGTTTTAAGATTTGTCTGAAAAGTGTCAATGGGGGGGGGCATTTGATTGATGTTATCACAGCATCTATGGGAGAAAAATACAGTATTCAGCTGAGGGAAAGTGCTTTTATAACTCCACGTCACGTCAGAGAACGACTGGGTTGGTAACAATACACGTATTTGTATCGAACCGTTTGGTGCGAGGACTTCGGTTCGGTCCACGTTACAAACCAAACCATTTGTTGAACTATCCTGTTACATCTGTAAAATAAAGTCTACAGCTTAAACAGCGTTTAATATAATGTTCTCAACAAGGCGGCCGACGGGCAGGAGACATGCTGTCTGTCCTTCACACCCCCGTTTCCACCGAGCAGTACGGTTCAGTACAGTTCCTTAGCGTCCCCATGTTTGGTCCCCCCTCTGTTGGGGTACCTAGCACACAGATCTGGTACTAAAAGGTGGAGCTGTGAACACTGCAGTCTGATTGGTCAGTAGAGGACGCTCACTCTGGTTTGATGTAACCTCTGTTCATACATCAGTAAACTACAACTATAAAATGAAAGAGAAAAAAATCACTTCATTCACTGGGTCGACTGCCGGCAACTTTTAAGGTGGAACGTTAACTTGTAATGTTACTCAATGCATGAGTTGATGACGTGAATCCATCAACACACCTTAAATTTACCTGTGACAACTTTGAGCATCACTTTAGTTTTTATATGACAGACACTTTTAGTGCTGACTTTAAAAATATAGATTGATTTGGAGCGGATTATGTGAAGGTCATATATTCTAATCCTCACTTCCTGTGGGCTACAGCAACACTAAACCCCTGAGCTTGCCTGAGAAGGACTAAATGCACAAAGCTGCTATTTTGAAATATCCCATGGAGAGAGACTCTCACTGCAGCCTGTTGGATTTTGTTCTGAAAATGTGGGCGTGCAGCCTCGTTCTGTGGACCATAAACCAGGTGCAGACTTCCATCTGTGTCACCGCTGATGAGGAAATACAGCCAGTGCTGGACGGAGCAGTGAGTGACAACAACCCCGCCCACATTTAAGAGGACTGTTTGGAACACTAGGGTCTATGTACCATGTCTGAAGGGTTACTGTTGGCTCCAAAGGGACTGCACTGAAAGTGTTTGGTGGAAACGGGGCTATTGCGAGGCAGCTATGCTAAGCTAGCTCATTACAAGATGCTTAGTAATGGTTAGTTTTTGCCCCTTTGTGAAGAGAGCGTTGGAAAATGCCGATTTATTTATTTTTTTAACGTGAAACTGCTTTATTCAGTGTTTTTCTTTTTTTCTTTAAATCAGTTTTAATCAACTGGTCACTTTATATCTACGTAGGGAGCGGGTACTTGTGAGACCGCCATGTTGCACCGCCATGTTTCTACAGTAGCCCAGAACGGACAAACCAAACACTGGCTCTAGAGAGAGACATTCACATTTTTGTGCGTACTTAATTCAATACCACTTAAGAGATGGGCGAGTGCTTGCTGTCGTCCTACGTTTGTACTTTTTTGTATCGTGACGCTCACTGGAAGCTACGTACAGTAAGTAGGCTGGTACTGACAGAAACCTTCAGCTGCGATTTGTGGGTTTGAATTTCGGATTTGGGTCATTGATTTGCACATATGTAGATGGGTCAGCCAGGGCAGATTGGTTCTCATAACAGGCCGTGTTGGGTTGGACTTTAAAAAACCCTGACCTGCACATCAGTAGTACCCAGAGCATCATATTTTGATGTGTAGGGGCCAATGACAAAGCGTCAGTATTTGACGAGTTGGGATGGGAACGTGTTGAAATGTTTAAAACATTTCCCATGTGACCCAACGTGAGTTTCTGCATGATGACGTTACCATATATAACCCCCCTAACGTGTCTCCTTGTGCCTGAGCCACGCCTCCTTTGAGAGTTGATTATTATTGATCTCCCAAATTAGCTATATTCCTCTAACCCGCTAACAGTCACAGAAGCTAAGCAACGTTCCGCTGTGGACACAACATTGGTTCATATCCAAAAGCAAAACCACAAACAAACAAATTGATCGAGGCTGTGATAGACCAGCAGCTCCTGTGATCAGTGAGCTAATGTGACTGTTTTTCTTGGTGGAGTCTGGTGGCTTTGCAGAGAGCAATGTAACAGCTTCAGTTCCCATCCTCTTCTCCAAACTGGGAGCGTCCTGACCGCCATCAACTGTAGGTAAACAACCTCAGACAAGCCTTTTTGTCTTTTTAAAACTTTAGACAAACCTACAATACAGTGTACAGTGCTGTGCAAGAGTTTTAGGCAGGTGTGAAGAAATGTTGTAATTTCAAATGCTCTCAGAAATATAAAGTTTAATTATTTTTTTCTTTCTATCGATTCACAGAATGCAAAGTGAGCGAACAGAAGAAAAATCTAAATCAAATCGATATCTGGTGTGACCACCCTGTGGCTCCAACACAGCATCAGCTCTTCCAGGTACACCTGCACACAGGTAGGGATTCTGTAGGATCATAGTCAGGTGTGTGATTAACCAGTTACACCAAACAGGTGCTGATGATCATCAGGTTCATGTGTGGGCTGAAACACAGTCATGAACTGAAACAGAAACAGCTGTGTAGGAGGCTTCAAACTGGGAGAGGAGCAGCCAAACTCTGCTGCCAAGGTGAGGCTGTCACAGGTCGTCCACCATGACGAGACACAAGGTGGCTACACTGCATCAGCAGCGTCTGTCCCAGGCAAAGACCTCCGAGCACACTGGGGTTTCAACATGTGCTGGTAAAGGAGCACAAAGACACGGGCAGTGTTGAGGAGCGTAGACGCAGTGGTCGGCCAAGGAAACTTGGTGCAGCAGGTGAAAGACACACGATGCTTCTTCCCTTTGAAGTCAGGAGATGTCCAGCAGAAACCAGTGGGACCCAGGTACACCCATCTACTGTCCGCAGAAGTCTGGCCAGAGGTGGTCTTCATGGAAGAACTGCGGCCAAAAAGCCGAACCTCCGACGTGGAAACACGCCAAGCGACTCAACTCTGCGGGAAAACAGGAAGTGGGGCGCAGAAAGACGGCAGCAGGTGCTCTGGACTGATGAGTCAAAATGTGAAATATTTGGCGGTGTGTTGGCTGAAGGGCTGGAGAGAGCGCTACAATAATGAGCGTCTGCAGGCCACAGTGACGCACGGTGGAGGTTCCTTTGGTCAGGATTCATGGCGTCCTCAGTGCTGAGAGATACAGGCAGATACTTCTCCATCATGCAGTCTGATTGGCCCCAAATTACGACCCCGAACGTACAGCCGACGTCATCAGGAACTATCTTCAGCGTGAAGACAGACGGATCTGAGGCAGCCTGCACCCACAGAAGATCTGTGGTTGGTTCTCCGAGATGTTTGGAACAACCAGAGTTCCTCCAAGAACTGTGTGCAGGTGTACCTGGAAGAACTGATGCTGGGTTGGAGCCAAAGGGTGGTCACACCAGATATTGATTTGATTAGATTTTTCTGCTGTTCACTCACTTTGCATTTTGTAAATCGATAAAAATAAACAATACTCTACAGTATTTCTTCACACCTGCCTAAAACTCTCGCACAGCACTGTATATTTATTGTATTTTACTTCTACGATGTATTCTGTTTTATTTTGTGTTTTATTTCTGTGCTGACAAGTTTTTATGTTTCAGTAAATGTGATGTTGTGTGATGTAAGAAAGAGCCAGACTGGCCGCATTAATGCTTATGACGAGTGTCTGAGCTGTATGCTGTGGTGTGTGTGTGTGTGTGTGTGTGTTGCAACATGTGTCACAGGCTCAGGCTGCCAAAGTCCAGATTTATGCCAAGATTAATTATGAGCATGTTGTCCAGATCGGGATGAAAACTGACATGACATGTGCAGTAATCACATTACAGCGTCAGACAGCAGCGTTCACACACTGCAGGTTCTGATGCAGATGGACGGATAAATCCTGCTCTCCACACGTTTGACACGCAGCGCTCTGAGCTGCAGCTGCTGCAGGTCTGAAGGCTCGCTTGTGTTTACGTCGAGGTGTCGTGGTGCTGACACTCAAGGCTCAGATTTGACACCTGCAGGAACTGCCAAACGTGGGCAGAAACTGAAGGAATTTTAGGAAACATGCCACAGGGTGTAACAGTTTGGGTCGGGGTGGTGGAAGACAAAAACTGACAGCAGCACTTGTTTGTTACGAACATACACATCAACCTCACCGAGCCTGGTGATACGGCTACTGTCTACACAATCGAGGACACACACGTGTGACCTGTGTGTGACGTCCTCTGCTCTAATGAACCACTCGGCGCTGATACATGGTGGTAACAGCCAGGTTTATTCACCTCATGGAAAACTCTTCTTAAGTCTGGAATAACTAGCAGAGGACAGCGGTGTTAAGTGACCTCGTGTGGACGACCTGCTCATGGAACATCCTCCGCAGCTCTCTGAATTAGTCTGTTTATATTTTTGAAGAAACAGATTGTAAAATAAAATAATAAAGTGACAAAGTGATCGTACAGTGGATTTTAAATTTGGGCCACATAATGGCTCATGGTGCATGTCCTCAAACGAGAAGATAATATAGTCCAAATGTCCTAAAAGACTTGATAATAAAGTCCATATAAAGTCCCAGTGTCCTCAAAGAGACAATATTATAGTCCTAATGTTCTCAAACGAGTACTTAACAGCCTTTTAGTTTGTTCCTGTTGCTAAATTTGGTCAAATTTGTTGCCATATCAAACTACAAACATTATTAGGCATAAATAAAAGAGTGTCAACCATAAAATGTGATCAGGTTTTGGACCTTGTCCACTTTAGTGTCGGGATCGGCTGCAGACTGACTTGGCAGAGATGGTTGCCATCTTGTTTTTACATGGGTTGGTGTATTGTGCTTTTAGTACCACTAGATGGCACAAAACAGTGTCCACGAACGAAGACAACAGGTCAGATTTCAGCAGGATGAAATATAACAACGCTAGACGCGGAAGCACCCCGATTTCTTAATTGTTGTGCAGCCACACCTTTGACCTTCATCCACCTAACTCCTGAACGTCCCTCAAGGCCTTCTTGAGATAATTTGTTCACAAGAATGAGACAGACGAAAGGTCACAGTGACCTTCGGCCACCAAATTCTAATCAGTTAATCGTTAAGTCCAAGTGAACGTTTGTGCCAAATTTGAATGAATTACCTCAAGGCATTAAAGAGAAATCATATTCACCAGAATGAGACACACAAGGTCACAGTGAGCTTTGACGTCTAACCACAAAAATCAGATCAGTTCATTGTTGAGTCCAAGTGAACGTTTGTGCCAAATTTGAAGAAATTCCCTCAAGGTGTTCTTGAGATATCGTGTTCACAGGGATGGGACAGACATGGTCACAGTGACCTCTGACCTTTGATCATCAAAAACCAATCAATTCATCGTTGAGTCCAAATGGACATTTGTGCCAAATCTGAAGAATTTACCTTAAGGCATTCTTGAGATATCATGTTCACAGGGATGGGACAGAAAGACGTAAAATTGACGAGATGCCGGAACTATCAGCACAGATTGATAAGTTATTCCACTGCTGCAATGACAGTGCAGAGACGCCGAGATGTGAAAGACCTGAAAACGCTGACCAATGAGAGCAGACTAGGGTTTTTCAGGGAGAGGTCTTAAAGAGACAGTCGCTAAAACACAGCGTCTCAGGCAGAGGACAAATACAGGGGCAAAATAAAGTGTGTTTAGAACATTAAAGGATGTGAACATGTTCTAGGAGAAACCCAAAATACAAGGACAAACAGAGGTCCCCGAAAAAAGCAACGTCGGTCTGAAGGCGAGGAGTCACTTTCCAAAAATGTCCTCACAAAGATAGACATACAAGTACACACACACAGTGGACACAGTCTTTGCATTGTCTTATCCGAAACACAATGGTACAACAGTGTGTCTTGACATAAACTATTCCACCGAGTGTGTGTGTGTGTGTGTGTGTGTGTGTGTGTGTGTGTGTGTGTGTGCTGGCTCTACAGTTACAGAGGACGCTGTTAGGATCGAGTGTGTGTTGTTAAGTAAGCGTCCCCTCCGTCAGCTGACCTGCCGTCACTCCGGTGAATCAGCGTGTCGGAGCTTCAACAGCGGAGCTTTTGTCGCCCAGAATCACGCCGTTGTTCCCCTCCCGCCCCGTCCCTCTTTCTCTCCGTCTCCAGTCTGGCCTGCAGATCGACGGCGAGCAGCGTCCGTTTATCCCACTGTCACCTGAATGCTACTAAACCTGCGTCACACAGAGCAGAGATGGTTTGAAACAAAGGGGGTCAGATTCGTGGGTTTGATCTCTGAGCGTCATCTGAAATCAAACATAACGTTTATTCTGTCATCTGATCGGTGAGTCGAGGTTATTCTGTCCTCGCCTGACGACTCATTGCCAAACTAGACAGATCCGATAAAGACCTGAGGCCTGGATGAGTTCAGATTCTTAACTTAGATTCTTGTTCTTCCAGCTTCGTTTGTTTCATTGAATCACTTTTCTCTGTAAAACTGAAACACAATATACAAATAAAGTACGCTTATTGCTTCCTTTTATATTACAGGTACGCATACATTCACTGGAACAATTCTACTTTAACCACATTGTCACACAAAACAACAAATAAGCAAAAAACAGCTCTGCTGAACACAATTTAAGTCTTGAAGGAACTGACGTGTGAAGTATAAATCTCCCTTAAAGAGTCTATCCTTGCAATGACCACCAGGGGGTGCTCAACACTACTTAATCAACAAAAATTAAACAAATGGTGTGGATGACCAGCATAGAGGTCAAAGGTCACAACAGGAGGTTTTCATCTGGTGTTAAGATGGTGTAACAAGAGGCAAAATGAGACGACAGAACGTCATCACGTGGAACACGACTTCACAGCCTCGCTGTGGTGGTGATTTTAAATCATGTCACCACGGTGTAGCTCATCTATCGCCTAACATTAGCTTTTTACTTCTGCTGTTTGCATTTAGGCTTCAATATTCACAGAGTGGTGTTCATTAGTGAAGAAACAAAGCATGTGTCACAAACATTAGTTCGCCACAGCGCTTATTTTCTGCACTAATCCAAAATTGAAAAATACCCTTGGATCTTGGACGAGTGAACCGGTGAGATGTGAACTTCTGTGACGCCATCCATACAACAGTCTGTAACGACTGACCAGAAAGGTCCTGGAAGAGAAAATGGAGCTGCAGAAGGTAAAGACGGCCACACTGAGGCATCAGAGGACAACAGACAACAGTTGAGTCAGAATAACATTTATTTATTGTTTATCATTTAATGATTTCTCCATCTCTCAGTGGGAGCCATCGTATTACCCCACAGGACAATATCATGTAAGTCAGTAGCTACACATCAGCATCAGGAGTAATTACAATGATTCAGATTTAGATCTTCAAGAAAAAAAATAGTAGATAAAAATGTTAAAATCAAACACACAGTAAAATATAAGAACGAAATATATTTAAACCTTTACGTAAAACATCAGCAAAGTTATTCGTGTCTGAGCCTCTGAGGCTTTCAGGTACTTTTCTTTCAGCTCCTTCATTTGTACTTCTGATTAAAATGTACTTTCCTCAGGAGGCGCCGCCTTATTACTGCACAACAATAACATGGAATTCAATACACGTCAATATAATAACGTCATAATCGTCATTCACATTCATTCTATTTTTTCAAAACTCAAAGAGTAAATAAGGAAATAAAAACTTGAGATACTGATAGTTCCTGTTCAAAAACACTTCCTGAACACCGTACATATCTAAAACTTTAATAAAAAAAACATTTATATGATCATAATAGAAAACAAAAATCACTATCGCATTTTCACTGCTCAGGTTTGTGGAGTTAATCAAGCTGCAGATTTCAACTTTTACACTGCTGTCAGTGGTGTTGCTGGTGTCGGGAGGTTAATGGTTCCAGCGCAAAATGTGGTCATGCTTCAACATTTATCACCGCATGATAGATCTGTGTTTTCAGCACATGGAAATAAATTCCGCAGGAATATGTTTGTACAAAAGAAAACTGAGAGCAGTGTCTCTCTTCGTCTCAGGCACATATGATTGAGCCTTTCTTGGTCAAAGTAATTTAAGAACTCTCTGTCCTGTTTGTCTGTGTGGTATCTGTCCAGGTTTTGGCTGATACTGTTCTCATCTTGGTTGGCACAGATCTTGGTGTGTTCTTACTGGTGCCAGGTGGCAGTATAAGCTTGTTGGTCTTTGTTCATATACAACATAAAAAAAGTTGTGATATTGTAGATATTTAATGTTCAAACTGATGAACTTCATTGTTTTTTTAAATGTCTTTGTAAATACACGCTCGTTCTGAATTTGATGGCTGCAACACGTTATAATAAAGTTGGTACAGGTGCAACAGAAGACTTAGAAAGTTGTGAAATGTTTAAAGAACAACTGTTTGGAACATTCAGCAGGTAAGTAGGTTAACTGGTAACAGATTATTGGGTATGAGAGAAGAATGCTCAAAGGGCTCCGTCGTTCACGAGCAAGGCTGCCACAAGGTTCCCCACTCTGTGAAAAACTGTGTGGGCAGACATTTAGACAATTCAAGAACAATTAACAACGTCCAACTGCACCAAATTTAGAAATTTCACATCTATAATACACAATATCATCGAAAGATTCAGAGAATCTGCAGAAATCTCTGCATGTAAGAAGCAAGGCTGAAAACCAACATCAATGTTCATGACCTTTGACCCCTCTGACTGCTCTGCATTAAAAACCAACATGACTGTACAAAGGATATTACGACATGGGCTCAGGAACACTTTGGAAAACCACTGTCAGTAAACACATCGCTGCATCTACCAATGACAGTTCAGACTCTAACATGCAAATTGCAAGCCAGCTAACAACATCCAGAAACAGCTCCGCCCACTTCTCTGAGCCCGAGACCATCTGACACAAAGTGGTCTGACCAGTCCATCATGGACGTCATGTCCTCCGGGACCATCCAGATTGTGAGCAGCTCAAAGTTCAAAGCCAGCATCTGTGATAGGATGGAGGTGTGTCAGTGCCCATGGTGTCATGGGTAACTTGACAGGTACATCCAGGTTTTGGAGCAACGTATGCTGCCATCTAGACGACGTCTTTTTCAGGGACATCCCTGCTTAGTCCAGCGAGACAATGAGACACATTGTGCACGTGTTCCAACAGCGTGGCTTCGGAGTGACAGAGCGCAGGTACTAAACTGACCTGTCTGCAGTCCACACCTGTCTACCACGGACCATGTGTGGAACATGATGAAGCGTCGACTATGGACTGTTGAGACACTGAAATCGGATAAACTTCAACAGTTAGTGTCCTCAGTACCCAAACACCGACTGAGTGTTGGTCAAAGAAAAGGTGATGATGTCACACAGAGGTAAACATGCTCCTGTACCAACTATTTAGGAACGTGTTGCAGACATCAAATTCAGGATGAGTGTATATTTACAAAAAAAAAAAAAAGTTTATCAAATGAAAATTGAATATCTGGTCTTTGAACTGTATTCAAGTGAATAGAGGTCAAAAAGAATTCATTCTGTTTCTATTATGTTTTACACAGTGTCCCAACTTTTGTTGGTATTGGGATTATAGCATCGGCCCTGGTCTCCTTTTGGCCTTGGTTGACATACGGCTCAGTTTCCTCTTGACTTAAAATCGTGCTCATTCTTGTCTGGGTTGGTATCTGTCTCTGCCTCGTATCGGTCAGCATTACTCTTGATCTTGTGTTTTTCTTAGTTGTTGTCAGTCAGTGTTGTCCTGGTTTTGCTGATGTCAGTGTCAGTATCATTCTAGTTTTGGTCTCTTGGTATTAGTCTCAGTGTTGTCATGGCTGGTACTGGAACGCTTGAAATCAGTAGGTGGACTCTGGGGGAGTGTCTCTCCTGTGTCGACTTTAGCCATGAGCTCAGCTTTCTCTCTCATGGCCATCAGGGCCTGAATTCGTTTCTTCCAGCCTGGCTTGGCCTCAGCTGTCTCTCCCTCAATACGCATGTCAATGTACTCTGAAGTGGAGAGAGGATCGGGCTTCAGTGCTATCTCTTTGAGTCTGTTTAGACACTGAGCAGACCTCTCCATACATTTCACCAAGTCAGTGTGCACATTATTACATTCGGCCCTCAGTTGTTCAATCAATGCCTGAACAGGTATCTTAGCCTGTGGGGCTTTTAGGTACTTCTTCTTCAGCTCTCTTACTGTTCGTTTTTCTCTAACTTCCTTATACTCCCATTTGTACTTCTGATTGAAATGTACATTCAAGGGACATTTTCTTGGACACTGAGTGCAGTTTTCATCTGGTCCCATTGCAGTACAGCCAGCTTTATCTGCATCCTTGGGTCTTGAACAGGGATAGTGACAGGTGAAACGACATTCCTGACAGTTGGTGATGTAATTTCCAGTATCAGAAATATCCTCTTTTAGTGGCTTTATGACAGTGACTTCAAACTCAAAGTTAAACTGTCTGTCGATCTCTGCCTCATGGTCTTTCAGTATGTCAGTTGTCTCTTTTATCTCCTCTAGCTTGGCTAACCCAACTTTAACCTGCTTCTGCAAATTTTCATATGAAATCTCGAGCTGCTTTCTTTCTCTGAGGACCTCTTTTGTCATCTTCAAGCTTTTCGTTTCCATGACATTCAAAGCAGCAAAGAACGTCTTCATGCGTTCTGTCTCCATGTTCCAATTCTTTTGAGCAATACCCTTATAGACATCTTCATGTTTGTCATCCCCACTCATGCTGTCTGCTGCAGATGGTTGGTTCTGTGCAAACCACACTGCATTATTGAATCTGAAGTGAGTTGGCAGCTTGTGTTTTATTTCAGGACAAGTTAAACCTGAATCCTTGAGTACCCTTTGAATGTCCCGACCTGAGAGACGGAAACATGGTGAACAGCCTGAAACTGTCATCAGAACCCGAATGTTCTCTGCCACATCGTTGCCAAAGAATGAACACACAGACTTGTACCCATTACTCTGTGATAATGTGAGTTTGGTCAACCTACCCTGAGCAACAAAACACAAAGCATCAATTTCACTGACACCATGCTCAGAAGATAAGAGATTATGCAGATGCTCTGTGATCTCGTTGATTCTTTTCCTGTTGTATGTAGACCCAAGGGCGTCAACAATAGTGAGTGAGTGCTCTATTTTAAACCCCTCCTGGTGGTTGATTTTGTACACAGTGACAGAGGTCTGGCTTTTGGCTTGTGATCTTGACTGACCTTCATCAATCAGTTTGAATCTGAAATTGTCCTCCCAGTCTACACCAACAATGTAGTTGATCATTGCATTGATCAGAGTGAAATTTCCTGATTCGGTCTCTCCAAAAAGTACAACAGTGCGATTTTGCCTCATGCTCTCGTTGCCAAAAGTGAATCTTCTGCATCCGTCGATGTCCATATCTTCTTCATCCAGAGGCAGTTTGTAAACTGAGGGAGATTCAGAATTCATCCTTTTGCTTGTACATTTGAGGGATTCTTTGAGTGTCGATTTTAATGTACAGACAGTAACAGTGATGCTTTCTTTGCTTCTGCCAACTTCACCACAATCACATCTGACTCTGACAACATATTCTGTCTCTGGCTGAAGACCTGAAATGATCACATTCTCAGCTCTTGTCATTATTTGGCTCCACTGGAGATCTTCCTCTTTCACCCTGTTGTCTGTCTTGGCGTACTCCACAATGTAACTCAAAATGTGGACATCTTGTCCAAGCTCAGCAGGTTTCTCCCAGCTAACTGATATCTCACCTGAGTTTGGTTTAACTTGAGGTTTTCCAGGAGGGCTGCAGGGTAAGGTTTTAATGGGACCACTGACTTCATTGGCTGGCCCAACACCTACTGAGGTCACTGCTCTGCACCTGAACATGTACTCTGTGTTAGGACTCAGATCACTCACTGTGACTTCTTTAGCTTCTGATGCAGTCTTCTGTTTCCATCCATCGTCTCCACTGACACAGTACTCAACAGAGTAGGAGGTGAAGTTCTCTGCTCCAAACTTTGGTGGAGAAATCTTCAGTGTCACACTGTTGTGGTTTGTTTCAGTGACTGTTACTGTTTCAGGCCTTGAAGGTGGCTCAAAGTTCCCATTGACACAGTGGCCGTCTGTATAAAGGTAGATGCTTGAACCTTTCTGTGTCTCATTTGTTGAACCAACTGTCAAGAATTTAATGTTCTTGTTCTCCTTGTTGGCCTCTGCAAAGTCACTGAAGAGCTTTGCTTTATGCCTCATTGCATCTGATAGTTCTTTTGAGGCGTACCATTGTTCCTTCTCTACATCATGAGTATGTGGATCTCGAGGTTCGTCTGGTTTGGGTGTTTTTGTTAAGTAGTTTGATAAAGCTGAGAGGAACGGTTCAGCACTTCCCAGTGAGGTGAAAACAAAACACACTGCATGCTCTGCACTGATACTTTCTTTGTACAGGTCTGTTTGAGATGAGACGATCTTGGTGTTTTTCATCATGTTGGTGAAAGACATTGATGTGTAGATTTCTCTCTCTTTACAGTCCATCCACTCGTTCAGGTCTTTGCTATTGAAAGGAGAAGAATGTCTCTTCTTCAGGATCTCTGCGAGCTCAGCCTCCTCTTCTCCTCCTCCTCGGATTGATGGAAGTTTCTTTGCCAAGGTTTGCTGGAATTCCAGCTTGAACTCTGAGCACATTTCTTTAAAAGTTTTAATCTTCTTGCCAATCTGTGGGAACTGCTGTGCAGTGGTGGTTCTCAATGCATCATTGCACCTCATTTCCAGCTCAATGAAGTCCTCCAGGACACTCTGTGATTCCTGAACTAATCTTATACTTATCTGACGGACGAGTTTTGCAGCAGAGGAATCCAAACTTGTCAGTGGCAAAAGCCAGACCTTCACTGGGACAGCATTTTCTCCGTTGGCTCCCAACAATTTTGGCAGACTTTGGTAGACTTGTATGGCATCCTGAAAGGATGTAGGAGGATTCTGAAGGGAAAAGTCTCCAAAGAATCTGCAGGAGAATTTCTCAACATTTTCTCTGTCCTTGTCTTCCATTTTCAGTGAACCTTCACCCTCTATCGCAAGGCAGGGAATCTTCTTGATCATCACCTTCAAGTTGCCCTCAATGTCTTGTTGTTCTTCCTTTTTAGACACCTCACGGTCAAAGACAAAGAAGGCTTGTGCCCCATAAAGAATAGCTGTGACTACATGTGTTGCTAATCCTTCATCGAAGACATACGAATACTTCACATTTTTTCTTCCAAGGTGATTCATGGACAGTTCTTTGACCTTTGTGGTAGCTCTGAACTTCAGTGTTACTCTGGCCTGATTTTTGGAAGTCTTACTATTGTTCAGGTATTTGGCCGATCCTCCAACCTCCACCAGTCCACTTAAGAAACTTGCCTTCAGGGATGCATCAACATTTAGTGCTGATGATTTATCTGCAATTGATTCAGATGCAACTATCTCAAAATCATTATAGCTCTGTGGTCTTTCTCCAATATGATTTATCAGGTCATCACGGTCCCACAATGTCTTTCCTAAAAAGGAAGAAGCAAAAATCAAATTCAGCTTCCAGAACCAGCCTGACAGGAGAAGGATTTGTTACCCCCTACAAGACAGATAAGATCTGATAAACTGGTCATAACATCTGAGATAAAACATTGTTGAATAGGACTTTGAATACTGAAAGTACAGTTCTGATGCATTTAATATCTTTACATGTGAATCCTCACCAGTAATGAGTGAGTCTTTGCGGCAGTCGTACAACATCCCAAGGCTGAAAGGCCGGCCGAGTGCCGCCACCTCCATCGTCCCGCTGGCCTCAGAGTTCATCACTCAATCTAAACTGAACAAAATGGTCAACAACTTGTTATATTACTTCCCTTGACTAATTTATATGGTAATATCATGTCCAACCACATTTTCTCTTGTCAGGAATTTATGGTTCAAAGTGTTAAAATGGCCATTGGAAATAACCATTAAGTATTAAAAATAATCATCTAATCTAATTTACATTAAATAATCTTGTGGGAAGCCATTTCTGAAAAGGGAAAATGATAGCCAATAAATCAGTTCAGTCTCATAAAATAAATGGCTGACCAGGGAAAACTCTCAGAGTTCTGCCTCACCACGTGGTTGGTCAGGAAAAAAAAGAATGTGAAAGTGGAAGCTTAAGTCCCCTCTCTGCATGTATAGCAAGGTATCCAGCTGACTTAAATGAGTGGATGTGTGTGATCTATGATGTATAAAGGTGCCATGTTAGTAAAGGGGATGTTTAGTTCCATGTAATACTCTGCCTTTGTGAAGCAGTAGCTAACCTCAATGTAACTACAGAATGATCACAACAGTAACTCATTGAAAAACATCAAATCAATTTATGTCACACATACATCGACAGAATTGACACTCTTGCTTGGCCTGTACTGTTGTATTAATTCTTTGCCCAGTTGTTACATTCCCAGTCCATGAATGGAGGAAAGAGTTGCTCTGTTGTGCATCAGTGTTGCAGATCAGAGGAATTAGCTTTGTTCTCCTTTGCTTGGAAAGTTAGCATGCAAACTTTGTGTCTGCTAAAGACGCTAACTTATCTGCTGTCTTTAGACCTATTGTTTGCTGCTTCATACACCACAGGTGGGAAGAAGTGGGGGGAGGGTGTGGCAGCTCCTGCTGTACCAAAACTCTCCTCTGAGGAGGTCCCAGGAGAAAGAGACATAAAAATGGAAAGGTTCTTCTCTTTGTGAGCTTGATGACATTGCAGGGTCACATGCCAAAGTGTCCAGCGTTAGTTGAAATCTGGCTGCATGGGCAGACCTTCACAGTGAGGTGTGACAGGTGGAGCACCCTGGGAGTCCAAATGGCTTTTCTTTGTCTGATGATCAAAGGAGGTCACATCAGCCATTTTAGGAGAGCAGAACTTACAGGACATGTCTTCCAGATCCAGTTTAGAGTTACCCAAATGAACAAATCATCTGTGGAGTCCAGTGGTGCCAACCCACTTTAATTTGGCCTCATTCGTTTATCTGTCCAGCCACTACTTTACTGTTCTGGTTTAATCTCACAGCTCTCCTAGTGTCGTTTCCAGAGAAGAAGCTGTCAAAAGCCACTGCAACATTTGGAAGCTTTTCTGGATATGCCAAAAAATAATCTTATTACTGGTGTGATATAATTATATGGCTCTTTAACATATACTGTGGTTTCCCCTCTCAACGAGACCAAAGTGTCTCTGTGCAAAGCAGTATAATGTGTGGAATAGGAATGGCAAAAAAGTCATTTTAAGGTTCTGAAAGTCAAATACTAAGCCACATTTTAAGACCTGGTTGTCTGAACTCACTGGTACATTACAAATGAAGAAAGTCTGATACGGCATGATGGGGACTCTTTATACATATATGGCAGCACGTTCTGGATCACTTTGCTCAGTAGTTTACAGTCCACCTCACTCATTGAGTGTTTGTGCCAAGATGTGTTGTGCTACTGATGCAACACTGTAATTCATTGTTTTCTTTAAATATGCCCTGTTTCTTGTTTTCTACTGTGTCACTAATTTCTGTAACATTCCATGGAAAATACTAACAAACGTACTATCCACCTCATTCCTAGCTCCCATGATACCTTGCGTGAATTACCAGCACCAAACCAGAACCAACGTTTTCCAGTAGGGGATCTAATGGTATGCTAACCGTATGCTAATCCTCTTTTCTAGTGCAATTTGGAAGCATAATTTGAAACACACTACCTGTTAGACCTCAGACAGGATAACATGATATTACCTCTTTCATCTCTTACAGCCATCTCAAAGCATTTGCTGTTTTTCTTTTTGAACAAGCACCTTAGTGATTAGCTTTGTTGGGTTTCACTGGATCACATATGATTTGCCATTTGTGCAGATCTGAAGTGGACATGTGAAGGTTTGTCCTTTGGGTCTTGCCACCTGAGATGTTGGCTGACACTGCATGTCCTTTGTTCATCAAACAAAGGACAGCCATTTGGCAATCATCTCCACAGGATGCCTACCTTGTCAAACCTCAGCGAGAGTCCTGCCCATGAACCCAGTTTTCAAACTTGACTGGGCACTACTGTCACTGTGACATGTGACCCTGTGATGTCACAAGCCAACTTAAGGAGATGCTTCTACTCTCCATCCCTCTCTTTTTCCTGAGCCTCTGATGGGCTCTTGCCTGAACCTCTAAAGAGGTAAGACATCACACAGGAGGACTTGCTACGCCTTTCCCCTGTTCTCTCTCCTCTGCATGCTCACAGCTGGAGCTGTAGCCTTGCTCTGAATGTGGCCTAAGTTGAGTTAGCACCAGACTTCTAACACTGCAAGAACAATGAGCGACCAGTCTACCCTGGATCTGCACCTTTGGAACAGAGACACAGTAAAGACTGCATCTGGAACCCCAGTTCTTTCCAGCCTTTATCTGCCAGCTAATAAAAGCAGCACACCACAGCATCTCCTCCTCCATCCATTAGAGAACTGGTAATGTAACAACGCTGGTTGAACTCCACGCCCAGACCAAAATATGGAGCGTGGACTGGTAGCTGGAGAGGTGTCAGTTCACCTCCTGGGCACTGCTGAGGTGCCCTTGAGCAAGACACTGAACCCCCCCAACTGCTCGGGGCGCCTGTCCATGGCAGCCCCCTCACTCTGACATCTCTCCATTTAATGCATGTATAGGTCCTGTTTGTGCATGTGTGTGTGTATTTTGGACCTGTGTGTATATGTGAAACAACAGAGTGAAAACACTGAATTTCCCCTTGTGGGATTAATAAAGTATATGAAATGAAATGAAATTAAAATTAAATTATCACAGCTGTACAGGCTAAGCAAGACTGTTTAACTTTGTTGATTGTGATTTAATGTTGTTAACCGAGTTATTGTTGTTTGCAGTTAGGTGATTGGTTAGTTGGCTTCACCAAAGCTAAGCAATGTTAGCTTGCTGACGCTTTACACAGACAGTCTTGCATGCAACTAGACATCCTCTGCACTTACCCAGACCCTTTGCAACACATATGATAAACACATAGGCTCACTCACAAATGAGCTTTCAACAGAGCTACACCTACAGAGGGGGATCAAACTTCCTACTTCTTCTCCTTAGTCTTTGTCCTGATCGACCGCACGGTCAGGCAAAACCTCCCCCGGTCCGAAGCCATGTGTGATTTGGCCATCTTGTAGTTTTCAGTCAGCCATTTTGTTTGTAGGCCAGACAACCTTTGTTTAATACACCTTTAGTGTGTCTCTCTCTCTGTCTCTCTCACACACACACACACACACACACACACACACATATATATGCTTGTACATAATTAGTTAGAATTGTGTGTTTTGCTTCTTTGTGAACAGTGTTGGGCAGTTACGCGTTACAGTGATAATTTTACTTTTTCCAGTAATGAGTGGTGAAACTAATTACTACTGAATTTCGGTAATAATATTACAAACACTCCAAACCAAAAAACTTGTTACATTACTTTTGTTACAGACACATTAGCTGACTCATTTTAGTAATCATTGTGCTGCGCATGCACGTCATAAAGCAGCAAGCTAGCTGGAAATGCAAACCTTAGCAGCTGGAAATATTCTCGTTACTTTGATTCTGTCGGGAGGAAAGATGACATGAACACTGCTGCTGCAGGTAGTCAGACTAAAACCCTTTCTACTGCAAAAAACACATCCCCAAATCTCCGGTCTGAAACAACTTGGCTACTACAACCTACAACAACACAACAACATGAAGCTCCAGGAAATATACCCCACCAAAGCTGAGCCCTCCTTGGCCTCGGAGGTCAGCTGAAGCTGTACACTGGCTAAACTGTCCAACCTGGATTCTAACTGTGGACAGCTGCAGCTACAAAGAAGTGATGAAGCTTGGGGTTGGATGTGTGGTGGATGAAATGTTGCTCCATGAGTGATTCTCCATCTTTTGGGCAGATCTTTGGGAAAATACCAGTCACAGGCGACAGGAAGCCCCCAGGTAAACAGGAGCTGTCCAGCCTTAGCTACACTTAATGGCAATTCCCCTGACATTCACACAGGGATACACATCTCGAATTTTGGCGGGATTCGCAATTACAAATTTTATGGGGTGTAATGGAAAAGTAATATAACAAGTAGCATAATGAATTACTGTTGGCAGGGAGTAACAAGTAAAGTAAACATTACTTTTGAAAAGGGTAATGAGTAATATATTACATTTCTAGAGTAACGAGCCCAACACTGTGTGTGAATAAATACTTTTGGTATCATACCTGCTGTCTGCTTAATATTGTACAAGAATGAATGAAGATTCAACCTCTGTCAAGAACTCTAAAATCCTTCAGCCTTTACTATTAATATAGTAATTCTGGTTATAGTTATTAATTTAATTATTACTCAAAATCCCAAATTGATAATTTAATGTATTTTATGAGACTGATATCAGTAACATCATTTTCCCCTATTTTGGGATGGTGCCCCACGAGGTGATTTAATGTAAATTAAGTCACATTATTCAACATAATTAATAATTATCATCAATTATTTCTGATAACCATTTTGATACTGTAATTGGAGGTCTGTTACGAGGCCAGGTTCCAACAGCTTGCCTTTCTTCGTTAGCATATTTAATGTCACAGAGCCTGAGCTAGCTTCAGTAAACATCTACTGCTTCTAAAAGATGATTAATGATTTCTTCAACTCATAAACAGACGTTAACATATTCGGCCAACATTTAACATAATTCTGTATTAATGTTTTCCACTTAAAGTGAATAAATGTGACATTTCCCAGCTAATGCTCTGCTCATCGGCCTTAACAACACAGTTTACACATTTTTATAGCTGCTGATTTATTAAAATCAGAGTTCTATTGAGTGTAACGTAACGTTGAATCTAGCAGCAGATCTCAGTAATATAACGTAGTGGGTAAATAAATAACTTTAGGCATTCATTTTATGTGACATTACAGAGGGATGATAAATCAGTAACACACACTCAGCCGAGATGACTAACACATAATTTAAGGTATGCTGCTGAGTTTATATTTTATAGCACGTAATTTTCTATTATAGGCTGAAAATGCAGTCAGTCAGGGAACGACAAATATCCTGTACTGATGCTGAGTGACAGACCTGTCAGTGTAGGTGTCATTCACTTCCACAAATTCTACTTTAACACTTCCTGGCCGATGCAACTCTTTTGGTTTATTCCTGAGACTAATCATAGTCAGTCAATGTGACAAGGTACCTCTGCTATCTCACAGGACGTTTTCACCCAGAAGCATTTCTACAGTAGCACCCTCAGGAATTAAGTCGATAGAAACTAATCTGTGCTGTCAATATTTAAGTTCTAACATCTGTAAATTGTATCAAAATAATTTTCCTCTCATAGGATTAGTGTGTTAGCGAGCTAACTTTGGCTAACCAGAGTTAACCTGATTTTTTAGTCTCACAAAGACAGATCGACTTCACACTGAGTTCAGGTGCAACGGCTGTGAGCGCTGCAGGCCAAACCTGCAAAGGAGCAGGCTTTGTTCCCATAATCACCAGCACCAACAAATGTTTGTAATAATCTTGATTAATGAGATTATTTCCCTTTAAACCAGAAAGCTCACCTGTTTGACACGTTTGGCTTCAGTACATTTTGTGCAGGATGAAGTTGTGTCTGGAGTTGTAGGTGAGGTCCCAACAATGAAGACTGATCACGTTATCAGTTGAGTTATAACAGCAGCAGGAGGGTGACTCTACTGACTGACAAAGACACAAAGAGAAAAGGCTGTTAGCATATGGGCCAACCGATGTATTTGGTACATAACGTCACGTTTGTCCAGGTAGCATTGTTTACTTCCATAAATCCCTAAAAAACTTTATTGTTAGTAAACAGTATGACCTTTGTTGGTAGGCGGGGCTTAGCTGGAGGCAAAACAGTTCTCCACAGACGTTAGCTAGCGCTAGCTAACAAGTTGTGTTGTCTTGTTTTAGCCGATGGAGGAAGATGATGTGAGTGGTGCGTTCAGGAGCGCACTCTGACACAAACTGGAGCGTTGATAAATTGGGAGCGCTGTCTGAATGTAGCGTTGGGTTATCCAGAGCAGCGCACTCTCAGAGTGGCAGAGCGCACTCTGGACACTCTGTCTGTGGAGACGGAGCAGCAGAGCGCCGAGCGGAGTGAATGTGTGATTAACTTAACTGTTCGTTAACTGTTCCGCTCTACCTTCTGAGCCACAGAGGGTTTGTTGCGTGGGACCGTCGGATGATATTTATTATATTTTGTTTTGTTCGCAGCGAGTGAGCCCGCTGCCTTGGTGTTTTCTTTTGTTTCCTTGCTGGTTTCAATTTGGTTTTGCCCGCCCCGGCATTCTTGATGGCCGAAGACGAAGTTTGTAAACTCCTTTTGCACTCTGCTGGTGTATTTCTTAGCCTTGTTAACCCACTATGGGGATGCGTGATGTACTGTGCTGTTGAATACCAACCTGGTTCTACTGGTGTGACGCTGATTTTATTTGTGGAGCTATTTTTGTAACAAATAAAGATTTCTAAGTTAAATATAATGCAGCTTCTGGTGTGTGTTTTCCTTCATGGTGACTGAACCTGTTGCATGTGACAGAAGTGTGCCACACTATGACTGGGCTGTTTGTCTGTACTGTAACGTAACTGTAATGTTCGCATAAGGTGAGGAGCTACTTGTCAGAATGTTCTTCCTTCGTCCTGTGTTCTTGGGCCACGCAGTGTAATTACCTTTAATAAGTAACTAGATAAGGAATACTGTTTGTAGGAACAGAGATAAGAGGGTTGGGAGGTCATACTTCTGATACAGGCACTGATATCTTCTGTCTCTGATATTCAGGCCCCCTCTTGGTCACATAATCAGTAGAAATGTGTAGAATTTTGTTTTATTTTATGCAGATGATACACAGTTATATCTTCCTGTAAACTACAGTCTGTGGATTCTTAGTGAGTTGATGATATTAAGTATTGTCTTCCTAACTTATAGGAAGAGAGATTTTTTCTACTCTGTTTGTATTCTCTTTTATTTGTTGAACTTTTGCTGCACACTACTGAAGAGCTGCTAAACTGATTTTTCTCGTTCCAAGCAAAATGACGATAAAGCTCTATTCTAGACTTATATTGATCTTACGCAGCCAGAGGGTGGACATTAATGGAAAACTTGTCTTCATGCCAGCCAATGATAAACAGTCTAATTCACATCTTAACTTAGCTTAAACTAGGGCACAAGTTTTACTCAGTTTTCTTTTCAGTCATTGAGAAGCTTCTCCAAAATCAAACAGTTTCTGTCCTGTTACCCGGAGAAAGTTCTTCATGCCTTCATTTCATCCCTGCTGTATAACTAGCTCTCTATTATCTGTATGAACTGAAAAGTCAAAAACACAAGGAGTTTGTTGTTTCATCCATCTCTCAGTTCGAGCAGTCACCAGCGACTGGCCGCACCTAAAATATGAACTCAGCTCGGATCAAAGTTCAACACGTTCAAAGTTTGGTGTGTCCTCACTTTGCTCTGCCACCTCACACCACACACACAACCATGAAGAGCCTTAATGGAACCAGTAAACATGGTAATTAACTGACACAGTTATGTGGATTTGTCATTTACACACTGAAACACACACACATCCGATCATAAGTGCTCATCATGGTTTTAACTGTCTAACCCTTCAAAATAAGAGCGCAGTGTGATTGAAGGTAACTTCAGCAAAGAGAAACAAGTCCTCAGTGTGTTCACAGAAAGCTAGCTGGATCACATGAACAGGATCATTTAGCATTTAGCTGACTGAGGTCATGTCTGAAGAACAGAGCTCTGTAGCCTAGCGATCTGGAGAAATAAAACCATGACAGGTGTACTTACAGCAGAAGGTGTGCAATCCTCTGAGGCTGTCCTGAGGTCTCTGCCTTTATATTGTCCCTGGGGGACAAAGTCCACCTGCTGACTGTTCACTGACAGGAGGAGGTGCAGAAGAGAAGCAGGCTGATTTCTCAGAAATGGTGTGACCTGCAGACAGGGTGGCCATTTCCATAACACCAAAAAGGAGGACATTTTTCAAGACTCAACAAAGCCAGGATTAAAACTGAAAAATAATATCAAACCCATAACCCATGTATGACTCTGGTGCACTCACTACAGAGGTGAATGTCTATTTTTGATATTTTTGGCCTTTCTTGGCTGCTTCCAAATGTTTTTTGTTTGCAAGGAATTTCCGGTACATGTCTGTGCACTCAAATGTGAAGTTCACACAAATTTGCAGCTCTGCCTTGACACTGTTCACATCCAGATGATTTCTCTCATTTCTCCATGCTGAGGTCATCATTGAAAAGACACGTTCTGTAAGTGCATTGCTGCATGGGATGGAGAAGATGTAGGCACTGACCTTCCTCAAGTTCACAAGTGCTTTGGAAAACAGCTTCAGATACCGCTCCTCACTGTGGCAACCTTCAATTTCTGAAGAGCTGAGAATAGCTTCCACCATGCCATATTCCTCATAGAGTCCATCCATGTCAATGTCTTTCAGTTTGCAGGCCTGGACTGCATCACTGTACTCTTCATAAGACACAGCAGTTGTGAGGCTGAGCGTTGACACTTTGCTGTGAGAGCTGTTCTCAGAGCAGTCATACCTTTCACTCACATATTTCTTTGCTCTCTCATAGAACAGAATGAAATCAGCCTCATATTTCTTAGCTGTTTAAGTTTGTTGTTCACAGCAAAGCCAAAGACGTTGGCCTTCAGCCTCCTCTCAAGTTTCCCTTTCAGTTCAGTCATCACTTTAAACACAGAGGTTATGCTGAATGATTTGGCCTCGAGTGCTTCGATGCAGTCTGAGAACACCTTCAGAATGTGACTGAGGAAGAGGAAGTACATCTCAGATACTTCAGTGCCATTCTCTACAAAGCACTTCCACAAAATCTTGGGGAATTCTTCCTCACCAAGGCTCTGAAAATAGCTGGTCGGGGGCATCCAGTACTTCAGCATTCAGTCGATGGACGACAGCAGAGACATCCACCTTGTGATGAAGCGCCACAGCAGGTTGCACTCACAAACTCACAAAATTCCCTCAGCTGCGCCGTTCTGCTGGCTGAGATGCTAAAATGACGATACACCTTAACACAACATTTTCAATGTCCAGATCCAAGCTGCCAGCTGTATATCTTGTGGCACTGTGCAGAATGTGTGCTAAACAGTTTGCAGCAAGCACGTCATTTTGAGCTAGTTTTAGCTTTTGATAAACACTTTGTGTTTTCTAAGTTAACGCTGGCGTTGTCTGCTGTATATGCTGACATTTTTTGCACATCCAGACCAGACATCTGTGGTTTGCTACTGCTACAGGTGGACTAGGTATGTTCCCTTTGTTTCACTAGGTGTGTTCACTTGGTTCACTCAGGGTGTTCACTTGGGGGGGGGGGGGGGGGGGGGGGGGGGGGCATGAAAGTTAAGGACACACATAAATTATAGTATTTTCACCAAAAATGTTTTTTTTTTTTTTTTAAATTAACACATTTACTGTGAAGAAGGAAGCATCGATGCTAAAAAGAAAGAATCTAAAAATCTAAAAGTTGTAGTTATTTAATATTTTACTTGATGCTCATGAGTACACTTACACTGGGGTCTTCAGCCATTAAAAACAATATTAACAGATTTATACTGCCTCGTTTTCCCCTGTAAATGTTTGGGACCTAAACCCAACAGCTTTCATGGTCTGTGGACACATTCAAATGTTGACCTGATGATGGCGCTAGATGAAACTGAGGTCACAGAGACAACTGACCACATGGTGGCAGCATAACCAACACTTTTATGCTTTATATATATATCTTATATTTTGGTCACTTCTATATCTGTGATCTGTCCTGGACCACGGTGGTGATGAACTCAAACACAGGTCAAATATGACCCACAAACACTGCAGGTGTAAACGTTATTCTAACAGCAGGGATGAGTAAAAGTACCAATACAACAATGTAAAAATACTCCACACGAGTAAAACTACTCCACCCACAGAAGATTGTCTGTGATGATATAATGTCATATATTAGATTATTAAATCTGAAGCATCAGTGTCAGAGCAGCATGCTACTGTCGAAGCTGCTGCAGGTGGAGCCAGTCTGAACTACTTTATATAAACAGTTAGCAGGTTTAGTCCAGTGGCCCCCCACTTTGGGGTCGGGCCCCTCCAAAGGGTCACCGGATAAATCTGGGGGGTCATCACATGATCAACGTGAGAGAAGAGAAGAAGAAACTAAGTTCTGATGAACAAATTTATATTTGACTCTTCTCAAATCTTTGTTCTTAAAAAAAATATTGGCAAATTTTTGGTGTTTGAGCCTCAAACAAATATTTAAATTAAACCATGTGAAAAGTTCAGAGAGGAAATGTTTCTGTGCTGCAGATAGAAACAGCTCAGAGACATCTGAAACAAAGCACACATGCAGCAAATTTAAAAAAGGTTGGACACCACTGGTTCAGTCTTTTCCACGTTTTACTTTATAAGCTCATTGTGATTTTTCTTGTAAAATATTATTCTGTGAAGTAACTAGTAATTACAGCTGTGTGATAACTGTAGTGGAGTAAAAGTACAACATTTACCTCTGCATGTACTCAGTTACTTTGCAGCGCTGCTGAAAACAGAGCTGCAGAAAGTAAAGAGGGGACAACAGACAACACTTGAGTCAGAATAACGTTTATTTATTGTTTATCCTTTAATGATTTCTCCATCTCTCAGTGGGAGCCATCGTATTACCCCACAGGACAATAACATGTAAGTCAGTACACATCAATATCAGGAGTAACTACAATGATTCAGATTGTCTTCATGCTTTTAAATCCTCAAGAAAATAAACAGTGGATTAAAATGTTAAAATCAGCAGGAAGCCGATGTACAGTGAGACATACACCCATCAGCCAAAGCATGAAACCCACTGTCAGCTGAGGTGAATAATATCGATCATTTCATTACAATGCAATGTTCTGCTGGGAAACCTTTGGTCCTGGCATTCATGTGGATGTCCTTTAAGGCACTCCACCCACCTAAACATTGTTATAGACCAAGTACCCCCATTGATTGCAACAGTATCCCCAATGGCAGTAGCCTCTCAGCAAGGCAGTGCACTATGCCACCCTGCAAACACTGCTCAGGAATGGCCCAAGGAACGTGACAAAGAGCTAAAGGCATCGACCTGGCCAGAGCCAAGTCTGATCTACGGTGGAGCCTCTGACCTGTCGAGGCATAGAGACAGGACCTCTGGGGGTGTCCTGAGTCGTCTGGCACCAAGTTGTTGTCGAAGGATCCTTTGAGTCCTGTTGGTTGTGAGGTGAGGTACCAGCATGTTCAACGAATGCTCATCAGGTTTGGGATCTTGTGAATTTGGAGGCCAGGTTGATACCTTGAGCTCTTAGTCACGTCCCTCGTGCCATTCCTGAGCAGTCTTTGTGGTGTGACATGGTGCACTGTCCTGCTGGGGGGGGGAACACTGCCATCAGAGAGTGGAGTGTATACTTGGTCTGTAATGTTGGTGGGGTAGGTGTAGCGTGTCAAGTAGCATCTACATGAATGGCAGGTGCCAAGGTTTCTCAGAGGATCATTGCACTGTGACAAAATGATCAATGTTATTCACTTCACCAGACAGTGGTTCTAATGTTTTGGCTGATCAGTGTATTTGTCACACTGACTCAGGAAAACTGTCTGTGCAATGAAAGAAATTACCGCAGTAGCACATGTGTGATGTAACTTTGCACTGTGTGTTTGTGTGTGTGCGACAGAGCCACTTGTTTGTGTGTGAGGTGAATCGACATCACATCGATAACATACTTGGTGGTTGAAGTCTATCGCACGACGTGAGACAGCGCCTGGATGCAAGCAACAGATGTGTTTCTAAAAATTCAGAAGGGCTGTGACGACACAGACATTTCATACACCAGATGTGCCGACCAAATATATTTATATGAAGAATACAAACATAAAACAAGTTATACTGTCGTGAATGAAGCTTTCAAAGACTTTTCTCAATGAGTCAACAGGTGTCTCTGAGGGTTTCAGGTACTTTTGTTTCCACTAGTGGTCATTTCTTTGAACCATCTGATACTCAAATTTGTTTTCTGATTACATGTTGTTCAGGAACTTTTTAAGTTCTTCATTATGATCCAATTCATAACCTATCCGGGTAACAGCCATAACCACACGCTCTTGGTGTGTTACCAAGCGTTTGCTTTCTATGACATTCAAAGCAACAAAGAACCTCTTCATGCTTTTTGTCCCAATTTTCCAGAACATCTGATTTATGCCTCTATCTTCATCATCCTCACTCATGCTGTCTGCTGCAGATGATTTGTTACGAGTAAACAATGCTGAATTATTGAATTTGAAGTGAAGTGGCAGCCCGTCATTTGTTTTAGGACATGGGACACCTGAAGCATTGATTGTCTCAAGGACAGGTGGTTGCTGGCTGTCTGCAAACGTCACCAGAACTCTGATGTTTTCTGCTACATCTTTGCCAAAGATTGAGAGCACAGAGTCAAACACATATTTCTGTGATGGTGTGAGTTGTGTCAAAGCAGCCTGAGCTACTAAACACACAGCATCAACTTCACTGACCCCAAGCTCAGCAGAGAAGAGCTTACGGAGCTGTTCCGTGATCTCTTTGTCTCTTTCTCTGCCTCTTGTATCTCCAAACCCTGGAGTGTCAACAATGGTCAGTGAGTGCTCTATTTTAAACCCCTCCTGGTGGTTGAGTTTGTACACAGTGACTTCAGAGGTCTGGCTGTGAGCTTGTGCTTTCACCTGATCTTCATCAATCAGTTTGAATCTGAAATTGTCCTCCCAGTCTACACCAACAATGTAGTTGATCATTGCATTGATCAGAGTGGACTTTCCTGATCCGGTCTCTCCAAAAAGTACAACAGTGCGATTTCGCCTTGTGCTTTTTTTGCCAAAAGTGAATCTTCGGCATCCATCAATGTCCATTTCTTCTTCATCCAGAGGCAGTTTGTAAACTGAGGGAGATTCAGAATTTATCTTAACACTTGTACTTTTGAGGAAGTCTGTGAGGGGTGAAGATTTTGTTGTGCAGACAGTAACAGTGATGCTTTCTTTGCTTCTGCCAGCTTCACCACAATCACATCTGACCCTGACAACATATTCTGTCTCTGGCTGAAGACCTGAAATGATCACATTCTCAGCTCCTGCCATCTTTTGGCTCCATTGGAGATCTTCCTCTTTCATGCCGTTGTCTTTTTCGGCATACTCCACAATGTAACTCAAAATGTGGACATCTTGTCCAAGCTCAGCAGGTTTCTCCCAGCTAACTGATATCTCACTTGAGTATTGTTCAACTTGAAGTTTTCCAGGAGGGCTGCAGGGTAAGGTTTTAATGGAACCAGAGACTTCATTGGCTGGCCCAACACCTACTGAGGTCACTGCTCTGCACCTGAACATGTACTCTGTGTTAGGACTCAGATCACTCACTGTGACTTCTTCAGCTTCTGATGCAGTCTTCTGTTTCCATCCATCGTCTCCACTGACACAGTACTCAACAGAGTAGGAGGTGATGTTCTCTGCTCCAAACTTTGGTGGAGAAATCTTCAGTGTCACACTGTTGTGGTTTGTTTCAGTGACTGTCACTGTTTCAGGCTTTGAAGGTGGCTCAAAGTTCTCATTAACACAGTGGCCGTCTGTATAAAGGTAGATGCTTGAACCTTTCTGTGTCTCATTTGTTAAACCAACTGTCAAGAACTTAATGTTCTTGTTCTCCTTGTTGGCCTCTGCAAAGTCACTGAAGAGCTTTGCTTTGTGCCTCATTGCATCTAAAACTTCTTTTGAGGCGTACCATTGTTCCCTCTCTACATCATGAGTATGTGGATCTCGAGGTTCGTCTGGTTTGGGTGTTTCTGTTAAGTAGTTTGATAAAGCTGAGAGGAACGGTTCAGCACTTCCCAGTGAGGTGAAAACAAAACACACTGCATGCTCTGCACTGGGACTTTCGTCATACAGGTCTGTTTCAGATGAGATGATCTCGGTGTTTTTCATCTTGTTGGTGAAAGACTTTAAGATGCGGATTTCTCTCTCTTTACAGTCCATCCACTTGTTCAGGTCTTTGCTGTTGAAAGGAGAATCTTTCTTCTTCAGGATCTCTGCGAGCTCAGCCTCCTCTTCTCCTCCTCCTCGGATTGATGGAAGTTTCTTTGCCAAGGTTCGTTGGAATTCCAGTTTCAACCCTGAGCACTTTTCTTTAAAAGTTTTAATCTTCTTACCAATCTGTGGGAACTGCTGTGCAGTGGTGGTTCTCAATGCATCATTGCACCTCATTTCCAGCTCACTGAAGTCCTCCAGGACACTCTGTGATTCATGAACTAATCTTATACTTATCTGACGGACGAGTTTTGCAGCAGAAGAATCAAAAATCGTCAGTGGCAACATCCAGACCTTCACTGGGACGGCATTTTCTCCATTGGCTCCCAACAATTTTGGCAGACTTTGGTAGACTTGTACAGCATCCCGAAAGGATGTAGGAGGATTCTGAAGGGAAAAGTCTCCAAAGAATCTGCAGGAGAATCTCTTAACATTTTCTCTGTCCTTGTCTTCCATCTTCAGTGAACCTTCACCGTCTGTTGTAATTTTGGGAATCCTCTCGATCATCATCTTCAAGTTGCCCTCAATGTCTTGATGATCTTCCTTTTTAGACACCACACAGTCAAAGACAAAGAAGGCTTGTGCCCCATAAAGAATAGCTGTGACTACATGTGTTGCTAATCCTTTATCAAAGACATACGGATGCTTCACATTGTCTCTTCCAAGATGATTCATGGACAGTTCTTTGACCTTTGTGGTAGCTTCGTACTTCAGTGTTACTCTGGCCTGATTTTTGGAAGTCTTACTATCATTCAAGTATTTGGCCGATCCTCCAACATCCACCAGTCCACTAAAGAAACTTGCCTTCAGGGATACATCAACATTTAGTGCTGATGATTTATCTGCAATTGATTCAGATGCAACTATGTCATAATAATTAAAGCTCTGTGGTCTTTCTCCAATATGATTTCTCAGGTCATCACGGTCCCACAATGTCATTCCTAAAAAGGAAGAAGCAAAAATCAAATTCAGCTTCTAGAGCCAGCCTGACAGGAGAAGGATTTGTTACTGTATCCTACAACACAGATAATGCCAGCGTTACACCAAACAACTTTTCAAGCAATTTCACTGTGTCAGACGAACTTTAAGTGACGGAACAAAACCGTGAGTTTTTCCTCAGTTGCCGTGCATGTTCATGATCTTGATCGTTTGGTGTAAGGTGGTGATAAAACTCAGTACGAGCTGTCTGAAGTCAAATCTTTTTCTGGCCTTGACATTCCAACAAAATCAAACATATTTAATATTATTCTAAGTTTTTAACCTTGGCTCGTGCAAATAGTGAAGCTCAATGACACAAAAGCTGTCAGCACCCCAGTGTTAATGTTGTTGAAGAAAACTGTGACAAAATTTTTTTGTCAACAACCTTTTTGCCATGATGAAAACGAGACAATGATGAGCTAAAAATAGGTCTTGATAATAAAAACTAAGACGAAATCTATGTTTCATTTTGTTGACAAGATGAGACATGACGAAAGTGTTAGTGCAACAACCAATAACTGCGCTCTGTGCAGCACCAAACAGGAAGCAGCAAACTGGGTACGCCAGGGCATCATTTTGGACGCGCGCATGTGTGAGTACCAGACTCTCAGTTTTATGTTGTACGGACGGAGATTGCTAAATACATATTTTAGATTGTTGTTATGAAAATAATGTTAGCCTTGCCATCACAATTGCTTGTTAAAAGCAGAAATAGAACAGTTGTCTGCCACCTAGCACACTAGCTTGTTAGCTAACGCCGTCTCCTTATCAGCTCCTTAATCGTGTATCAGTAGAGAATATAGCAACTGTCACCACAGGTCATTTTAGGAGGACCGCTCCAAGGAAACGTGTTCTTTGTTTAGATTATCAAACGGACGATGGATCATAGATACTTGTTTCTGGCTGCAGTGTTAGCTAGCTGAAAAGTTGTTTATTTCAATTTTAAAATGTTGATTAAAAATGTTGCAGTCTGTTGATGCGTTCACATTTTGAAGTGGAAATATACACTTATAAACTTTTGAGCTAACTTAGCTAGCGTGCTAGCTGCGCTTGCTTATGCTGGCAGCCAGAAACAAACAACTTCGATTAAACTCGCACATGTGGACTGTCTAAAGCGGTGGCTCTCCGGCTCTGCAGGGGGATGATCTTGGGTTTTTCTACTGTAATAACAGGTGGTAGGTTAGGGAGGCTACAGACCACATACTTTGTTCATATACTTTGTTTACATTCATGAAAGTTCAATTTTGTTCAATATGTGACTTGTAAACTTGAAATAAAACGTAATTTCTGTAAGTTGTATATTCATTGCCAATGCGTTTAGCAGTATTACAATTACAATGGCCAAAAATGTGAATAATTGCGTCACAGGACAATTTAAGGTGTGCTACTAAACTTTCTGCTTGTGCTCTTAAATGTTCAGTTTGGGGCTACAGTGCTCCGACGAAAAACAGTAAATCTGGAGCCCCGATAATTAATGCGGGAAACATTTAGTGAATTATTTTTAAAAAATAAATGAGATGTTACCAGTTTTATGAAATTTTACAATGTCAGAAAAAAAACAATAATTAAATGGCACCCTCCATACCTTAGCATTTTTACAACTGTTGGCTTGGCTGATGTAAAGATCTGAGATGAAACGTTGTTGAACATGACTTTGAATACTGAATTTTGGTTGTGTTGCATTAAGTATCTTTACATGTGAATCCTCACCAGGGACGAGTGAGTCTTTGCGGCAGTCGTACAACATCCCGAGGCTGAAAGGCCGACCGAGCGCCGCCACCTCCATCGTCCCGCTGGCCTCAGAGTCCATCGCTCAGTCTGAACTGGACAAAATGGACAACAGCTTGTTTGATTACTTCTCTGACTCCTCTACTGTTTGTCTGTGTGATGTTTAAAGAACATTTGGTAATATGTCCAACCACCCTCACGTTTTCACTTTAACCTTTTTCACTCAATGACGCTCACATCATTTTACAGACTTTCATATAAAACAACCATATACTTATACACATATGTCCATACATACATACATCCATAGAAAACGTCAGCCCTGACAATAATCCACTGACAAATAAAACAACGGTATTTAAAATGACTTTTACTTTTGGCATTTGGTGTGTTTTTCAATGACATTCTTCTCAAGCTCTCTTTATGAAACTTTTTTCCTACTGTCAGTTTTTTTAATGATGCTACCTTTTAAAATATTTTTTTTCAGTTTCTGTCACTGTTTTAACACGAAAAAAAAAAAAACAACTGAAAAAGAGAAATAAAGAACAAAAGTGAAGATTGTCACTGAAAATCATTAGAATGCAGAAAAAAACATCAAAATAAAATCATTTAAATGCTTGAGTTTCAATTTTCAGTAATGTTTTTTTTTCAGTGCCAGTGTTTCCTTATTCAGTGCCAAATTTTAATTTTTCAATGTGAAATTTCCTATTTAAATGTAAAATTTTCAATGTCAAATTTTACGTTTTCAATCGCGTTTTCAAACTTTTATTTCTTCAATGTCAATTGAAGAAGTAAAATTTCAGCGTTGTTTGACCCATAGCCCTATTGTTCGAGGGCTCTGTGGACTGAGAAATAAAATGTTTCTTTTCCATATCAAATTCTAATTTTCCAATGTAAAACTTTTACTTTTCAACATCAAATTTTATTTTTCAATGTCAGGTTTTACTTTTTCCAATGTTAGAATCTACTTTTCAATGTCAAACTTTACTTTTCAATACCAAATTCAATTTTTTAATGCTAAATTTTACTTTGTGAATTTAAAATTTTACTTTTTCAATTTCAAATTTTACCTTTTCAATGCCAGATTTAGTTTTTTAATGTCAAATTTTAATTTATCAATGCCTTATTTAAAGAATGAGTTTGGTTTTTTCTGAACCATAGCCCTGTTGTTCAAGGTCACTGCATGCTTTCTCAAAGTCAAATTTTACTTTTCAACATCAAATTTTATTTTTCAATGTGAGGTTTTACTTTTTCCAATGGATTCCAAAGGATCTACTTTTCACCGTCAAACTTTACTTTTCACTACCAAATTTAATCTTTCAATGCTAAATTTTAGTATTTCAATTTGAAATTCTACTTTTTCAATTTCAAATTTTACCTTTTCGATATCAGATTTTGTTTTTTAATGTCAAATTTTAATTTATCAATGCCTTATTTAAAGGATGAGTTTGGTGTTTTTTGAACCATAGTCCTGTTGTTCAAGGTCACTGCATGCTGTCCATAGGAAAAAGAATGATAAAATTTGGCACAACACAGGCTGAGTTATGGACAGGCTGCTAAAGCTAACCTAATGGGACATAGAGCCTTAAGTTTCAATTTCAGTTTCTATGCCCCATTTGGGTTAGCTTTAGCAGCCTGTCCATAACTCAGTCTATGTTGTGCCAAATTTTATCATTCTTTTTCCTATGGACAGTCCACAGAGCCCTCGAACAATAGGACTATGGGTCAAATAACACTCAACTCGTCCTTTAATCTTTGTATGTCAAATTTTGCATTTTTTCAATGTCACATTTTACTTTTTCAGCTTCAAATTTAACTTTTCTAATGTCAACATTTATTTTTCAATGTCATTTTTAATTTCTCAAAATAAAATTCTATTATTAAATGTCAAATTTTACTATTTCAATGTCAAATCTGTCAGTTGGTCGATTTCACTTTGTGTTTTTAAAACTGCTGTTTCTTGTGTCTTTATTTGTTTTGCTGTGTCTGAAAGGTCATATTGACTGTTTTTTATTTAACCTTTGACCTTCAAACCTTCGATAAATCTCCTCAGTAGCACTTCTCCTGATTGGCTGCTGTCAGCATTTAAACCTGTAATATGCTTCCCTCTGGTGGCTGATACAACACACTGCTTCAGCTGGTCAAACAGCTTCATATCACATAAAGGAGGGTGTTTCCTCACAGAGAGGAAGTGAGTCATTTCTGAGAAACGTTCAGAGCTGTTCACAATTAGCCTCAGAGGGCTTCACAGCACACGACATCCCTCTGTCCTTTGGACCCTCACAGCTGATATGAAAAACTCCCAAAACATGTCAGAGAGGTGATTTTTCTGTTAGATTTCAGTTTATCAGTTAATTAGTTTAAGTTTCTGTTACTGGTTTGTTTTTTAGTGTGTTAACAACTACATATGTGGTATAAAAAAAACTCAAGTGGTAAACCGTAAAAACAGGAAGCAGGTTGGAACAAGTGGGTAAATGAGCTAAAGCTGAGGCTGTTATTTGCAACAGAAGCATTGTGTGTTCACTGATGCATTTTCTACTTCCTTTGATTGACTCACTTTGAACTTAAAGAACTGAGGTTGTTAATCCAAAGGACCAGAAACAAAAAGACAAACAGGTCAGTTAGCTCAAGTTAATGGTAGCTGGGACTGAAGTCACTGTCACAACAAGTCTGATAGTAGCTTTGACCTCATCTTCAGTTAGTGTGTTGTAGCTTTGTACAACAGTGTACTCACCAGAGTTTTGTTGACAAGGACCTGATTGAATCAGCTGATTTTCTCCTCACAGAGAAACAGATAGACTTGTCACTGTCGCAGCACTGCCGTCTCTGAGACATGAGGAAATGACAAATGTTGGTAAAAGTTCTCCTGTCAGTGGTGCTCCACCTCTCACTTTACAGAAAGTCATCAAGTGGGGAGGCGTCACTGAGGTGCAACACTCGCCCATCATGAAGCCCTCGACCTCCAAAAACTAACTGTTAAAAAGGAGAAAAGGACGAGACTGATGAACCATTGCTGCATTCAGTGTGTCACAGTTTTATACAGTGTTGAGGAGGATGACCTTTACTATGTTTCACAGCACAACACACCACACACACAACCATGAGGAGCCTTAATGGAACCAGTAAACATGGTAATTAACTGGCTCAGTGATGTGCAGTTGTCATTTACACACTGACACACACACACATCTGATCATAAGTGCTCATCATGGTTTCAAGTGTTTAATCCTTCAAAATAAGAGCGCAGTGTGATTGAAGGTAACTTCACTAATGTTGAGTCTTACTTTAATATGTCAGCGTGCTAACATACTCACAGTGACAATGCTAAATGCTAATGGTTAGCTGGTATAATGTTTACCATGTTCACAATCTTACTTAAGCATGGTAGCGTGCTAACATACTTATAGTGACAATGCTAACAAGCGAATGTTTAGCAGGTATAATGCTGACCATGTACACTCTTACTTTAGCATGTTAGCATGTATTTCCATAGAAACTGTTCAGAAGATTTTTGGTCACAACCAAATGTAGAATTTTGTATTTTACAGAATGAAGGATGTGTTTTCAGAGATATGGCTGAAATTCTCTCAGTGGTCAAAGCTAACACCACGCTGGACATGCAACTAAAGAAAAAAAAAAATTACTGTTTTTTTTGTTTGACAGCATTGATATGTTTGACATATCAAAAAATAAAAGGTCATAATCATAAAAGGTTTTGAAGTAAAAATGTACCAAAAAATGTTCTCAAAGAAAACTAAAATAACTGACCAAAAACACAGGTTTCTGTGAAGTTCTGTTAAGTCTGACTGATTTAAAACACACAGTAAACACACATTAAACACACATTAAACATGGCTTCATAGAGACATTTTCAAATACAAATCAGCTTCAGTGAATTGACAGTGAATTCAAACTCAAAGTCCTTATTTCTCCTGATCTCAGAGAACAGTTTCATCGTGCATTCCTCTACAAGGATATCCGGCTCGCACGTCTGCTAAAAAAACGGCGGCTGCAGGTGATGAAGAAGAAGAAGAAGGAGAACCACCGCCGTCAGGTGAATCGGGCATTGTCGGAGTCGACGGAGGAGGAGGAGGAGTAGGGTCCTCTGTCGGTGAAGATGGAGGAGTAGGAGGAAAGCCCAGGGACAGCTGCAGCGGCGGAGAAGCAGGAGGAGGAGGAGGAGGAGAGGCCGAACGCGTCAGCGACGGTGGTGCAGAAGAAGGCCTGATAAGGCCGTCCTCTGGCGATGAAGGCGGTGGTGATGGTGGCGGGAGAGACATGTTTTTCAGAGTCCGTCGGTCGTTTTTAAACTACGTCCGCCCGCCGTAGCTTTTTAAACGTATTGGCGTGGAGGATGGGAGGGGTTTTTGAAAAGGAGGAGTCTTCTAAAACAACGCTTTTTTCACAAGCATAATGTCTCTAGAGCTCCGACTGCTGGCAAAGAGTTCCTTAATATTTTCCGCATTTTCCTCCATCATTTTCAACCAGACTGTGAGAGGAATGCGCAATGACGTCTGGAATACGCCGCATTCAGTACTGAAATATTCCAAGACAAAATCGTCCGGGTGTTTGTCCTTCAGCGACACCTGACGGCTGGCTCGAGAGAACCATCTGCCTGAAGCCGAGCTTTTCGTCTCCCACACGGTACTGGCCACAATTTTCTTCTTCTCTGTACCCGGCAGAATTTCCTTCAGGCCGTGCGAGGAATTTGCTTCTCTCGCATTTCTTGTCTCGGGCAGAAGGGGCGTTCTAAGATCGTTTAATCCCACCGTATTTAACACACTCCAGTCTATCGAGGTGAGTGTTGCTTGGGCAACGAGAGATCCAAAAGTTTCCCCTTTCTCCAACTGATAAAAACACACTTCGTTTGGTCTATAGTTGAACTTGTAGCCCCACGCACCTCCAGCATCTAAACTCCATTCCTGCGCAAGAGTGGAGGCTGGAGGCATCTGCAAGCGACCGACATGCCTGACGCGCTTCTGGCGTGCTGGCCAGGATTCACGAAAACTCGTCACGAGGGTGGCGCAGATGAGATTTCTCTCATCAATCATAACACCCGGAAATTTGTTTGCCACAGGATTCTCGGAGGAATCTGAAGCTCTCTTGGCCATGTCTTTTTTTTTTTTTTTTGGTTTGTTTTCTCTTTTCTTTTTTTTTTTTTCACGCATAAAATCTGGAGCTTTTCGCTCTCTTTTAAACACATTTGCTCAACACAACTTCTTAGGCGAGGGGCGGGGGGATTTTGGGCCAATGAAAACTCCCTCTTTATGTGATTGGTGCTTGGCCGATGACGTCACCTCCGGACTCCGGATGACCGGAAGGGGGAGCAGGGATGGGGGAAAGTGGGGGAAAGTTCAACGAGGGGGGAAAGGTCAAAGATCACCATCCATCATTTTGACAGAAGCGGTATCATTCTACTCTCTAACCCTGAAGGCCTTGATGAAATTGGAGGCATTGTCAGTTGTAGTTCTTACAATCTTTTCACGAATATTGTATTCCGTGTGGATGTCATTAAGGGCTTCAGCTAGTACATCATAGGTATGTGATCCTTTCAGCCTTCGACATGCCTGAGCAACAGAACATCTCTCCAGGCTTTCTGGCTCGATGCAGTGGGCAGTAGCACCTATGAAGCTTTGACGATGGGCCGTCCAACAATCTGTGGTTGTTGAAATGTATTTAATGTTCTGCATTGCATTCTTCACTTTTGCTTTCATTTACACTGTTTTTTTTTCTATCCTGTCTCTTAAAGTTGTCTGTGACATCACTGTGTAATTTGGCTGAGAATGCTGCATTAAAGATATGAATCCGGGTTGCTCCACTACTCCAAAAGGGTGCAAACCCTGAACAACAAAGTTCATTACCGCAACATCTGTGCTCTTCTGAGAAGCTTTTGTGTCTGCCACCGCCAGTTTCTGCTGCTTACTAGTTGAAGGACCTTCGCCAGCAGACACGCTCCCCTTCCTTTTAGTAGTAGTTGCTGTCAGGTCATTGTAACACTGGAGATGTGATCTGTGCCTTCTCTGAAAATAAATCAACAATAATAATATATTATTAGTTAATTAATTAATCTTAATGCTAGGGGTGGGCGAAATGACCTAAAATTTATATCATTGTATACATTTTTTGTGGTAATGGTATTATATCATGATATTTCAGGAATACTCCACTGAAAATATGATTCTACCTCTTTTCACTCTATCAACAATATAGTAGAACATATCCTAACAAAGAGAAAATATTTTTTAAAAAAGAGATACAGATTTCCCACAGATTCATTATAAACGCCCTCCGTCACATATTAATTTTCAATTTTTGGAGCTGTGCATCTCATTCTCACTCACTTCTGAGTGCACCCGTCAGTGAACAGCTGGTGTTATAGACTTCGATACAGACAGCAGATGGCGGTGTGGCTTTTAGTCTGTCTGGAGAACCAACGAAGGAGAGGAGTGGCGCTAAAAGCTGTGGGCTCAGACTGACCACAGCTTCCTCTGCTAAAGAGCTCAGAAGAAAATGCACAGCAGTGTTTCACATGAATTAACTGGACAGTGCTGGTCCTCAAACTCACAGCCCCCCCACCAACACTCTTGGAACCGATCCATATTAAACGTGAACGTTGTAATCACGACCGCTTAACGGCTAATGTAAAACAAACGAGCTTATGCCTGAGGTAGATTACGTTCACCAAAGTGTTTGTTTTTACCACCGTCCGACAGGTTGTTGTTATAAGTGTGTGACAACATTAAGAAGGATTCATGTAGAGACAGAGCTGCTGTTAAAGGGTCAGATCATTTGTGTTAAACCAGAGAAAGTTCAGCCAGCCTTCACTGAAAAAAGCTGTGATTTTGGTTGGTGACTTTGACTGACATTAGCAGTTGATCTCGCTGGTTGCTGATTTTCCGTAGACTAATTTCAATTATCTGCAAAGACAAGACCAATTTTACCTGCACTATCTAGGCAATGTGCAAGTGCAAACTTGTCCATCAATACTAATTTCACAACCTAGAAAAGCTAGTCCCTACATTACATTGTAAATGACGTTGAGCTAGCATGTGTGACAAGCTAACCTAACTTACCACCTGACCTTCCCATGGAAGTTAGCTAAATAATGAAAGCACCGTTGTACTCTTTTCTGGCGATCGCTGTATATTAACATGTACTTTGCTAGATTAGAGCATTCATAACATGATGTCAGTAAACAAAATTAATATAACCTTGGCTAACATGTATAAGCCAAAGAAAATAACTTAGCATAGCAAGAGCTCTGCTTACCTCAGTGTGTTGCTTTAGATTTGAAGGTGAACTCTTGAAAGCCAGTAGTTCTTTTCTTTGAGGCAGACAGTTGAGACACTGGAAGCCTATATATTTAAACACTTCCTTTAAATAGGACCAAGGGTGGCTCGACTCAGGGGGCTCAGTCTCTGGGTCCATGTTGAATGGTGTTGTTCAGATCACAACTGCGGCTTCCAAATGTGCGCTCTGCTGTCATTGGAGGCCGGGATAGCAGTACCTGATTGGTTTAAACTTCCGGGGCAGAAACGCAACCAGTATTTTTTTTGAAGACAACATTTTGGTGACTGATCAATCAAAAAATGTAACGAGGTGCATTTTAGAAATGTAGTGGAGTAGAAAGTACAGATAATAGCTGCAAAATGTAATGGAGTAAAAGTCAAAAGTATGCTCGATATTTTTTACTTAAGTACAGATACGTGAAAAATGTACTTAAGTACAGTAACGAAGTATTTGTACTCCGTTACATTCCACCACTGTGTATATGCTGCACGCTGAATAACTGACACTACACACTGCAATGCTGCCTTAAATGTGAGTGTAAATGGGTCCAATTAGTGTGTGTGTCAAATTGCACACATGGACATGCACTCATTTAGTCGTGTTACTGTAACAACGTTAGTTGTATGTTTATGTGTGTGTGTGTGTGTGTGTGTGTGTGTGTGTGTTTCCAATCTAAATTGCTCACAACATTTGCTGTGGCTTTTATCAAAACACTTGTGTAAAATGCAGCAATTTGCTTTCACTTTCAGTTTTGCAGGTTGGTATTTCGGGGAAATGGTGTGACTTGTGTGAAGCCATTAACACTTTCAGTCCCTGTGTGTCTCAGCCCCCTGGTCATTAATCCTACTGTTATGTTATGCAGCACATATAAATATATCTCTATTAAAAAAATCACTAATTAATCTCACATTTTAAAATCCATTAATCTAGATTAATTGTGATTAATTTCCTTCTAAAGTTAAGTACTGTCTAAAAGTAAAAAAAAAGAAGAAAAAAAAATCCTGTGCTTAATCACAAATAATTTCATCTTTATGTCATCCATTTGCAATAACATGTTGGAATGTGACATCATGGAATTATTATATGAAATCAAAAAAGGTATCTGGACAGTAATTTGACTTTTTCTAAAGCCTCCTACAGACTGTGAGATTTTAGCAGTCTTATAAGTTTAGTGCAGCTACACTGTGTGACATGTTTCTAATAAACGTGGTGACAACATCAAGTTTGATGTATGCAGACAGTTTGATGACAGCGCCTACTAAATCACAGGCTGTGACAAACCATGCAATATCTTCCCATACTGAGTGCACAAGAATGCTGCCCTGATTATTACATCTCCAACTGTGAAACACAACACAGAGGGTCACATGAAGAAATAACCTGAAGTGTTGTGGGCACTATATACTGCGGGGTGTGTGTGTGTGTGTGTGTGTGTGTGTGTGTGTGTGTGTGTGCATATAATACTCTCTGTGTAGAGTATAAAGTTACTTACTGCATTACTTTGACCAAACTGAGCTCAGAAGGACTGTTGTTCATGTTAAATGGATGAGGGTCATGTTGTTTCACAGAAGCTCCAGTTCATTACGGTTCATTTCAAATCCAGTGCTGCAGGTCTGAGCCATTCATGCATTCACATACAGTGGATACCACTTTGTATTAAAATCACCTGCTTGTATCAGTAATAGTCTGAGCTCAAGGTTCTTTAACACATTATTTGATCAGCTGGTGCTGATAGAGCACATACTTATTGGCCTGCAGCAGAACTGTGGTCAACACGACTGTTCTACATCAGTACAAACCTATTTCTTTGTCCTTGTTACAAAAAAGAAATTAGCAACTTTTCTCTTCTGAAAGGTCAAAGGTCACAAAGACTTATGAAACAGGTTTTGACACCAGGCCACAGTAGCTTTGCAGCCAGAGACCAAAGGTGCTGCATGTTACCTAAATAAAAATGAAATACAAATGGAGTCATGTAAAACACTTTTTATGGAAGGTCACAGGGTACATTAAACCTTTCTAAAAGTAGATTTATACACCTCAACAGAGCATCAGCATGTAGTGATGACCATAATGAATAGTTTCAAGGAACATCAAGAGTTTTGCTTCTTGTCAGTTTAAAAATAAAACATTCAGATGCTCACAATCCACTTGAACCCTGATAAATGAAATGTTTCTGCATTAAAAACGACACTTAGATGATAAATGATGACAAAATAATGGCACATTTATTTTCTGTCAATTCAATAGTTGACTCATAGTTCCAGCTGTACTTTTTCATTTGTAAAGTAGTGAGTAACTGAAGCTGTCAGATAAATGTAGTGAGGTAGAGGCAGACGGTGGCATGAGAAGAGAGGACTCAGATTTGTACCTACAGTACCTGAGGAAATGTATTTAGTTACATTCCACTACAGGGTGCAGCTTATGTTATATTATCTAGTATGTGAGCATGACTTGACTTGTGACTTGTGACTTGTGACTTGATTAATCTGAGCAGTGACTTGACTGCACTTGCTTGGCTTATAGCAGGGACTCGACTCGACTTGTTTCATTTTCACCACAGTGACTTGAGACTTGAAAGTTATGACTTGAGACCTGCTTGTGACGTGCACATGTGTGACTTACTCTAACCTCTGACAGTCAGCTCCTCAGTAGACATTTCTGTGTGTGTTGATGGTTCATCACTCATATTCACACATTCACTTCATTGTTTTACCCTCTGTTTTTGAAAAGTGCCTGAACAAAACCATAGAAAAATGTGTCAAATGTTTATTTTCTGTGATGTTGTTATCAACTTTGGATGTGGACTGCCCAGAGCTTCATTTTATGGTCCCCTTGTGTCTTCCTGCTCACGCCTCCCAGTTCAGGTCATCTGCAGCATCTGCTGTCAATACAATATTCAGAGGAAGGAAAAAAATACATGTAGTAAAAATGGAGGAGCAGCTCTCAGTTCACTTTGAGCTGCCTTGGATAGAAATTTTAGGTGAATTTAGCAAGAATGGCAGTTAACAGTCAAGTTTAACCTCCATGTTCTTGGATACATGTATTTTGAATTTTAGATTTTGTTCATATGGTTTATATATGTCTTTGATATTTCCAGTATTGAACTGTTAAAGAGTTGTTTTAAGTTGATTGAACTAATATACTGTTGGGTCTTCATTAGAGCTCAAAATATGTTTATGCCATAAAAGATCATGTCTGATGATTTGAAAGCTGCTGAAAGAGAAGTTAGCTGCAGAGGCCAAAAGTGCTCAATAAAACACCAAAGGTAACAGAGAACACTTTAGTCTGTATTTATATATCAGATATGTTTTATTGTTATCATTTAATAATTTCTCCAACATTCTGTATGAGTCATCTTATCACTGCAGAACAGTCACACACAATTCTGTGCACAGCAATATAAAAGGCCACAAGATCCAATAGTAGCAAATAATTGAAAAGCAGAAAGACGTAGCAACAAGCTGATATCAACACTTAAAAGTCTATATTGAAACATGCACACTGGGCTCAGTTAGAGTTATAGTTATACTGTAGTTACGGTCAATATTCTCAAACTTTTATGAAAAACAGAATATTAAAAAGGAAAAATACACATTCACTGTTCAGTTTTGCTGAATTAATAGAACAACAGATTTTAAACTTTGACACTGGTTTGACATTAGTCACACTGAGACATTTTCCACCACACATGGTAAATCTGTATTTTCCTTTTTGGTGAACAGCACATGGAAATAAGTCCTGCAGAAATACATTTATACAAAAGAAAACTGTAAGAAGTCTCCCTCTTTATCTCAGGCACATTTGTGCTTTTCTTGGTCAAAATCATTTACGTCTGAGTCTCTCAGTACGGAGACTCTGTCCTCTTTGGTTCTTTGTGTCAGAATGGAGATCCTCTTTGTCTTGGTGGTTTTTTTTTTTTTTTTTTTTTTTTTTAGGTTTTCTTATGGTCTAGATCAGGGGTTCCCAAACTTTACCAACTCAGGGCCCACTTGAAAATCTAAAAAATGGCCGCGGCCCACCTTTGTCCTATAAACAGTCCATAGACGAAATGCTGCGTTCTCAGAGCACTTAACTTATTATTATTATTATTATTATTATAAAGATTCAGGATTGAAATGAAAGCAGGGGGATAAAGGAAGCCCAAACTTTTAATCTGTGGTGTACACACAAGACAGAATTAATTCTCATACTTTTCATAACTGCATTCAAGACTGAATTATTTCTCAAACAAACTTTTCATCACAACTGTGATGTAGCCTACATTCAAGACAGAATTAATTCTCAAACTTTTCATTACAATGTGATTTAAGACAGAATAAATTCTCAAACAAACTTTTCAACTCAGAATTAATTTGTAAACCTGTCATCACAGGACAGAATAAATTGTCCAACTATTCATTATATTACAAGTGCATTCAAGACAGAATAAATTCTCAAACTTTCCATCACAACTGTGATGTAGCCTACATTCAAGACAGAATTAATTTGTAAACCTGTCATCACAAGACAGAATAAATTGTCAAACTTTTCAAGACAGAATTAATATATAAACCTGTCATCACAGGACAGAATTGTCCAACTTTTCATTATATTACAAGTGCATTCAAGACAGAATTCTCAAATTTTTCATTACAACTGTGTGTGTTTGTTTGTTTGTTTTAACCAAGGACTACATACAACACTTCACCAGTCAGCTGCAACTCACCTAGTGGGAGGGGTGATGTTGCTGCATAGCAGCTGTCAGTTTAGGGATGTCAGGCTGAATGGAAGTCAGCTTCAGACAGAGATCTAACTGAACGTCCAGTTTGTTTCTATACTTTGTCTTTAAAGCCATAAGGGCTGAAAATCCTGTTTCACATAGATATGTGGTTGCAAAGGGCATAAGAAACCTCAGCGCCTTCTTAGACAGAGCAGCATACTCTGTTTCCACATGCATCCAGAACTGGCCCAGGTTTTTCTGTGTGAAAATCAGTTTTAAGGCAGTGTCACAAGACAGCTCCACAAGGCTGTCCTGCTCCCTGGCAGTCAGACCTGCAATAGCATCCTCGTTATGGGTGACAAAGGGGTTCTGGATCCAGCTGTGCTGCACACTCAGCACAGGGAAGTATTCTCTGAGCTGCGTTCTGAGGATTTCCAGGTGAGCTCTGATGGCACCTGCCACAGTGGTCGGGATCTCCCTCTCCTCCGTGTTCAGAAACTCACACAGGTTGTCGAAGCACTCATAGTTGTCCTGAGCCACTCTTTTGTCCCACAGCACAAGCTTTTTTATGGTGGCCTCTACTTTGCCGTGGACATGGAACATGGTCACTGCCTTCCCCTGGAGCGAGACATTCAATCCGTTTAAGTAGCTGAAAATGTCTGCCAAATACGCCAACTTACACAGCCACTCAAAGTCACAGAATCGATCAGCCAGTTCAAAACGGGAGTCCATGAAAAACGTCCGGACTTCATCACGCAGTTCATAGAGTCGAGTGAGCACTTTGCAGCGTGACAGCCAGCGCACCTCGGTGTGCAGGAGAAGCTGTCGGTGGTCGCTCCCCATCTCTGCGCATAATAGGGCAAACAAGCGTGACTGTAGTGGGCGACTTTTAATGAAATTTACGGCCCTCACTGCTTCATCCAAAACCGTCTTTAAATCTGCCGGCACCTTTTTGGTGGCCAGTGCCTCTCTGTGGATACAGCAGTGGACAGCTGTAACCAGCGGCGCCACGTCTCTGACCCGTCTGACGACACCGGACAGTTTCCCCACCATGGCCCGAGCTCCGTCAGTGCTGAGTCCCACACACTTTGCTCAGTCTATTTCATTTGAAATCATAAATGAATTCAAAGTCTCAAATATTTTCTCCGCTGTGCACTGTGCAGGTAAAGGCTTGCAAAACAGAAACTCTTCATGTATGTCTCCTTCATATTGATATCTCACAACAGCAAGCAAATTTGACATGCCTGCGATGTCTGTGGACTCGTCAATCTGGAGAGCATAACAGCTGCTCTCTTGTATTCTGCTCACTAGCTGCTTCAACACATCGTCAGCCATGTCATCAATACGCCGTTTCACTGTGTTGTCTGACAATGAAATTATGCTGAGTTGTTTAGCTGCTTTCTCACCAATCACCACTCCAACCATCTCTTTGGCAGCAGGCAGAATTAAATCTTCTCCGATGGTGTGTGGCTTCCCATTTTTTGCTATTAGTTTTGCAACTCGGTATGACGCCTGCACCGCTCTCTTGTAGTCACTTCCAGTGACACATGTTGATTCAATTGTTTTTCGTTGGCTCTGATATTCTTTTAGTTTATTTTCAAAAAATTCTCGTGGCTTTGATGAATATTTTTCATGTTTAGTTTCCAGATGGCGGCGCAGCTTACAAGGTTTCAGAGCTTCATTAGACAGCACCTCGGAGCACAACAGGCAGACAGGTTGTACGTTGTCCTCTGGCCCAACACTTGTGAAACCAAACGATATGTACTCACTGGAATATTTCCGATGACACCTCTTTTTTGTTTTCAGTGATTCGTTTTGATTATCGTTTTCATTTGATGCTTTTTCTGTTTTTCTTTTTACACCCGTAAGCCACCACTCCATTTTTCCCGCCACTACATAGTACGTGCTCCTCTGTTTATGACCCCCTGGCCTGATGACCAGAGAGCTACGTTCCGATCATAAACTGTATAAGGTTCCTAAAATATTGTGACAGGTCAATAACACTCAATAGGTTATTACTTATAAATATTTTTTAAAATCGTGCAATAAATATTTTACAATAAAAAATAATTTCAAAAATCATATTTGCAGAAATGAATCATATTTTTAATGACCTCTCATGGCCCACCTGCAGTACCACCACGGCCCACCAGGGGGCCGCGGCCCACACTTTGGGAATCACTGGTCTAGATTTTGCTTTAGTTTTTACAAAACATTTGTGATCACTTTCACCTCTACAAGAGTTTCTCTCCTCTTTCTGCTTTAGCCATGAGCTCAGCTTTCTCTCTCATGGCCATCAGGGCCTGAACTCGTTTCTTCCAGCCTGGCTGGGCCTCAGATCTCTCTCCCTCAATAAGCATGTCAATGTACTCTGGAGTGGAGAGAGGGTTTGGCCTCAGTACTATCTCTTTAAGTCTGGTTAGACACTGAGCAGATCTCTCCATAAATCTCACCACCTCTGTGTGCACATCATCATATTCAGCTCTCAGCCGTTCAATCAATGCCTGAACAGTTGCCTTTGCCCCTGTGGCTTTTAGGTACTTTTCTTTCAGTTCTTGTACTGTTCGTTTTTCTTTAACTTTCTCATACTTCCATCTGTACTTCTGATTATAATGTACACTCCAGTGACATTTTCCTGGACACTCCCTACAGTTTCCATCTGATCCCATTGCAGGACAGCGAGCTTTATCTGCATCATTGGATATTGTACAGGGATAGTGACAGGTGAAATGACACTGCTGACAGTTGGTGCTGTAATTTCCAGTACCAGCAATGTCATCTTGACAAGGCTTTGTAACAGTGACTTCAAACTCAAAGTCCTTATTTCTGTTGATCTCTGCCTCAAGCTCTTTCAGTATGTCAGTTGTCTGTTTTATCTCCTCTAGCTTGGCTAACCCAACTTTAACCTGCTTCTGCAAATTTTCAACTGAATTCTCGAGCTGCTTTCTTTCTCTGAGGACCTCTTTTGTCATGGTCAAGCTTTTGGTTTTCATGACATTTAAAGCAGCAAAGAACCTCTTCATGCTTTTTGTCCCCATGCCCCAAAACATCTTATCGAAGCTTTCATCTTCATCATCCTCACTCATGCTGTCTGCTGCAGATGATTTGTTGTCTGTAAACAACGCTGAATTATTGAATTTGAAGTGACGTGGCTGCCCCTCTTTTGTTACAGGACATGGGACACCAGAGGCCTTGATTGCCTCAAGAACTGGTGGTTTCTGGCCATCTGCAGATGTCACCAGAACTCTGATGTTCTCTGCAATATCTTTGCCAAAGATTGAGAGCACAGAGTCAAACACATATTTCTGTGTTGGTGTGAGTCGTGCTAAAGCAGCCTGAACTACAAAACACACAGCATCAATTTCACTGACCCCAAGCTCAGCAGTGAAGAGATTACGGAGCTGCTCTGTGATCTCTTTGTCTCTTTCTATGCCTCTTGTATCTCCAAACCCTGGAGTGTCAACAATGGTCAGTGAGTGCTCTATTTTAAACCCCTCCTGGTGGTTGAGTTTGTACACAGTGACTTCAGAGGTCTGGCTGTGAGCTTGTGATTTTGACTGACCCTCATCAACTAACTTAAACCGATATGAATCCTCCCATTCAACACCCAGAATGTAATTGATCATCCCGTTGATGAGAGTTGTCTTTCCAGCACCAGTGGCTCCGAGAACCATAATGGTATGATTACGTTTATTTGACTTTTTCCCGAAATGGAAACATTTGCACCCATCGACATTGATTTTTTCTTCTTTTAGGGAAATTTTATAAACAGGCAGAGACCCTGTCTGGGGTTTTAGCAGTGTGCTTTTTTCTTTAACAGCATCAACAAGCCGTTTAATCTCCCTCAACTTTGGTTCGACTTGAGATTTTCCAGGAGGGCTGCAGGGTAAGGTTTTAATGGAACCAGAGACTTCATTGGCTGGCCCAACACCTACTGAGGTCACTGCTCTGCACCTGAACATGTACTCTGTGTTAGGACTCAGATCACTCACTGTGACTTCTTCAGCTTTTGATGCAGTCTTCTGTTTCCATCCATCGTCTCCACTGACACAGTACTCAACAGAGTAGGAGGTGATGTTCTCTGCTCCAAACTTTGGTGGAGAAATCTTCAGTGTCACACTGTTGTGGTTTGTTTCAGTGACTGTCACTGTTTCAGGCTTTGAAGGCGGCTCAAAGTTCTCACCGACACAGTGGCCGTCTGTATAAAGGTAGATGCTTGAACCTTTCTGTGTCTCATTTGTCAAACCAACTGTCAAGAACTTAATGTTCTTGTTCTCCTTGTTGGCCTCTGCAAAGTCACTGAAGAGCTTTGCTTTCTGCCTCATTGCATCTAAAACTTCTTTTGAGGCGTACCATAGTTCCCTCTCTACATCATGAGTATGTGGATCTCGAGGTTCGTCTGGTTTGGGTGTTTCTGTTAAGTAGTTTGATAAAGCTGAGAGGAACGGTTCAGCACTTCCCAGTGAGGTGAAAACAAAACACACAGCATGCTCTGCACTGAGACTTTCGTCGTACAGGTCCGTTTGAGATGAGACGATCTTGGTGTTTTTCATCATGTTGGTGAAAGATTTTAAGATGCAGATTTCTCTCTCTTTACAGTCCATCCACTCGTTCAGGTCTTTGCTATTGAAAGGAAAAGAATGTCTCTTCTTCAGGATCTCTGCGAGCTCAGCCTCCTCTTCTTCTCCTCCTCGGATTGCTGGAAGTTTCTTTGCCAAGGTTCGTTGGAATTCCAGCTTAAACTCTGAGCACATTTCTTTAAAAGTTTTAATCTTCTTGCCAATCTGTGAGAACTGCTGTGCAGTGGTGGTTCTCAATGCATCATTGCACCTCATTTCCAGCTCAATGAAGTCCTCCAGGACACTCTGTGATTCATGAACTAACCTTATACTTATCTGACGGACGAGTTTTGCAGCAGAGGAATCTAAACTTGTCAGTGGCAAAAGCCAGACCTTCACTGGGACAGCATTTTCTCCGTTGGCTCCCAACAATTTTGGCAGACTTTGGTAGACTTGTACGGCATCCTGAAAGGATGTGGGAGGATTCTGAAGGGAAAAGTCTCCAAAGAATCTGCAAGAGAATCTCTCAACATTTTCTCTGTCCTTGTCTTCCATTTTCAGTGAACCTTCACCCTCTATTGTAATTTTGGGAATCTTCTTGATCATTATCTTCAAGTTGCCCTCAATGTCTTGATGATCTTCCTTTTCGGACACCTCACGGTCAAAGACAAAGAAGGCTTGTGCCCCATAAAGAACAGCTGTGACTACATGTGTTGCTAATCCTTTATCAAAGACATACGGATGCTTCACATTGCCTCTTCCAAGATGATTCATGGACAGTTCCTGGACCTTTGTGGTAGCTCTGAACTTCAGTGTTACTCTGGCCTGATTTTTGGAAGTCTTACTATTGTTCAGGTACTTGGCCGATCCTTCAACCTCCACCAGTCCACTTAAGAAACTTGCCTTCAGGGATACATCAACATTTAGTGCTGATGATTTATCTGCAATTGATTCAGATGCAACTATCTCAAAATCATTATAGCTCTGTGGTCTTTCTCCAACATGATTTCTCAGGTCTTCATGGTTCCACAATGTCATTCCTGCAAATGAAAAATCACACATTAGGTTCAGCTTCCAGTACCAGCCCGACAGGAGCACAGATACGATGCGCAGTGACTGCAGTCAAGTGCATACGAGACATGCAATCTACACTTTTTAAAATTTTGTGGCCAGGATAATATTATTATTATTATTATTATTATTATTAATACAGGATGTTTTGGGTCGTGTCTTTTGTAGAAAGAAGTTTGAAGTTTCACCAGAACATCCAGGATATTTTGTCAAATGTTGCTGCTGAGTTTTCAAATTAATCTTTGAATGTCTTCTGCCTTGATCTCAAGCTAACTGTCTACATGTTCCTCCTCTATTTATTCCAATAATCCAGAAAAGTAAATTACCTTCTGGTGCAGCAGAAGACACCAGTGAATGACTTCAGCAATTCTAGCTGAAAGACTTTCATGTTTCAGATATAAGATGGATAACTAATAAAAAGTAACAAACCTGATCAAAAGCTGAACATGACTTTAAATACTTAATTTCAGTTGTGTTGCATTATGTATCTTTACATATGAATCCTCACCAGGGACGAGTGAGTCTTTGCGGCAGTCGTACAACATCCCGAGGCTGAAAGGCCGGCCGAGTGCCGCCACCTCCATCGTCCAGCTGTCCTCAGAGTCCATCGCTCAGTCTGAACTGGACAAAATGGACAACAGCTTGTTAGTTCACTTCTCCTACTAAAATATTTGGTATTAGGTCCAGTGTACAGTCTACCTGATAAGGTACGCTGTAATCTACCTGCTCAGATACACTATTCTCTACCTGCTCAGGTACCCTGTAAAGTACCTGCTCAGGTACCCTGTACTCTACCTGCTCAGGTACACTGTACTCTACTTATAAAATTTTTTTAACAGCAAAACCTGAAGGGGACACCAAAAGTGGGCAATTTGTACAATAGGATGTGAAATTTGGTCCTAACTCCTAATTATAAACCAGATTTTCAACTAGAGGTTTGTTTAAATTTTGGAATTTGCCTCTCTGGGTGTTGAGAACACCTGAGTGTCCTCAACCATCTGATCTGGGAGGCCAAGAAGAGCAAAGGCAGTCTCACAATTGTACGACTTGACTTGGCAAGCGCATACGGATCAATCCCCCATGACCTCATCAATGCAGCTATGAAACACTAAAATATCTCCTACACATCAAAGGAATGTTCACCAGCTACTTTGGAAGGTTCAAGTTAGAGTTCAAGACTGCCCTTTTCACAACCCAATAGTAGGACCTTGAAAATGGAATCGTTACAGTATGCATAATCTCCCCTTGTTGTTCATCATGGGAATGGAACTGGTTATGACAGGGGCAGAGAAGAAAGCCACAGGGCCAAAAATGGACTCCAGCACCCACAAATCTCCAGTAAGGGGCTTTATGGATGATATAGTTCCAGCTCCAAGTCCAGGGGGAGCTGATACTATCAACTGAGGAAAACCCCATAAAATCCCTCAGGAGGTGGTATGATTGGTGACCTCAGAATTGCATCTCTACTTTTCGCAGATGATGTGGTTCTGTTGGCTTCATCACACTGTCAACTCCAGCACGCACTGGGGCAGTTTGCAGCTGAGTGTGAAGCAGTCGGGATGAGAGTCAGCACCTCCAAATCTGAGGCCATGGTTCTCTGCCGGAAACCGGTGGATTGCCCCCTCCGGGTTGGGAGAGAGTTACTGCCTCAAGTGAGGGACTTCAAGTATCTCGGGGTCTTGTTCACGAGTGAGGGTAGAATGGAGCGTGAGATGGATCGGTGGTTTGGGGCGGCTTCTGCAGTGATGAAGTGTGGGCACTCCTGGTCAAGATTTCATTTACTGTGAATAGTTACGTGAGTAGATGATACACCGATCTCCAGAACTGTCCTCTCTTCATCCTCAGCTTTTTTACAGATGCTGTGATGCTGTGATGTCTGGCCCTGGCACTGCATGAAAAGAGGGATTTCCGGCAGTATGCGGCACTGTAAATTGCCGTGGAATTTCAGGTTTACGGCTGCGCGCGGCAATTTACAGGCAACACAGAAAACTGCCGGAAACTGTCGTAAATTGTCGTGGGCCTTGCTTGGCAGTTGTCCCCCCTTCCCCTAATTCTAGGGGAGGCTTTAACATGTAAATGAACATGCTGTGAGCTATAGAAATGCAAACCAGGGGAGCAGGGGGAGTTTCACTCCCCACACAGAGGTGACATTTCTCTAAAAGGTATTAACTTCATTCATCTCTGGTATAAATAAATGAGGCTTAGTATGGCCTAATTATAGACTCTTAAATTTTAGCTTGAATTGATTTATTTCATGAAAGTATGCTAGATTAATTACTGTGTATGGTCATTAGCAATGGTCAATGTTCAATAAAAAAGATACACAAAACAATTTATTTCACCAATTAGTTTTAACCAGGCTTTTCCACAAAGGTCAAATGTGCACTCCATGCAAACAACATCACAGTCTCCTAGAGCTCAGCCACTGTGCGTAGGGGCATGACTACAGTGACCTCTTCCGTAAACAATGATCATGTGATCAGAGGAGCCCGACGAAATTTCTAGCCCTCGTCCAATCACGTGCGAGCTCAGCATGATTCAAACGGAAGACCTCGCAAGACGAGCATATCAACAGTCCTGTTTTTACTCCTGTATATTCAGGCAGTCTCTTCCATGTCGCGTGTTTTTCGCTGCTTTGCTGTTTCGTGAACTACAATGTCTGGACGGCGTCTCTCCTTCAACACCCGGAAACTCCTCAGCATGGACGAAGACACAGCTGAACGCTATCAGTGGGCTGTCTGCCAGCTTGCTGTGTTTGCTGCCGATATGACTCAGCAGTTCACCGCAGTAAACTCGTGTGGAGGAGACTAACTAACAAGAGGAGACGGTGCACAATCCCCAAACGGCGGTAAGAATATATTCAGTGACTGCTAGCTAAGCTAAAAGTAAAAGAACAAATGAAGAAGCAGAGCCAGTCTAAGTTTGGTTATTAAAGTGCATTTTTTTGGTCTTGTAATTTACAGGAAGCAGTGCGCCGTCTCCACAACTCGGAGACAAATTGTATGCACTACGAACCGGAGCGAGGGTAAGTTTAAAGAATATGCTTTCATTCTGCTGTATGAGGAAACGTTCAGACTCGTTCTTCACCGAACTTAACGTACATTTTGTTTTTCACAGACTGACCTCGCCTCATAACAAGGCCGTGACTTCCTATTTACTGAGAGCTCTGTCTGCAAGTCCGGATTCACTTGATGCGGATAATGACGCCATTGTGTGTAAGTGACTTCTACTGTTTATTTTTTACTTTTTACTGTGACTTTTAGATCAGACTCGTTGTTGGTCAGTGTGACTATTTTTCGGGTGCATTAATAGATATGTTGTGTCAATATGCAGTGCACTGCGCAGTACTTATTGTCTTTACTGATTGTTTTTACAGCTGCTGGAAGCGAGACAGAGTGTCCTGGCAGAAAACGAGGTGGACCTATGGAATTGCGCCACCATAGACATGATGTCTGATGAGGAAGACGGCACACTCGACGGGGTGTCTGGGTGGATTGTGCGACCTCCGTCGTTCCGCAGCAGGAGCTGACTGAACTCTGTGCCACGCTGCAGTCAGATTGGAGGCGAACCCGAACTACAGGGCAGCACCACAGACATCTACAAGATGGAGCACATGCAGAACATGCAGACAGATGCCGTACAGCTCAGAGGCGGCGAATAATAGACAGTTGATGGCGCTGTATGATTTTGATTTGTTGTTGAAATCTCCTATTTGTACTTGTACATAGTTGTGTGATATAAATAAAGCTCTTTATTTGAATAAACATGTTCCTCGCAAATGTTCCTTTACTCAATAAATTCACTCATGTCCTTGATGGTAATAATAGTGTAGCCCATAGGATAACAATGACATGAATATACAACATAATAATAATTTTATTATTATATATATATTTATTATAGAGTCAGCACCTCTAAATCTGAGGCCATGGTTCTTTGCCGGAAGCAGGTGGATTGTCCCCTCCGGGTTGGGGGAGAGTTACTGCCCCAAGTTCAAGTATCTCGGGGTCTTGTTCACGAGTGAGGGTAGAATGGAGCGTGAGATGGATCGGCGGTTTGGGGCGGCTTCTGCAGTGATGCGGGCGCTGCGCCGGGCTGTCGTGGTGAAGAAGGAGCTGAGCCGGAAGGCGAAGCTCTCGATTTACTGGTCCATCTACGTCCCAACCCTCACCTATGGCCACGAGCTCTGGGTACTGACCGAAAGAATGAGATCACGGATACAAGCGGCCGAAATGAGTTTCCTCCGTGGGGTGTCTGGGCTCAGCCTTAGAGATAGGGTAAGGAGCTCGGACATCCGGAGGGAGCTCGGAGTAGAGCCGCTGCTCCTTCGCATCGAAAGGGGTCAGTTGAGGTGGTTCGGGCATCTGATCAGGATGCCTCCTGGGCGCCTCCCGCGGGAGGTGTTCCAGTCACGTCCCACTGGTAGGAGGCCCCGGGGCAGACCCAGAACACGCTGGAGGGATTACATATCTCATCTGGCCTGGGAACGCCTTGGGGTCCCCCAGGAGGAGCTGGAAAGCGTTGCTGGGGAGAGGGATGTCTGGGGTGCTTTGCTCGGCCTGCTGCCCCCACGACCTGGCCCCGGATAAGCAGATGAAAATGGATGGATGGAATGGAATAATTTTATTTAAATGTTTAATAATAATTATACATTTATTATAATTATTATATTATATGGGTTATTATTTTTTTTTACATTATTTTTATATTTTATTATTGTAGGGGAGGGGTTTACGTTTATAATGACCCAGAGTGACCAATAGCGACAGATCTGCCGACCAATCACGAATGATTTTTCTTGTTTCAAAGCAGTGGTTTCATCCAATCCTGGAGTGAGGGATTTCAAGCCAGACGTGGCTCCGCTGCTATTCATATGCTAATTAGAGCCATTAGCACCTCCAGGGAGGTCTCCACATGCGTCATGGGTCCGTATTCGACAATTTGTGGCACCCGTAAACGGCGCGTTCGCAGCCTGTAAATTGTCGGAAACTGCCGAAAATGAGTGAGATTTCCGGGCGTTTACGGGGACGAAAATCCCACTTTTCATGCAGTGTGGGTGTTAATTGGGGTGTAAATACAGTTGAGATGAGGTTTGTATATTTAATATCTAAGACTGTTGTTTATTTATCTGTATTAATTGTTGTAAATTACCATAAATAACGTGAGTTAAATAAAAAATGGTCAGAAAAGGATGAGGGGACAAAGAGAAGCCTGCGTACTTCACTGTAAATCTCAAGGTGTAATCATATGACATCAGAAGACACAAGGTGCTGGTTAAGCTGTTAACTCCTCTGCATCACACCTATGCCACCGAAGTGACTGTCAACAGACTGATTTCACTGGTCACTAAATAAATGAAGACACACAACTGTAGCTTACATCAGTTTAACATCCACTGTTGTTGATGTTGGAGTGTAATATAAGCTACACGTGCTGCAGTCTGAAACCTCTCTGTGTATTTTTAGCAATAAATCAACCTTTATAGATAGTGTACGTTTGTTGTCCAGTTGTTGTTTATGTGTCTGTCTATTAATCTGTTTTCATACCACTTGTCTTTACACAGTAGCTCTGATTCTATTTGTTGGCTTTCTGTCTATTTTTTAAAATTCAGTTCAATTTTATTTATAAAGTCACAATTTGCCTCAAAGGGCTTTACAACATACGACCTCTCTCTGTCCTTTGGACCCTCACGGCTGATCAGGAAGAACTCCCCCAAAAAAACCTTTAACAGGGAAACAAATGTTCGAGACCTCAGGAAGAGCAACTGAGGAGGGACGGACAGACATGCAATGGATGTGGTGTGTACAGACCACTGTTTCTTGTGTCTGGATTTGTGTCTGTTTGGATGTAACTCTGCCTCTAAAAAGGTCATATCAACTGTTGAAATTTGATTTCACCTTTGTCCTGTAAGCCTTTCATAATCACCTCAGTCACACTTCAGCTGATCGGCTGCTGTCAGGATTAAACCTGTACAATGCCTCCCTCTAGTGGCTGATACAACACACTGCTGTTTCAAACTCCACCTTCTACTACATCTGTTGCTCAAGTCAAGTCAAACCAACTCTATTTGTTCAGCTTGCAGCAACACTCTCTGAAATGTCTCTTCTAATAAGAGAAGTCGACTCCAGATGCACCGAACGTTCCTAACCATCCAGATCTGCTCTGTTGAACGATGAATCCCACTTGATCATAGGTCACATGTGCAGAGACTGACTGTGTGTTCCAATACCCACACTACCATACTATTCAGTGTGCAGGAAAAGATTTAGTATGTCCAAATACACAGTGTGTCAAAAATACCAGGATGTTCTACTACATCTGGTCCCAGTTTGCAGTCTGTAAGCCAGCAGGCTCCTCTGGTTGTTCTGACCCACAATCCTCTGCGCAGTGGACAATACGTCACACTGACTGAGCCGCAAACAGATGATGGCATGACGGCTCATTGACAGCTGACGGGACGGAGAATCTCCCTTTATTTTAGTTATTTTCTAACTTCCATGAACAAAATGATTTCAAGTTTCAATTAGAGTAACAAAATGTTTGTTAAACCAACAATAACCCTTCTGTTTTCATTCCTTTAAGGGTTGTTCTAATAACATGTGAAACCTTGATATTTTCTGACATCAGTGCCAGTCTGGACCTTATCACAGAGGGTGTTTCCTCCCAGAGAGCAGCTGCTGAGTCATTGCATACACATAAGATATACATGTACACACATACACATTTTTCAATTACAGGAAACAGGATGGAAAGAGTCAGAACATCACACATTTCTATGCCTTAATATAATTCATATGTACTCACCGGTGTTCAGCTGAGACTCTGCAGTTGAGTTTTCCTCAAAGAGAAACACTTGACTTGTCTTCACTGCAGCAGTGCTGTGTCACTGCAGTCTGTTGGACTGACTTTCACTTTCATTACTGGAGAAGTGACGTAGGAGTTACCACCCTGTGGTTGTATGACTCCGCCCACCAGTCCAGTGTCTCTGACAGTCTCCATCCATGTCAGTGAAAACATGGACGCTTCACACACAGAAGATCTATACAATCAGCACAGTCTCAAGATCAGAGTCACCAATTCAGTATCTGACCAAATGTCTCCCCTTCTGTTCCTGAGATATAACGTTAAAACATGATGATGTCACAGTTAAGCTGACCTTTGACCTTTCAGATATCAAATGTAATCACTTCATTATTTTTATCCTGTTAGACATTGTCATAGTTAGCAAAACAATTCTTAAGTTATGGCCACAAACATGTTTTGTGAGGTCACACTGACCTTGACCTTTGACCTCCAGCCACAAAATTCTAATCAGTTCATTTTTTGTGTCAAATTTAAAGAAATCTCCTCAAGGTGTTCTTGAGATATCATGTTCACAAGAATGAGACAGACGAGGTCACACAGACTTGATCTTTGCCCTTTAACCACCAAAAACTAATCAGTTCATCTTTGAGTCCTAGTGGACATTTGTGCCAAATTTGAAGAAATTCCCTCAAGGTGTTTTCGAAATACTGCGTTCACAAGAATATGATGGATGCAAGATCACAGCGATCTTGACCTTTGACCCTTGACCACCAAAAACAAATCAGTTTATTCTCGAGTGACGTTTGTGTCAAATTTAAAGAAACTACCTCAAGGTGTTCTTGAAATATTGCATTCACGAGAATTTGATGGATGCGAGGTCATAGTGACATTGACCTTTGACCACTGAAATCCAATCAGTTCATTGTTGAGTCCAAGTGGACATTTGTGTCAGATTTGAAGAAAGTCCCTCAAGCTGCTCTTGAGATATCACATTTACGAGAATGTGATGGATGCAAGGTCACAGCAACCTTGACCTTTGACCCTTGACCACCAAAAACGAATCAGTTCATTCTCAAGTGACGTTTATGTCAAATTAAAAGAAATCTCCTCGGGGTATTCTTGAGGTATCGTGTTCACGAGAATGTGATGGATGCAAGGTCACAGCAACCTTGACCTTTGACCTATGATCACCAAACTCTAATTAGTCCATCGTTTAGTCCAAGTGGACATTTGTGCTAAGATTGAATTACATCTCTCATCTGGCCTGGGAACACCTTGGAGTCCCCCAGGAGGAGCTGGATAGCGCTGCTGGGGTGAGTGACATCTGGGATGATTTGCTCGGCCTGCTGCCCCCGAGACCTGACCTCGGATAAATGGATGAAAATGGATGGATGGACGGAATTATGTTTTCTTTAGTGTATAATCACCTGAAAATACGAATGGTTGTGTTTGTTACCTTACGCCCAGTTCAGACCAAAGACTGGCAACGAGATGAAACCATTTTAGAACGCTGCAGAGAAAAGTGTCAGCGGTGTGAACTGGCCGGTCTGAGCTGGACTCAAGGCCGGCTGATGGTGTCACCTGACACTCAGCTGGTCAAATGGCCGGCGGCTGGTTTTAAAGCACGTCACCTGTTTCAACAGCCAATCAGCTTGTAGTGAAGTCCGCTGGTCAAGTCAAAATGACCGCAGACGGCGTGTTGGCTTGCTGCGGCAGGTGCTCCGTCCCCGCCCAGCCCTCTGTTTCCGTCCTCACGGTGTGCCGGTGTCGGACGGTGGGTCGCTGCTGCTGCTGGCTGTATGTGCTTATGCCCCGCCCACACACACACATTCTCACTGACTGATGAATTGGCGCTGGTTATTGATATTATTGTGGCGTATTGATTATGAATACAGTCCATCTGATGCTGGTTTGGTTTCATCACTGTAGCCAGTATCTCACTATCACTATCCTCATTCAGATTTTAAGAAGCTACAAATTATATTCAGCCACAAAATAAGTCTGAAAAGCTGCAAATCAGAACGGAAGGACAGAGAGTTGTTGACTAGAGATGATACGCCGTCTCATGGTGAGGTCACTTCCTGTCAACGTTACAGAAGGACAGAGAGTTGTTGACTAGAGATGATACGCCGTCTCATGGTGAGGTCACTTCCTGTCAACGTTACAGAAGGACAGAGAGTTGTTGACTAGAGATGATACGCCGTCTCATGGTGAGGTCACTTCCTGTCAACGTCACAGAAGGACAGAGTTGTTGACTAGAGATGATACGCCGTCTCATGGTGAGGTCACTTCCTGTCAACGTTACAGAAGGACAGAGAGTTGTTGACTAGAGATGATACACCGTCTCATGGTGAGGTCACTTCCTGTGAACTGGCAGCTTTTTAGAACGTTACAGAACAGAGCGTTGACAGTAGTTGCCTGTTTCAACTCATCTTGTCACGAATCTTTGGTCTGAACTGGACTTTAAAATAACACGTTTATATCTACACAGGGAGCAGGTCCTTGTCTGCAGAGATTGCCATGTTGCACCGCCATGTTTCTACAGTAGCCCCAGAATGGACAAACCAAACACTGGCTCTAGATAGAGACATCTGTGTCTTCACGTTGGCCTCAGTAGTTAGCAGCCCGTCGCTGACTGATCTGTGTCGTGAACTGTCTTTATTCAGGTAGGTTTGGATAGCTTTTCTTCCCTTAATAAATGAAATCATCATTATTTAAAAACTGCATTCTGTATTTACGCGGGTTATCTTTGTCTAATATTAAAATTAATTATATTAAAATATGCAAAAATATAAGAAATCATGAAGGGGGCAAATCCTTTTTCACAGCACAGTATTCCCTCAGAATACAACAAGAGAAATTCACCAACATATGGTCAAGGTGGCTTGACTTCATTAAACCCCAAAGACCAGACTTTGTGTGAGACTTCTGTGCATATTTTGAATGCTGCCATTCCTCCCGTGTGTTCAATAATGGTTCAACCTGTATGTATAAAAAATGTACTCAGAAGAAACTGCCACTGGGCAACACCAGATCCTGTTCTGAAATGTGTTGTACAATAAGTAAACACACTGTCAACATTTTTTTTACAGGACAAGCAAACCAGCAAACAATCCTGACATGATTTGTGTCCGCCAGTGTCAGGGCGATGGTTTTTATATTGTGTCTGGTGTGTATATATTTTTCTTTGGCTATTAGGTATCCTGGTTTATTTGCTTCGTTGTTGTTGTTTTGGTTCTATTTTTATTGGGCAGCCAATGGTTGTATAAGCACAGTGTTTCTGAAAGGTTTCTGCATATTTCTTAGTTGAATAAAACAAGTTCAGGTCAGCGATTTAACATGATGATCTAAATGCATGGCTCAATCAAAAATAACACCAAGGTTACTAGAATTTGACCGTATAGCTGACGGAAAGGACCCAATACTCTGCTCAACCTCTGAAGCTTTACTATCTGAAGCAGTTATCAGAACCTCCGTCTTCTCTGTGTTTAACTGTATGTAGTTGTTGTTTGACGTCCAGTCCTTGATGGCAATCAAATGTTGTGAGGAAAAGGAAGTTTGTGTGTGTTATCAGGCTTAAACGAGACACAGTCGAATGTCGTCAGCATAACAGTGATATGATAATCTGACCGAGTGGAAGCATGTGTAAAGCAAATAATATGGGACCTAAGACAGAGCCCTGAGGTACACCGCAGGAAAGAGCAGCAGCATCAAACCTGAAAGTATCTGTACTTTCACTCAGGTAATAGAGTTGTGTACCTTGTCCACCACTGGTGAGGATTACAGGTTACAACCAGCTGAAACTTCTCCTGGTTAGAATTCCTTCAGTGTTCATTGTTCAGGAGCTGAATTATCCACAGAGGTCTCTTCCTCTCAGAAACAAACACACCAGATGATTTAAGCCAGGAAAACCTCTGAATAAAGACAGTTTACAACACAAATCAGTCGGCGACAGGCTGCTAACTGCTGTGGCTGACGTGAAGACACGAATGCCTCCATCTAGAGCCAGTGTTTGGTTTGTCCATTCTGGGCTACTGGGAAAATACCTTTTCACAGCACTGTATGTCAGTTTCTCCATTGTATATATTTGGTGGACTCTGTCTATCCAGTCTTCAACTGAGGGAGCCCAGGGCTTCAACCACCTGCAAGTTATGGCTTTCTGACATGCAGCTAACAGTCTATGTCTTGTGGGATATTACATAAATATAAAACATCAAATCCAAAAGGCATATTGGTTCTGAACACCTTCTCTAAGATCTGATGGATATTCTTCCAGTGAGCAGCCAGGATAGGGCGTGACCAAAATATATGATAGTGATTAGCATTTGGGACGTGGCATCACCTCCAGCAGTCCCAGCTGCTGGCTCTGTGTCGCTTCTGTTTTTTGATGCGGGTGCAAGTTCTGTCACATAATGTGACGTCTGCTGCCTGAGTTTTCTCTGTCTTGGTCAGTTTACATGCAAACGTGCAACCGGAGTTTTCCAAGATCTCCACTCTGGCCGGAGTTTTTAAAAAGCATCGTTTTCAGAGGCGAATTCTCCGTTTGCGTGTAAACGAAGGGTGCAAACGAAGGGATATGTCTCCGTTTCTAAAAATACCCATGTACGTGTAAACGGTGCATTGATCAAGTGAACTGATGAGAAACACCTGCAGACTGATTTGTGACACACCCACAGTGCGCGATTGGCGCAGAGGACAAGTGCGGGATTTGATGATGATATTGGAGCTGGTTTATTTTCTTTGTGTTATATAAACTGTGTCAGCTGTTCTTCTTTCACTCACGGTGGATGTGCATTATGAGTGTGATTCAGTGTATCGTGTTATATTTTGTATTGTCACCATGTACCTGTGTAGACCGCAGGAAGAACAGATGCTGCAACGCAAAAGCTAACAAGGATCTGAATAAAGAAACAAACAAACCTTTTGGGTATAAAATATCATCACGTCATTATTTTATCTTGTTTGACATTTGTGTGAAGTTTCGTCATAATTAACGTAAGAATTCTTGAGTTATGGCTACAAACATGTTTTGTGAGGTCACAGTGACCTTTGACTAGTCTTCAGTCCAAGTGGACGTTTGTGCCAAATTTAAAGAAATTCCCTCGATTATTGAGATATTGTGCTCACAAGCATGGGACGGACAGGCGGACAGAAAGACTTACAGAAAACCCGAAAACATAACGCCTCCAGCCCCGGCTGTCGCCAACGCAGAGGCATATTCAAATACTGGAGGTTTACTTTGGTTCCATTTCCTGTTTCTCACACTTTAAACATCAGATTTATTTATTTTATATTATTTCATTTCTTTACAGCTCTGGATCACTGCGGTCTGACGGTAATGTGTAGCGGCCCACTTGGAATTAACACGCAAGACGCAGAGAGCTTCGACTGGTGTTCTTTTAATTCTCTCCTCTCTTTTCACCACTGGGTTTTGACACATTCTGTCACCTTATGACACCGTGAAAACTATGAAAACAGACAAAAATACAAATGCCATGGTGTTATATTTCAGAAAATAATGCATAAATCATGTTCATATTTTTAACTTAATAAACAATCATTTTTAGTAAACTCAAATAATGAATTTTACATGAAATAATCCATTTTTAAACAGTAATGAATTACAGCTCTTATGTAAATAAAAAATAATGACAAATCCTCTTGTTTTAAATAAATGAACCACTCGTTTCACAAGGAATACGCCATTAGTCTCCTCCTACCTCCTTCTGCTTTCCAAGGGCGCTCAGCTTGAACTAGCAGCCTGTCTTCCACACACACCTCGCGCTAACAGTCCTTACACAAGATATACAAAAACACGAAGCGAACCACAATAAAATAACTTTCCACAAGTTCCAACACAGCATACAAGAAGGAAATAGTTCGTCTGCATATTTTACCAGCTCTGGAGCAACGTGAGCATGTCGTTCTCTGAGACGGGAGCAATAAGTCTGGCTTCGGCAAAACAGGAAGTAGCATAGAGAGGGGATCTTCAAAATAAAAGCACAATAGCAAAGTACGAGCGGCGCTCTTCAAAATAAAAGCACAATAGCAAAGTACGAGCTGCGCTCTTCAAAATAAAAGCACAAAAAATAAAGTGGCAGAACTAAACATCATAAACAAAATCCACTGCCATTTACATAATGTGTTTTGTACATTAATGGCTCACTGCTCGGTTTGACTACAGTAGAGTTTATAAAGTCTCAGAGACCTGAGCGATAAGAGGAAACCTCCGCCTGTTATTGTTGTCCAGTGAAGCTCGACTCTTGTTTTGTTTCAGAGGGGAAATCCTGCCTAAACTAACTGTTTAACTAACTGAGGCACAAGTATTTAAATTAAAGCCTCATTTTTCAGGAGGTTTAATGACCTTTAAAAGCACGTCTTTGTAACGGCTCATATTAATTCTGATGTCGGAGGAAGAGGAATCAAAAGCAGCAGTAAACAGAGTGAAGAGGAAACACGAAGCGAGCGTCGCTCTGGCTTCGGTCCAATCCTCCAGCCGGACGCGTCACATCCAGCAGAGATCTCAGGTGTGAATTGGCCCGAGGACAACAAACTCCCACAATCCCCCGTCCAATGTGACGGCTGGGGATCTCAGCGGGCAGCGTCACATCCAACATCCAACATCCTCTGTCAGCTCCAACATGTGAAGGCTGCCGGGCTCCAGCGACAGCATCCTGCTGCACAACAGATGGAGGGAAACCTTCCTGTCCTGACCTCTGACCCTCCACAGGGAGCCTGGAGCCTCTTCACATCGACGCCGCGAGCCGTACAGATTATTGGCAGATTAATCCTTCGGGTCATTTTTCAAACAAAAATAATGACGTTTCAGCTTCTGTGACAACGGGTATGTCTGTGGTATATCTCAGTAAACTGAACACTTTGGATTTTGGACTTTTGTCCAGACAGAACGAGACATCTGAAGATTTTTTCACTTGACAATCACAGACGAAACAATTGATCAAAACAGCATCTTGAATCAGCAGGTTAATGATAATTACAGCTCTACTATAAGCCTCTTAATGAGCATTGATGAGAAATGTAGTAAGAATAAATAATCTTCCGATCCACTACTTTTCAGTGAGTTCTTAAGTTTTTTTTCTTCTAGATTTTTGATGCAAACATTTAAACCCAATCACCAGAAAAAATGTCGGCATTGTACATTTCTGGCGACCATGGATATGTTACATTTGCAGGTTATTATGTAGCAGATAGATTTAAAACTTTACATTTAACACTGTGGTTTGGTTTAGGCACAAAAAACACTTGGGTTTTTTTTTGGCTTAAAATACCCAAAACAGTCAGTACGTTCACGCGCACGCAGTAGTGGAGCTAAGCTCATAGCTCGGCTAATCAGTCAAGTCGGACTTCTAGTCTTGTCTGAGTATACATGCAGAAGAGAAAATAGAATTTCTGACCAAGTACGTCTGACTCTGCCTCGATAGGTGGCGCTGTGTCCTTTTTAACATAGTGCGTATTGAACTAGTTCCTGTTGACCTGAAGAGGAATAATAAATTAAATTAAATAAATCCACGTTCCTCATTTTCCTACCATCCATAAACTTCAACATGTTTAGCTCCTAGCTAAAATGCTAACGGTTAGCTGGTGTAATGTTTACAGTGTTCACAGTCTTACTTTATCATGTTAGCATACAGATGTGTTAGCATGCTAACATGCTAATGTTTAGCGGGGATAATGTTAAACATGCTCAGTCTTACTTTATCATGTTAGCATGTAATATTTTACTTGATGCTCATGAGTACACTTACACTGGGGTCTTCAGCCATTAAAAACAATATTAACAGATTTATACTGCCTCGTTTTCCCCTGTAAATGTTTGGGACCTAAACCCAACAGCTTTCATGGTCTGTGGACACATTCAAATGTTGACCTGATGATGGCGCTAGATGAAACTGAGGTCACAGAGACAACTGACCACATGGTGGCAGCATAACCAACACTTTTATACTTTATATATTTCTTATATTTTGGTCACTTTTATATCTGTGATCTGTCCTGGACCACGGTGGTGATGAACTCAAACACAGGTCAAATATGACCCACAAACACTGCAGGTGTAAACGTTATTCTAACAGCAGGGATGAGTAAAAGTACCAATACAACAATGTAAAAATACTCCACACGAGTAAAACTACTCCACCCACAGAAGATTGTCTGTGATGATATAATGTCATATATTAGATTATTAAATCTGAAGCATCAGTGTCAGAGCAGCATGTTACTGTCGAAGCTGCTGCAGGTGGAGCCAGTCTGAACTACTTTATACAAACAGTTAGCAGGTTTAGTCCAGTGGCCCCCCACTTTGGGGTCGGGCCCCTCCAAAGGGTCACCAGATAAATCTGGGGGGTCATCACATGATCAACGTGAGAGAAGAGAAGAAGAAACTAAGTTCTGATGAACAAATTTATATTTGACTCTTCTCAAATCTTTGTTTTTAAAAAAAATATTGGCAAATTTTTGGTTTGAGCCTCAAACAAATATTTAAATTAAACCATGTGAAAAAGTCAGAGAGGAAATGTTTCTGTGCTGCAGATAGAACCAGCTCAGAGACATCTGAAACAAAGCACACATGTAGCAAATTTAAAAAAGGTTGGATACCACTGGTTCAGTCTTTTCCACGTTGTACGTTATAAGCTCATTGTGATTTTATATGTAAAATATTATTCTGTGAAGTAACTAGTAATTACAGCTGTGTGATAACTGTAGTGGAGTAAAAGTACAACATTTACCTCTGCATGTACTCAGTTACTTTGCAGCGCTGCTGAAAACAGAGCTGCAGAAAGTAAAGAGGGGACAACAGACAACACTTGAGTCAGAATAACATTTATTTATTGTTTATCCTTTAATGATTTCTCCATCTCTCAGTGGGAGCCATCGTATTACCCCACAGGACAATAACATATGGAAGTCTCATATAAAACATGTACAAAGCAAACTTTCCAGGAGCATTTCTGTTCTGAGCAAAGCAAAACACATTTTGGACCACAGATCACCCCACATTCTTTACTGTTCACTGATTTTACCGTATTTACATTACTGTGCAGAGGTTTAGGGCAACACTTACAGATGTACAATACAACCACTATCCATACTTCAGAAAAGAGCCATAAGAATAATTCATAATGCTGGTTACAGAGATCACACTAATTCACTCTTCTTAAAATCACAAACATTCAAATTCATTGACTTGGTTCATTTTCAAACAGCGCAAATCATGTACAAAGCAATACACAATCTACTTCCTGGAAATGTTCAAAAATTGTATTTTAGCAGAGATGGGGGTAAAACCTGAGGGGGGAGTCCAACTTAAAACATCAGCGGGCACGTACAACATTAAAAAGTTTTTGTGTTTCTGTTTGTGGAGTGAGGTTGTGGAACAGATTGGGTGTGGAGCTCAAGCAATGTCCAAGCATGACCCAGTTTAAAAGGCAGTACAAATATATGGTTTTTAAGAAGTACAGGCAGGAACAAGGGCTTTAACAATCAGGTGTTCTCATAAAATATTTATGTATTTTCATATTTAATCTATTTATTTTCTATTTTTCTTCTCTATTTATTTAGTTTTTTTGTAAATATGTCTTATGTAAATATGTATGTTGGGGAGACCGATTGTTAATTGAGATGTGGAGAAGGCGTAGGTTTAAATGTGCTATGCTTCATCCTATTCCTTTTCGGACATGTCGAGTTCATATATTGTTGTTTTGATTATCCTCATTTGTTTTGGTTTGTTTACTTTCTTGTGTTGCTCGCACATGTTCGAAATAAAAAGAAAAAGCAAAGCAAACATATAAGTCAGTACACATCAATATCAGGAGTAACTACAATGATTCAGATTGTTTTCATGCTTTTAAATACTTAAAAAAATGCTTAAAAATAAACAGTGGATTAAAATGTTAGAATCAGCAGGAAGCCGATGTACAGTGAGACATACACCGATCAGCCAAAGCATGAAAGCCACTGTCAGCTGAGGTGAATAATATCGATCATTTCGTTACAATGCAATGTTCTGCTGGGAAACCTTTGGTCCTGGCATTCATGTGGATGTCCTTTAAGGTACTCCACCCACCTAAACATTGTTATAGACCAAGTACCCCCATTGATTGCAACAGTATCCCAATGGCAGTAGCCTCTCAGCAAGGCAGTGCACTATGCCACCCTGCAAACACTGCTCAGGAATGGCCCAAGGAACGTGACAAAGAGCTAAAGGCATCGATCTGGCCAGAGCCAAGCCTGATCTACGGTGGAGCCTCTGACCTGAGGCATAGAGACAGGACCTCTGGGGGTGTCCTGTGTCATCTGGCACCAAGGTGTTGTCGAAGGATCCTTTGAGTCCTGTTGGTTGTGAGGTGAGGTACCAGCATGTTCAACGGATGCTCATCAGGTTTGGGATCTAGTGAATTTGGAGGCCTGGTTGATACCTTGAGCTCTTAGTCACGTCCCTCTTGCCATTCCTGAGCAGTCTTTGTGGTGTGACATGGTGCATTGCCCTGCCTGGGGGGGGGGCACACTGCCATCAGAGAGTGGAGTGTGTACTTGGTCTGTAATGTTGGTGGGGTGGGTGTAGCATGTCAAGTGGCATCTACATGAGTGGCAGGTGCCAAGGTTTCTCAGAGGATCATTGCACTGTGACAAAATGATCAATGTTACTCACTTCACCAGACAGTGGTTCTAATGTTTTGGCTGATCAGTGTATTTGTCACACTGACTCAGGAAAACTGTCTGTGCAATGAAAGAAATTACCGCAGTAGCACATGTGTGATATAACTTTGCACTGTGTGTTTGTGTGTGTGCGACAGAGCCTCTTGTTTGTGTGTGAGGTGAATCGGCATCACATCGATAACGTACTTGGTGGTTGAAGTCTATCGCACGACGGTGAGACAGGCAACAGATTTGTTTCTAAAAATGCAGCAGGGCTGTGACGACACAGACATTTCATACACCAGATGTGCCGACCAAATATATTTATATGAAGAATACAAACATAAAACAAGTTATATTGTCGTGAATTAAGCTTCCAAAGATTTTTCTCAAGCAGTCAACAGGTGTCTCTGAGGGTTTCAGGTACTTTTGTTTCCACTAGTGGTCATTTCTTTTAACCATCTTACACTCAAATTTGTTTTTTGATGAAATGTTGTTCAGTAACTTTTAAAGTCCTCTCAAGTTTTAAAAAAAGCGAGTGAAAAGACCTGAGTTGCCATCTTTTCAAGCGTTTGGTTTCTATGACATTCAAAGCAGCAAAGAACCTCTTCATGCTTTTTGTCCCAATTTTCCAGAACATCTGATTTATGCCTCCATCTTCATCATCCTCACTCATGCTGTCTGCTGCAGATGATTTGTTACGAGTAAACAACGCTGAATTATTGAATTTGAAGTGAAGTGGCTGCCCGTCATTTGTTTTAGGACATAGGACACCTGAAGCATTGATTGTCTCGAGGACAGGTGGTTGCTGGCTGTCTGCAGACGTCACCAGAACTCTGATGTTTTCTACAATATCTATGCCACAGATTGAGAGCACAGAGTCAAACACATATTTCTGTGATGGTGTGAGTCGTGTCAAAGCAGCCTGAGCTACTAAACACACAGCATCAACTTCAGTGACACCAAGCTTGGCAGAGAAGAGCTTACGGAGCTGCTCTGTGATCTCTTTGTCTCTTTCTATGCCTCCTGTATTTCTAAACCCTGGAGTGTCAACAATGGTCAGTGAGTGCTCTATTTTAAACCCCTCCTGGTGGTTGAGTTTGTACACAGTGACTTTAGAGGTCTGGCTGTGAGCTTGTGATTTTGACTGACCCTCATCAATCAGTTTGAATCTGAAATTGTCCTCCCAGTCTACACCAACGATGTAGTTGATCATTGCATTGATCAGAGTGGACTTTCCTGATCCGGTCTCTCCAAAAAGTACAACAGTGCGATTTCGCCTTGTGCTTTTTTTGCCAAAAGTGAATCTTCGGCATCCATCATTGTCCATTTGTTCTTCATCCAGAGGCAGTTTGTAAACTGAGGGAGATTCAGAATTTATCTTAACACTTGTACTTTTGAGGAAGTCTGTGAGGGGTGAAGATTTTGTTGTGCAAACAGGAACAGTGATGCTTTCTTTGCTTCTGCCAGCTTCACCACAATCACATCTGACCCTGACAACATATTCTGTCTCTGGCTGAAGACCTGAAATGATCACATTCTCAGCTCTTGCCATCTTTTGGCTCCATTGGAGATCTTCCTCTTTCATGCTGTTGTCTTTTTCGGCGTACTCCACAATGTAACTCAAAATGTGGACATCTTGTCCAAGCTCAGCAGGTTTCTCCCAGCTAACTGATATCTCACTTGAGTATTGTTCAACTTGAGGTTTTCCAGGAGGGCTGCAGGGTAAGGTTTTAATGGAACCAGAGACTTTATTGGCTGGCCCAACACCTACTGAGGTCACTGCTCTGCACCTGAACATGTACTCTGTGTTAGGACTCAGATCACTCACTGTGACTTCTTCAGCTTCTGATGCAGTCTTCTGTTTCCATCCATCGTCTCCACTGACACAGTACTCAACAGAGTAGGAGGTGATGTTCTCTGCTCCAAACTTTGGTGAAGAAATCTTCAGTGTCACACTGTTGTGGTTTGTTTCAGTGACTGTCACTGTTTCAGGCTTTGAAGGTGGCTCAAAGTTCTCTCTGACTGAAAAGCCATCTGTATAAAGGTAGATGCTTGAACCTTTCTGTGTCTCATTTGTTGAACCAACTGTCAAGAACTTAATGTTCTTGTTCTCCTTGTTGGCCTCTGCAAAGTCACTGAAGAGCTTTGCTTTATGCCTCATTGCATCTACTACTTCTTTTGAGGTGTACCATTGTTCCTTCTCTATATCACGAGTACGTGGATCTTGAGGTTCATCTGGTTTGGGTGTTTCTGTTAAGTAGTTTGATAAAGCTGAGAGGAACGGTTCAGCACTTCCCAGTGAGGTGAAAACAAAACACACTGCATGTTCTGCACTGAGACTTTCGCTGTACAGGTCTGTTTCAGATGAGACAATCTTGGTGTTTTTCATCATGTTGGTGAAAGACTTTAAGATGCAGATTTCTCTCTCTTTACAGTCCATCCACTCGTTCAGGTCTTTGCTGTTGAAAGGAGAAGAATGTCTCTTCTTCAGGATCTCTGCGAGCTCAGCCTCCTCTTCTCCTCCTCCTCGGATTGCTGGAAGTCTCTTTGCCAAGGTTCGCTGGTATTCCAGTTTGAACTCTGAGCACATTTCTTTAAAAGTTTTAATCTTCTTGCCAATCTGTGGGAACTGCTGTGCAGTGGTGGTTCTCAATGCATCACTGCACCTCATTTCCAGCTCACTGAAGTCCTCCAGGACACTCTGTGATTCCTGAACTAATCTTATACTTATCTGACGGACGAGTTTTGCAGCAGAGGAATCTAAACTCGTCAGTGGCAAAAGCCAGACCTTCACTGGGACGGCATTTTCTCCGTTGGCTCCCAACAATTTTGGCAGACTTTGGTAGACTTGTACGGCATCCTGAAAGGATGTAGGAGGATTCTGAAGGGAAAAGTCTCCAAAGAATCTGCAGGAGAATTTCTCAACATTTTCTCTGTCCTTGTCTTCCATTTTCAGTGAACCTTCACCCTCTATTGTAATTTTGGGAATCTTCTTGATCATTATCTTCAAGTTGCCCTCAATGTCTTGATGATCTTCTTTTTCGGACACTTCACGGTCAAAGACAAAGAAGGCTTGTGCCCCATAAAGAATAGCTGTAACTATGTGTGTTGCTAATCCTTTATCAAAGACATACGGATGCTTCACATTGTCTCTTCCAAGATGATTCATGGACAGTTCCTGGACCTTTGTGGTAGCTTTGTACTTCAGTGTTACTCTGGCCTGATTTTTGGAAGTCTTACTATCGTTCAGGTATTTGGCCGATCCTTCAACCTCCACCTGTCCACTTAAGAAACTTGCCTTCAGGGATACATCAACATTTAGTGCTGATGATTTATCTGCAATTGACTCTGATGCAACTATCTCAAAATCATTATAGTTCTGTGGTCTTTCTCCAATATGATTTATCAGGTCTTCATGGTTCCACAATGTCATTCCTGCAAATGAAAAATCACACATTAGGTTCAGCTTCCAGTTCCAGCCCGACAGGAGCACAGATATGATGCGCAGTGACTGTAGTCAAGTGCATCCAAGATATGCAATCTACACTTTTTAAAATTTTGTGGCCAGACACTTTAATACGGGATATTTTGGGTCGTGTCTTTTGTAGAAAGAAGTTTGAAGTTTCACCAGAACATCCAGGATATTTTGTCAAATGTTGAGTTTTCAAATTAATCTTTGAATGTCTTCTGCCTTGATCTCAAGCTAACTGTCTACATGTTCCTCCTCTATTTATTCCACTAATCCAGAAAAGTAAATTCCCTTCTGGTGCAGCAGAAGACACCAGTGAATGACTTCAGCAATTCTAGCTGAAAGGCTTTCATGTTTCAGATATAAGATGGATAACTAATAAAAAGTAACAAACCTGATCAAAAGCTGAAGATGACTTTGAATACTTAATTTCAGTTGTGTTGCATTATGTATCTTTACATATGAATCCTCACCAGGGACGAGTGAGTCTTTGCGGCAGTCGTACAACATCCCGAGGCTGAAAGGCCGGCCGAGTGCCGCCACCTCCATCGTCCAGCTGTCGTCAGAGTCCATCGCTCATTCTGAACTGGACAAAATGGACAACAGCTTGTTAGTTCACTTCTACTACTAAAATATTTGGTATTAGGTCCAGTGTACAGTCTACCTGATAAGGTACGCTGTAATCTACCTGCTCAGATACACTATTCTCTACCTGCTAAGGTACACTGTACTCATAAAAAAAATTTTAACAGCAAAACCTGAAGGGGACACCAAAAGTAGGCAATTTGTACAGTAGGATGTGAAATTTGGTCCTAGCTCCTAATTATAAACCAGATTTTCAACTAGAGGTTTGTTTAAATTTTGGAATTTGCCTCTCTGGGTGTTGAGAACATCTGAGCATCCTCAACCATCTGATCTGGGAGGCCAAGAAGATCAAAGGCAGGTTCACAATTGTATGACTTGACTTGGCAAGTGCATTCGGATCAATCCCCCATGACCTCATCAATGCAGCTATGAAACACTAACATATCTTCTACACATCAAAGGAATGTTCACCAGCTACTTTGGAGGGTTCAAGTTAGAGTTCAAGACTGCCCTTTTCACAACCCAATAGCAGGACCTTGAAAATGGAATCGTTACGGTATGCATAATCTCCCCTTGTTGTTCATCATGGGAATGGACCTGCTCATGACAGGGGCAGAGAAGAAAGCCACAGGGCCAAAAATGGACTCCGGCACCCACAAATCTCTAGTAAGGGGCTTTATGGACGGTATAACCTTAACAACTTCATTCCATGTACAAGCAAGATGGATCCTGAATCCTCTTCATGCCATGGCAACATGGGCAAGAATGAAGTTCAAACCCAGGAAGTCAAGAAGCATGGTGATCAGAAATGGGAAAGTGACCAGCAAGTTCCAGCTCCAAGTCCAGGGGGAGCTGATACTATCAACTGAGGAAAACCCCATAAAGTCCCTCAGGAGGTGGTATGATTGGTGACCTCAGAATTGCATCTCTACTTTTCGCAGATGATGTGGTTCTGTTGGCTTCATCACACTGTGAACTCCAGCATGCACTGGGGCGGTTTTCAGCCGAGTGTGAAGCAGACGGGATGAGAGTCAGCACCTCCAAATCTGAGGCCATGGTTCTCTGCCAGAAACAGGTGGATTGCCCCCTCCGGGTTGGGAGAGAGTGACTGCCTCAAGTGAGGGACTTCTATGGAGTTAGATTAGTCTCAATATTAATAAATGCACACAGAAGGATTCACAAATACATGTTAAGATTTATATATAAATGACTCTCTCCACACAAATATTTTCAATGCACACACATATATTTGGCATTTTATATAAATGTAAAAAAAATCCACAAATAACCAAAAAAGTTTCACAAATGTATTTCTGATGCACACACAAATATTTATTGTTTTAAATATATGCAATTTTCATCAAAACATATGTGGATGTTGATACATTCATATACAGATGCTTTTATTTTGTGAACCTCTGCGCATTCGTGTGTGAATCTTTTTGAGACTCCCCTGACGTGACCCGATCCACAAATGCATTTTTTCTACCAAGGGAATATAGGTAGCCAATCAGATGTCTCCTTCCTCTTCAGCCAATCACATGAGCGTCTCGCTACCACCCCTACGTGGGGTATGTTTTCACGTCGTAGTGTCAGAGGGTGGCAGTAATGCACAACTACATTGTTTGCCGACCGCCAAATTAATAAGGACGAGAAGAAGAAGAAGCAGCAGCAGAAAGCCGTCAATGCAGAGCCCCGGGTCAATGGTCAAGAGGTCTAGTTTGCAGCATGGCGGCTGACGATCGTGCACCTGTAAGTGTATCCACTTGTTGTAAATCATGACTCTTTATTGAATTATTAGTGATTTGTTTTACTAAAGTGTGTGGTAGCCCAGTTAGTTAACAAATTAGGCCTATCTGAAACTTGCTTAGTTGGTATAATTGCACCGTGTAACTGACGCTAACGTAAGAGTTAGCCTTAAGATACATGTTAAAGCGTAACGTTACGTTAAAGCACAGCGGGACCCCCTCTCCCCAGGCAATTCATTCGCACATCAATATATTTTTTCGAGCAATTAGCTAAGGTTTGTATGGTCTCATGTCTGTAATAGCTGCTGGTTTCGACCAGGGTGTCCAGATGTCCCGCTTTGAGCGGACTGCACAGTATTTTTAGCACCTTTCCTAGCTTCAGTTACACGGTGCAATTATACCAACTAAGCAAGTTTCAGATAGGCCTAATTTGTTAACTAACTGGGCTACCACACACTTTAGTAAAACAAATCACTAATAATTCAATAAAGAGTCATGATTTACAACAAGTGGATACACTTACAGGTGCACGATCGTCAGCCGCCATGCTGCAAACTAGACCTCTTGACCATTGACCCGGGGCTCTGCATTGACCGCTTTCTGCTGCTTCTTCTTCTTCTCGTCCTTATTAATTTGGCGGTCGGCAAACAATGTAGTTGTGCATTACTGCCACCCTCTGACACTACGACGTTAAAACATACCCCATGTGGGGGTGGTAGCGGGACGCTCATGTGATTGGCTGAAGAGGAAGGAGACATCTGATTGGCTACCTATATCCCCTTGGTAGAAAAAATGCATTTGTGGATCGGGTCACGTCAGGGGAGTCTCAAAAAGATTCACACACGAATGCGCAGAGGTTCACAAAATAAAAGCATCTGTATATGAATGTATCAACATCCACATATGTTTTGATGAAAATTGCATATATTTAAAACAATAAATATTTGTGTGTGCATCAGAAATACATTTGTGAAACTTTTTTGGTTATTTGTGGATTTTTTTTACATTTATATAAAATGCCAAATATATGTGTGTGCATTGAAAATATTTGTGTGGAGAGAGTCATTTATATATAAATCTTAACATGTATTTGTGAATCCTTCTGTGTGCATTTATTAATATTGAGACTAATCTAACTCCATAATTGTAGGGGAGGGGTTTACATTCATAATAACCCAGAGTGACCAATAGCGACAGATCTGCCGACCAATCATGAATGATTTTTCTTGTTTCAAAGTAGTGGTTTCACCCAATCCTGGAGTGAGGAATTTCAAGCCAGACGCGGCTCCGCTGCTGTTCATATGCTAATTAGAGCCATTAGCACCTCCAGGGAGGTCTCCACATACGTCATGGGTCCGTATTCGACAATTTGTGGCACCCGTAAACGCCGCGTTCGCAGCCTGTAAATTGTCGGAAACTGCCGAAAATGAGTGAGATTTCCGGGCGTTTACGGGACGAAAATCCCACTTTTCATGCAGTGTGGGTGTTAATTGGGGTGTAAATACAGTTGAGATGAGGTTTGTATATTTAATATCTAAGACTGTTGTTTATTTATCTGTATTAATTGTTGTAAATTACCACAAATAACGTGAGTTAAATAAAAAATGGTCAGAAAAGGATGAGGGGACGAGGAGAAGCCTGCGTACTTCACTGTAAATCTCAAGGTGTAATCATATGACATCAGAAGACACAACGTGCTGGTTAAGCTGTTAACTCCTCTGCATCACACCTTTGCCACCAAAGTGACTGTCAACAGACTGATTTCACTGGTCGCTAAATAAATGGAGACACACAATTGTAGCTTACATCAGTTTAACATCCACTGTTGTTGATGTTGGAGTGTAATATAAGCTACACGTGCTGCAGTCTGAAACCTCTGTGTATTTTTAGCAATAAATCAACCTTTATAGATAGTGTACGTTTGTTGTCCAGTTGTTGTTTATGTGTCTGTCTATTAATCTGTTTTCATACCACTTGTCTTTACACAGTAGCTCTGATTATATTTGTTGGCTTTCTGTCTATTTTTTTAAATTCAATTCAGTTTTATGTATAAAGTCACAATTTGCCTCAAAGGGCTTTACAGCATACGACTTCTGACTGTCCTTTGGACCCTCACGGCTGATCAGGAAGAACTCCCCCAAAAAAACCTTTAACAGGGACACAAATGTTCGAGACCTCAGGGAGAGCAACTGCGGAGGGACGGACAGACATGCAATGGATGTGGTGTGTACAGACCACTGTTTCTTGTGTCTGGATTTGTGTCTGTTTGGATGTAACTCTAAACTCTAAAAAGGTCATATCAACTGTTGAAATTTGATTTCACCTTTAAGCCTTTCATAATCACCTCAGTCACACTTCAGCTGATCGGCTGCTGTCAGGATTAAACCTGTACAATGCCTCCCTCTAGTGGCTGATACAACACACTGCTGTTTCAAACTCCACCTTCTACTACATCTGTTGCTCAAGTCAAGTCAAACCAACTCTATTTGTTCAGCTTGCAGCAACACTCTCTGAAATGTCTCTTCTAATAAGAGAAGTCGACTCCAGATGCACCGAACGTTCCTAACCATCCAGATCTGCTCTGACCCAGCTGTGCTGAACAATGAATCCCACTTGATCGTAGGTCACGCCCCCTGGACACGACATAAGGGCAGGTGTTGTGCCATGTGCAGAGATGACTGTGTGTTCCAATACCCACACTACCATACTATTCAGTGTGCAGGAAAAGCTTTAGTATGTCCAAATACACAGTGTGTCAAAAATACCAGGATGTTCTACTACATCTGGTCCCAGTTTGCAGTCTGTAAGTCAGCAGGCTTTTCTGGCTGTTCTGACCCACAATCCTCTGCGCAGCAGACGATACGTCACACTGACTGAGCCGCAAACAGATGATGGCATGACGGCTCATTGACAGCTGACGGGACGGAGAATCTCCCTTTATTTTAGTTATTTTCTAACTTCCATGAACAAAATGATTTCAAGTTTCAATTAGAGTAACAAAATGTTTGTTAAACCAACAATAACCCTTCTGTTTTCATTCCTTTAAGGGTTGTTCTAATAACATGTGAAACCTTGATATTTTCTGAGACCAGTGTCAGTCTGGACCTTATCACAGAGGGTGTTTCCTCTCAGAGAGCAGCTGCTGAGTCATTGCATACACATAAGATATACATGTACACACATACACATTTTTCAATTACAGGAAACAGGATGGAAAAAGTCAGAACATCACACATTTCTATGCCTTAATATAATTCATATGTACTCACCGGTGTTCAGCTGAGATTCTGCAGTTGAGTTTTCCTCAAAGAGAAACACTTGACTTGTCTTCACTGCAGCAGTGCTGTGTCACTGCAGTCTGTCGGACTGACTTTCACTTTCATTACTGGAGAAGTGACGTAGGAGTTACCACCCTGTGGTTGTATGACTCCGCCCACCAGCCCAGTGTCTCTGACAGTCTCCATCCATGTCAGTGAAAACATGGACGCTTCACACACAGAAGATCTATACAATCAGCACAGTCTCAAGATTAGAGTCACCAATTCAGTATCTGACCAAATGTCTCCCCTTCTGTTCCTGAGATGTGACGTTAAAACATGATGATGTCACAGTTAAGCTGACCTTTGACCTTTCAGATATCAAATGTAATCACTTCATTATTTTATCCTGTTAGACATTGTCATAGTTAGTAAAACAATTCTTAAGTTATGGCCACAAACATGTTTTGTGAGGTCACACTGACCTTGACCTTTGACCTCTGGCCACAAACTTCAGTTCAGTTCATTTTTTTTTGTGTCAAATTTAAAGAAATCTCCTCAAGGTGTCCTTGAGATATCATGGTCACAAGAATGAGACAGACAAGGTCACACAGACTTGAGCTTTGACCTTCAACCACCAAAAACTAATCAGTTCATCTTTGAGTCCTAGTGGACATTTGTGCCAAATTTGAAGAAATTCCCTCAAGGTGTTCTTGAAGTACAGCGTTCACAAGAATATGATGGATGCAAGGTCACAGCGATCTTGACCTTTGATCCTTGACCACCAAAAACTAATCAGTTCATTCTCGAGTGACGTTTATGTCAAATTTAAAGAAATCTTCTTGAGGTATTCTTGAGATATCATGTTCACAAGAATGTGATGGATGCAAGGTCACAGCAACCTTGACCTTTGACCTATAATCACCAAATTCTAATTAGTCCATCGTTTAGTCCAAGTGGACATTTGTGCTAAGATTGAAGAAATTCCCTCGAGGCATTCTTGAGATGTTGTGTTCACAAGGATGGGACATACATACATACATACATTCATACATAGAGACACACGGACAACCTGAAAGTAAAATGTCTCTGGTCACGGCTATCGCTGACGTGGAGGCATAAGAGATGGTTGCTAGGTGAGCTAGCTGCAGATTCACACTTCCTTCTACATTTAATTCAGCACTTCTGAACAAAGGGTCATGAGAACACGGAGGCTTGTTGGACTGTGATACAGATCTCAGTGTGTTGTGACGGCTCAGCTTCAGTCTTTACAGGCTGCTGTAACTTCTAGAAGCCACCAGATGTCACTGTTTGCTGCAGAGTGTGAAGCCCCAAAGCTTCATGACCCATCAGAGTGAAACCATGAAACCTGGCTCTGACAGATGTTGAGTGACAAGTAAAAGGGTCCTTTTCTGTCCATATCTTAGTTTAATGGAACAGTAAGGTCTTATTTACAGAGCTGCAGAGAGGCTGCACTCAGGTTTGGACCTCATCTTTAAAGCCAACGTGGACAAGAAGTCCCTGAAGTGCTCATAAAAGGGAAATCTGAACATCTACAGTTTATTAAAAACTGGGCCATCTGCTGAGGAAGACTGTGTGATATGACTGAAAGCTACAGGTCAGATAAATGAACCTTGTGCTGAGATCACTGCTTCTGTTTCTGAGATCAAGAAATCTGCTTTGACAAAAAGTTTGTTACCTTACGCCCAGTTCAGACCAAAGACTGGCAACGAGATGAAACCGTTTTAGAACGTTGCAGAGAAAAGTGTCAGCGGTGTGAAGTGGCCAGTCTGAGCTGGACTCAAGCCGGCTGATGATGTCACCTGCAGCTCGGCGGCTGGTTTTAAAGCACGTCACCTGTTTCAACAGCCAATCAGCTTGTAGTGAAGTCCGCTGGTCAAGTCAAAATGGCCGCAGACGGCGTGTTGGCTTGCTGCGGCAGGTGCTCCGTCCCCGCCCAGCCCTCTGTTTCCGTCCTCACGGTGTGCCGGTGTCAGACGGTGGGTCGCTGCTGCTGCTGGCTGTATGTGCTTATGCCCCGCCCACACACACACATTCTCACTGACTGATGAATTGGCGCTGGTTATTGATATTATTGTGGCGTATTGATTATGAATACAGTCCATCTGATGCTGGTTTGGTTTCATCACTGTAGCCAGTATCTCACTATCACTATCCTCATTCAGATTTTAAGAAGCTACAAATTATATTCAGCCACAAAATAAGTCTGAAAAGCTGCAAATCAGAACGGAAGCACAGAGAGTTGTTGACTAGAGACGATACACCGTCTCACGGTGAGGTCACTTCCTGTCAACCGCCAGCTTTTTAGAACGTTACAGAACGGAGCGTTGACAGTAGTTGCCTGTTTCAACTCATCTTGTCACGAATCTTTGGTCTGAACTGGACTTTAGAATAACACGTTTATATCTACACAGGGAGCAGGTCCTTGTCTACAGAGATCGCCATGTTGCACCGCCATGTTTCTACAGTAGCCCAGAATGGACAAACCAAACGCTGGCTCCAGATAGAGACATCTGTGTCTTCACGTTGGCCTCAGTAGTTAGCAGCCCATCGCTGACTGCTCTGTGTTGTGAACTGTCTTTATTCAGGTAGGTTTGGATAGCTTTTCTTCCCTTAATAAATGAAATCATCATTATTTAAAAACTTCATTTTGTATTTACGCAGGTTATCTTTGTCTAATATTAAAATTTGTTTGTTGATCTGAAACATTTAAGTGTGGCAAATATGCAAAAATATAAGAAATCATGAACACAGTATTCCCTCAGAATACAACAAGAGAAATTCACCAACATATGGTCAAGGTGGCTTGACTTCATTAAACCCCAAAGACCAGACTCTGTGTGAGACTTCTGTGCATATTTTGAATGCTGCCATTCCTCCCATGTGTTCAATAATGGTTCAACCTGTATGCATAGAAAATGTACTCAGAAGAAACTGCCACTGGGCAACACCAGATCCTGTTCTGAAATGTGTTGTGTTACGTCCCCCAGCCGCCTGTGTATTTGTTATGTGAATGTGTGCATTGTTATCTGTGTATTTATTCTGTGTATGTGTATGTTTCTATGTGCATTCACCTGTATGTTTAGTGGAGAGTTAGACCTCTCCTTTTCGTCCAGAGATCGTATGTGTTGTTGACAGGTGTACAGGTGATACGCTGGACGATGGTGACGCTGCTCCGACTGGATTGGCTGAGCAAGGGGCTCGGCTCTGTGTCAACGATCGCCGATTGGGCTACGAGCGTGACGTCACAGCTGCCGGATTGGTTGGGCGAGGGGCTCGGCCTTCTTAATGCCGGCCACACGGAAGCCGCGAGACCCACTCTCGTACATGGCAGCAGCATTGCATCGTCCTTTCTGGTTTTCTGGCTTTTCTGTGATCGATAAGTATTTTGTTGTGTAACACACGTCTAATTATTTAGCTTGTCTGCTAAATAATTAGTTCTTTGTTAAGACCAGCGCCTTCGGGCCAACTGAGTCGTCTGTGTATATATTGTAAATAATCACTGTCACTCATTATTGTTTTTGCACGGAGCGTAGGGGTGAGCTGCTATTTTTGTTGTACCTGTTTTCTCCTGTTTTTCATTAGCCTAGGGAGTTAGGCCTAAGTATTGTATTTTTGTTTCTTTTGTTTTCGTTAGGAATCAGTTATTTCGCCCGTCGGTAGACAGGTTGCTTTTTGTTTGTTGTTTTGGCCTGGGCTCACCCTGAAGTCTTTTGCTCCATTTTGTGTGCGATATTGTGCCGTGTGTCATTGGAGTGTGTAGCAATAAATTGCTCACCTGTACATTTATACTTGTATTCCTGTGTGTCTTATGTTGCGCACCCACACCCCTAGACCGGGGCGTAACATAAAGTGGGGGCTCGTCCGTCCTTTATTCCCGTTTTCGTTGTTGGGATTTGTTTTTGCAAGTCTTTGGTTGGCGGTACTCTTTGTTGTGTGGGGGCACATCATGTTCGATATGGACGAGTTTGCACAAAACCCCACCGTGGACAAGTTGGAGAGATGCACAAAAGCAGATTTGTTTTTGATTGCCTCGTTCTTTGATATCTCTGTTCCCTTAAATGCACGTAAGGCAGAGATTAAGAGTTGTCTGTCACAGCGGTTGGTGGAGAAGGGTGTAATTAAAATGGCGAAGTTGCAGTCGGTCCCTGTATCTGAGGGTTTAGACGTGGAAGTGGGAGCGGCGGCTGCCACGGCCACACAAGCTCCCAGCGCCCAGGTGGAGCTCGGAGCGCAGGCTCCTGCTGTCACCCGGATCTCAAGCGCGGACCCGATTGCGCTGCTACAGGCTGGGGTGGACACGGAGGACCTGAAGCTGGCCCTTCGTATGAAAGAGGTGGAGCTGGAGACAAAAAACCGCGAGGTTGAGCTCATGCACCTCCGCATAAGAGCGATGGAGCTTGACAGGCCTTCATTTACGTCTACCCCAGTAGGTATGCGCCTTCCTGCCACTGCTGCTGAACAGTTTGACGTAAGCCGGCACATTTCCTTAGTGCCGCCGTTTAGGGAGAGTGAAGTTGACTCCTATTTTAATGCTTTTGAACGCATCGCGGCAACTTTAAGGTGGCCCAGAGATGTCTGGAGTCTTTTGTTACAGTGCAAACTGGTGGGTAAAGCTCAGGAAGTTTGTGCAAGCTTATCCATTGAGCAAAGTCTTGATTATGACGTGGTGAAAGCCACCGTGCTACGCGCATATGAGTTGGTCCCCGAGGCATATCGCCAAAAGTTCCGAGCCTGTGAGAAATCTGCCAACCAGACTTACGTGGAGTTTGCCAGAGAGAAAACTGTTCTGTTTGATAAGTGGTGCGCTGCCAGTAAGGTCACAGATTTTGCTCAACTCCGTGAACTAGTTCTGTTGGAGGAATTCAAGACATGTATGCCAGAGAAAATTGTTGTGTATTTGAATGAGCAAAAAGTTGAGTCGCTGTCAAAAGCTGCCGTGTGTGCAGATGAGTTTGTGCTGACTCACCGAGTTACCTTCCCTTCTGCGCGCCGTGAGCATAACCCGAGTCCGGGTGTAAATGCAAATAAAAATCCAAAACTTCTGACAAAATCCCCACAGCGTCCTAATACAGCTTCTCCTGATAGCCGTGAATGTTTTTACTGTCACGAGGTGGGACATCTCATCGCTAGCTGTCCTGCTCTTCAGCGGAAAGAGGCTAATCAGGGTCCTAGGAAGCCGAAGAGTGTTGGTTTTGTCCAGTCGGTTCCTGCTCCGACCTCAGTCCGGACTGCTCCTGCTGTGCCCGCTGTGAGCTCAGACGAACCTGTGGGAAATGAAATAGATGAGTTGTACAAACCGTTTATCACCGAAGGTTCTGTCTCACTGACAGGCGAAGATAAAGACCAGGTACCGGTCACAATTCTACGTGACTCAGGAGCGAATCAGTCCCTTTTGTTGCGGAGTGTCTTACCTTTTTCATGTAGTTCATTCTGTGGTTCCGATGCTCTTCTGTGGGGGGTGAAGATGAGCACTGTGAGAGCGCCGCTGCACTCTGTGTTTCTGCGCTCACCTCTGGTTACCGGTCCTGTGAAACTCGGCTTACGTTCCCGCCTGCCAATCCAAGGTGTGGATCTGATCCTCGGTAATGATTTGGCCGGAAAGAAGATTTTTCCAACACCTGAGGTGGTTGAAAACCCTGTGCCTGACTCTGTTTCACCTGTGTCCGCTGCTGTTAATCCTGTGTTCCCTGCCTGTGTTGTGACGCGTGCGCAATCACGCAAATTCGGAGACGTGGTGAACCTGGCTGATTCATTCATGTTCTCCCCTGAGGATAAAACAGAGTCTTCTCTTTCAGCCAAACCTGTGAAAAATGTGTCTGTGAATCTGCTGCCCGCCGAGGCGGAGCTGGCGTTCGAAGTGGACCGAAGAGCGTTCATTGCCGCGCAGCGGAGTGACCCGACTCTGGCCCCGTGCCTGACGCTTGCCACTGCTCCAAGCTCTGAAACCCTGTGTCTGTACGCTGTTGTAGATGGGGTCTTGATGCGCAACTGGTTTCCCCCAGTTGTTGGCAATCTGGAGTGGAATGTGGTTCAGCAGTTAGTTGTTCCCCAGAGTTTCCGGTCACATATTCTTAGTTTGGCTCACGACAATCTCTCTGGCCACTTAGGAATAAAAAAGACCTACCACCGCATCATGCGTTATTTCTATTGGCCAGGGTTGAAGTCTGATGTTACTCGTTTCTGTCGTTCTTGTCATGTGTGCCAAGTCAGTGGAAAGCCCAATCAGCTCATTCCTCCCGCTCCACTTCAGCCCATTCCGGTACTTGGGGAGCCGTTTGAGCACCTGATCTTGGACTGTGTCGGTCCGCTCCCTAAGACAAAGTCCGGTCATCAGTATCTGTTAACGCTAATGTGTGCCGCTACTCGTTACCCCGAAGCCATCCCATTACGCACCCTGAAAGCAAAAGCTGTGATCAGAGCACTCACTAACTTCTTTTCCACTTTTGGGTTGCCGAAGTATGTGCAGACCGATCAGGGGTCAAATTTTATGTGTAAACTGTTTGCGCAGGTGCTGGCCTCTCTGTCAATTAAGCACCGCAAATCTAGCGCCTACCATCCCCAGTCCCAGGGGGCGCTTGAGCGTTTCCACCAGACGCTTAAATCTATGATGAAAAAGTACTGTTTAGAGAGTGAAAAAGATTGGGACGAGGGCTTGCCTTTTCTCCTGCTAGCGGCGAGAGAGAGTGTACAAGAGTCCACCGGTTTCAGTCCTGCAGAGCTGGTGTTTGGACACACCGTGCGTGGTCCCCTCCGTTTGCTCCGAGAGCAGTTCTTGTCTGAGACTGACAGTCCCAGTACCAATGTTTTAGATTACGTCAGTAAATTCAGAGAGAGGTTGCACAAAGCATGTGACGCTGCCCGCAGCGCCCTGACTGAAACACAGGTTAAAATGAAAGAAAGATTTGATAAGAAATCCGTCAGGAGGGAGTTTCAGGTTGGTGAGGAGGTGCTGGCCCTTCTGCCAATGTCCGGTGCCGCTCTCCAAGCAAAGTTCTGTGGTCCTTATGTGATCGAGAGAAAACTTAGTGAAACTGATTATGTGGTGCGCACCCCCGACCGCAGACGAAAAAGTCGAGTGTGCCATGTGAATATGTTGAAGCGGTACGTCACACGCCATGCTGCTGTGCCTCCTCCTGTCAGTCCTGCCGCTGTAGTCACTGTCGCAGCTGCTGTGACACCTTCTCAGTATGCTCCCGAAAGTGATGGCTTGAGCGCGAGCAGCCCTCCGTGCTCGCGGCTTAAAAATTCTGAAATTGTGGAAAATTTGTCAGCTCACTTGCAACACTTGGATGCTTCTGCCCAAACAGACATCATTCAGCTCATTGAAAATAATCCCACTTTGTTTGCAGACACACCGTCCCGTACAACTGTTCTTTCTCATGATGTCGATGTTGAAAACCACCCACCCATCAAACAGCATGCTTACCGTGTAAATCCGACAAAGCGTGCACTTCTCCAAAATGAGGTGGAATATTTGTTGGAGAACGGTCTGGCTGTTCCCAGCTCCAGTGCGTGGAGTTCTCCCTGTTTACTTGTGCCCAAGTCGGATCAGACGCCACGTTTCTGCACAGATTATAGGAAAGTGAATAATGTGACCAAGGCTGACTCGTACCCCCTGCCTAGAATGGAGGACTGCGTGGACCGAGTGGGTTCGGCCACGTATGTCACTAAGCTTGACTTACTGAAGGGCTATTGGCAAGTGCCGTTAACTCCTCGTGCCTCCGAGATTTCCGCTTTTGTCACTCCTGATAGTTTCCTCCAGTATACGGTCATGCCCTTTGGTCTCCGTAATGCACCTGCCACATTCCAGCGGCTGATGCACATCGTTTTGGCTAATGTGAAAAACTGTGAGGTATATCTTGACGATGTTGTGGCATACTCAGACACCTGGCCTGAGCATGTTGAAACCCTGAAAGAGATTTTCAAGAGGTTGAAAGACGCTAATTTGACTTTGAACCTGGCGAAATGTGAGTTTGGTAAAGCCACTGTTACCTACCTTGGTAAACAGGTGGGCCAGGGACACGTGCGTCCCGTTGATGTAAAAGTCCAGGCCATTGTAACTTATCCTGTACCCCAGACAAGGCGTGAGCTCCGCCGTTTCTTGGGGATGGCGGGCTACTACCGTAGTTTCTGCCGAAATTTTGCTGAGGTTGTTGCTCCTCTCACCAGTCTGACAAGCGAGAAAAAGCCGCTCGTTTGGTCACCTGCTTGCCAACACGCTTTCGAGTCCTGTAAGGCGCTCCTCTGCAGCACACCTGTCCTCACAGCCCCAAACTTCACACGGCCGTTTAAGTTAGAGGTCGATGCCAGTGCCAGCGGGGCCGGTGCCGTGTTGCTGCAGGAGGACAAGCAGGGTATCGACCACCCCATCTGCTACTTCTCGAAGAAGTTCAGTGCTGCCCAGCTCAATTACAGCACGGTCGAGAAGGAGGCTCTTTCCTTGCTGTTCGCTCTGCAACACTTCGAAGTGTACATTGGTTCCAGTCCGTTGCCTGTTGTAGTGTACACTGACCACAATCCTCTCGTTTTCTTGGACCGCATGCAAAACGCTAATCAGCGGTTAATGAGGTGGTCCTTGTTAGTGCAAGATTTCAATCTTGAGATCCACCACAAGAAAGGTACGGATAATGTGTTAGCTGATGCCCTTTCGCGGGTGTAATTGTGTGATTATGTTCTGTGAACAAACATCTCAGGGGATGTTGTTCATTTAGGGAGGGGGGTGTTACGTCCCCCAGCCGCCTGTGTATTTGTTATGTGAATGTGTGCATTGTTATCTGTGTATTTATTCTGTGTATGTGTATGTTTCTATGTGCATTCACCTGTATGTTTAGTGGAGAGTTAGACCTCTCCTTTTCGTCCAGAGATCGTATGTGTTGTTGACAGGTGTACAGGTGATACGCTGGACGATGGTGACGCTGCTCCGACTGGATTGGCTGAGCAAGGGGCTCGGCTCTGTGTCAACGATCGCCGATTGGGCTACGAGCGTGACGTCACAGCTGCCGGATTGGTTGGGCGAGGGGCTCGGCCTTCTTAATGCCGGCCACACGGAAGCCGCGAGACCCACTCTCGTACATGGCAGCAGCATTGCATCGTCCTTTCTGGTTTTCTGGCTTTTCTGTGATCGATAAGTATTTTGTTGTGTAACACACGTCTAATTATTTAGCTTTTCTGCTAAATAATTAGTTCTTTGTTAAGACCAGCGCCTTCGGGCCAACTGAGTCGTCTGTGTATATATTGTAAATAATCACTGTCACTCATTATTGTTTTTGCACGGAGCGTAGGGGTGAGCTGCTATTTTTGTTGTACCTGTTTTCTCCTGTTTTTCATTAGCCTAGGGAGTTAGGCCTAAGTATTGTATTTTTGTTTCTTTTGTTTTCGTTAGGAATCAGTTATTTCGCCCGTCGGTAGACAGGTTGCTTTTTGTTTGTTGTTTTGGCCTGGGCTCACCCTGAAGTCTTTTGCTCCATTTTGTGTGCGATATTGTGCCGTGTGTCATTGGAGTGTGTAGCAATAAATTGCTCACCTGTACATTTATACTTGTATTCCTGTGTGTCTTATGTTGCGCACCCACACCCCTAGACCGGGGCGTAACAGTTGTACAATAAGTAAACACGCTGTCAACATTTTGTTTTAAAGGACAAACAAACCAGCAAACAATCCTGAAAGGGTTGGAGTCCGCCAAAGTCAGGGTGATGGTTTTTATATTGTGTCTGGTGTGTATATATTTTTCTTTGGCTATTAGGTATCCTGGTTTATTTGCTTTGTTGTTGTTGTTTTGGTTTTATTTTTATTGGGCAGCCAATGGTTGTATAAACATAGTGTTTCTGAAAGGTTTCTGCATATTTCTTAGCTAAATAAAACAAGTTCAGGTCAGTGATTTAACATGATGATCTGGATGCATGGCCCAATCAAAAATAACACCAAGGTTACATCTTCTTTCAGCATTGGCAGTATAAAAACAAAATCGGGGAGTGCAGCAAATTGCCGCCTGCCTTCTTTTGTTTATACAGAATGCGCCTTTTTCGAGGCAATGGGTGGCGTGAGCAAGTAACAAAAAGTGCAGCTCAGCGTGTGACGTAAACAGTGACGTCTTACGCCTTGCTCCAAGGGAAGCCGCGGCTGGTCAGTCCTTCGGCGATTCTCTCGTACATCGGCCCGTCCTTCACGTTCCCGTCATCTGACGGTTAATGGCCTCCTCGTTAGCGAGGGCAAGGAGGGCGCGCAATTCTTTATCTCCCCAGTTGCTCATCTTCTGGTTTGCGTCTCCTTAGTGCTGCTAGATACTCATTCCTGCTATCAGCTGTTTCCTGGTTTGAAGTCCACGCCAGTGGGTTGCATGTGCGGCGTCATCACCAGCCCCTCCCACAAGTCATCAACAGCTCCTCCCGTGGCGGAAGGGCGCTTCGCTCTTTTTAAACCAAAAATGTTCCACCAATATGACTACCCTACGAGGCGGAAAATTGGGCACCTTGGATCAACTCGCCAATCCGGCTCTGTGTGTCTAAACGCTCACAGCTTGCCGGCAAATCGGCCGAACATTCGCTGAAAATCTGGCAGTGTAAAAGGGGCTTTTGATTGTACCGAATATATTCTGTGACCTGGAGATCTTCAGCCATCCTCACATCAGCAGGGCTGACGAGATACTGAGTGAATCGTCATTTCTGGCTGAACTATCACTTCAAGTCTGCAGTGTCTACACAACAGCCTGGGTTCTGTTGTTAGGGTCGGGGCTGCTAAGCAGCCAAGGACCCTATTGTAATCGGAAGAATTCTTTCTTTCTTTCTTCTTCCGAGGAAATCATACTTCCCATGGGCAAAAACTCACCAAACTTTACAGAAATGTCCGACCCCATGCCAGATTTACTCAACTCCAAGGACATGTGCCCCCCCCCAATTTAAAAACTTTAAAAATTCCTACCAAACCAACGATACATGCTAAAGTTTTGAAACTTCACCACAGTGTAGCCCCAGTACTGCAGAAACTTTTGTCCATTTAGACTCATTACAAATTATGAAGTCCATCACTCTGTTTTTTTTTCAAAAACTGTAAAACTTATAAAACGTATCTCCTCCCACAATTTTTGCTCAATTGTCACCAAACTTGCTAGAGAGCATCTCCAGACTGTCCTCCACAAAACTTGTTTCTCGGATTTTCGATTGATCAAAAATTGAGCCTACAGTGCATGAAAACGTTTGACTGTAAACACTACTGTAAACATATACCATCCAATTCTTGCTAAACACATTTTCAATCTTCCTGAAAAAAATTGACAATATTTTGGAGTCGTGGTTGATGAAGTTTGGCAAATATCAGAATTTTATCTCCAAAACTGAATTTTCTAGAACATTTTGAATTCTGCTCTCATGGGAACAACTGCAGTCAATGTAAAAGTGGCATTTTTAAACATCACATTTTCTCTTGTGAAGCAAAACACTTATCATTAAAAACAAATCACCAACATGTCCATGCGGTCTAGATGCAATTTATGTATTGTCAGATTTTTGTTTAGATGATAGAATTTGTGACATTTTGACTATTTTTGAAATCTGCCACAACAACTGCAGCCCGGTCGGTGACTTCCTGAGTCTATTTGAGAAGCCACACACCAGGTGTCACTTCCAGACAATTAGCTCAGTGAGTTAGGAGCTGGATCACAGTGCCAAGGACTCTGGGTTCAAGACCCAACAAAACTACAAAGAGTCTTTGAGAAACAAATGTATAAAACTTTAGAGTCATGGTAGATGATGTTTGAGGAATACATATCAGAATCAATGCAAGAATGGTATTTTAAACAACAGTTATTTACTTATGAAGCAAATCAATCATTCTTAAAAATAAAACATGGAGGTGGTGTTTAGCTCAGTTGGTAGAGCAGCCGCTCCATGAAAGAAAATACAGCCCTCAATGCAGGCGGCTGCAGATTGAATCCTGCGTTGGAAGGCCCTTTCCTGTGTGTCACAATATGTGTATTTTCAGAACAACTGCAGTCACTTTAAGAGTGGTATTTTTAAATCAGATTTTCTCTTGTGAAGCAAAGCACTTATTGTTAAAAACAAATCACCAACATTTATTTATTTATTTATTATTGTGTAGTGATTTCTACTGATACAAAAGTGTACTTTGCAAATTTATTCCAATATTCAACCACTTTTACTTTTCAATTGCTGCAATATAATTTCCAGATGATGCAACCTGCAAAATGACTCAGCTGATGCTAAATGCAGATTGTAATATCAACTTCCTTGATGTCTTCCTATTCTTCTGCTTGTTGCTCAGAAATGCCCGGACCCGACCCATCGCTGCATAGCAGCTATAATTTGTCTGTTGTTTTTTCATTTTGTATTGTGCTGTGTTTTTGTCTGAACAGGAACCTGCTGAAAACCAGTTTTTACCCGAGTCAGGTCAGTTTTAACTGAAACACAACTGATGTGACTAAATAAATGAAACCAGTATTTTATTCTGTCTGTCGTGGTTTCATCTGACAAGAGGAACATTGAGATTCATGTATTTTATATATGTAGATACATCTATATATAATTCAGTATATTTACAATAGTGTATTTTACATACAGCGTTGTGATGATGCCACATGGTGCCTCACTAACGAGGTGTGTGTGTGTGTGTGTGTGTGTGTGTGTGTGTGTGTGTGTGTGTGTGTGTGTGTGTTGGGGGGGGGTTGCTGCTTTAAGACGGCCGTTAACACACCAGCTGTTGCTAGGCGAGACCCTGGTTGCCGGGGTGATGTATAGACCCCTGATGGTCTGGTGTGTGTGTGTGTGTGGTATTTCTATAGGGAGTGGGTGTGAAAGTTGTACAATGAAAGTGGGCGTGGATGAAAGAGTGTGTGTGTGTGTCGGCGGGGGGGGGGGGGGGGGGGGTCTGTCCATCTGTGTGTGTGTGTGTGTGTGTGTGTGGAGTTTTATTTTTCAAATTAAAGCTCCAGTGATGTTTTTAGTCATCTAGTTTTGAAGTGTTTTCTGTCTTTAGGACATTCAGATTTTATTAAAGTTGAGTCGACCACAGCGTCAAAACACAGAGAGAAGAAGAAATGTGACAAAGAAGTAGAACAGCCTCTGACTGCACGCCTGACGGCCCTGACTAACAATAAAGGAGACCCAACAGAGACTCTGAGACGCTCGCTGTGGGGAACACCAACCTGTCTGACCCGATGGTGGCGCTGCACAGAGTTCACAAAGACTGTAACCAGGTGGTGACAGAGAGTGGAAGGTGAGGCAGGATCTTACCCGTCTCCTCTGCAGCACCTGTGGGACCACGATGGGCAGAGTCTCTGAAAGAAAGAAAATACCAATTTGTACTGCGGTGGTGCTACGTTTATTTAATGTCATGTCAGTTCTTAAACTTTTCTGACGTCTTCTTCTCCAGTGGAGGCTGAGAGCGATCTCACACAGACACAACACCACAGGTTTGAAAGTCGTTTCCAGCAGTTTACAACCCAGAGTCCAAAAAAGTTGTGACGCTGAGTAAAATAATAAAAACAGAAAGCAATGATTTGCAAATCTGTTTGAACTATAATCAGCTGAATGCAGTCCGAAAAAATATTTAATGTTCAAACTGATAAACTTTATTGTTGTTTTTGTAACTATACACTCATTCTGGATCTGATGATGATGTACACATGACAGTTAAAGGAGCAGTCCAGTATTTTGCACTTTGAGCCCCATTCCTGGTTGTTTATGATGAAATAGAGTGGTTAAGACCAAAATCTTGACGATTGCTCCTTCTCTGACAATTTGAGAGAATTTGTCTTTCCCCTGCCTGGCTTAACAATGCTGTCTATGGCCATGTGTAAATCTGTCCTAAAACCACCTTAAACGTTGGTTTTCAAAGCCATGAAACTCACCCAGTGGTCAGTGGTGTTCCTTGATGTTCCCACATAAAAATCGTAGCAAACTGTGGTTTCTGTGATGATTTATTTGACATTTTGTCCATGCATTGATTTCCTATAGGAAGCCTCATTGTCCGTTGGTAGTAATCCGCCACTGGAAACAGAAAGGGGGTTGTTTACGACAAGGTTGTAGTCATTGTAGTCTTTTAGCTCAGCCAAAGTGCCGGCTCGACAGTGCTGTGTGCGCTCCTCCTCTTCGGAGGAATTCTCCTGCAGTCGCTGACCACACAAAACTTGCCCATTATTACTGGCTTGTAAACAACCTTCGCAGTACGATGCCTTTGAACACAACGCCAGCCTTCTTCTTCTGCTTCTTTCTGTGTCCCATTACATTGCAATGGTTTCCTGCCGGTTGGCGACACTCACGTAAAGGAGCATTATCGCCATCAAGTGGGCTGGAGTGTATAACACTTCAGGGTCAAACCAACGATCAAGCGGAAGTTTACACACGGGTGTGAGGCAGCTGAAAAAATAGTTCCACAATCCAGATGAATAGAAAACACGGATGGAAACCACAGTTTGCTACGATTTTTATGTGGGAACATCAAGGAACACCACTGACCACTGGGTGAGTTTCATGGCTTTGAAAACCAACGTTTAAGGTGGTTTTAGGACAGATTTACACATGGCCATAGACAGCATTGTTAAGCCAGGCAGGGGAAAGACAAATTCTCTCAAACTGTCGGAGAAGGAGCAATCATCAAGATTTTGGTCTTAACCACTCTATTTCATCATAAACAACCAGGAATGGGGCTCAAAGTGCAAAATACTGGACTGCTCCTTTAAGTTGGGACAGGAGCAACAGAGGCCTGTCTGGAACATTCAGCAGGTAAACGATGAACTGGTTTCATGACTGTAGAGAGAACTGTCTAACTCTCCTCTGGTCACATCTCATCTCGTCTTGTCAAACACAAACAAAGAGAGAATGCAGTAATTTGTAAATTCTTTTGGAGCTATATTTTATTGAATGCAGTTCAAAGACCAGATATTTAATGTTCAAACTTTTCTGGTTTTTGTAAATATGCATTAAATTTGATGCTGCAATTAAGTATTGATTCTAATAAAGCTGGTGCAGGACAGAGCATGTTTAGCTCTGTGTGACATCATCACCTTTTCTTTGACCAACACTCAGTCAGCTTGGAGCAGATTTTATTCTCTCACATTGAACATGTGTGGAACACGATGAGGCGTCGACCCCAGACTGTTGAGACACTTAAGCTGGATAAACTTCAACAGTGAGTGTCCTCAGTTCCCAAAATACAACCTGTCGCCTCGATTCTGATTTATGATCCATGAATGAACCTCACTGGATTAGATTGAAGATGAATAACATACAGAAAACATGATGACCAAAATGTTTGATGACGGTCAGAAAATCTAAATCTAAATCTAAAACAGCTGTCAACATGAACTCTGGTCCCAACTTTTGGAATCAGTGTGTTGTTCTCCAAAGAGATGAGGCTTGTTCGAGATGAACTGCGCCTCGTTTGGAAAATAGACGAGAGCAGGCGGCCGCAGCAGGAGGCGGTGACAAATAGCCGCTATCAAGTCGGACAGTTTCCTGACAGTTTCCAGCAGCCCTCAGTCCGTACAGGAAGTCACAGAAACACTCACATCCTGTCAGATATGATGTCAATTCATTAAAATATGCTCATACTTACATATAAGTTCATTCTCAGTCTCCATCAGTCACACAACATGTATTGTGTTAAGAGAATAAACCTTAAGATCGGACAAACAAAATTCAAATTCAACAAAAATTAACGTCATATTGTTGAGTCGACATCTGAACCAATCAGCTGTTAGATCAGGTGAGAGCCAGGCGCTGCAGTAGGTGGAGAGCAACTGCAGCGCCTGGCTCTAAAAACTGCGGCCGCCTCGCTCTTGTGATTTTATCACCGTCCACTTATGTAATACGTCAGAGCAAGTCGGGGTGAAGTCGGACACTCACCAGGTTTTCCAGTTTCTTCCAGTTGTTGTGCGTCAGTCTGTTTCTGGTGAGAGCTGCACAGGCTTCATCTACCTGTGGCCTCCACTTCCTGTCACCTGTGCCCCTACACAAACAGCCTTTTCATGCCTCTAATGAGCGCCACCAAGTGTCCAAAAATAATACTGCAAGCAATACTGAACCAAAACAACATGACAAATAAAACATAAATGGCTTCGACGTGTCAGTATTTCTTTTTTGTACTTACATCCCACTGCCTGCATTTAGACATCTGCAAATTAAGATTTCACCTGTTAAACACATGATGAACTGAGCTGAATATGAGCAGGACAAAAAATACTTAAAATCAGCAAATACAGCAGGAAAATGCTCCTCACAGTAATATAACTTTATTTATATGATGTATAAAAACAGTGAAGTATAAAATGTTTTATAAGAAGTGTTTAAACTGTAAATTATTATTATTTTAGGCGAATTTCCCAAGCTGGGATTGAATCACTTTACATGTAACTCAGCTGTATTATAGTCTGATTTCGTACATTTTTCTGCCGTATTAATTTGCATAAACAATAAAGCTATATTTTTATGATCTTGAGTTGTGCTGTTATAATATTTTAAGTGATTATCGCTAAAGATTTGTTCACTCTTAGAGGTGCATGTGTCATTTTTCTTGTGTTTTCATGTCTCAGCAGCTTTATACACTGTTAAAATATTAAAAGACTTGCTGAGTTTGTGCTGAAAAAATGACACCGTGTGTGTGTGGTGAGGAAACTTTACAAGGTTAGTGACAAAGACAATCACCATCAGTGAGAAAATACATGAACACTTACAGAGACAATAAAACTTACACACTTTCACTCAGAGGAGTTTCACTTGCTTTTATTGCTGTATTTCAGACAGAGCAGCAGTTTACAGTCTCTCCACACTGACTCCAGTAAAGGATCTGAACACTTGCACCACTGACTCATATTATAACAGACGTTTTCGGACACACAGACAGGAGCAGCAGATCTCAACAAAACATTTGCTCTGAATGATGAAGATGTAAAAATGATGACAGAGTGAGGCATGTCTGATCAGCTCACAGAACACTGAGAGGTTTAGATCTGAAAATAAAGACAGAGTGCTGCAGCTCAGAGTTTGGACACATGAGGGCAGTGAAGCACCGAGCAGAGACAGAGCACTGATGATGATGATCAGCTCGTTCATGTCTACAGACTGATGATCAGTGATGAAACTGAGATCTGAAATCTGTGAGAGATTCTTCTGAACTGTGACGCCACAGGTTCTTTATTTATTTATTTTTGCACAAAACACTGAATATTTTATTATTTAAAAAACTGAATCTGCTCAGATCATATTCAGTCAGTCAGATCATATTCAGTCTGATCTCAGCTGACAATCTGTGGTTACACCTGAGCAGCTGATTTAAGAGACTACTGTAGGTACTACTGCTATCATCATCATCATCATCATCATCATTATTATTCTCATTATTATTTATATTTATTTGTTATTTTACTCATATTTTTACTTATTTTATTTACAGGAATGTGACAATAATCTCAAAATATGGATTGTATTATATAAAAAATATTTAATTTTGTTATCAAACCCCGTTAATATTTAAATTATTGATTGGTATGTTTTATTATTGACAACATAAACCTTCTTACTACTACTGCTGCTGCTATTATTATTATTATTTTTATATTGTATATATTGTATGTAATAATAATACTACTACTGATCCTTTTTCAGTTACTAACCAGGGTTACCATCATCATTAATGACCCCACCCCTTTTTTATTTGTTCCTTTTTTCTTAAACTTTTAATAATTATTGCTTCTCTTTTTTGTCTATTTATTTACTGATACACATAAATGATCGTTATTATTATTATTATTAATATTATTATTACTACAGTTTTTCCAGTGTTTATTTATTTTTAGATCTGAAATATATATTCAGATTCTTGTCATATGTCTGACACCATGGAAGCAGGATTGGATGGTCTTATTTTTGATTTCACTTTTTATAATTCTCTTTTTATTGGTTTATAAAAGCAACATGAACAAACAAAATCCACAACCAGCTGAGCGTGAAGCCAAGGGAGAAGCAGCACAGTAACATGAAAAGTTTATTGGTTAATTTAAGTAATTAATTCATGATTGTTCATGTCGCTCTGGTGTGTGATTTGAGATTTGTAAAACCACAGCATCGGCTTCTCGTGTGACAGATAACATACCAACACGTTGTCATCGTCTCAAGTCGTCACAGTCATTATCATCGCTCTGGCAGCATCTACGTCGACATATTACGCACCAGGGATCCTCCTGCATCTGCTGTTGTAGTTCTGGGACGTCACAACCAACGCCAGGACGCCAGCAAAACTCGTGGTTAGGTTTGTGCAGGGTTAGCGTTGGAAGTTAGGGGTTAGCATTCACGACTTTTTGAAGAAATAAAAAATAAATCATGGTTTGGCTCTACATTAATACAGGAAGTGAACAGTGGGCTCCTGGACGAATGTCTGGAGCCTCTCCAGCTCCTTATTTTATGTCGCTACCGGCAGCGTTTCAAACTTAGTTCATCCAGTGACGCATCATACCCCAACAACAGGTGCTGTCCAGCGCACCAGTAGCGTATCAAACCGCCATGAAAGGTGACATAACATGTAAACAACAATCATTTAGCGTCCCCGTTATATGGCGGCTGATCTCGTCCTCTGCTCTGAGGCGGAGGAGCTCCTGGACCTCATTGTTTTCACTATTCGTGGACATTTTTGGCCGCTGTTTTTCTTCTTTGAGTTAGCTGCTAACTGCTAGCAGCTGCTCTTTAAATTTTTAATGGTGGGTCGCTCACATAAGACATCGTCAAAACCTCTCACCCATCCCGTCCTTAACGTACAGTTACATAAAGTCACGGTGGTTAGGTTTAGGAAAACAAGTTTCAGTCAGAGTTCACATGGATCTGAACTCATGACTTCAGGGGAAAGTCCAGGTTTTTGGGACCCATCCATCCTCCTTATATTATGTTGTTATTGGCAGCGTTTCAAACTCACACGGTCCAGCAGCGTATCATACCTCGAGGACAGGTGCTGTCCAGCTGACCGGTGGCGTATCATACTGCTACGATAACATGTCAGTGTTTGACACCAAAATCACAGACAGAGCAGCAGCATTTGACGACTTTGAAATGAGAATGGGCTGAACATACGTGTCGACATCACATGTCAGTAACAATCATTTAGCGTCCCTGTTATACAGCGGCTGATCTCGTCCTCTGCTCGGAGGGTAAGGAGCTCCTGGACCTCATTGTTTTCATTGTTTGTGGACATTTTCAGCAGCTGTTCTTCCTCTGTGAGTTAGCTGCTAACTGCTAACAGCTGCTTTTGAATCTCGCAGCAGTGGGTCGCAAACATAACACGTAAAAACCTCATACCCATCTCATCCATACTGAAATATGATATCCTGTGAATTAGCGCCCCATGAATGACGTTACGTCCTTAACGTACAGTTGCATAAAGTTACGTACCTTAAAAGGACTCAAAGTTCACACGGTTCCGAACATGTGACTTCAGACGAAAGTCTGGGTTTTTGTGACCCATCCACCACCCCAACCTTCCTCCTTGTTTACTCCCGTCACCACATTGGCTACGGGGTCGCAGCCTTTTCAAAATACATGTGATATATACGAATTTGGGTGCGTTACTTTTCGACAACAGCCTGCCATGAGCCCGTCCTGCCGGCTGTCTCTTTTACAGACACCGATTTGGCGCTGTTTCTACCTCCGCTGCTGACTTAACGGTGAGACACCTCATTCTGCGACCCTAACCTATATAAGGAACGGTCAGACGGAATGGCGTGACATTCCAAAGGGGCTGGAGACAGAGACAACAGGCAGACGAGGGTGAACCAGCTGCTGACGGACGCACGGTGACGGTGCACAGTTGCCCCGCCTGGTTGCATTGCAGGTGTTGCGAGGCTGCTAGCTGCAGCGCTCCCTCTCAGGGCTGGACCAGTTTCAGAGACTGTCGTTCCCATTAATCACAAGGACACAAAAACACGAGAGTTCAGATTGAAAAATATCAAAGCTGCCCTTTAAGGCGAGTTAAAGGGGAAACTTTCAGATCATTTCCTGCAGGAAGAGTTTTAACAGCACACAGCAGAAACACTCTGAACTGCACTGAAAATGTTCCCTCAGTACAAGTCTGTAAATATGATCAGTAAAATGTAGTTAAAGTGTTAAAGCTGTGAATATGTGAATATATGTGATGTCATGAGGTGACTGTTGGAGCTGGAGCTCATTTATATTTTAATATGGATTCATCTGCTGATCATTTTCTCCATGAATCGACTGATGATCGACAGGAACAGCTGAACGAACAGAAGTTTCCTCTGACTCTGGATCAGATTTGAGTTCTTTCCAGGTCAAAGTTGAATTCAGTGAACACCTGATGATGCTGCTCTCTGATTGGCCGACAGCGGCGCTGCCTCAAACTCAAACGAGGTGATCCTGCAGAGTGGCGGCTCTCCGGTTCAAACTCCACACACCGACACCTGATTGGACGGGCCATCATCACGCTCCAGTGAGAAGAGCCAATCGGCACAGAGCTGAGGATTGTTACATGTTTTCAGTGTGCAGCAGGTCAGACTTCCTGCTTTCAGCCTGCGGCTCTGATCTGATGTCAAGTCAGGACTCATCTCTGGATGTGTGTCAGCGCTCGCAGCGAGACGAGCGCAGTGAACTTGTACTTAACTCCAGTATTTTTATTTTCTGCTACTTTAAACTTCTGCTGTGCCTTACGGCCCTACACTAATCTGACAGCGTTACAGATTCAGATTATTAATACAGAATATAATCAATAAATGATGACGTATTATTAGAGATAAAACCACCCAGCAGCTCCACCTTAACAATAATTTTGAATGCAGGACTTCTGCTTGTGACAGTGTCTCTGACACAGAATCGATCATAAACACTTCTGCAAACCACAGATTTGCACATTTCCTTCATATAATATCAGCGTTTCTGAAGAGACGCAGTTAATGAGCTGACTGTCATCAGGAGGTGGAGGGGATGCTGTGTCAGCAGCTCGATCTCACTCCCAACTCGTCAAATCCCGCCGCTTTATCAGTGGACCTACACGTCAACATAGATTTGGACGTTCATGTCGATTTAAGCTTGTTACATGCATTGTGTCTTTTCAAAATAAACTTACAACGGAGGTAAAACATTTGTTTTCTTTGGCAGCAAAAGAACATGGTTAAGTTTAGAAAAAACATATCATGGCATGGCTTAAGATTCACACCAGAAACAAACGGTGGACTCACGTGTGTTTGCTGCACAAGGAAATAAACAGAAAGTGTTTAACTGACGTTGTAAGTTTATTTTGAAAAAGACTGTATGTATCTAACGAGCAGACACATTTCCTGTGGAAACAGAAGTTGATTTCAAAAAGTCACGACGCACGTAACGGGTTTAAACTGACACGGCACCCCGGAACGTCAACAACAAACCTTGTGCGTCATATGTAGACGCAAAAGTCCGCTGATCAATCAGGGATGTGTGACGAGTTTGGGTTGAGAAAATGTTGAGGAGGTGGTCAGTGAACGCCTCACAGGATGTTCTGGCTTTAAAACTGAATACTGCAGGATGAGATCAGCTTCAGAGGATCTGGTGACGTGTCTGGTCGGCTGCTAATACTGGAGGGCAGCAAGTATCTATGTTACCAGTTACATCGGTGTCACCCAGTGAATTCATTCATTCATTTTCCGTAACTTATCTTCAGGTCGTGGGGGGTGGAGCCTATCCCAGCTGACATTGGGTGAGAGGCGGGGTTCACCTGGACAGGTCATCACAGGGCTGACACATAGAGACAGACAACCATTCACACTCACATTCACACCTACGGACAATTTAGAGTCACCAATTAACCTGCATGTCTTTGGACTGTGGGAGGAAGCTGGAGCACCTGGAGGAAACCCACGCTGACACAGGGAGAACATGCAGACTCCGCACAGAAGGGCTCCCCCACCCTGGCGTTGGAACCCCCCACCCCAGGTTCGGACCAGGAACCCTCCTGTAGATGACTGTTTCTGATAGATTCAAGTGGTTTTCGGGCAGCCTGCAGAGCTGTGAGTCAGGATCTGAGAGCTGAGGCCTGCAGACATGAACCTGTGAGCGCAGAACGTGCGTGTGAACTGTCGCGTCAGATTTTGAGCTCGTGTTTCAACAGGTCACAGAGGTCACAGAGGGTCACAGAGGGTCACGAAGGTCACAGAGGTCACAGAGGGTCACAGAGGGTCATGTCCTCCATCCTTCTTTAGGGGATTTTAATCACACAAAGAGGATTTGACGTTCCACTTGTACACACAGACTGTTTTTTAAAGACTGTTTTGATCAGTAATTGATCAGTAATTTTAAAGTAATTAAAATAAAAATGAATAACTCACGAGGAACAACATTTAGACCAAAATCTAAGATGTGAATTTGAGAGAATTTACAGAAATGTTAATTATATATACAGTTCTGTCCGATCTGATGTCGTGCAAACACAACCAACCATAACTTGACAAGCTTATGGCGGCTGCAAAACTCAGGACGCATTCACACTGGCGCTATTTGGTCCACTTAAAACGAACCCTGGTCTGCCTCCACGGATAGTTCGGTTCGTTCGGAGTGGTGTGAACGCTCATTCAAACTCTGATACGGACCAAATGAGCGAACCCTGGTCCGCTTGAAAACTGGGGGTCTTGGTTCACTTGCAAGTGAACCCTGGTGCGGTTTGCTTACAGTGGGAAGTGCAAACGGACTATCTAGCGAACCAAAGAGAGGAGGTGAACCAAAGAGAGGAAGTGAACCAAAGAGAGGAAGAGAACCAAAGAGAGGAAGAGAACCAAAGAGAGGAGGCGAACCAAACAGAGGAGGTGAACCAAAGAGAGGAACCAAAGAGAGGAAGTGAACCAAAGAGAGGAGGCGAACCAAAGAGAGGAAGCGAACCAAAGAGAGGAAGAGAACCAAAGAGAGGAGGCGAACCAAACAGAGGAGGTGAACCAAAGAGAGGAAGTGAAACAAAGAGAGGAAGTGAACCAAAGAGAGGAAGTGAACCAAAGAGAGGAAGCGAACCAAAGAGAGGAGGCGAACCAAAGAGAGGAAGAGAACCAAACAGAGGAAGTGAACCAAAGAGAAGAAGTGAACCAAAGAGAGGAAGAGAACCAAAGAGAGAAGGCGAACCAAAGAGAGGAGGCGAACCAAAGAGAGGAAGAGAACCAAACAGAGGAAGTGAACCAAAGAGAGGAAGTGAACCAAAGAGAGGAAGAGAACCAAAGAGAGAAGGCGAACCAAAGAGAGGAAGAGAACCAAACAGAGGACGTGAACCAAAGAGAGGAAGTGAACCAAAGAGAGGAAGAGAACCAAAGAGAGAAGGCGAACCAAAGAGAGGAAGCAAACCAAAGAGAGGAAGTGAACCAAAGAGAGGAAGAGAACCAAAGAGAGAAAGTGAACCAAAGAGAGGAAGAGAACCAAAGAGAGGAAGAGAACCAAAGAGAGAAGGTGAACCAAAGAGAGGAAGCGAACCAAAGAGAGGAAGAGAACCAAAGAGAGGAGGCGAACCAAACAGAGGAGGTGAACCAAAGACAGGAACCTAAGAGAGGAAGTGAACCAAAGAGAGGAAGAGAACCAAAGAGAGGAAGCGAACCAAAGAGAGAAGGTGAACCAAAGAGAGGAAGAGAACCAAAGAGAGGAAGAGAACCAAAGAGAGAAGGTGAACCAAAGAGAGGAAGTGAACCAAAGAGAGGAAGAGAACCAAAGAGAGGAAGAGAACCAAAGAGAGGAAGTGAACCAAAGAGAGGAAGAGAACCAAAGAGAGGAAGCGAACCAAAGAGAGGAAGAGAACCAAAGAGAGGAGGCGAACCAAAGAGAGGAAGCGAACCAAAGAGAGGAAGAGAACCAAAGAGAGAAGGCGAACCAAAGAGAGGAAGCGAACCAAAGAGAGGAAGCGAACCAAAGAGAGGAAGAGAACCAAAGAGAGGAAGAGAACCAAAGAGAGAAGGTGAACCAAAGAGAGGAGGCGAACCAAAGAGAGGAAGAGAACCAAACAGAGGAAGTGAACCAAAGAGAGGATGTGAACCAAAGAGAGGAAGAGAACCAAAGAGAGAAGGCGAACCAAAGAGAGGAAGAGAACCAAACAGAGGAAGTGAACCAAAGAGAGGAAGTGAACCAAAGAGAGGAAGAGAACCAAAGAGAGAAGGCGAACCAAAGAGAGGAAGTGAACCAAAGAGAGGAAGAGAACCAAAGAGAGGAAGAGAACCAAAGAGAGAAGGTGAACCAAAGAGAGGAGGCGAACCAAAGAGAGGAAGAGAACCAAACAGAGGAAGTGAACCAAAGAGAGGAAGAGAACCAAACAGAGGAAGTGAACCAAAGAGAGGAAGTGAACCAACGAGAGGAAGAGAACCAAAGAGAGAAGGCGAACCAAACAGAGGAAGTGAACCAAAGAGAGGAAGAGAACCAAAGAGAGGAAGAGAACCAAAGAGAGAAGGTGAACCAAAGAGAGGAAGAGAACCAAAGAGAGGAGGCGAACCAAAGAGAGGAAGAGAACCAAAGAGAGAAGGCGAACCAAAGAGAGGAAGCAAACCAAAGAGAGGAAGTGAACCAAAGAGAGAAGGCGAACCAAAGAGAGGAAGAGAACCAAAGAGAGGAAGAGAACCAAAGAGAGGAAGGCGAACCAAAGAGAGGAAGCAAACCAAAGAGAGGAAGTGAACCAAAGAGAGGAAGGCGAACCAAAGAGAGGAAGAGAACCAAAGAGAGAAGGCGAACCAAAGAGAGGAAGCAAACCAAAGAGAGGAAGTGAACCAAAGAGAGGAAGAGAACCAAAGAGAGAAGGCGAACCAAAGAGAGGAAGCAAACCAAAGAGAGGAAGCGAACCAAAGAGAGGAAGTGAACCAAAGAGAGGAAGAGAACCAAAGAGAGAAGGTGAACCAAAGAGAGGAAGCGAACCAAAGAGAGGAAGAGAACCAAAGAGAGGAAGCGAACCAAAGAGAGGAAGCGAACCAAAGAGAGGAAGAGAACCAAAGAGAGGAAGCGAACCAAAGAGTGGAAGAGAACCAAAGAGAGGAGGTGACGTGGAGCACAGTGCATTTTGGGAAGAAAAAAAACAAAGCCAACAGCGTGAACCAGGAGAAGCAGAGGTAAAAACAGAAACCCTGCAGACTGCATAAATGTGGTGTTGCTCCATTGCTGTTGTGGTGACCAAGCCGGCTGAAGGGGATGGATTTCTGTTTTCGGTTCTGGCCAATCGATGAGCCGGGTTTTCTTCTTCCTCATGCTTTTTTTCTTCCTGGTCAGTGGTTGTTTCGGGCAACACCGCCCCCTAACGAGCAGCTGTTGTAACTGCGTGATGTTGTCCAGGCGGTTTGGTCCACTTTAAAAAGTGCAGTGTGAAAGTGAACCGAACCAAATGAAGGGGTGAAATTTTTCGGTATTCCCTGCCCAATCGAACCGAGTCCCCTGGACTATCCTGGTGTGACTGCGCCCTCAGAAACTTCCTCTGTTTCACTGCAAAGACTGTATCAGTCTGATAACGAACGACAGACTAAATGATAGTGACTTTAATCAGCCAGAGAACCCTACACATATTCCAGATGAACATAACTCACTTATTTATTTATTTTAGGTTTCTTTTGGTTAAAAAAAGTCCTGACAGATCAGGAAAAAGGGAATTTTCTCTTCTGATCAGTGTTTTGTAATCTGTTACGTTCGAATGTGAGTGACTCTGAAACCATGTTTAATCAGCAGCTGATTAATCTGGAATGAAACTGATAATAAATCGGGGAGGCCTTTAATTTATTATATAAGAGACATAACGTTTAACCCCTCCCCGTCTCAGTCCATTTTATACGTTCCTTTAGAAATGTGTCACTAATTCATTGCTATGGATAAAACAGGATAAATACAGTCTGTCCCCCCTCCGTCCTGCAGTGATGGACTGTTCCATGAGCTCTGGTCCTGTGGTTTGGGATGAACCATGTGGGAGCTGCAGGGAGCCGCCTACTGAGGGGAGACAGATTTTAGGTTTTTAGCAGACTTCATCAGATCTGTGACACCTGTGAGGCAGCTGGGAGCAGAGGTCTCCAGTCTGCTGGTTTTACTGGTCATTTTTTTGTTGAGCTCATTCACAGGAACATTTTCAGTTCATGTTAAACAAAAACAAAAACAGCTCAGTGATTTTTACTAAAATATGGAGGTAAATGTCCTGAAGGAGGCGCTGTGGGAACCAGCTAAAATTCACAGTGAATATACTAATGTACTGATATTAATATTAAAACTAACACTAACAATAATGATATGAATAATGATATGATATATAGTTGTAAAATAGGTTCATGTTTTCAATAACAAAATATGTTATTAAATAGAATATATAATTAGATACTATTATCAATAAGTATATACAATATATTATAAGGTTTACAATAAAATTAAATTATTTAAATAACTATATTATAAGAACTATAATAACTAATAAATCTTTATATCTGAGAAAATTTCTATAAATGAAATTATGAATAAATAAGCAAATAAAATAACAACTAAAACAGATTAATAAAATACAAATGCCTGTACTTAAATTTAAAAATACATACATATATATGTATATATATATATATATATATACACACATATATATATATATATATATATATATATATATATATATATATATATATATATATATATATATATAATTTCAAATATCATCATCATCATCATCATCATAAGTGTTTTGTTTGTATGTTTTTAAATAAAATATAACAATGAATACTTTAAATATTAATAAGGTTTTATATTTAAATATAAAATCTACCAATTTAAGATTATTGTTGCATTTCTATAAACATAAACAATAACAATGAATAATGTAATAACAAATAAAAATACAAATACCTGTACTTAGAAAAATACATACCTATAAATAATAATAATAATAATAATAATTATTATTATTATTATACATATTATTATATGTTTTGATAAATTTAAAATAATAATACTAATGATAATAATAATATTATTATCTGTAGCAGTAGCAGTAAGTATGCTTACGTCAATAATAAAATATAACAATGAATACTTTAAATATTAAATAATATTTTAATATACAACATTAATAGGATTTTATAGTAAAGATTTAATATTTTTGATTATAAAATGTATATTTTGGAGATTATTGTTACATTCCTACAAATTAAATCATAAAATAAATAAATAAAATAACAAATAAAACAAATTAAAAAAATACAAACACCTGTATACTTGAAAACATACTTATGAATAAATATTTAAAAGACATTTCTTTTTTCAAAAAAATCTATTTTATTTTTTGTACTTTGAATGATAAAATATCACACTTAAATATAAACAGTTATCATTGTAAATGACTTTTTCTTTTACTATATTTTCGTTTCATCAATTTCAACGATATTTTTAAAAATGTAATACCAAAGTCACCTTCGCTGTTTTTCTTATGTGATTTTGAATATTTGGCTCTTTTTTTTTTTTCAAAATCATGAAAAGTCTGAACTCCCTGCTTAATGAAAGAGAAAAATGCTCAAATATAAAAGAGAAGGAAAATCTTGAGGAAAAGTCTGAAAGAAATCAGAATAAAAATCTGTTGTTTGTGTGTCACATAACAACAAGCAGCAGGAGTTCCTCACCTGCACAGTAACACTGTGAGAGTGTATCAGTAACAAGTTGTGAAGTGAACAGGTTTCACCCTGTGTGTGTGTGTGTGTGTGTGTGTGTGTGTGTGTGTACACTGTGTTTTTAACATTCCTTTGTATGAAGCCTCCTCTCTAAGTTTTGGGCCCTGCAGGCTGCAGCCAACATGACTGAACAGAGATCAGATCCTCCTGCGCTCGGTCAGGCTCCGTCATGTCGGTGCTGGACTGACAGCAGACTGCAGACAGCTCACAGGGACGAGTTCACTCCTCCACCTTCGCCAAGCACACCTGCACCACCCTCCATGTTTGTTTTCTAAAACCTGCACAGCTTTAAAGGAGGAGTACTCACCTCATATCCCTCAGAGTGGAATAACAATACCACAGTGACGTCACTACGAGTACAAGTACTACAGGAACAACTCAAAGCACGTGAGCGACACCACTGCAAATACCTCTGCTACTACTAGCACTGCTGCTAACCTACCACCACAGCTGGTGGAAACAGTCCTCACATCGTTCACTGAAGTAAGAGTTCCAGTACCCCAGTGTAACAATACTGCAAGTCCTGCAGTATTCAGGAAAATAAAATCTCAAAGAACACGAACACTGGACACTCCTGCCAATACTACTGTTACTACGAGTACTCCTACTATTACTGCCACTGGTGGAAGACGTACGCAAGTCCTTTGCTTAAGTAAAAGTAAGAATATTACGCGTAGAAATACTCAATTACAAGTACAAGTCCGTCAATATCCAGACAAAAACCCTCAAAGAACATGAATATTCTTCAGAGCCAAGAGACGTTACTGCTGCTGCTGACGCAGAACCACAACGAGCAAAGCACCCCAGACGTCCCTCCCCCTGTGACGCTTTCCAGCTCCTCCTGGAGGACCCCGAGGTGTTCCCAGACCAGATGAGATCTATAATCCCTCCAGTGTGTTCTGGGTCTGCCCCGGGGCCTCCTACCAGCTGGACCAGGAGGATCCTGATCAGATGTTGAACCACCTCAACATGAAGGAGCAGCGGCTCTACTCCGAGCTCCCTCCACATGTCTGACTCCTCCCCCTATCTCTAAGGCTGAGCCCAGACACCCTACAGAGGAAACTCATTTCAGACACTTGTATCTGTGACCTCATTCTTTTGGTCACTACCCAGAGCTCATGACCATAGCTGAGGGTTGGGACGGAGATGGACCAGGAAATCAAAAGCTTCCTCTGGCTCAGCTCCCTCTTCACCATGACAGACTGGTAGAGCACTCACATCACTGCAGAAGCCGCACCAAACCGCTGATCCATCTCACGCTCCATTCTACCCTCACTGTGAGCAAGACCCCGAGATACTTGAAGTCCCTCGCTTGAGGCAGTAACTCTCCCCCAACCCAGAGGGAACAATCCACCGTTCTCCAGCAGAGAACCATGGCCTCAGATTTGGAGGTGCTGACTCATCCTGACCGCTTCACACTCAAACCACTCCAGGTCATGCTGGAGGTCACAGTGTGGTGAAGCCAACAGAACCACATCATCTGCAAAAAGCAGAGATGCAGCGCTGAGGTCCCCAAACGGACCCCTTCCTACCCCGGCTGCACCTCGAGACCCTGTCCATGATAATCACAAACAGGACCAGTATGATCCTGTGAGTGGGACTGGATGGTTTGTAGCAGCGAGCCGGGCACCCCGTACTCCCACAGTACCCCCATAAGACCCCGTACTTACACCAGTATGAGTAAAAGTATTGCATTGAATATCCTACTGCAGTAAAAATGTACTTGGTTCTACTACCAGTGGTGAAAGAAATGGTCAGTTTACGTAAAAGAAGCAATACGAAAACGTATAAATACTCCAATACATTATAAATAAATACTCCACTTAGAGTACATAAAGTTTGAACTTAAGTGCAGTACTTGAGTACATGGACTTAACTGCAACCAATAATACTTCTAATGATGGAAGACGTACTCAGAACTTAATTTTCACCGTCTAACTATGAGCCAGCTCTGTGAGACGATAGCAGGCATCACAAGCGTGAATCCAAGCAAACAAAAAATCTCCATGGAAACTTTTACCGCTGTAAAATCTTCAATTTCAGTGCAGTAACTGAGTTTTTCCTTAACTAAGGAAACCTTTTAAGGGGTTCTGTGCAACTGTGTAAGTCATACTTAGCAAAACATTTCATTGTACAAAAATGTATAGTCCTCATGAGAACATGTGTGTTTCTCTATGTTTTGTTCTATTGTGTGTTCAATAAAAAAAAAAAAGTCATACTTAGAAAAACTTAAGGTGTTTTGCGCAGATACTTAAAGACTTCTGCTTCATTGTTTTCACTGTGTGAAGCACTTTGTGTTGCATTCTGTTTGTATGAAACGTGCTGTATGAATAGAGTTTGATCTGATCTGATCGGGAGAGAAGGACAAACTGGATTTTATTCTTTAAATCCTTTAAGTCATGAAAAAGACCTTGTTTTTCTTTAAGTGTAGGGTATGCTCAATTTTTAAGAAGAAATAAACTTCATCATCCTCAGTACATTAACTTGTACTTTTACTTTTGATACTACAGTACAGTGGATATCTGGGGCCGGCTGCACAAACACCTTAAGTTAAAATTTTCCTGAAAGGTTTCCTTATAATAAAATCACTTACACAAAACATCCTTAAGTCTTCTCTGTAAGGCTTCCTTAAAATGTTCACTTATGGTTTTCTCCTCGTCTTGGTCTTATTCTTAAGGAACCCCTAACTGATGCACAAGACACCTTAATGACTGAAGCAAGGTAAAAAAAAAACCTTAAGGTACCTCTGCCTCTATCTGAACTATAACATGACCAAGTTTTTGGTGATGAAAAAACACTAACACACCCAGAGAGGAGTGTTCTGCGACCAGGAGAACCCGACGGACACACTTCTGATTTGACTGAATTCACTCTCAGTGCTTCTTCCTACAGCCATTTTCAGTTTTCTGGTATTTGGGGATCAAATTTACTTTGATTTCTATGATCATATTCCCCCAGAAGTTTAATCTTTTCCTCACTATCTATCCATCAGATGACTTTGTGAGACGATAACAGACGTCACAAACGTGAATCCAAGCAAACAAAAAATCTCCATGGACACTTTTACTGCTGCAAAACCCTCTCAACACTGAAAATTAGTTTGAGCCCTTTAAGGGATTCTTTGTAACTGTGTAAGTCCCTCGGCTCAGGAGAAATTAAGCCTTCAGTGTCATACTTAAGAAGAAAACTTAAGGTGTTAAGTGCAACTGGTCAGATACATTAAGACAGTGGCTCCCAGCTGCTCCAGATTTCTCCTTAGTCATCAGTTTAAGATCGACACAGTCAGCTTCATACTTGCGTTTGGCCATGATGTCGGGACAGTTTGCTGTCTCTGTTTAGTATCTGTGCATTATTTACTCTACGGCAGGAAACAACACTTCAAAATAAAAGCTCTGTGCCGGAAATTCACTGTACTTAAATATAAAGTGTTTTTTTTCACAAACTTGACACTTGTGGTCCCCACATTAAAGAGTGCATATTGAATTTGTAACTTGGACTCAAAATGTACTTGATTTATTACTTATTTATTTAAGTGGGTGGAAAACAGACTGGTTGTAAATAGATTTTGGAATTTGTTGAAATAATGAGTTAAGAGAAAAAATGTAAGGAGTAGGGACACAAATTTCACTTCTGTCTACTCCCTCTCTGACACTAATATCTTTGTCTTGATTGTGTTTTGTTATGTTTGGTTTGAAACAGTCATTCTCTCAGAATGGACCCAAGACTCACTTTTGGACCACGACCCACCAGTTGGTAACCACTGCTGTGACCCTTAAACTAAGGTAATATTCTTTAAAGAGACTTGTACTTAAGTTTCTGGTCAGACATGTACTTTTACTCAAGTGTGGCCTTCAGGTACTTCATCCACACCTGGATATAAGATCTGTTTTTATTATCCTGTGACCTCGCATGGGGCCTGAACCCAACTTTGAGAACCACTAGGTTAATATACAACAATGCAGCATGTCTTATATGCTCATGGTTTTATGAGCAAAGCGCCCAGAAACCGCAGCTGTGAGTAAATGTAGAAACTACCTCACAGCTGTACCAGAGTACTTGAGTAAACGCTGCAGTAACATCTGACCCTTCAACGAGTTCACCTTCACCTGAGGCTCTCCGTCACATGGCCGCCGTGCGGACAGGAAGAAACAAGCAGAGATACAAAGTACAACTCACAAAATAAAAGTCCGGTTTATTGTCAAACAACAAACTTCGCACATACATCAAAACAGGCCGTCATAAAACAAAAAGTCGCTGACAAAAACAAAATAAAAAGGAAAAAGAAAAGAGGCTCTTTTCTTTGGCCTTACCCTCCCATACAAACAAACTAGTTATGGTACAGCTAAAGTACATACATTAAATTTACTGGAATGCTCTGAGTTCAACGGCTTTAAGAGGTTGTCTTTCATGGTTTTTTTTAACTGTTTTTACATGTTTTTTTCTAGTTATCTGTTGAGATATCGTAACATGGTCAACCAAGTAAAATCTTTCGTTAAAGAAGCACCGATTTGGTCTGACGAGATCGCTGCCGAGAGAGAAACTGCCCCCCCCCTCCAAACAATATGTACAAAAATATAAAATGTAAATAAAAATACAAACAAATTCTCCTTTCGTGTTGTTGTTGAAGAGAAGCCGGATTCTGCGTCGATGTGGTGGCGGGTTCCTCTAGAAAATTTGCAGTTTTGAGGGGAGCTCATGTGTGTGTGTGTGTGTGTGTGTGTGTGGTAGATGTTTGTTGAACTCTACTTGCTAATGACCATGTTGGATTTTTTTTTTTAATTATTATTTTTTTCCTTTAAATCAGTCCTCCAGCCCCTCCACCTGTGACATCTAAAAACAGTCAGAGGTGAAGAATCAGGAAGTGGTTCAGCAGGATGGCGCGGGGGGAAAACGCATCAATCGTCGTCGTCGGTTTTCTGCTTCTTGGTTTCGACGTCGTCCTGGAGGAAGAGAAGAAGACGGTTGGTTAGTCAAAACAGGCGAGATCCTGATCGGGGAGATTCTCGGTGGTGAAGGTCAGGTATCGCCGCCTCACCTCGTCGTCGTCGTCGTCATCCTCAGCTGCCCGTTTTGTGCCGCCCTCAATCTCATCATCGTCATCCTCTTCGTCTTCCTCGTCTCCTGCGGGGTGGCGGATGAGGAGAGTGAGATTTTTGCGAGATTTGAGAAATGATACAGGAAGAGGGAAAATCTTTCAGCTACCTTCTCCGTCATCTTCCTCGTCCTCCTCATCCACCTCCTCATCATCTTCCTCGTCTACGTCGGGCTCGCCGTTCTCCTCGTTCTCCTGGAATAAAGAAAAAAGTGACTGGCTTGAAGTTTTTGAAAGTTGAGAGGAAGTCTGCTGCAGGAGGAACACCAGAGCCACGTGCGAGCAGAGTTAACTCAGCAGCGCTTACCTTCCCGTTGGCGACCTCTTTGCCGTTCTTCTCCTCCACCAGCTTCTTCTCTTTCAGGTCCTGATGCAAACAAACACAAATGTTAGAAAAACTAATTTTGAAACTACAAAAAATAAACACACTCACACGCCGCTGCTGCTACCTGCCCTTCTACCTAATGGCCTAGATAGCGAGCCCCAGTGCTTGCTGGGAGCTTCACGTTTTCCAGCCCTCTCCCTGTCAGAATGAAGCCTTCCTATTTAAACACCATATTGGTCTCTGCAGATCCTCCCCCATCCTCCTCCTCCCACTCCATCCTCTCTAATGTGTTGTAATCTGATACTTTGATGTGGCCCCCGGGGCACTCTGGGTATTGTAGTCTTCCGCGGGCAGCCGTCGCCGCCATATGTCACGAGACACGCCCGGGAGAGGCACTGCAAAACCCAGGATGCACCGCTCCATTTAAAATAACACAGGAGGGCGCAAGAGCAGGGGGAGGGAGGGGGGAGGTGGTGATGGAGGAGGAGGGAGGGAGAGAGGGGAGGAGGAGGCGGCGGCGCGAGCGCGGTGCACGCTGCTGCTGCTGGCCGCTTGTTGTAACGGAGGCTGGAGAGGACAATAGAAGACGACACATGGCAGGCGAGAAAGGCGGCCAGAAACGCCAAAATAAGGCGGCGCGGCGGGGCCGGTGCCCGCACACACGCCGCCAAAAACACCTTCAGGGATTTTTTGTGCTCCACTTAGACCGGAAAACCGCCCGTCGAGCCTATTAATAGCGCTCGGTTTCCTCGTTTTGTCGACACGGTCCGTTCACAGCCTATTATCCCTGCTGCACGCACGCACGCCCCACACACCCAACACATACACTGTTATTGATTAATTGCTTTACATAATCTTATTGCTTAAAACCCATTAAGCTGTTTAGGAGCATCGGAGGCTCCTTGGCAGGAGACAAATGAGGTTCCGAGGCTCCGCTCGCTCACTCACCGACTGTGCGTAAAAAGGCGCTTGTGCGTAAAAATGCTCCACAACTATAAATAGTGGCTGAACAGGCACCCCGGATTATCAGCGTTAATGCCAGGCCCCAACTTTTCCCTCCCCACCTTCTCCATATGTTCATTTGTTAGAGCCACTCATAATTATTCAGCTCCGCGGCTCGCTGCTGCTGCTGCTCTTATTATTAAAGGCTGGATCCTTTTCTCCCCGACTGCTGCTGCGGGGACCCGACTCCCCCCGCGGGGGCAATTAAAGTTTTACCCGATGTGATCCAAAGTCCAACTGGACGGAAATTAACATTTAACAAAAAAAAAAAAGCACAACGACGGACAGATAGAAGGAGAGAGGCCAAACGGCGACGGAGCACAAAGAGGGGAAAACCAGCACCGTCACATCACACCTCCACACACACACACGCGCACGCACACGGGGAGAGAGAAGTGGGCTGCGTTACAGAAAAAGAAAGAAAAACTTTCCCCCTTAGACACAAACGCGCTCTGCAAACATGCTCCGATATACTGAAGAAAAAGCGGAAGCTGCGGCTCGCCGTGCGCGTATCACCACACTCCGGTAAACGGAGGCTGAATAAGCAGAGCCCGTTCAGGCAGCATCGGCGGCAGGAGCCGACCTTCCGGAGTCGGTAAACAAACCGGGTCGGACGGTGCGGGCAGGCCCGCCGGTGCCTTTTAAAAACAAACACATAGGAACGGAAAAAAAAAGTGGAGAGCTCCGAAAGTTGACATTGGTGAGAATTACGCACCGCCTGCCTGCCTGCCGCTCCGTCCTCCATTCAAACTCCACAGCACAGACCCAGCTGGAGAGCCGAGCAGAATCCCGCTGCTCGGTCCCGGCAGCCCGTCCCCGCTCTGTTAACACCACCACCCGGGACATGTCTCTTAAACTGGACGCGGGATTTAATCTGAGAATTAATTGGCATTACGCAGAGATGTGGAGTAAACAGGCGCTTCGAGAGCGGCGGATAAAGAGCCCAAAAAGCGGTGGGAGTGTGTGTCGGAGCGGCTCGTGTGGCTCCGTGTTTCGGTCCGGACCTGCTGTGCGCGTTTGTGCGCGGAGAACCGAGCCGCTTGTATAAACAAAGAACCCGCGCAGACTGTTCCTCTCCGGACAATGAGACACGGCGCTGGAAACGCAGCCTGTTTCCATGATGCGGCTCCGAGACCCCCCGCTTCATTTCTGGGACATTTTAGAGAAAAACACCGGCTCCCCCTCCGTCTCTGCCCCCCCTCCCCCGGTGTGTCCCACCGGCGCCGACTTCTCCGAGTCCGAATGAGCGCGAAGCCCCGACGAATGTGTGTGTGTGTGTGTGTGTTTTTTTTAAATCTAGGTTACAGCCTGGAAAAGCTTTATTCTGCTGAGGCGCTTAGCGGGAAGCGGCTCCGGTGAAGGTGTGAGGCGGCTTACCTTGGTTGTGATCCCCGAGTCGGTGTTAACTTCTGTGTCTGCCATTGTTTTAGTTCAATAAAATAAAGGACGGCTGAAATGAAAGGTTGAATAAAGTAAATCCCTCTCCTCGGTTAGTGGATCAATCGCTATTATATTGTGCCAGTGGCCAGCGCTGGTGACGGCCGAGCCTTTAATATAGGCTGGTGGGCGGCGCTCGGAGGAGTTTGGCGGCGTCTGATTGGCTGAGAGCTCCACAGAGGTGTTCTCTTCGCGCGTCGGAGTGGAACAATGGATAGAATTTCTAAACCCCGAGGCCACGCCCCCCTCCTGTCCGCCGCTGCAACCGTCCTTTCTCCCACAAAAACAATAAACGCACCGATTAAACCGGACAAAACGGACTCAATCTGTCACGTTAGCGCCGTTTCGACACCGGAGAGCCGACATTTTTTCAGTTTACACCGAGTTACGCACTCCACATATCGAATAGGAGGCGCCTGCGTTGACGTAGTGTCACAGTTTGATTGATTGATGTGCATCTGGTCGAGTCAAGCGGCGACTCCGCTCCGCTTCTCCCGCCCACCGGAGCGACCAGGGAATAAAGTCTTGAGAGGCAAAAATGTCGACGGCTCGGACAGAGCTGGTGGGTTGAAGCGTTTTTAACACGTTACAGTCGCCTTGTGAGCACCGTCAGTCACATAAAAGGCGCAAATGTAAATGTGGAGCACCGCCGCCATGTCTCAGCGCAGCCCCTGATCGTCGGCTGCTCGCCCCTCCCCTCCCCGACGCCCATGTTTGAAACTCAGCTCTGTGTGCGCACTTGACGCTCTTGAGTTTTTTTTTTTTTTTTTTTTTTACATAACAGTCCATAAATTCGTGCGCCAAGGTCGACGCACGAATAAACACAGTCGGAGTAAATGTGGAGAAAGAAGCGGTGGTGGAGTGTGTGCAGGCCGGGTGCAGTCACAGTGCCGGTGGCCTCATTTCCTCCGTCTCCATTGTTAGAGCCCACGAGAAATGCCCCCGTCGTGGAGGAGGGAAAAAAAGAGGCAGTGCGACATGACAGACATGCGATGAGACAAAAGTGCGAGAAACAGAAGTCTGTGCTCATGAACTGACACGCATTCTTATGACACACAAGGGCAAACAGGTATTTTTCCTTACCGAGTTTACACTGGGCTTTTATCTGAACATGAGAAGGACAAAGCGGCACAAAAGCGGCCGCCATTGCTCGCTCGGGATGGGGGGGATGGGAGCAGAGTGTGCGCCGCTCACAGGCAGCCCACATTCACATTCTGCTCTGATGACGCACTCGGCCGCCGAGGACGACTCCGATTGGCCGGCAAAGTGGAATAAACACGGCTTTGGCGCACGGCGCACACCGATTGGCTCCCGCGGACGTCCGTCAATTCAAAGTGCGCTCACGTCGGCGCGCGGCAAGCTGCGGCTCCTGGCTCCTGGATCCGGACTGCGTGCAGCATCAGTGTAGAGTTTCACTTCAGCTTCCTCCTCACATGTTACCTCTCCTGTGTGCTGCCGAGGACAGGCGCCTGTTAGCGCCATGATCTCTGAGCGCCGCAGTCATCAGGTGCAACTGTTCGGAAAAGCGGAGCTGTTCGTGTTTCATTGAGCCCTGCTATAAAATATTTAATCAGGTATCTGAGGGAGCAGCGGCAGCAGTAAGTGATCCTTCATCAGAACCAAACTCTGCCTCCCAACTGCATCCCTCTGACCGTGTTTTGAGTGTGTGGTACCTCCACACTGGAAAATTAACAAGATTATTTTTAACATTCAGATTAAAGCTGCATCACCTCTGAGTGCGGAGCTGCAAGCGGCACGACACAACACGCATGAAGCGCCTCGTCACAGCTGAAAGAGTGACAAAAAAATCTCAAGGGTGGCACAAGTTTTGGTTATTTTATTGGGAAGTTTTTTTTTTAATTTCTGAACTGAAGCTGGGGCTCCACAGCGGCAGTCTGAGTGATGTCACTCGTCTTGTTGGACCCAAATAACCACCAGGCCTCCAGAAGTGTGGGCACGGGCTTTGAAGCCAATTTGCATCGTGGCCAAACCGTGGTCCTGCAGCCTCTGGGGTCTGTCACGTGATGCCATACACCCTTTTACTGTTAATAAACAGTATGATGTGTTTTTGGTGGGCGGGGCTTAGCTGGAGGCAAAACGATTCTCCACAGCAATTAGCTAGCGCAGGCTAACAAGTTTTGTCAGCTTCCTTTAGACAGTGGAGGAAGATGACGCGAGTGGTGCGTTCAGAAATACTCACACTAAGTGTCGCAGCATGCTCCGGCACAAATTGGACTATTCGTAAATTCGGAGCGCCGTCTGAATGTAGAGTGCGGTCTCACTCAGAAGTCGTCGAAATCCAGCCCTTGAGCAGTGACTTGCAGCGTCAGAAACCAACGAAAAAAGACACCCTTTAACGTCGGCATGATACGTGGCCGGTTGCCGTTACAGTTTAATGGCGCCTGGCGGCGTCAGGGAGAAATGTGGCAGGATGAGGACAAAAGTGTAGGCGGCGAAAGTGCGATTGAGGCGGGCGGGAGGTGGTGGATGGATGGATCCAACAGACATCGACTTTGACCCAAGACAGCGGTGTTCGCGTCCCGTAACAATCTAAAGCCAAACCCTGTTCTGTTTTCCTAAACCTCACTGTATTTTTGTTGTTGAAGGAAAAAAAACGCAGTGTTTTTTTTTTGAAAGAAACTGAATGTAAATGTTAAACGGAAGTGTATCTTGAAATAGAACTTGACACGGCGTCCCAGAGCATCAATCAATCAATCAATCAATTTTATTTATAAAGCCCAATATCACAAATCACAATTTGCCTCAGAGGGCTTTACAGCATACAACATCCCTCTGTCCTTTGGACCCTCACAGCGACTAAGGAAAAACTCCCCAAAAAAAACCCCTTTAACGGGGAAAAAAGATGGTAGAAACCTCAGGAAGAGCGACTGAAGGAGGGATCCCTCTTCCAGGACGGACAGACGAGCAATAGATGTTGTACAGAACAGATCAACATAATGAATTAACAGTAATCCATATGACACAATGAGACATAAAGAGAGACAGATATTATATTAATAATATGATTATATATGTATGTGACAATAATGATATGTGTATAATAGTCCAGGTATGACTAATAGTAACAGCAGCAGTGGGAGGCATCAGGCAGGACCACGGCAGCAGCACAACACCACACACCAACCAGGCACAGCTGTGACACGAGTTAACCTGAGAGACAGTGGAGCACAAAGGCTCCGGAGAACAAGCCGAGTTAGTGACATGCAGTAGGCCCGGGTTAGAGAGATGCATTAACAGGACATGAATACTAGCAAGGGAGAGAGAGAGAGAGAGAGAGAGAGAAGGGGCTCGGTGTATTATAGGAGGTCCCCCAGCAGACTAGGCCTATGTCAGCCTAACTAGGGGCTGGTCCAAGACAGGCCTGAGCCAGCCCTAACTATAAGCTATATCAAAAAGGAAAGTCTTAAGTCTAGTCTTAAAAGTGGAGACGGTGTCTGCCTCCCGGACCGAAACAGGAAGCTGATTCCACAAAAGAGGAGCCTGATAGCTGAAGGCTCTGGCTCCTGTTCTACTTTTGGAGACTTTAGGGACCACGAGTAACCCTGCATTCTCAGAGCGCAGTGTTCTGGTGGGATAATAGGGCACTATGAGCTCTCTGAGATATGATGGAGCCTGATCATTTAGAGCTTTGTAAGTTAAGAGAAGGATTTTAAATTCAATTCTGGATTTTATAGGGAGCCAGTGCAGAGAAGCTAAAACAGGAGAAATATGATCTCGTTTCTTAGTTCCTGTCAGTACACGTGCCGCCGCGTTCTGGATTAGCTGGAGAGTTTTCAGGCACTTATTAGAGCTACCTGATAATAGAGAATTACAGTAATCCAGCCTCGAGGTAACAAACGCATGGACCAATTTTTCAGCATCTTTTAGTGACAGGATAGGCCTAATTTTCGCAATATTACGCAGATGAAAAAATGCAGTCCGAGACGTTTGTTTTAAATGGGAGTTAAAAGACAAATCTTGATCAAATATTACGCCGAGGTTTCTTACGGTAGTGCTAGAGCCCAGAGCAATGCCATCCAGAGAAACTATATCATCAGATAAAGAGTTTCTGAGCTGTTTGGGGCCAAGAACAATAACTTCAGTTTTGTCTGAATTTAACATCAGGAAATTGGTGCTCATCCAGGTTTTTATATCTTTAAGGCATTTCTGAAGTCTGAACAACCAACACACACACGGTGCCTTGCACGTCATATGTGGACGTGGAAAGTCCATGACCAAGCATGTCAATACGTCACCATATACGTGGTTAGTTGCTGTTATAGTTTAACGGCGCCTGGCGGTATCAGGGCTAAACGCAGCGGGACAAGGATGAAAGTTAAGGTGTGTCACAAGTTATCTGCGGGTACGTGCCCGGTGCAGGACTCTAACCTGGATCCAGAATAAACCCACAACACTATCAGCACTGCCTCCACCGCCTGTCCCAGCTGACTTCACTCACTCACCTAACGGCAAACCAAAATGACGCAGCTGATCCTGCATACACAAATCTATCAGCCTAACACAGGCCAGTGCTGGTTGGTCAGGCTGGATTACCAGCTGGGCAGAGCAGTCAGCTGCCCCGGGGGCCCCAGACCCTGAGGGCCCCCTAAAGCCCCAGGCTCACTGTGTGTCAGTTGCTTGTACATAATTTGGCATTTGCTCCCCTTGAGTACAATATGAACTTAGACAGGTCCAGGATCACTACTTAATCCCGTGGCCCCGTCCTGTGGGGGGGCCCTGTGTCAAAACATAGCTTTAAGACCGTAGTTATTTTAGTTATAATTGGGGCCAAACACCCATGTTTGTGCTCGGAGGCCCCTTAACAGGTTAATGTGGCCATGCTGGGCGGCGTTTGGTCCTCTAAAGATGGACGACACGTCTCCACCTACCCCCACTGTACAGGAGGGAAGCTAAAATATCCCCGATATGGTCGTTGCCATCTTCCTCTGGTGGTCATTTGGAGCCAGAGTGTGTGTGGTATCAAGTTTCCCACCCATACACCCGTCTGGCCAGTCGTGGCAGCATTACTGAATGTGAGCCCACTGATTGGACCACACAGCTGTCAGTCATGTTGTAAAATCCCTGTTTTTTAGCATTAAACAACTAATTAAAATCAAACTTGAACAACATGGAGGGGGCGGGGCTTATGAGCTGCCATCTTTATATACAGTCTACGGTTGGGACGAACTTTAAGAGCTTTTGGTAAGGCTGCGTGTAGATCTCCATGCATGACGCTGCACACACGTCTGAGTCACATGACCCCAACATTACAGACTGTCCTCACACAAGAGGGACAGGAGGACACATCGAGGACAATATGTCAACAGAAACACACAAGCAGTTACAAGCCCTTTTTACGCAGAGATAGCGCTATAGATCCGTTACGACGTCCCCTCTATACGCTGCCTTTGCATTTTTACACACAACCAAACAACGACGGCATCATGTCGCCTCAGAGTGTGATTTTAGACAGCACGCCGGCATCATGGAGGCAAAGGAGACATGACCACGCCCCCAGGAAGTGTGCCAGGCTTTGAAGCCAATTTTCATAGTGGCCAAACAGTGTAAATACACGTCACATGACGCCCTGCAGCCCAAAAGACTTTTTCCCATTGACTTACATTGTAAAAGAGACGTCTATAAATCAGTGGATAGAATTTTTTGAGCATCACAACCCCCCGCAAAGTAATTTATTTGGTCAGATAACATGTGGAAAGCCAAGGAGAGCCGCACGATTAAATTATTTTATCCCCATTCAAATGAACAGAGTGCTAAACCACTGAAAGGAGCCGCTCAGCTGCTTCCAGTGCCGAAGCAACACCAAACATTTGGGTAATTTTATACGCTGCATTTGAACCATTTTGGTCTCATGCACCACTGAGCTGCTTTCATAGGAATGAACTGGCCCCACCTCCAATAGTGTATCCAGCTCCCTTCAGACATCCGTGGGCGTGACAGGTGTTATGTTTAATGCAATAGCATCAGACTCTAGTGTGCCATATAGCATGCGTGTCAGCAGTTTTATAACAATAACAATGGCATAACATGTCAATAATAATCATTTACCATCCCTGTTGTATGGCAGCTGATCTCGCCCTCTGCTCAGAGGGTAATGAGCTCCTGGACCTCATCGTTTTCACTATTTGTGGACATTTTCAGCTTCCTCTTTGAGTTAGCCGCTAACTGCTAACAGCTGCTTTTTAAATCTCCTGCAGTGAGTCGCATACATGACACATCATCAAAACATCACACCCGTCCTGTTCACGGTCAAATTATTCTCATAAAATGGTGAAAAGAAATAAACATGTTTACAGCCTGCTACAAAAATTTCAACATTCATGACAGCTGTACAGCGACTGAGTCATATCACTCACCTGTTTGTATTTTATTAGGGCTGACAGTGTCCTCAGCTTCTCAGTCAGATCCACCCCTCGCTCCTCCGCAGCTCCACCCTCTTGTCCAAAAATGGTCACTTCTGGCTCTAAAAACTCAGACGGTGACGGCTGAAATGCCGAACTTAAGGCTTCAAAACGGGAGCCCACAGACCAATGGGTGACGTCACGACAGCTTCGTCCATTATTGTTGCAGTCTTGACCCTTTGAAAAACGACGGGAACTAAATGAGCTTTAAGGCGCTTTCAGGCTGAGCTGCACAGACAAGGACAACCATCAGGAAGACTTTGTTAAACTTGGCTTCAATTTTAATTCAACCATAAATCAAACTTCATGTGTTCATGTATTTTCAACACAGTCTCACTCCGACCTCGTCACATATTCGTCACTTTCCTCGTCCACACACGACGTTCTGGGACGCCATGTCAACTTCTATTTCAAGATACACTTCTGTTTAATGTTCACATCGTCTCTTTCAAAATAAAAGCACTACAATGGTACAGCGCCGCCAAATTACATTTTTTTCTCCCTTCAACAACAAACACACGATTAGGTGGGCGTCTTTTTTCATTGGTTTCTGATGACGACTTCAGGGTGAGACTAGACTCGTATTTTTGCTTTGTTTATGTATAACTCTGTGAAGGTGCTGGTTGTTGAGAGGTGCTACACAAATTAACTTTAACTCAACAAATACTTTTATCCAAAAAATAAATGATTGCTGACAGCAGATGATCCTTCAGACAGCCATCACTGCAGCATGGGTTCACCTGAGTAAATAATCCAAGAGTCAGAAACAGAGGACTCAGAACTATCACAAACCTCGGCCTCATTTTGCTCAACCTCAGAGATACAGGCGCTTTTGAATATTAAACCACCTCAACTCTGTGTTAAGTTCATGAATGAAGAGTGTTTAAACTGGAGTTTAAATATTTGGAGGCTCAGAGCTGACACTAATCCAGGTTCAGAGTTAATCCGGGCTGCTGCAGCTCAGCCTGGAGGGGATAAATCTGGTCTACACGACTAGACGGTGCTTGAACAAGGAGAGGAGAGACACTTTGAGTTGGTTCTGTTTCTGGTTCTCCTGGCTCTGTCATCCAGCTCCTCTCATCACACCTGAGAGCTCACCCAAAGGGAAACCAGTGAGAGAAAACAGATGAGTAAGAAAAGAGAAGCAGCTGATAAAGTGTTTCTGGTGTCTGAGCTCCTCCGACATGTTTGAACATGCAGCAGGGACACAGTGAAGTGGACGCCTCCAGCAGACAGAGTCAACAACAGCTCGTATCAGCGACTTCAGCCTGGTGTCTTAAACATCCACGTGTGGCTGAATATAAAGAAAGTATTAATATGGAGTTTCACCTGACAGCAGAGGTGCTGTGACATTTGTTAATGTGAGGGTTTTCACAGAGACGACCAATCAGAGACTCACATTTATATTTGTTCTGGTGCAGTCAGCTCCATAAATGTCACATTACAACAATCTTTAAAGTTAATTTTTAATCTAACTTAGATGCAAAATATAAAAAACATCTCAAGAAAAAGAAGGAAACATTGAAAGGATCAAAAACAAAAGCAACAACCACACTATTTTAAAAATAAGATAAAAATCCCAGAGTGTCAGTTTGCTGAGTTTCATTGTTGCTGTTGTCATTCAAATGACAAAACTGTAAGTCTTAGCATATTTAAAGAATATTTAAACATGGACATTAAAAAGATCATCGATTATACATTTAAATCAGTTTTTTTCCTTTAAATATCTTCATGTTTTTCATGATTGTTCAGCTCGTTCTTACTACCAACTTGTCGAATACCACCACTTTGTCAGTGATTTTGGTGTCAGAGACTCACAGATGCATTTTTCACGGCAGTATATATATACTGGGTGGCGGTGGCAGTTGCCAATGGCAACTACTGTCATATAAACAGCGAGGAAGTCTCTGTATGGCGGGAGGGGAGGTGATGGGTCAAACAAAGTCAGGACTGTCACCTGGGAGCCCGCTGTTCGCTTCCAGTGTACATTTTCAACACATCCCAAGTCGTCACAGATCGCTGCTTTGTCAGCGGACTTTCATGTCAACATATTTCACACTAGGTATCCTCTGTGTCTGCGGCTGGTGTTCCAGGATGCTGCAACCAACACTGGGACATCAACAAAAGCACGTGGTTAGGCAACACAGTCTTACGCCGAGCTCGTCACAAATTTACGTTTGGTTTTGGACTTTCCACGTCCACATATGACATGCAAGGTACCCTGGGTGCGTTGGTTGTTGACGTACGTCTTTTTTTAAAGTGTGGGGGGCACAAACTGGATTTTGAAAAAGGGGAAATTCATTCCACCACCTTGGGACCAGAGCAGAGAAGGGTTTGCCTGAGATGCAGCGGCCAGTCGTCCCCTCGCTGCTGTCTGCAGATCGGTCTTGAACTGGATGTGAGCTGCAGCAGAGAGCCAGGAGAGGATTGGTGTTGCTGGGGGAAAAAACCACCCGACAGCAGGCCGCAATCTGGACGACCTGCAGAGGTCTGGAAGCAGTTGGTGAGCGGAGAGTCACAGTGGTCCAGGTGGGAGACGAGAGGTGCCTGGATGAACACCTGAGCTGCCTCCCTGGAGAGGAAAGTTCTCTCACTGGGGAGAGAGCTGCTGCCGCCATGTTTACAGGACGTCCATATGTGACAGTGACACTCTGCTGGTTTACTGGCTGCTGGGACATGAAGTCTGGCTCACAGTCGGTGTTTCAGGTCATCCCAAAGGAGGAGCCTCGACTTGAATTGGCCCTTCCAGTTCACTGTTTTAAATAATTTCTTAAAGTTTTTTGTATGCACCAGAGGTCTCTCAAACCAGTGACCACCACCACTAAAGCCCAGTTCAGACCAAAGACTCGCGACAAGACAAGTTGGAAAAGGCGACTACTGTCAACGCTTTGTTCTGCAACGTTCTAAAATGCTGGCGTATGACAGGAAGTGACCTCACCATGAGACGGTGTATCATCTCTAGTCAACAACTCTCTGTCCTTCTGTAACGTTGACAGGAAGTGACCTCACCATGAGACGGCGTATCATCTCTAGTCAACAACTCTCTGTCCTTCTGTAACGCTGACAGGAAGTGACCTCACCACGAGACGGTGTATCATCTCTAGTCAACAACTCTCTGTCCTTCTGTAACGTTGACAGGAAGTGACCTCACCATGAGACGGCGTATCATCTCTAGTCAACAACTCTCTGTCCTTCTGTAACGTTGACAGGAAGTGACCTCACCATGAGACGGCGTATCATCTCTGGTCAACAACTCTCTGTCCTTCTGTAACGTTGACAGGAAGTGACCTCACCATGAGACGGTGTATCATCTCTAGTCAACAACTCTCTGTCCTTCCGTTCTGATTTGCAGCTTTTCAGACTTATTTTGTGGCTGAATATAATTTGTAGCTTCTTAAAATCTGAATGAGGATAGTGATAGTGAGATACTGGCTACAGTGATGAAACCAAACCAGCATCAGATGGACTGTATTCATAATCAATACGCCACAATAATATCAATAACCAGCGCCAATTCATCAGTCAGTGAGAATGTGTGTGTGTGGGCGGGGCATAAGCACATACAGCCAGCAGCAGCAGCGACCCACCGTCTGACACCGGCACACCGTGAGGATGGAAACAGAGGGCTGGGCGGGGACGGAGCACCTGCCGCAGCAAGCCAACACGCCATCTGCAGCCATTTTGACTTGACCAGCGGACTTCACTACAAGCTGATTGGCTGCTGAAACAGGTGACGTGCTTTGAAACCAGCCACCAAGCTGCAGGTGACACCATCAGCTGGCTTGAGCCAGGCCCAGACCAGCAACTTTTCCAAAATGGCTTTGTCTTGTCACGAATCTTTGGTCTCAACTGGGCCTTAACCTTTAACCTCCTGGCAGCTACCCAACTCTGTGTCTTCATGGAGCTGTCTCTGCATCGTCATGTTGCGACCCAAACTCCAAAAGAACACCTTTGTTTAAAGATGTCATTGTACGCTGCAGCTTTAAGATTTTCTTCTCATTGCAACTATCAAGTCCAATCAAGAAAAACTCCAGCAGAAACACTGTCCACATACGTTTGGCTGTATCAGGAGAAATCTTACAGGTTGAGGTCGTCTATGGACGCTTCGTGTAAACGGTTAAACTGAGTCTGTGGGTCATTCACAGTCCGTCAAAGTAAAGCATGTCTTCACTCATGTTTCTGTCAAAAATCACTGAATGCTCCTTTAATGTTTTGTTTGACCTAAAACACAACATGGAGTGCACAGTGGCTGTGAAAGTGTGTGGTAACAGTGTGTAACCTGCGTTATCTGGCACAAGAGGAAGTGCAGAGGGCTCGTCTGACGGTGACTTCCTCTGGTGTCTCAACAGTGAGTTGAGCTCCATGTAAAAACAGCGAAGTGAGCAGGTTCATGGGTCCCACAGAGACCGTCAGCTGTCTGTCGGAGCCTTTCAGCACTGTGACGGATCAGAAGCTCTCCCAGGCTCTGGCTGTTTGTGCCACAGAGAGCACTGAGGGGAGAATAATCTGAGACGGAAAAGAAAAAGTTAAAGGTGCCATTTTAGAAACAAGCATCCAATCAGAGAGCTGAGTCTGTGTGTGTGCAGCTGAAGTGAAGTTGGAGGTTGATCGTTGTGGAAGTGGTCGGTTAAATTCAGAAACTGAAACATTCACTGTTAGATTTTAGATCTCTAAAGTCTACTGAGGCTCTTGGGAACTGTAGTATTTAGAACTAGTTTTAATGCAGGGGTAAAATATTTCATTTTCCCTTTTTTAAACCACTTAATTCAACATTTATAAGCACTTAATAAATGTTGAATTAATGGGTTCTGGCCCCAGACAAACATTTTCTAATTCACAGGAAAAATAATTTAAACTCACCCTGGGTTTAAATATACACTCACTGGCCACTTTATTAGGTACACCTTGCTGGTACCAGGTTGGACCCTCTTTTTAATTCTTGGTGTCACAGATTCAACAAGGTGCTGGAAACATTCCTCAGAGATTTTGGTCCATATTGACATGACGACATCACACAGTTGATCCATGATGAGAATCTCCCGTTCCACCACATCCCAAAGGTGTTCTATTGGACTGAGATCTGCGGTCTGTTCCAATACCCATACTTTCTGTACTTATCGTACCTAGTTTGGGTACATAGTGTTCACATTATGACTGCAGTGAAAAATAAGTGTACCTAAAAGACCCGGATGTGTACTCATAACGGCCAAAATTGAGAGTGTGGAACATTGTACACTTTTCGCACTCAACGGCCGCCATCTTAGCTACGTAGCGGAAGAGGCGGGACCACTACAACTTCAATTAGGTCTACATTGGTAGACAAAACAAACATGCATGATAATTAAATTACACCTACTGCAGCATTCTCTGTCAGGAGGAGGAGGAGATAAGGAGTTAAGGGAGTCATTTGTAGGGGATTTGTAAAATTGTATAGAAGTGAAACTTTCCGTCCGTCTGTTCCAGTTTTTTGGCGGGTGACGTCACTGACTAGTCGCAGCCGTAGTCGTGATCGTAACATCCGGTAAGTGCGCCATAGAGTAATGAATCAGAACAGCACTTACTTGCTGAAATATGTGCGGACAAGTGTACTGTGTGTAAGTGTACTCATGGCAGTATGGCAGCAACCACCGCCTTTCACCCAGGAGTCTGGTGTTTGCTTCCTGTTAGGCTGTAAAGCCAAACCCTGTTTTTTTTAATTTCCTAAACCCAACTACGTGCGTTTGTTGTTGAAGGGTATGAATGTCAGTTTGCTGTGTTGTACCCACGTAGTGCTTTTACTTTGAAAGAGACTGTATGTAAACATTAAATTTCCTGTGAAAACAGACAATGCACGTAACAGGCTGAAGTTGACACGGCGTTGCAGAGTGTCAACAACAGACGCGTCCAGGGTACCTTGGACGTTGTTTGTGGACGTGGAAAGTCCATGACCAAATATCGATATGTGACGAAGTCGGAGTGAGACTGTGTTGCCATGACTTGTGCAACCGTGATCTTTTCTGTTGCTGCCAGCATGCCAAACCGCTCTGCCCCAGCTTTACCACGAGCGCCGCGGGAAGCTGGAAGATCATTTGGTTTCAGACGTTATCAGGATACTTTTCAAACTCGCAGCGTTATCATGGTGAATATCGTGATAAATATCGATATTGATCAACTCGCGGAAAGTTATCGTGATAATATTTTAGAGGTTGTTTTCCTCATCCTGGTGTCCTCTTTAATAACCAACAGCCGATGAGACTCTTCCTCTGTCTGTCCCTTCTGTCTTCCCTCACAGGGTCACATGACTCTGCCATCCTTCTCGCCATCAACTCCCCCGCCCCGCCCCTCCCTCCTCTGCTCTCACTTCCTTGCCTTGAATTAATGCTCCCTCTCTTTCTCTCTGTATCGATTAGCCTGGCAAGGACATTATGGCTGATGTATGACATTACATGGAGGAGACAGGACGGAGGGTGGAGGAGACAGATCAGTGGTTATCGCCTCGAGGTGTCTTTGTATGAGGTTCCCTTTGTGCCAAACACGCCGAGCTGCTTTTACAACCATTCCTCAACATTCACTTCTTCAAACCAAACGTCGACTTGGTCTAAAAAGCACTTCAGAGTATTTACTTCCCCCCATTTGATTTTATTCTATTGAGACTCGGCCGTGTCCGCATTTAAAATAAAATCCAGTCATTCAGTGGAATCACCTCAAACACTTGATTGGCTCGAGCAGATATTAAGTTCAGAATTAAAAACTGACTGTTAACTGGAAATATTAGCCAAAATACTTTAAGGAAGATAAATATTAAAGTCGGCACATTCGTCACAGTGTACGCTATGTACGCTACGCTGTGCACTAAGTACACTATGCTGTGCACTACGTACACTACGCACACTATACTGTCCACCATGCAGTACACTACATACATAACATCGTACACCAAGTAAACTACACTGTAAACTACGTACACTACGTCGCACACTAGGCACACTTCACTATATACTACGTACATTACGATGTACACCTTGTACACTGCACTGTGCAGTACGCCCTACACTACATACATAACGTCGTTCACTATGTAAACTATGCTGTAAACTACGTACACTACGTCACACACTATGTACACTACGCCATATACTACATACATTACGCTGTACACTATGTTAACGACGCTGTAAAGTATGTACACTATATCACACACTATGCCATATACTATGTACATTACGCTGTACACTACATACACTACAGCGTACACTACACTGTACACTATGCCGTACACTACATACATAACCTCGTACACTACATTAAGTATGCTTTAAACTAAAAACACTATGTCACACACTATGTACATTACGCCATATACTTCGTACATTATGCTGTACACTACGTACACTAGGGCGTACACTACGCTGTACACTATGTACACTACGTCACACACTATGTACATTATGCCATATACTTCGTACATTATGCTGTACACTACGTACACTAGGGCGTACACTACGCTGTACACTATGTACACTACGTCACACACTATGTACATTATGCCATATACTACGTACATTACGCTGTAAATCTGAATTTACATTTCTCTCTTTTGGTTTGTTAGAAGTCAGATGTGGAACCAAGTCATTGGTTTGGGAGTCACAAGAAAGTCTCAAGTCTTTGCAGACAAGTCCCAACTCAAGACAAGCAAGTCCTCAGTCAAGTCCCAAGTCAAGGCTCACAAATCCCGAGTCATGTTCCAGGTGATTGCTCACAAGTCCTGAGTCAAAGCAGTTAAGTCCTAAGTTAAGTCCATTGTCAAGGCTGACAAGTCCCAAGTCTCACTTCAACTCTGACATGTCCTGAGTCAAGTGTTAAGTCAAGGCTGACAAATCCCAAGTCAAGTCCCAAGTCAGTGCTGACAAGTCCTGAGTCAAGTCCCAAGTCAAGGCTGACAAGTCCTGAGTCGAGTCCCCAAGTCAAGGCTGAGAAGTCCCAAGTCTAATCCTGAGTCGAGGCTCACAAGTCCAAAGTCAAGTCCCAAGTCAATGCTGACAATCCTGAGTCAAGTTTCAAGTCAAGGATGACAAGTCCCACGTCAAGTCTTAAGTCAAGGCTGACAATCCTGAGTCAAGTTTCAAGTCAAGGATGACAAGTCTCACGTCAAGTCTTAAGTCAAAGCTGACAAGTCCTGAGTCAAGTCTCAAGTTAAGGCTGACAAGTCCAGACTCAAGTCCCAAATTAAGGCTACCAAGTCTTGAGTCAAGTTCCAAATCAAGGCTGACAAGTCCTGAGTCAAGTTCCAAGTCAAGGCTGACAAGTCCTGAGTCAAGTTCCAAGTCAAGGCTGTCAAGTCCTGACTCAAGTCTTAGGTCAAGGCTAACAAGTCCTTAGTCAAGTTCCAAGTCAAGGATGACAAGTCCTGAGTCAAGTCGTAGGCCACCAAGGCTGACAAGTCCTGAGTCAAGTTCCAAGTCAAGGCCAACAAGTCCTGAGTCAAGTCTTAGGTCAAGGCTTTTAAAACAACATATTTAGTGTTTTTAAGTCAAAAGGCTCGAGTCAAAGTGAAGTCACGAATCACTGGTGTTAAAGTCCAAGGCAAGTTGTGGGTGTTTTTTGTTTTTGTTGTGTCTACGAAAGTCCACAAATTTGGGACTTGAGTCTGACTCAAGTCCAAGTCACACACCTTTGACATACAAACCACCATACCTACTGTGGACCCTCACAGGTAAACCTGAGTATAACTCTGTGACCTGTGTAAAGGACTTGACGAGAGTGAGATCCTGCAGACCTGTCGGCATGTTGACAGTACAGGTGTCAAACACTGGTGTAACATTCCCATCTTATTACGAGTCAGTGTGAGAGACTCGAGCAGTCTGAGGTCTGAGTCCTCAGCTGCAGCTGAGGACTCGGAGGAGCTGCAGGAGACCTGAGACATGTGGACGCACCACAGATGGACAGTGTTAACAGCGGAGACGCAGCTACAACTGTCCCCTTATAACGGTTATACATGTGATGTATATAATGTATGTACACACACACACACACACACACACACACACACACACGCACACACACTCACACGCACACACACTCACACGCACACGCACGCACACACACACACACGCACTCACACACACACACACACACACACACACACACACACACACACGCACACGCACGCACACACACACACACGCACTCACACACACACACACACACACACTCACACACACACACACACACACACACGCACTCACACACACACACACACACACACACACACACTCAGTGTTTTACAGGCGTCTCTTTACGAGCCTGCTGCAGCCTCAGGCTCCTCATTTACTGCTGGAATTCTGTTTGAAAGAACAAGCTGAGACAGTGAGGGGCTCAAACACCCTGCTGCTCCTCCTCTCCTCCAGACCTCCCTCTCCTGCTCCTCCACCACCACCACTACTACTGCTGCTCCTCCCGTTCTTCTCCAGACCTCCCTCTTTTCCTCCTCCTCTCCTCCAGACCTCCCTCTGCTCCTCCGCCACTACAGCTACTACTGTTGTTTGCCCTCTTCTTCTCCCAGCCTCCCTCTGCTCCTTCTTCTTTCCACTAGACCTTCCTCTGCTGCTCCTCCACCACCACTACTGCTGCTGCTCTTCTTCTTCTCCCCCAGACCTCCCTCTGCTGCTCCTCCTCTCCTCCTCCAGACCCCCTTTCCTGCTCCTCCTCCCCTCCATACCTCCCTCTCCTGCTCCTCCACCACCAATACTGCTGCTGCTGCTCCTCCTCTTCTCCAGACCTCCCTGAGCTACTCCTCCTATCCTCCTCCAGACCCCCTTTCCTGCTCCTCCCTCCCTACTGCTCCTCCTCTTCTCCTCCAGACCTTCCTCTGCTTTTCCTCCTCAGAACCTCCCACTCGTTGTCCTCCAGATCTCCCTCTGCTTCTGCTCCTCCAGACCTCCTTCTGCTCCTCCACCACTACTACTACTACTGTTGCTCCTCCTGTTCTTCTCCCGGCCTCCCTCTGCTCCTTCTTCTCTCCACTAGACCTCCCTCTGCTGCTCCTCCACCACCACTACTGCTGCTGCTCTTCTTCTCCTCCAGACCTCCCTCTGCTGCTCCTCCTCTTCTCCTCCAGACCTTCCTCTGCTTTTCCTCCCCTAGACCTCTCTCTGCTGCTCCTCCACCACCACTACTGCTAATGCTCCTCCTCTTCTGCTCCAGATCTCCTTCTGCTTCTGCTCCTCCAGACCTCCTTCTGCTCCTCCACCACTACTACTACTACTGTTGCTCCTCCTCTTCTTCTCCCAGCCTCCCTCTGCTCCTTCTTCTCTCCACTAGACCTCTCTCTGCTGCTCCTCCACCACCACTACTGCTAATGCTCCTCCTCTTCTGCTCCAGATCTCCCTCTGCTTCTGCTCCTCCAGACCTCCCTCTACTCCTTCACCACCACCACTACTACCACTACTACTACCGTTGTTCCTCCTCTTCTTCTCCAGGCCTCCCTCTGCTCCTTCTTCTCTCCACTAGACCTCCTTCTGCTGCTCATCCTCCTCTTCTCCAAGACCTCCCTCTGTCTGTCCTCTGCTTTTCCTCCAGACCTCCCTCTGCTGCTCCTCCTTCTCTCCTCCACTACTACTGCCCCAAACATTACTGTCAGGCAGTTACTTCTTCTTCTTCTTCTTCATCAGTAAAGACGCTCTAAACATGATTACTTCTTTCAGTAATCCCTGTAGTTACTATTACTATCACTAGTTACCTCTTAGTAACTGAATCCTCTCAGAGTGTTTGTTCCACTAATGCTGTTCTTGTAATCCATTGTTTGTGTATTGATGTTTTTTAACTAGATTTTTTTTTAACTTTCAAAGTGTCCTTATATATACACACACATATATTTGTACTAAATAACAAGTAAAAAGTAGTGAGCACTAAACATTAAACACAGGTGAAGATGAAGATGAAGAGGGAAGACGTTAAAGTGACAGTAAAAAATCACGACTCCAGGAAATTCTCATAAAACAAAGCTGTAAAAACAAATTTACATGAAGACAGAATCTGCAACCTGAAGCTAAGAGAGGCCGATCATGCGTGAGTCTTGTAAAACCTGAATGCCTGGAGGGATCCAAACATGTTGTCATGTGTGTAGCTGACAGATGACAGACATTTAAACATCATCAGAGCTGTAATGAATCAACTGAGCACCAGAACTGAGCTGCAGCTGCTTCACAGGAAAACTATTCACTGCTGGAATATCTTTGGAGAGCTGGAAATGTATGGGAACAAACAAGAAGGGCACAACCCCCGCCCTCACTTCAGCAGATCCTAAACACACACACACACACACACACACACACACACACACACACACACACACACACACACACACACACACACACACACAGTTTGACATGACCCATTTCCCCTCCTATTAAAGCATTACCTGCCTTTGTGCTGGACACATTAGCATGAAAAGAGAGTCGGTGTGAGGACTTTCAGACGCCCGCAGCTTCACCCATAACAAAAGGAGGTGTTGGGTCCAAACCCTCGCTGGGGGGCTGCTGCTGCTGCTGGTGCTGGTGGGGGGGGGTCTGCACTCAGGTGACTCCTCCAGGTGATTTTGTTGTCTGGTCAAATTAAGGTGTGAAACAATCCACCATGCATGGACAGAAAATAAGGTTACTTCATTTAAAATGCATTTTAATTTTCAAATTTAAATTAACATTTGAAAACTGTTAATTACAAAAGTTATTACAAAAAAGCTTTTCTGTTTAATTGTAATATGGTCAGTGAACGCCTCTGAGTGTACGTGAAAATGAAAATTATTTTAACTGTCACTCAAATAACACAAACATATGTGTGGATATCTTCATGTTATTGTGGAACTGTATTTTCATTTCAGGTTTACATTGTAATTGAATTAAGTCTCCTGTGGGCTTCCATACCTTAATGTAATGACCAGGAAAAGGCTCAAGATGAGAAAGAGAAAGCCCACAGAGATGTAAAGGAACTGCAAAGACACACAAAGTGACCACAGGAGGCACAAAGTTGACTCAAAGAGACACAAAACATAAAAAAATTAACTCAAAGACACACAAAACAACCAAAAAAGACATAAAATTAACTCACAGAAACACAAAATGACCAAAAAAGACACAAATTGAACTTAGAAACATCAAACAACTAAAAAAAGACACAAAATTAATTTACAGAGAAATAAAACAAGATAAAGACACAAAGTTGACTCACAAAGAGACTTGACAATCAAGAAAGACACAAACTTAATTCATAGACACAAAATGACCAAAAAAGACACAAAATGACTTTAAAGAGACACAAAATCAACTCAGAAAAACGCAAAATGACCAAGAAAGACCTAAAATTTATTCATAGAGACACAAAACAAACAAATAAAGCCACAAAGTTAATTCACAAAGACGCAAAATGACCACAAAAAGATGTCTAACGACACAAAGACACAGAAAACAACTACAACGACAAAGAGACAAAGCACCATACAGTCTGTGTGTCCTGCTCCTCTGTAGGAGAGGGTGGAGGGGCCTTTAGCGTGTCTGTGCCCGGGGCCCTGTTGTCTGATAACCCGCCCCTGCCTGCACGCTGCTGGAGCCCTGTACATGTTTTAGCCCCCCGTCCCTCAGACAGCCTGAGACCGCCTCTGACATCATGACGCAGGACACAGGTAAAACATGTGAAACATTTTAAAGGTGCTCTCAGCTGACTGGCTCATTAGTAGCACCTGGTGGCAGCTGGAAGAACTACAAACACTTTGCCTCCCCTCTTCATGCTCCCCTCAGGATGAATTTATTTAGAGTTTCATTTAGCGCCATCTTGGAGGGATCTGACTGTCCCAACAAGCTGTATTTTGATGCTCTGTGCTGTTTCACGCACTCTGGCACCATTAAATAAACTCACAGCGCTCCAAAAATAATAATGCATTAAAATCAATGTTATTGGAAAATGTTTTGTGTTTTTATCATTTAAATCATGAGGGTCAATGTTTCCAAAATGACATCAAAGGGTTGAAATTATTTAAGAAATACATGTAAATTTAACACTTATGATCAGGACTGATGTTGGTCAAAAGATTTGATGCAGTGAAAATGAAAAAAATATTGATATATGATGTTTTTATAGCACTTTTTAGGAACTGAGCACTTTTTGCACGGAAGGTAAAACATCACCTGGCGGGTCAATTCACGCCGTGCAACAAAAGCACGTGGTTAGGTTTAAAAAAAACAAAAAACATCAAGGTTTGGCTCTACGTTCACACAGGAAGTGAACAGCTGCCTCCTGGGTGGAAGTCCAGGGTTTGTTGGACCCATCCACCCCTCCCACCTGCCCTAGAGGGTCTGTCCAGCTCCTTATATTACGCCGTTACCCTGTAAAAGTACATAAAAGTACATTCAAAGTACTGCAGGTTTGTTACCAAAATGTAAATTAAACAACTTAGCCAACCATGAAAAAATACAATTTTTGAGCTAATTTGTTTTTATATGTTGTATATGTCTCAGAATAATCAAATAAATCAAAAAAGAATCACAAATTAACTTGCTCAGAGGAATAAACAATAACACAACATATGACATTGTAAAACAATAATGAAATGTACAAATGAACTTTCTAATTGAACTGATGCACTGATTTTGAAATTCTGGGCCGTTCCTGACACCAGTGTGTTTATACTGGTGTTTATTTTGTTTTTATTGTTATTAATTCTTTGTTTGTTTCCAGGGAAACACAGAAATCTGCACTATAACAAAATAAATGAACAGTTTTAAAGTCACTCAGTCCTTCATTACACTTTGCACCTTTGAGTGAGTGCAAATTCAATAATACACATTTATAAGACAACCTTTAACACGACCTTCTTTCACATGAAAAACATTTTCAAAAAAGTGAGCAAAAAGTTGTTTAACTAAGTATGAATCATCATAATTCACTCTGTAAAATATATTTCACAGTGCTGTGAAAAAACATCAACAAATTTATTCAAGTTATTCAAGATTACACTGAACGCATCATGACAACATTTTAATTTACCTTCGCACATTACTCATTTTTACTGAATAGACTTTGAACGCTTCACAATGTGAATCAATCCAGCTGCTGTGAGCTGTTGGTTGTGTCCACCGGCTGCTTTGAGGTAACGATAACTACCTGCTAACTGCTAACAGCTAACTGCTAACAGCTAACAGCTAACAGCTAACTTAAACAGCTCCTCTCCTGCTGATGTCATGCCCTTCCTCTCCACGTCCACTCCTTTCAGTAGTGTCATGGTAGCTGAGTGATTTTTGTAAATGACCTTTGTGTCTTTATGTTTATTTAGTTATATTCTTTAAAGCCAGGCCTTCATTTTCTTTATTTAGAGCAGACGTGAGATCGTGCTTTTATTTTGAAAGCGCCTCGCCGAAAACACAGGTTTCCGGTCTGCTATTGGTAGTGAGAAAACGTGTCAACAGAACTAAACACGTATCTGTGAAGTGAAAAGCGTGTCTACTAAAAGGAAGAAAGAGTGTGTTTCATGAGCACCTGGCTGATAAGGGCACAAGGTTCGTTTATCGCCTGTTATGTGTTGTGGAGCGTTGGGCTCGAAGTTTTATACCTTCAATGCTCTTTATAATGTGTTTAAGTTATCGCTAGCATGAGAGCTAACTAGCGTTAGCTGGCCTAGTGTCGGTCTATCGGGCCGGTTGTCATAAACAGAGCTCCGGTTATTTCTTTATTTGCTCTGCTAGTGTAACAGAAGGTGTCTATGTGTATTGTGTAGCATTTCATGCGGTTTAAAGGCAATGTGTGATTGAAAATGGACGGTTAAAATGTTTATTTCCTGTTAAATATTATAAATACAATGCACTCCATAGGAGGTTGTCATTCAGTTAAAATGTGTATTCTATTCATGATTGTTACATCAGTCGTGTTAGTAGCAGTTAAAATATATATAGGCTAAATACAGTATATCATTTCATTGTGTAAAACCTGTAAGGTTAAAATAAGTCATTCATATACAGAAGGATAACACCATGTATTTTATATTTTCTTTCTCAGCTCTTACGGTGCTACATGGTGTTACACAGCGTTGTACAGTGTTCCATGATGTATGTGATAAAAGTGGTTCATGGAATAAAACACTGTGAAGCATCAGTTGGAGAGTATGACCATCATTCAGCCGGGGATGCTACAATTTTTGACATGCGATACAGCGCATTTAAGGGTTCACGTGACGCTGGATAACTCCGCCCATCCCCGCCTCTCTGTTATTAAGTAGTTTTTGATATGTAGTTATGTTTTTGTGGCCTTATGTCACATTTCTAAATAAAAGTAGTAAAAGTATTACTACAAAATAGTAAAAGAGTTTTTTTTTTTTTTTCTTACCCTATTTGTGGCGCCCTCTATGGATGACGGCGCCCTGAGCATACACCTTTACTTCCTATGCCACTGGTTGTAATTACCTCACACCACTGACCAGTCTGGGAATCGAACCGACGACCTTCCAGACACAAGTTTGCTTCTGCAAGTTTGACAATAATTTGTATTTTCTGAAAAGCCTTGAAAAAACCTGAGTGTGTGTTTGTGCAGCCAAGACACAGAACTGTAAAGCTGCAGCAGGTGAGGTCACCGAGGATCAGCTGATAAGAAGGGAACTAGATAAAGAGCAAACACACACACACACACACACACACACACACACACACACACACACACACACAGTTTCCTGACAGATCAGGTGAAACCTTATTGTCGAGCACATTTATCAGGAAATCGCTGTATGAAAACGAAGCTGCAGCGCTGCGCGGCGTCCTCTCACACTGAGGCCCAAAATAAAAAGCGTGCATTAGAAACAGGAAGAGGCAAGAGTGTAACTTCCTGTTCACGTGACAGAGAGCTGCTGTGCTCAGAGTTTTCTCGCCGCTGTCATGAACTCCTGCGTGACGTTTCAAACTGACCCCTGACTGTGGAAAAACAAACAGTGCAAATCTAAATTTAGCTCAACACGCTGACCCTCAGCGCCGCAGATAAAGGAAGAGTTCAACTTGTTTTTTTGTAATTAGTGATTAGTAATTTGTGCCCCAACTAAATTAAAGTAGGCTGAATAATTTGGCTGAAATATTTAACTTTTTATTAAGGACACAGTGGAGGCTCTCTGACGCCCCTCTCAACCCTTACAGGCACAAAATAGTTCAGTGGTTTAGTAACACAAAGCGAGTGTCCCGCGTCACAATCGAATGAATGAAATTTAGAAATGGTGACGTGGCTCACAAACCTGGCGGCGTGCCGGTGTGACACATAACAGACAAACTAGACTCAAAGACAATAATCAGCCTCCTCGTTCCCAAACAAGGCAACTAACGTGAACTGATCTGTCCTCAGGTCAGTCAGTATGTTTGGAGGATTGGATGAGACAGAATACCTGGCTGTATTCAGTGCCTCCCGCGCATCCAGGTACTTTATATCCACCTTACTCCTGAGGGTACGACTGTAGAAATTATTATGGGCACAACTTCCTGTGAGATAGAGGAAGTAGCAGTAAGCTAGTTAGTTCCATAGACTGTCTGTGGTTAGTCCCAGTGGCTACTCTTGGTGGCTAACTGCCAACGCTGGTTCTTTTCCAAAGTAATTTCAGTTTATTTATTAACAAATATTTAACTCATGTTAACTCAGCATTTTCTAACATGTCTTTGTGGAGCTCTGGTACCTGTTGCACTGTCCGTGTCTGTGACGACTAACAACCAGTCTGAGCTACATTTTTGTCTTCAGCAACTGTGTGTTGAACATGTGATTGTTCCTGTTGCCATGGTTACCACTGATATGAAAAATAAAACCACAAGAAGAGAATGACACGTAGACTGACAGGTCCGTCACTAAACTGACTTCATTCTCAACCTACATTAGAAAATAAATTACAAGTTATAAAAACGTGTAAACTGCGTGGTTAACGCAGACGAGCGGAGGATTAGCTGGGAAACATCCCATTGATTCACTTTACATGGAGCTACAGTTAATACTGAATGATGTGTTAGTGTCTCTTAATAAGTCATCAGAGATCATAAATCATCTTTAGAAGGAGCAGATGTTTACCTTAAGCTAGCTCGGGCCATGTTCAAGGTAACTAGATTTTAACGGAGCAAGGCGAGCTAACAGTTAGCATGCTAACAGTTAGCACGCTAGCGTGCTGGGTTGCTTTGAGATGGCTGTCAGAGATGGCAGAGGTATGATCACATGATCCTGTTTGAGCTATAACAGCTGGTGTGTTCCACATTTTATTTCCCAGTTGCTCTTGAAAGAAGAACAGAGGACTGTAAACAAACTGTGAACAAACTTACCATTGGAAATCACTGGTTTCCGTTCAGCGCCGGAAGTTGCACACATAATTCACACAGGGGATCATGGGGGCAGGAATAAGGTGGATAGAGCGCACAATGACGGGGAGCGCGCTGTGAGACAGCTGCGGTCAGAGGAGACAGATGGAATTCCTCACACCACCTCTGCACCGGAGTTCGTCTCTGAATACAGCTTGAGCCTGGCCTCATATGAGCAGAGGAAATCTCTGCAAGCTGCTAGGCTAATTTATACAATGTAAAATGCCATAGGCTTGTGCTAATAACGTTAGCGTGTTGTATTTGTGGGGAAAATGTGTCCAGATAAAGACAAGTGTTTGTCTGTGAATGCTGCCAGTTATAGTGAAGCTGATTGGTGTTTGAAACTGTCTCTATGAAGCCATGTTTAATGTGTGTTTAATGTGTGTTTAATGTGTGTTTGATGTGTGGTTTGAATCATCTAAGCTTTACAGCACTTCTCAGGAACCTCCACTGTCAACTAGCGTTGTGGAGGTGTAACTGCAGAGTGACACAGACACACAACAGTGTAGACAATGTGCGTAGGGTCTACACACAACTATGAATCCCACTTAAGAAAGAAAGAAGCAAACCGAGTGAATTAAAAATCATGTGAAAGTCATGGATCAGGAGATGAGGGGGAGGGGCCCACAGAGACTGCTCATGGCCCAGAAGTTGGAGCCACGCCCCTGGACTCTGTAAGGGCCGGGCAGGTAATTGAAAATCAATAAAATCAGATTTCGGAACCTCTAACCGACGAAATCTTTTTCATGTGTGTTTTTTTTTTTTTATTCTGTCAATGCTTTCCCCTGTGTGTGTGTGTGTGTGTGTGTTTATGTCGTGTCCGTTGTTTGGACACATTTTGGCTTTCGTGAAGACGACACCGAACAGAAAGAAATCAAATGTAAAAAAAAACAAAAACAAAATAATTGCTCATTAATCATAATCGAGGTGAAATGTTCAATAATCGTGATGTTGATTTGAGGTCCTATCACCCAGACACAGTCTCTGTAGCCTCTTGAACACTGCCTCTTTAAGGCGGGAATGTCACACCGTTAGCCGCCATGCTGCTCTGAATAAAAGGTACAATCACAGAATCAGGGTACAGAGTTGTGTCACCTTTACCCCGGCATGGAAGGCAGTAACGGCGCCGAAATGATGTCTGTATGAACAGGATAGCCAGCAGGACGGGATCATGGGTGGGACGGCTGTGACGACGTGTTATGTGTGAGACCCACTGCGGGAGATTTAAAAAGCAGCTAGCAGGCCGAGGCTGCTGCACAAGGTGTCCCCTGTCTGACACTCTCACTCTCACACTGATGGAGCAGCTCTCAGGAGCAATCTGGGGTTCAGTGTCTCTTCACGCGGGCTGGAGGAGCCGGTCTTCTGATTAGTGGACGACCCGCTCTACCTCCTGAGCAACCGTCCCTGTTACATGGCGGCTGCTCTCATCCTCTGCTCGGAGGGTAAGGAGCTCCTGGACCTGAGGACCTTTTTGGCCGCCGTTCTTCTTCTTTGAGTTAGCCGCTAACTGCTAACTGCTGCTTTTTAACCTCCTGCAGTGGGTCGCACACATTACACGTCATCAAAAAGTCCCAACCGTCCCGTCCTGCTGGCTGTCCCTGTTATTGAGACATCTTTTCATCTTTAGTCACTACCTCCCGTGGAGGCTTAACGGTGAGAGGACTCTGTCCCTGTGTTCTGTGATTGTACCTTAAATACAGCACGGCGTGGCGGCGTGGAGGCGTAACGGCGTGACGGCGAGATATTCCCGCCCTGAACAGGCAGCGTGAAGGAGGCTCATGTGTTGCTTCAGTGTCAGTCTGAGTACAAACATCAGTGACATTAATATTTCAACTTGAGCTCAGCGGACGTCGTGTCTCTGGAGGTCAGCGGGTCAAACTGAAGCTCTGACCTCCTTATGATACAGCTGAACTGAGCATGCTCGGTGTGTGTGCTGCCCACACACACACACACACACACACACACACACACACACACACACACAGAGAGAGTCAGACAGATGTCCCTGGCTGCAGCTCGCAGCCCATTAGCCGTGTTTAATTATTGATCTCTATAGAGTCCTGCAGCAGGCAGATGGACACACACACACACACACACACACACACACACACACACACACACACACACGCGTGCGCACACGCAATGATGTCATCAGTCAGTGTGTAGTCTCTCTGATGATTTCATTAAGAAGATGATTCATGGATCATGTTGGTTCAGACTGCCGAGGTAAAAACAGGTCAGTCTGTGACGTTGGGACAAAACTCTCTTTAACATACGACAGATGTGACATACGTGTACTCAGCATACTAAGTATAATCATGTATTTACAGAGGCTTTATTAAAAAGCATCACTGATAAATACTGGTCAGCTTCCATGACATCACTCATGTAAACATCAACAACATTTAACATCAGAACACTGAGAGCATCGACTGTGTGTGAGCTCAGCTGTCAGTCACTGTGAGAGTGAGAGCAGCGTCCAATCCTGTGGCTGGAAGTTTGAAGGTGGGCGGGGCTTCATGTTGCATTATAGATGATTGTGTCTTTAAACACTATTGAATTTAAAAGTTACTAAACTGATCTGTCTTTACTACATGAAGCTGAGAATACTTGTGTACTTTTACTGCTGATACTTTTACTACATGAAGCTGAGAATACTTGTGTACTTTTACTACTGATACTTTTACTACATGAAGCTGAGAATACTTGTGTACTTTTACTGCTGATACTGTCACTACATGAAGCTGAGAATACTTGTGTACTTTTACTACAAGAAGCTGAGAATACTTGTGTACCTTAACTGCTGATACTTTTACTACATGAAGCTGAGAATACTTGTGTACTTTTCCTACATGAAGCTGAGAATACTTGTGTACTTTTACTACTGATACTTTTCTACATGAAGCTGAGAATACTTGTGTACTTTTACTGCTGATACTTTTACTACATGAAGCTGAGAATACTTGTGTACTTTTACTGCTGATACTTTTACCACATGAAGCTGAGAATACTTGTGTACTTTTACTGCTGATACTTTTACTACATGAAGCTGAGAATACTTGTGTACTTTTACTACTGATACTTTTACTACATGAAGCTGAGAATACTTGTGTACTTTTACTGCCGATACTGTCACTACATGAAGCTGAGAATACTTGTGTACTTTTACTACAAGAAGCTGAGAATACTTGTGTACCTTAACTGCTGATACTTTTACTACATGAAGCTGAGAATACTTGTGTACTTTTACTACATGAAGCTGAGAATACTTGTGTACTTTTACTACATGAAGCTGAGAATACTTGTGTACTTTTACTACTGATACTTTTCTACATGAAGCTGAGAATACTTGTGTACTTTTACTGCTGATACTTTTACTACATGAAGCTGAGAATACTTGTGTACTTTTACTACTGATACTTTTACTACATGAAGCTGAGAATACTTGTGTACTTTTACTGCTGATACTGTCACTACATGAAGCTGAGAATACTTGTGTACTTTTACTACAAGAAGCTGAGAATACTTGTGTACCTTAACTGCTGATACTTTTACTACATGAAGCTGAGAATACTTGTGTACTTTTACTACATGAAGCTGAGAATACTTGTGTACTTTTACTACTGATACTTTTCTACATGAAGCTGAGAATACTTGTGTACTTTTACTGCTGATACTTTTACTACATGAAGCTGAGAATACTTGTGTACTTTTACTGCTGATACTTTTACTACATGAAGCTGAGAATACTTGTGTACTTTTACTGCTGATACTGTCACTACATGAAGCTGAGAATACTTGTGTACTTTTACTACATGAAGCTGAGAATACTTGTGTACTTTAACTGGTGATACTTTTACTACATGAAGCTGAGAATACTTGTGTACTTTTACTACATGAAGCTGAGAATACTTGTGTACTTTTACTACATGAAGCTGAGAATACTTGTGTACTTTTACTGCTGATACTGTCACTACATGAAGCTGAGAATACTTGTGTACTTTTACTACTGATACTTTTACTACATGAAGCTGAGAATACTTGTGTACTTTTACTGCTGATACTGTCACTACATGAAGCTGAGAATACTTGTGTACTTTTACTACAAGAAGCTGAGAATACTTGTGTACCTTAACTGCTGATACTTTTACTACATGAAGCTGAGAATACTTGTGTACTTTTCCTACATGAAGCTGAGAATACTTGTGTACTTTTACTACTGATACTTACATGAAGCTGAGAATACTTGTGTACTTTTACTGCTGATACTTTTCTACATGAAGCTGAGAATACTTGTGTACTTTTACTGCTGATACTGTCACTACATGAAGCTGAGAATACTTGTGTACTTTTACTGCTGATACTTTTACTACATGAAGCTGAGAATACTTGTGTACTTTTACTGCTGATACTTTTACTACATGAAGCTGAGAATACTTGTGTACTTTTACTACTGATACTTTTACTACATGAAGCTGAGAATACTTGTGTACTTTTACTGCTGATACTGTCACTACATGAAGCTGAGAATACTTGTGTACTTTTACTACATGAAGCTGAGAATACTTGTGTACTTTAACTGCTGATACTTTTACTACATGAAGCTGAGAATACTTGTGTACTTTTACTACATGAAGCTGAGAATACTTGTGTACTTTTACTGCTGATACTTTTCTACATGAAGCTGAGAATACTTGTGTACTTTTACTGCTGATACTTTTACTACATGAAGCTGAGAATACTTGTGTACTTTTACTGCTGATACTTTTACTACATGAAGCTGAGAATACTTGTGTACTTTTACTACTGATACTTTTACTACATGAAGCTGAGAATACTTGTGTACTTTTACTGCTGATACTGTCACTACATGAAGCTGAGAATACTTGTGTACTTTTACTACATGAAGCTGAGAATACTTGTGTACTTTAACTGCTGATACTTTTACTACATGAAGCTGAGAATACTTGTGTACTTTTACTACATGAAGCTGAGAATACTTGTGTACTTTTACTGCTGATACTTTTCTACATGAAGCTGAGAATACTTGTGTACTTTTACTGCTGATACTTTTACTACATGAAGCTGAGAATACTTGTGTACTTTTACTGCTGATACTGTCACTACATGAAGCTGAGAATACTTGTGTACTTTTACTGCTGATACGTTTACTTCATGAAGCTGAGAATACTTGTGTACTTTTACTACTGATACTTTTACTACATGAAGCTGAGAATACTTGTGTACTTTTACTTCATGAAGCTGAGAATACTTGTGTACTTTTACTGCTGATACTTTTACTACATGAAGCTGAGAATAGTTGTGTACTTTTACTACTGATACTTTTACTACATGAAGCTGAGAATACTTGTGTACTTTTACTTCATGAAGCTGAGAATACTTGTGTACTTTTACTGCTGATACTTTTACTACATGAAGCTGAGAATAGTTGTGTACTTTTACTGCTGATACTTTTCTACATGAAGCTGAGAATACTTGTGTACTTTTACTACTGATACTTTTACTACATGAAGCTGAGAATACTTGTGTACTTTTACTACTGATACTTTTACTACATGAAGCTGAGAATACTTGTGTAATTTTACTGCTGATACTGTCACTACATGAAGCTGAGAATACTTGTGTACTTTTACTGCTGATACTTTTACCACATGAAGCTGAGAATACTTGTGTACTTTTACTGCTGATACTTTTACCACATGAAGCTGAGAATACTTGTGTACTTTTACTGCTGATACTTTTACTACATGAAGCTGAGAATACTTGTGTACTTTTACTACTGATACTTTTACTACATGAAGCTGAGAATACTTGTGTAATTTTACTGCTGATACTGTCACTACATGAAGCTGAGAATACTTGTGTACTTTTACTGCTGATACTTTTACCACATGAAGCTGAGAATACTTGTGTACTTTTACTGCTGATACTTTTACCACATGAAGCTGAGAATACTTGTGTACTTTTACTGCTGATACTTTTACTACATGAAGCTGAGAATACTTGTGTACTTTTACTACATGAAGCTGAGAATACTTGTGAACTTTTACTACTGATACTTTTACTTCATGAAGCTGAGAATACTTGTGTACTTTTACTACTGATACTTTTACTACATGAAGCTGAGAATACTTGTGTAATTTTACTACTGATACTGTCACTACATGAAGCTGAGAATACTTGTGTACTTTTACTGCTGATACTTTCACTACATGAAGCTGAGAATACTTGTGTAATTTTACTGCTGATACTTTTACTACATGAAGCTGAGAATACTTGTGTACTTTTACTGCTGATACTTTTACTACATGAAGCTGAGAATAGTTGTGTACTTTTACTGCTGTAATTTTGCTACATGAAGCTGAGAATACTTGTGTACTTTTACTGCTGTACTTTTGCTACATGAAGCTGAGAATACTTGTGTACTTTTACTGCTGATAGTTTTACTACATGAAGCTGAGAATACTTGTGTACTTTTACTGCTGATACTTTTACCACATGAAGCTGAGAATACTTGTGTACTTTTACTACTGATACTTTTACTACATGAAGCTGAGAATACTTGTGTACTTTTACTGCTGTACTTTTGCTACATGAAGCTGTGAATACTTGTGTACTTTTACTGCTGATACTTTTCTACATGAAGCTGAGAATACTTGTGTACTTTTACTGCTGATACTTTTACCACATGAAGCTGAGAATACTTGTGTACTTTTATTGCTGATACTTTTACTACATGAAGCTGAGAATACTTGTGTACTTTTACTACATGAAGCTGAGAATACTTGTGTACTTTTACTGCTTATACTTTTACTACATGAAGCTGAGAATACTTGTGTACTTTTACTGCTGATACTTTTACTACATGAAACTGAGAATACTTGTGTACTTTTACTGCTGATACGTTTACTTCATGAAGCTGAGAATACTTGTGTACTTTTACTGCTGATACTTTTACTACATGAAGCTGAGAATACTTGTGTACTTTTACTGCTGATACTTTTCTACATGAAGCTGAGAATACTTGTGTACTTTTACTACTGATCGTTTTACTACATGAAGCTGAGAATACTTGTGTACTTTTACTACATGAAGTTGAGAATACTTGTGAACTTTTACTACTGATACTTTTACTTCATGAAGCTGAGAATACATGTGTACTTTTACTGCTGATACTTTTACTTCATGAAGCTGAGAATACTTGTGTACTTTTACTGCTGATACTTTTACCACATGAAGCTGCGAATACTTGTGTACTTTTACTGCTGATACTTTTACTTCATGAAGCTGAGAATACTTGTGTACTTTTACTGCTGTACTTTTGCTACATGAAGCTGAGAATACTTGCGTACTTTTACTACTGATACTTTTACTACATGAAGCTGAGAATACTTGTGTACTTTTACAGCTGATACTTTTCTACATGAAGCTGAGAATACTTGTGTACTTTTACTACTGATAGTTTTACTACATGAAGCTGAGAATACTTGTGTACTTTTACTGCTGATACTTTTACTACATGAAGCTGAGAATACTTGTGTACTTTTACTACATGAAGTTGAGAATACTTGTGAACTTTTACTACTGATACTTTTACTTTATGAAGCTGAGAATACATGTGTACTTTTACTGCTGATACTTTTACTTCATGAAGCTGAGAATACTTGTGTACTTTTACTGCTGATACTTTTACCACATGAAGCTGAGAATACTTGTGTACTATTACTGCTGATACTTTTACTACATGAAGCTGAGAATACTTGTGTACTATTACTGCTGATACTTTTACCACATGAAGCTGAGAATACTTGTGTACTTTTACTACATGAAGCTGAGAATACTTGTGTACTTTTACTGCTGATACTTTCACTACATGAAGCTGAGAATACTTGTGTAATTTTACTGCTGATACTTTTACTACATGAAGCTGAGAATACTTGTGTACTTTTACTGCTGTACTTTTGCTACATGAAGCTGAGAATACTTGTGTACTTTTACTGCTGATAGTTTTACTACATGAAGCTGAGAATACTTGTGTACTTTTACTGCTGATACTTTTACCACATGAAGCTGAGAATACTTGTGTACTTTCACTGCTGATACTTTTACCACATGAAGCTGAGAATACTTGTGTACTTTTACTACTGATACTTTTACTACATGAAGCTGAGAATACTTGTGTACTTTTACTGCTGTACTTTTGCTACATGAAGCTGTGAATACTTGTGTACTTTTACTGCTAATACTTTTCTACATGAAGCTGAGAATACCTGTGTACTTTTACTGCTGATACTTTTACCACATGAAGCTGAGAATACTTGTGTACTTTTATTGCTGATACTTTTACTACATGAAGCTGAGAATACTTGTGTACTATTACTGCTGATACTTTTACTACATGAAGCTGAGAATACTTGTGTACTTTTACTACATGAAGCTGAGAATACTTGTGTACTTTTACTGCTTATACTTTTACTACATGAAGCTGAGAATACTTGTGTACTTTTACTGCTGATACTTTTACTACATGAAACTGAGAATACTTGTGTACTTTTACTGCTGATACTTTTACTTCATGAAGCTGAGAATACTTGTGTACTTTTACTGCTGATACTTTTACTACATGAAGCTGAGAATACTTGTGTACTTTTACTGCTGATACTTTTCTACATGAAGCTGAGAATACTTGTGTACTTTTACTACTGATCGTTTTACTACATGAAGCTGAGAATACTTGTGTACTTTTACTGCTGATACTTTTACCACATGCAGCTGAGAATACTTGTGTACTTTTACTGCTGATACTTTTAATTCATGAAGCTGAGAATACTTGTGTACTTTTACTGCTGTACTTTTGCTACATGAAGCTGAGAATACTTGCGTACTTTTACTACTGATACTTTTACTACATGAAGCTGAGAATACTTGTGTACTTTTACAGCTGATACTTTTCTACATGAAGCTGAGAATACTTGTGTACTTTTACTACTGATAGTTTTACTACATGAAGCTGAGAATACTTGTGTACTTTTACTGCTGATACTTTTACTACATGAAGCTGAGAATACTTGTGTACTTTTATTGCTGATACTTTTCTACATGAAGCTGAGAATACTTGTGTACTTTTACTACTGATAGTTTTACTACATGAAGCTGAGAATACTTGTGTACTTTTACTACATGAAGTTGAGAATACTTGTGAACTTTTACTACTGATACTTTTACTTTATGAAGCTGAGAATACATGTGTACTTTTACTGCTGATACTTTTACTTCATGAAGCTGAGAATACTTGTGTACTTTTACTGCTGTACTTTTGCTACATGAAGCTGAGAATACTTGCGTACTTTTACTACTGATACTTTTACTACATGAAGCTGAGAATACTTGTGTACTTTTACAGCTGATACTTTTCTACATGAAGCTGAGAATACTTGTGTACTTTTACTACTGATAGTTTTACTACATGAAGCTGAGAATACTTGTGTACTTTTACTGCTGATACTTTTACTACATGAAGCTGAGAATACTTGTGTACTTTTACTCCATGAAGTTGAGAATACTTGTGAACTTTTACTACTGATACTTTTACTTCATGAAGCTGAGAATACATGTGTACTTTTACTGCTGATACTTTTACTTCATGAAGCTGAGAATACTTGTGTACTTTTACTGCTGATACTTTTACTTCATGAAGCTGAGAATACTTGTGTACTTTTACTGCTGATACTTTTACCACATGAAGCTGAGAATACTTGTGTACTATTACTGCTGATACTTTTACTACATGAAGCTGAGAATACTTGTGTACTATTACTGCTGATACTTTTACCACATGAAGCTGAGAATACTTGTGTACTTTTACTACATGAAGCTGAGAATACTTGTGTACTTTTACTGCTGATACTTTCACTACATGAAGCTGAGAATACTTGTGTAATTTTACTGCTGATACTTTTACTACATGAAGCTGAGAATACTTGTGTACTTTTACTGCTGATACTTTTACTACATGAAGCTGAGAATAGTTGTGTAGTTTTACTGCTGTACTTTTGCTACATGAAGCTGAGAATACTTGTGTACTTTTACTGCTGTACTTTTGCTACATGAAGCTGAGAATACTTGTGTACTTTTACTGCTGATAGTTTTACTACATGAAGCTGAGAATACTTGTGTACTTTTACTGCTGATACTTTTACCACATGAAGCTGAGAATACTTGTGTACTTTTACTGCTGATACTTTTACCACATGAAGCTGAGAATACTTGTGTACTTTTACTACTGATACTTTTACTACATGAAGCTGAGAATACTTGTGTACTTTTACTGCTGTACTTTTGCTACATGAAGCTGTGAATACTTGTGTACTTTTACTGCTAATACTTTTCTACATGAAGCTGAGAATACCTGTGTACTTTTACTGCTGATACTTTTACCACATGAAGCTGAGAATACCTGTGTACTTTTACTGCTGATACTTTTACTACATGAAGCTGAGAATACTTGTGTACTATTACTGCTGATACTTTTACTACATGAAGCTGAGAATACTTGTGTACTTTTACTACATGAAGCTGAGAATACTTGTGTACTTTTACTGCTTATACTTTTACTACATGAAGCTGAGAATACTTGTGTACTTTTACTGCTGATACTTTTACTACATGAAACTGAGAATACTTGTGTACTTTTACTGCTGATACGTTTACTTTATGAAGCTGAGAATACTTGTGTACTTTTACTGCTGATACTTTTACTTCATGAAGCTGAGAATACTTGTGTACTTTTACTGCTGATACTTTTACTACATGAAGCTGAGAATACTTGTGTACTTTTACTGCTGATACTTTTCTACATGAAGCTGAGAATACTTGTGTACTTTTACTACTGATCGTTTTACTACATGAAGCTGAGAATACTTGTGTACTTTTACTGCTGATACTTTTACCACATGCAGCTGAGAATACTTGTGTACTTTTACTGCTGATACTTTTACTTCATGAAGCTGAGAATACTTGTGTACTTTTACTGCTGTACTTTTGCTACATGAAGCTGAGAATACTTGCGTACTTTTACTACTGATACTTTTACTACATGAAGCTGAGAATACTTGTGTACTTTTACAGCTGATACTTTTCTACATGAAGCTGAGAATACTTGTGTACTTTTACTACTGATAGTTTTACTACATGAAGCTGAGAATACTTGTGTACTTTTACTGCTGATACTTTTACTACATGAAGCTGAGAATACTTGTGTACTTTTATTGCTGATTCTTTTCTACATGAAGCTGAGAATACTTGTGTACTTTTACTACTGATAGTTTTACTACATGAAGCTGAGAATACTTGTGTACTTTTACTACATGAAACTGAGAATACTTGTGTACTTTTACTGCTTATACTTTTACTACATGAAGCTGAGAATACTTGTGTACTTTTACTGCTGATACTTTTACTACATGAAACTGAGAATACTTGTGTACTTTTACTGCTGATACGTTTACTTCATGAAGCTGAGAATACTTGTGTACTTTTACTGCTGATACTTTTACTTCATGAAGCTGAGAATACTTGTGTACTTTTACTGCTGATACTTTTACTACATGAAGCTGAGAATACTTGTGTACTTTTACTGCTGATACTTTTCTACATGAAGCTGAGAATACTTGTGTACTTTTACTACTGATCGTTTTACTACATGAAGCTGAGAATACTTGTGTACTTTTACTGCTGATACTTTTACCACATGCAGCTGAGAATACTTGTGTACTTTTACTGCTGATACTTTTACTTCATGAAGCTGAGAATACTTGTGTACTTTTACTGCTGTACTTTTGCTACATGAAGCTGAGAATACTTGCGTACTTTTACTACTGATACTTTTACTACATGAAGCTGAGAATACTTGTGTACTTTTACAGCTGATACTTTTCTACATGAAGCTGAGAATACTTGTGTACTTTTACTACTGATAGTTTTACTACATGAAGCTGAGAATACTTGTGTACTTTTACTGCTGATACTTTTACTACATGAAGCTGAGAATACTTGTGTACTTTTATTGCTGATACTTTTCTACATGAAGCTGAGAATACTTGTGTACTTTTACTACTGATAGTTTTACTACATGAAGCTGAGAATACTTGTGTACTTTTACTACATGAAGTTGAGAATACTTGTGAACTTTTACTACTGATACTTTTACTTTATGAAGCTGAGAATACATGTGTACTTTTACTGCTGATAGTTTTACTTCATGAAGCTGAGAATACTTGTGTACTTTTACTGCTGTACTTTTGCTACATGAAGCTGAGAATACTTGCGTACTTTTACTACTGATACTTTTACTACATGAAGCTGAGAATACTTGTGTACTTTTACAGCTGATACTTTTCTACATGAAGCTGAGAATACTTGTGTACTTTTACTACTGATAGTTTTACTACATGAAGCTGAGAATACTTGTGTACTTTTACTGCTGATACTTTTACTACATGAAGCTGAGAATACTTGTGTACTTTTACTCCATGAAGTTGAGAATATTTGTGAACTTTTACTACTGATACTTTTACTTCATGAAGCTGAGAATAAATGTGTACTTTTACTGCTGATACTTTTACTTCATGAAGCTGAGAATACTTGTGTACTTTTACTGCTGATAGTTTTACTTCATGAAGCTGAGAATAGTTGTGTACTTTTACTGCTGATACTTTTACCACATGAAGCTGAGAATACTTGTGTACTATTACTGCTGATACTTTTACTACATGAAGCTGAGAATACTTGTGTACTATTACTGCTGATACTTTTACCACATGAAGCTGAGAATACTTGTGTACTTTTACTACATGAAGCTGAGAATACTTGTGTACTTTTACTGCTGATACTTTCACTACATGAAGCTGAGAATACTTGTGTAATTTTACTGCTGATACTTTTACTACATGAAGCTGAGAATACTTGTGTACTTTTACTGCTGATACTTTTACTACATGAAGCTGAGAATAGTTGTGTACTTTTACTGCTGTACTTTTGCTACATGAAGCTGAGAATACTTGTGTACTTTTACTGCTGTACTTTTGCTACATGAAGCTGAGAATACTTGTGTACTTTTACTGCTGATAGTTTTACTACATGAAGCTGAGAATACTTGTGTACTTTTACTGCTGATACTTTTACCACATGAAGCTGAGAATACTTGTGTACTTTTACTGCTGATACTTTTACCACATGAAGCTGAGAATACTTGTGTACTTTTACTACTAATACTTTTACTACATGAAGCTGAGAATACTTGTGTACTTTTACTGCTGTACTTTTGCTACATGAAGCTGTGAATACTTGTGTACTTTTACTGCTAATACTTTTCTACATGAAGCTGAGAATACCTGTGTACTTTTACTGCTGATACTTTTACCACATGAAGCTGAGAATACTTGTGTACTTTTATTGCTGATACTTTTACTACATGAAGCTGAGAATACTTGTGTACTATTACTGCTGATACTTTTACTACATGAAGCTGAGAATACTTGTGTACTTTTACTACATGAAGCTGAGAATACTTGTGTACTTTTACTGCTTATACTTTTACTACATGAAGCTGAGAATACTTGTGTACTTTTACTGCTGATACTTTTACTACATGAAACTGAGAATACTTGTGTACTTTTACTGCTGATACGTTTACTTCATGAAGCTGAGAATACTTGTGTACTTTTACTGCTGATACTTTTACTTCATGAAGCTGAGAATACTTGTGTACTTTTACTGCTGATACTTTTACTACATGAAGCTGAGAATACTTGTGTACTTTTACTGCTGATACTTTTCTACATGAAGCTGAGAATACTTGTGTACTTTTACTACTGATCGTTTTACTACATGAAGCTGAGAATACTTGTGTACTTTTACTGCTGATACTTTTACCACATGCAGCTGAGAATACTTGTGTACTTTTACTGCTGATACTTTTACTTCATGAAGCTGAGAATACTTGTGTACTTTTACTGCTGTACTTTTGCTACATGAAGCTGAGAATACTTGCGTACTTTTACTACTGATACTTTTACTACATGAAGCTGAGAATACTTGTGTACTTTTACAGCTGATACTTTTCTACATGAAGCTGAGAATACTTGTGTACTTTTACTACTGATAGTTTTACTACATGAAGCTGAGAATACTTGTGTACTTTTACTGCTGATACTTTTACTACATGAAGCTGAGAATACTTGTGTACTTTTATTGCTGATACTTTTCTACATGAAGCTGAGAATACTTGTGTACTTTTACTACTGATAGTTTTACTACATGAAGCTGAGAATACTTGTGTACTTTTACTACATGAAGTTGAGAATACTTGTGAACTTTTACTACTGATACTTTTACTTCATGAAGCTGAGAATACATGTGTACTTTTACTGCTGATACTTTTACTTCATGAAGCTGAGAATACTTGTGTACTTTTACTGCTGATACTTTTACTTCATGAAGCTGAGAATACTTGTGTACTTTTACTGCTGATACTTTTACCACATGAAGCTGAGAATACTTGTGTACTTTTACTGCTGATACTTTTACTTCATGAAGCTGAGAATACTTGTGTAGTTTTACTGCTGTACTTTTGCTACATGAAGCTGAGAATACTTGTGTACTTTTACTACTGATACTTTTACTACATGAAGCTGAGAATACTTGTGTACTTTTACTGCTGATACTTTTACTACATGAAGCTGAGAACACTTGTGTACTTTTACTACTGATACTTTTACTACATGAAGCTGAGAATACTTGTGTACTATTACTGCTGATACTTTTACTACATGAAGCTGAGAATACTTATGTACTTTTACTACATGAAGCTGAGAATACTTGTGTACTTTTACTGCTGATACTGTCACTACATGAAGCTGAGAATACTTGTGTACTTTTACTGCTGATACTTTTACTACATGAAGCTGAGAATAGTTGTGTACTTTTACTGCTGTACTTTTGCTACATGAAGCTGAGAATACTTGTGTACTATTACTGCTGTACTTTTGCTACATGAAGCTGAGAATACTTGTGTACTATTACTGCTGATACTTTTACTACATGAAGCTGAGAATACTTGTGTACTTTTATTGCTGATACTTTTCTACATGAAGCTGAGAATACTTGTGTACTTTTACTACTGATAGTTTTACTACATGAAGCTGAGAATACTTGTGTACTTTTACTACATGAAGGTGAGAATACTTGTGAACTTTTACTACTGATACTTTTACTTTATGAAGCTGAGAATACATGTGTACTTTTACTGCTGATACTTTTACTTCATGAAGCTGAGAATACTTGTGTACTTTTACTGCTGATACTTTTACTTCATGAAGCTGAGAATACTTGTGTACTTTTACTGCTGATACTTTTACCACATGAAGCTGAGAATACTTGTGTACTTTTACTGCTGATACTTTTACTTCATGAAGCTGAGAATACTTGTGTAGTTTTACTGCTGTACTTTTGCTACATGAAGCTGAGAATACTTGTGTACTTTTACTACTGATACTTTTACTACATGAAGCTGAGAATACTTGTGTACTTTTACTGCTGATACTTTTACTACATGAAGCTGAGAACACTTGTGTACTTTTACTACTGATACTTTTACTACATGAAGCTGAGAATACTTGTGTACTATTACTGCTGATACTTTTACTACATGAAGCTGAGAATACTTATGTACTTTTACTACATGAAGCTGAGAATACTTGTGTACTTTTACTGCTGATACTGTCACTACATGAAGCTGAGAATACTTGTGTACTTTTACTGCTGATACTTTTACTACATGAAGCTGAGAATAGTTGTGTACTTTTACTGCTGTACTTTTGCTACATGAAGCTGAGAATACTTGTGTACTATTACTGCTGTACTTTTGCTACATGAAGCTGAGAATACTTGTGTACTATTACTGCTGATACTTTTACTACATGAAGCTGAGAATACTTGTGTACTTTTACTGCTGATACTTTTACTACATGAAGCTGAGAATACTTGTGTACTTTTACTGCTGATACTTTTACTACATGAAGCTGAGGATACTTGTGTACTTTTACTGCTGATACTTTTACTTTATTAAGCTTAGAATACTAATATATATATATTATTATAGCGTTACTTATTCACATTTTAATGTAAATTGTTTATGCTTCATAATAAACAAATCTCTTTGATATATTTGTTTATATGTAAACATACATAATAAACAAATAAACAATATCCATGTTTTTATGTAATTTCCTTTGTGTTGAACAGAAATATGCAGTTTTCAGTGACATGTATAAAACCATATTTCACGTGTTTTAACTTGAATAAAAGATTAAATAAATGATCAGATATATCTTGTGAGTTTTCCAATAATCACAGTTCAGGGGCAGAGATATCAGTTTGTCTCTTTTCTTTATGTTTGTTGTTATTTTTTATTTTCCCAGTCGTCCTGAGGCGACAGCTCCACCGGCCGTGACTCAGAGTGTCAGTGTAAAGTCCAGTGTGTGTGATCAAGTCTCTGCCTCCATCTGCTGGCAGACAGCAGCACACATTATTACACTGATCCTTCTCCATCTTTAGTTCTCACGTGTTGGTGTCAAATGTTTTTACTGTCAACATGTGTACTGTCCTCTAACCTGCACTGACCTGTGTCAACAGTCTCATACTGATAAAGTCTGATTGATACTGATTGAACTAAATCTTGTTTTTATTTATTTATTTATTCATTTTTATGCCAAAACAAATCTTTCAATAAAAGCATAAAAATAAAATGTAAACACTGTTTTCCTATCATTTTTATCATGATTAGAATCAGTGGCTGATCAGTAGCTGTATTTTTGGATTCAGTACCCTATTTTAAGATTCTACTTTAGCATTAATTTTAAATATTTATTTTGTTTTCTTATCTTTGCATTATTTATTTATTAACTTGTTTGTCTTATGTGTTATATATATACAGTTGTATTCATCATATTTATGATCATCATCATCATAATTTTAAGTCCTGAAATACCTCTTTTTAAAATAATCAGAAGTTTTCATTCACTTAAATGTGTAAAAAGATGAAATGTGAGTTGACTTCATCTTAATGAGGTTTTACTGTGCAGTAGCTGCAGTAGTACTACAAGTATCAGTAGTGCTCAGAGTACTTACAGCAGCATCAGTGGAGGTTTCAGTGTCTCTGCTGCCCTCTGCTGGTCACACTCAGCACCAGACAGCACATTGTTATTGATATCATGTTATTAACATTTCAAAGAAAAACAACAAAAACAAGCGTTTGAGACGAGATATAAAGATTGACTTCACTGTAAAGGTCCTTAAAATAAAATGAAACTGTATTTTTCTTTCACAGTTCTTTTACATATTTTCATATAAATTCTAAATTAACATTTTTCACTAAACTGTTCTTTCACTGATTTTAGATGTCCTGCAGGTTTTAAGGATTCTTCACATACATGGTCAATACACATTGATTTTACACTGATAAAGATGTTTAATAGAACAGAAATGATTTTAAATGAATTGTTTTGTGTTGGATTCAGGGGACATCTTGTCAGAAATGGAACATATCATAATGAATATGTTTTCTTTAGTGTGTGATCAGTTTCTCCTCCGCACAGGGACGGATTACTGAGCCCCCCCACCCCCCCGCAAAACGTCACTCTAAGAGACTCGTACCAACTATGAAGAGAATCAAAAGACCACAAACACACATAACACCACCACAAGAGGACACAAACAAAGAGACACTAAATGACCCAAACGACTGCAAAGACACAAAATAACTACAAGGAGATGCACACCAGCTGCAAAGAGACACAGAACAACTACAAAGAGACATAAAATGATCACAAAGAGACACAGAAAAGCTACAAAGAGACACAGAACAACTACAAAGAGACACAGAAAAGCTACAGAGAGACACAGAACAACTACAAGGAGACACAAAGTTACCACAAAAAGACAGCAGAGCAGCTACAAAGAGATGCAACATGACCACAAAGAAACAGAACACAACCACAAGGAGATGGAAAACAGCTACAAAGAAACACAGAATGACTACAAAGAGACACAGAACAACTGCAAAGACACACAGAAAAACTACAGAGAGACACAGAACAACTACAAAGGCACACAGAAAAACTACAAAGAGACACAGAACAACTACAAAGACACACAGAAAAACTACAAAGAGATAGAACAGCTACAAAGAGACACAGGAAAGCTACAAAGAGACAGAACAACTACAAAGAAACACAGAAAAGCTACAAAGAGAAGAACAACTACAAAGGGACACAGAAAAACTACAAGGAGACACAAAGTTACCACAAAAAGACACAGAGCAGCTACAAAGAGATGCAACATGACCACAAAGAAACAGAACACAACCACAAGGAGATCGAACACAGCTGCAAAGAGACACAGAGATTTACGATGACTACAAAAGGGGGCAAAACAGCTACAAAGAGACACAGAATGACTACAAAGAGACACAGAACAACTGCAAAGAGACAGAAAAATTACACAGAGACACAGAATGACTACAGAGAGACACAGAACAACTATAAAGAGATAGAACAACTACAAAGACACACAGAAAAACTACAGAGAGACACAGATAAACTACAAAGAGATAGAACAACTGCAAAAGAGACACAGAAAAGCTACAAAGAGACAGAGCAACTACAAAGGGACACAGAAAAACTACATGGAGACACAAAGTTACCACAAAGAGACACAGAGCAGCTACAAAGAGATGCAACATGACCACAAAGAAACAGAACACAACCACAAGGAGATGGAACACAGCTGCAAAGAGACACAGAACGACTACAAAGAGACACAGAACAACTGCAAACAGATGCAAAATCACTACAAATTCACACAATGCAACTACAAAAAGAAGCAGAACAGAGAGACACAAGCAGCTTTAACGAGACACAAAAAGACACCAAACGACTGCAAAGAGACATAAAACGACTATAAAGAGACGCATCTGGAGATACATGCTTTTCCCTGGACAGGAAGGGGATGAAGAGCAACTCAAGCTATCAGACAAATGTCGTGTACTTCCTGTCTGAGTAAAAAAAAGTTGACATTAATTATAAACATTTTGTGATAAGGACAAGTTTTCATTATTTTGCTGCTCAGCTGCGTCTGAGAGTCTGTGATGAGCTTCAAGTCTCAACCTGAACTCCACTCACACCAATTCTCACCCGTTTCACTCCCATTATCACGTCTGATGTAAGGTGGTAACGACGCGTCAAACAGCCGCAGTCAAGACTTCACCAGGAAGCTGAACAGGTCCACTTTAAATGTGTCACCATCTTCACCTGAGCTCACCTGCTGACAGGGCCGTGTCACGTCAGTGCTGGGGGGACACGTGTGAAACGAAGGGGGGGATTCATGCACAAATTTATGATGAAAATGTCTCTAAGTCTGTCAAAATAAAAGTCCTGTTATTTTTATTGAGGGGGGCGTGATACTTTCAGTGGTGGAAGAAGTACTCAGATCTTTTACTTAAGTGAAACCAGTCATAAAAAAATACTCTGTTACAGGTAAAAGAAATGACAAGACAAGAACAATGCTGTTGCAGGTAGTCGGACTAAAACACCGCTGGTCGGCTGGACGGCACCTTTCTGGGCGGGATGATGCGCGGACGGACACAATCAGTTTGAAACACTGTCGGTATCAATGTCATATAAGGAGCTGGACAGTCCCTACGGGGTCGGAGGGAGGGACCAACAAACCCTGGACTTTCACCCAGGAGCCTGCTGTTCACTTCCTGCGTGAATGAAGAGCCAAACCATGATTTTTTTTTTCTAAACCCAACCATGTGCACGTCGTAAGTTGACACACTAGCATCCCGGAACATCTACAGCAAACACAGGAGGACACCTGACCTTATTATGATGTCCACAGAGAATTCATTTCAACAGAGTTAACCATTGATTCACTGGACCTGAGGTGACGGAGCCTTCTTCACATTGTTTTTTGGTTGGAAAGTGTCTGTTAAGACTTTAAGACTTTCTTGTCATTTTTTTCCTATTGGGTGGTTTCTGTGTTGATTCTGCGTCCATTAGAATGGACAGGAAAAAGGACACATACTAAAGCACTGGCTGTATTTCCTCATCAGCGGTGACACAGATGGAAGTCTGCACCTGGTTTATGGTCCACAGAACGAGGCTGCACGCCCACATTTTCAGAACAAAATCCAACAGGCTGCAGTGAGAGTCTCTCTCCATGGGATATTTCAAAATAGCAGCTTTGTGCATTTAGTCCTTCTCAGGCAAGCTCAGGGGTTTAGTGTTGCTGAAGCCCACAGGAAGTGAGGATTAGAATATATGACCTTCACATAATCCGCTCCAAATCAATCTATATTTTTAAAGTCAGCACTAAAAGTGTCTGTCATATAAAAACTAAAGTGATGCTCAAAGTTGTCACAGTGGAAATGGAAAGAAGGTGCACCGAACTGCACTGAGCCGTACTGCTCGGTGGAAACAGGGCATAACAGCGGATGTCCACTGGATCCGTCGCGTGCGCGATTCAATCGCGGCCATTCAAGTCAATGTAAACTGTAAACTGCTCCACCAGAAGCGGCTCGGCGCTCCGCTAAAAATACGCGCCGGGTCTATTTTTTGACGGACGCCGCACGACGACGCGTCAATTTCCACAGACCAAATGAGTCAAACAGGAAGTCAGGCGTAGAAAAGACGAGAGTATCCGGTCAATTTTCAAAATAAAAACACTCATGAAAACTCCGGAGCGTATTTCACATCGCTACAACAACATGATGTCAAAGTTTGTGGGCCCCGGCAGGTAGAGAAATCTTTTCTTTGTTTGTTGATGTCTTTATACCTCCAGTGTTTCCGTAAATTATCGCGTGACATCATGATCTCACGATCCGTCAATTCCAGCCGCTCGCGTGCGCGCCGCTATAGATACGCTTCCAGTGGACATTGACGCCTGGCACAGGACGGAGCGAGTCCGCGTGCCATAAGTGTTTTGGTCTGAGACACGACGCTGTCGCGCTGCACATGCTCGTGCACAGGACAGGTGAAAGGCCATGGATGTATAAAGAGGAAGGCAGGATTGTTTCCTCCAGAATCGCTGACTCAATCTTTACAAGCCTCCTTCTGAATCATCAGTCATTTGATGTAGTCGTGTTTAGGGTTGCAACAGTGTGAGATTTTCACAGTATGATAACAGTCTCAGAAAATATTGTGGTTTCACAGTATTACAGAATTTATATCATCATCAGTCAGACTGAGCCTTGAAGGAATAAAAATAAATTGATTAAATAAATGTTTTATTACTATAACTGAAATCTGAAGATTCTCTGTCCAGTTCCATTTTTTTTTTTTCAGTTTTACAGATGAGCAAATGTACACGGTGTCAACTTTTATATCACGGTGACCCCTGACACCAGCATACTGCTGCAACCCTTGTTGTGTTCTGTTGAGTTCACACCAGGCGTGAATAAAACAATTCACCTGAGTTACATGTAAAGCCAACGTAAAGACGAGATTAGATGCACGATGGACGCAAATTAAGTGATGCCAGTTAAGTGAGCAGCACATTCAAGTGATCATCTGCTGCTGGTTTACTGGAGGTTCACAGCAACAGCTGGAAGAAGATCGGGGACGCAGCCTTTGTCAGTGACGCCTCAGAGATATGGAACACACCAACTGTAGATATCAGAGAAGCTAGCTCGCTAAATATTTTTAAAGAAAGCTAAAAATGAATCTGTTTCAGACTTTAGACTTGAACTCGCTCTGACTCTCCTGATACATCTGAAACTCTTTCTTTTCATGCTTCACGCTGCTGCAGCTCTTTTAAAATCTTGTATCTTACATGATTTTATAACTCATGCTTTTATGACTGTGATTTATCTCATCTTGTGTTTTTTTAATGATTTTAATATTTATCGTTTTGCTCTGATCAGTGAGCGGTGGTTTGACGGAGAAAGACTGTGGTGAGTTGTATTTGATCCACAGCGCCACAGCTGGGCGATAGATTGTGGGCCAGCTGTGGGTCGCACCCGGCACAGATGATGCCCGCAGTGAGGTCAACTCTTGAGAAGACGTTCTGGGTCGATCTGAAAGACACTTATTTCTGTTAATCTGTGTCTGTTGGTGAGTCTGTGCGCCCCTGATTGTTAATGATGTCAGAGGTATAAAAGGTGACACAAGAAGAAATACAGCATGAATCTGGATTAACAGGATCTCAGATCACCACTTTTAACTGAAAATGGTTGAATTAGTAAATCCTTGTTTTAAACTCATCTTAAACGTCCCTTTATATTGAATTGTCTTGTTTGTCTGCTTTATGTCCATCCTGTCTATTCTCATGTCAAACACTCAGAGCTTACACTGCCCTCATCGTAAAACACTTTGTGCTGCATTTCCTGTGCGAAAGGTGCTATAAAAATATGTTTATTAGAATTTAGAATTTAGAATTTATTTTGGTCTGCAAATAGAAATGAGAACATCATGTATTCATGTACAAATTCATTTCACAGCCTCTCACAGAAAATGGCAGATACTGAAATAGTACAGCGCAAATTTAACATGACTTAGACGCTTCTGCAGCCCGAAAAAGGTGCAGGTTTTACTGTTGTGACAGCATGACATCATATTTAGCAATCAACAACAAAACAAACCAAAACAGGCAAACAAGACAAAATACAACACACACACACACACACACACACACACACACACACACACACACACACACACACACACACACACAAACAGACAACTGACAAAGGCAGCTTACACACTTTAAGTTCCTGTACCCTCATCTACATCAGTATCAGTAATCCTCATAACCTGGATTCATTTTTATAAAAACACTTTGGATTCTTTTGATCGTTGGAGCCCAGTTCAGAGCAAAGATTTATGATGAGACGAGTTGGAACAGGAAACTACTGTCAACGCTCTGTTCTGCAACGTTCCAAAAAGCTGGAGGTTGACAGGAAGTGACCCCAAGTAAAAGGGACTGGGACTGCGTGATAAAATCAGGGACAGTTACAGTTTGTGTTTTGTTTTTGTTTAATTGGAAGCTGCTATCATTATTTCATTCTTATTTTCCGATCTTTACATTTGGCTTGTTTCTCTCTCTCTTGTTTTATTAAACCTGTGTGACTGAAATAGTCTCAAAGAGTTTGTGTCCAGGGTGGGAGGGATCAGCCACAATCTTTCCTGCACGCCTCAGAGTCCTGGAGGCGTACAGGTCCTGGAGGGAGGGCAGATTACAGCCAGTCACCTTCTCGGCAGAGCGAATGATTCGCTGCAGTCTGCTTTTGTCCTTGGCAGTGGCAGCAGCGTACCAGATGGTGATGGAGGAGGAGAGGATGGACTCAATGATGGCAGTGTAGAAGTGCACCATCATTGTCTTTGGCAGGTTGAAGCACATCCTCTGATGTGCTGTCTTTATAAGGGAGCTGATGTTCAGCTCCCACTTGAGGTCCTGGGTGATGGTGGTCCCCAGGAAGCAGAATGACTCCATAGTGTCGACTGGGGAGTCATACAGGGTGATGGGGGTGGGTGGGGCTGGGTTCCTCCTGAAGTCTACAACCATCTCCACTGTCTTAAGAGCGTTGAGCTCCAGGATGTTCAGCCTACACCAGGTCACCAGCTGGTCCATCTCCCACCTGTAGGTGGACTCACCCCCGTCAGAGATGAGTCCAATGAGGGTGGTGTCATCAGCAAACATCAGGAGCTTGATGGTCTGATGACTGGAGGTGGACAGCCTTGGGGGGATCCAGTGTTGATAGTCTGGGTGTCAGAAACATGTCTCCCCAGCTTCACGTGCTGCCTCCTGTCAGACAGGAAGTCAGTGATCCACCTGCAGGTAGAGTCAGGCGCACTCGGCTGGGAGAGCTCGTCCTGTAGCAGAGCCAGTATGATTGTATTGAAGGCAGAGCTGAAGTCTATAAACAGGATCCTGGCGTAGGTTCCTGGGGAGTCCAGATGCTGGGGGGTGAAGTGGAGGACCATGTTGGCAGACGCTCAGAGGACTTCATTACCACAGAGGTCAGGGCGATGGGTCTGTAGTCATTAAGTCCTGTGGTCCTTGGCTTTTTGGGGACGGGAATGATCGTGGAGGTGTTGAAGCAGGTTGGCACATGGCATGTCTCCAGTGAGGCGTTGAAGATGTGGGTGAACACCGGACAGCAGGTCGGCGCAGTGCTTCAGGGTGGATGGAGAGACAGAAGCCCTTTTTAAATAGGAATTGCGCAGGAAAGCCCAATCCGTCTTCTTTCAGCATTGGCAGTATAAAAACAAAATCGGGGAGCGCGGCAAAATGCCGCCTGCCTTCTTTTGTTTATACAGAATGTGCCTTTTTCGAGGCAATGGGGGGCGTGAGCTAGTAACAGAACGTGCTCAGCGTGTGACGTAAACAGTGACGTACCGAGGAAAGCCGCGGCTGGTCAGTCCTTCAGCGATTCTCTCGTACATCGGCCCGTCCTTCACGGTTCCCGTCATCTGACGGTTAATAGCCTCCTCGTTAGCAAGGACAAGGAGGGCGCACAATTCTTTATCTCCCCAGTTGCTCATCTTCTGCTTTGCGTCTCCTTAGTGCTGCTAGATACTCATTCCTGCTATCAGCTGTTTCCTGGTTTGAAGTCCATGCCAGTGGGTCGCATGTGCGGCGTCATCAACAGCCCCTCCCACAAGTCATCAACAGCCCCCCCCCCCCGTGGCAGAAGGGTGCCTTGCTCTTTTTAAACCAAAACCGTTCCTCCAATATGACTACCCTACGAAGCGGAAAATTGGGCACCTCAGATCAACTCACCAATCCGGCTCTGTGTGTCTAAACGCTCGCAGCTTGCCGGCAAAACGGCCGAACATTCGCGGAAAATCTGGCAGTGTGAAAGGGGCTAGAGTCTCGTCCGGCTGCTTTGCGGGGGTTCGGCCTCTTAAAGAGCCTGTTGACATCCACCTCCTGGATAGTGAGAGTAGTGGTGGGGGAGGAGGGGGCCATAGGTGCAGGCAGTTGAGGGGGGCAGCAGGCCCCTGCTGAGGTGGGGGAGGTGATGCTGGTGGGTTGGAGCTGGTGGTCACGGGGGATGGTGTCTGGACTGTCCCATTGTCTTTCAAATCGACAGTAAAACTCGTTCAGGTCGTTGACAGAGTGGGGGGGGGTTCAGGTTCGTAGCTTGTAATCTGTCTGAGCCCCCTCCAGACAGAAGTAGAGTCACTGGCTGAGAACTGGTCTTGTAGTTTCTCAGCGTACAGCCGTTTAGCTTCCCTCACCGCCGTACTCTGTGTTATTGTGTGTGTGCGTACTGACGGGCTTCTGCACCTTGTTTCGTATTTGTTGAAGTAGCAGGTGTCGACAGTTTGTGACCTCCTCGTCGATAATTCAAAGTATTATTTTAAAGTAGTATTTTATTTGTACTGCCATCACTACAGTTTAGGTACCACACATCATCCTGAATCATCATCATCATCACTGTCATCACCGTCACTGTCTTCACATCCAACCAGCGCCCCCTACTGTAGGGAGGAGAAGTTAGTGTCAGAGTTTTGTTACCTGGAGCATCTTTGCTGCTTTGTGTCCGCATGTGTCCTCTGTCCTCCAGGACTGTCCTCCTGGTTACTGTGGGGACAGAACGATAGAGACGGGGTCATAACCAGCTTTAATTTGTCCGCAGATACTAAAGGAAAAAAATCATTAACAGAGGAAGTGTCTTGATGATCCAGCAGTGATGGAAGGACTTAGATCTTTTACTTAAGTATGACCAGCGCAGTGTAGAAATACTCCACTATAAGTTAATGTCCTGCATTCTAGGGGTGGGAAAAAAAATCAATACAGCATAGTATTGTGATATTTTTGTGTAGCAATATCGTATCGTCACACAGCGCCAAGTATCGTTTTTTTATTATATGAATTATTAATATTACAAATCCAAATTAAACTTTAGGTAGGCTACTAACATAATATCATCATCAGCTGCTTTTTAGTTCTCCAGATACAAAAAAATGTCTGAACTTGTTCAATAAAACAGATGTTGACAGTTTTCTTTTTGGGGACATAATTTAAAGCTGAAAAAAGGTAATAAATCGCAACATATTTTATCACAATACTCAGCATATCACAACGAATTTAAAATTGCAGTAATATCGTATCTTGGATCCTCTGGTGATTCCCACTCCTACTGCGTTCACAACATCATCAGTAAAAGTAAAACCCAAAGTCCATTAAAGTTTGGACGCTGTGTAAAATAAAAATAGAATGGCATCATTTGCAAATCATCCATCCATTCTCATCCGTTTATCCAGGGCCGGGTCGCGGAGGCAGCGGGCCAAGCAAAGCAGACGTTCCCCCCGCCCCCCCTCAGACTGCTCTGTATTAAAAACCAACATGACTGTATACAGGATATTACTACATGGGCTCAGGAACGCTTTGGAAAACCACTGTCAGTAAACACATCGCTGCACCTACCAATGACAGTTCAGACTCTAACGTGCAAAGTGAAAGACACTCTCCCTACCCACTTTAACTCTGTTCCTGTGTTCACATGGAGGGCCCGCCACATTGAGTGCCGTCCCAAACCAGCTGATGAGGAGTGGAGGTGGGTTATAAAACCCTCCGACTGTGAGACTGCATCTATGCCGACTTACTCACCATGTGCAACGCTGGATTCTGTTTGCCACGAAAGACGCGCCGTACAAATACAAATAGACCCTCACAAACGTGACCTGCTCAAACTAAGACAGACATTTATAGGCCTGTTGTCATTTAGACATTAACGCCTCAAAGGGGACATTGTATAAAGAATAAAAAAAATATCTTTCTCCAGTCTCTAGCTGCCTTCATTTACAAGAACTGTTAGAAAAACCAAGCGGCTTCTAAGCTTCAGAGGAAAAAGCCACAAGATGTTTACCAAAAAATAAATAAATAAATAAATGGGAAAAAAAAAAAAAAAATATATATATATATAAATTATTTTTCAAATATATATATCAAGTTATTTACTGCTTTAATGATAAAAACATACAAAAACTAAAGTAAACAACAGCAGCACATACAGATTAAATATAAGTGATACAAATACATACAAGGACCATAAAATGGGAGACAATGTTATTTTTCTCCATGGTTACAAAAAGTGACAACTGTTTGTCTTTCAACCACAAAAAAGGAAGTTTGTCCCAAATCCTGCTGCTGTGTTTATCCCCTACACCCCCCGTCTCTTTTACTGTTGATTCACTATTCAAATATTATGATATTTATCTTATATATTATTATTTTTAGCAGTTCTATCCAGATTCATTCATCTGATGGCAGAGGGGGGAAGTTATATTTAGTCAAGGACCGTACTAATGTAAAGTTTTACAGTATTTAACTTCAGTGTTTCCATCTTCTTCTACTTTACACTCCTGCACTGTTAACCTCAGTTCATACACTCAACTTAATACTTTTTTGGAAACAGCTCTCACTCAAAACTTTTAGTTTAGTGCAACACAGTAACATAAAATGTTTGAGTACACCTGACACAAAATAAATATGTCACATGACCCTTTGTCTGAGAGGAATTTTATGTCAGTTTAACTTAACTTTTTTTGTTGTATGAGCATTTAATTTTACATAATATGGACATAAAAACATTGAGTCCACATTTTACATTTTATTTTCATCGAACTATAAAAATACATTGTGGTGAGCTCAGGTTTCACTTTTAAAGATGGAGTCAGCGATTCTGGAGGAAACAATCCTGCCTTTCTCTTTAAACATCCATGGCCTTTCACCTGTCCTGTGCACGAGCACGTGCAGCGCGACAGCGTTGTGTCTCAGAACAAAACACCTATGCCCCGTTTCCACCGAGCAGTACGGCTCAGTGCAGTTCCGTGCACCTTTTCTCCATTTCCACTGTGACAACTTTGAGCATCAGTTTAGTTTTTATATGACAGACACTTTTAGTGCTGACTTTAAAAATATAGATGATTTGGAGCAGATTATGTGAAGGTCATATATTCTAATCCTCACTTCCTGTGGGCTACAGCAAAACTAAACCCCTGAGCTTGCCTGAGAAGGACTAAATGCACAAAGCTGCTATTTTGAAATATCCCATGGAGAGAGACTCTCACTGCAGCCTGTTGGATTTTGTTCTGAAAATGTGGGCGTGCAGCCTCGTTCTGTGGACCATAAACCAGGTGCAGACTTCCATCTGTGTCACCGCTGATGAGGAAATACAGCGAGTGAGTGACAACAACCCCGCCCACATTTAAGAGGACTGTCTGAACAGACCCAGGGTCTAGGTACCATGTCTGAAGGGTTACTTCTGGTTCCAGAGGGACTGTACTGAAAGTGTTTGGTGGAAACGGGGCTTAACTGCATATACGACTTTACTCATAGTGCAAAATGTCTTTTACCACAACATTAACTGTAACCCATTAGAACCACTGTGAAATACCTAAACATTAATCACTGTGTGATGGGTAACGTTTACAACACATTTAAACACAGTTGTATTCAGCTTATGGCCCTAAAAACATTTTCTCACGGCATGCTGGGAAACTCCCATTTAGCCCCCACATGCCACAATATGTTGAGTGCACATTGATAGAGCTGTTTATTGGCCTTAAAGTAATTAAAATCAGCTTTATAAATTTTAGTCAAATTAACTCAAAACTCAAAATGTGTTGACTTAAGAGTTTTTGAGTTTTTGTGTCAAGTGAACATAAAGTTTTTATGTCATTTTGACAATTGTGTCGACTTTACATTAAACTTTTGTGTCATGGACAGACTGGGGTTTACACTACGCTACATCTCAGAGGGGGATATTGTGCTTTTTATTAAACTGCACTACATTTATCTGACAACTTTACAGTTTCAGATTAATAAAACAACATATAAATAAACTAATAAGTGATTAAATATTATTGAAGATTAATCCACCCAGCCGTATATGAAGTCATTAACATGAGCTCCACCTTTACCAGCTGCAACATTAAAAGGTTCAGAACCCAATTATGTTCCAAAGACACATAAAAAAATATCAAAATGAAGAATTTTTCACCCAAATGCACTGATAAAAAAATAAAAAAGAGATTATATTTAATTATGTGTTTTTTTCCTCCGTCCATTCCAGTGGACACAGAGTCTAAATGCAGAAACCACCTAATGGAAAAAATGACAATAAATTGTCTTAACAGACTTTTTTTTCAGTAAAAACTGAGATGATTTATTTTTAACTCACATCAATGAATAAAGTGATGCTTTAAAACACACTGCATATCTATAAGTGCTTCATCGTAGGCAACTGGACCTGCTTGGGTCCCCTGAAGACGTTTCACCTCTCATCCAGGAGGCCTCTTCAGTTCTAACGGACTGGTGCGGAGTCGCAGGCTTTAGCTGCTGTTGTGTCGACAAACAAGATGGCCGGGTGGGTCAACGACTCACACGTGACCTCAGCGACTCTGTAAGAGTTCACACCTGCACAGAGTTTAAGGCCTGCGACTCTGCACCAGTCTGTTAGAGCTGAAGAGGCCTCCTGGATGAGAGGTGAAACGTCTTCAGGAAACTCAAGCAGGTCCAGTTGCCTGTGATACAGCACTTAGGATTTCCATGACCTGGAAGACTGAGAACCTTCCCCGACACATTGTATATTTATTTTGTTTTCTATTTGTCATCACAACTCAGAAAATCCTCAGTTTCTTAAGAATCTTACAGTTAGTTAAAAACCTCTGTGTGTGTTAGAAATAAGATTAAGTATTATAAACTTCACATTCACGTTGATGTTTTTGAAAAATCCTGAGAACAAGCTGTAAATCTTTCATGTGATATTTAGACAGATATATATATAGTAATATAACACCTCATGTTTACGTTAAACTCAGTTTAAACTCAAATTACAGACTTTAACAATATGATCAATGGACTGAAACGAACCTTGTGCTTCCTCCTTGCCTCACGGTCAACCATGCTTGTTAAAAAAAGGAGGCGTGGCTCGACTGCAGTCCACTTTAGATGATGTGGAACACTGTGATTGGCTTATAGACATCTCATCAAATTAGTCTGTGCATGAGGGTGGAGTCAGATGACACAAATTTAAGGTTGAATCCAAAAGTCTGGACTTCACTGCACTTGCAGACTCCCAGACTTTGCGGGCACGTTCCTGGGAAGTCTGGGAGTGCTGAGGGCTCCGAAAACATGATTCAACCAGTCCACATGGAGCCTAAAGAGGACTGTCTGCAGACTGTCTGCACAGAGAGTGTGCTTGGGGTGCAGACTTCAGGAGACTTCATTCATTGCAATATGGATGTGACGTAGTTTTCTTTTCAACAGTCGACTAAAAAGCAAAACTTATGTGTATGTAAAACAGTTAGTGACGCCACTTGAATCATGAAGGGCAGAAATATATTCAACAACATCATGATACCGAAATATGTAGAAATCGCAGGCGGGGAATGGCGAAAAATTTCACCCATTCATTTGGTTTGGTTCACTTTCACACTGCACTTTTTAAAGCGGACCAAACCACCTGGACAACGTCATGCAGTTACAACAGCTGCTCGTTTGGGGGCGGTATTGCCCGAAACGACCACTGACCAGGAAGAAAAAAAGCCTGAAGAAGAAGAAAACCCGGCTCATCGATTGGCCAGGACTGAAAACGGAAATCTGTCAGCTTCAGCCAGCTTGGTCACCACAACAACAATGGAGCAACACCACATTTATGCAGGGGGTGTGTGTTTTTACTTTTTCTTTTTTTACCTCTGCTTCTCCTGGTTCGCACTGTTGGCTTTGTTTTTTTTCCTACCCAAAATGCACTGTGCTCTGCGTCACTTCCTCTCTTTGGTCTGCTGTATAGTCCGTTTGAATTTCCCACTGTAAGCGAACCGCACCAGAGTTCGAATGAGCGTTCACACCACTCCAAACGAACCAAACCATCCATGGAAGTGGACCAGGGTTCGTTTAAAGCGGACCAAATAGTGCCAGTGTGAGTGCGTCCTAATATACTCAGCGTCGAGCTAGTTCGCTGCCTCCGTGCAGTAGCTGTTCATTAGTCACTCACTCTACAGCAGGAAATGACACTTCAAAATAAAACCTCTGTGCAAGAAATTCACTGTACTAAAAAATAAAGTGTGTTTTACACAAACTTGACACCTTCACGAGTCACTTGCAGTCCATTCAGAATAGACCTTCGACCTACTTTTGGACCAGGACCCACCAGTTGGGAACCGCTGCTGTAGAGGGGAATCAGAGTGCAGTGTGTTACTGCAGCTGTAGGTGGCGCTGTGTAACGTCAAATATATACAGGTCAGAAAAGAGGCTGAAAAACAAAAAAAGCAGATCTTGTGATGTCACCAACAGGCCGACCTGATGCATTCAGTCACAGCTCGGTCCTGATGTATGAACACCCGTGTGTGTGTGTGTGTGTGTGTGTGTGTGTGTGTGTGTGTCTGCAGTCTGTCACACAGACATTTATTTTGTTCACTCACTAACCGACTCTGCACACGAGGTTTATATCTTGTTATCTGCAGGGACAGATGAGCAGCAGTTACAATGATTGTACTCGTCACTCCAATGTTTCCATGGCGACCAGTAAAACAGTCTCGAGGGGTGTCTGTCAGCTGCTTGCGGTCTCTGCCCTCGCAGACTTCACGTGATGATGGCGAACTTGTCACAGTACATACGACATTTGGATTCAGCCGTAGATCTGGACATCCTAGAAAAGTTCTGTCCATCGCAGCTGACAGCAGACCCAGTCATAAGACATATGTTATTCTGAAATTCTGCATGATGTATACTTTTACTTTTGGTACTTTAAGTGTATCTTGATGCTAACAGAGTGCTCCAGGGATGAGGTTGGTCTGTAGGCTAGTGAGGAAGTCACTCCAGCTCCCTCGTCAAAAAGCCTTTGGGATTTCTCCACTGGATTTTGGATCATTGCAGCTCTGTGGCAAACACACATTTATGATACTTGCAAGTTTTGTTCAGCAAGATGATCTTCACAAATTAACACCACTTTTATGATTTTTGAAGTCTTCTAAAATCACCAGAATAAAAAGCAAAGTTGGGCTATAAATGAACTTTTTGTGCCCAGTCACACCAAAGGGCCAAAAGCGATCCATCGTCCCGCTCACGGCTTTCACCTTTTAAATGTTATCATCCCTCACACTGATCGCCAATCAGGGCCTTTTCACGTGTTCCACACTTATAATATCCACGTGCGAACAGTGACAAATAGGTCCCCCCGACAGTCGAGTCAAAATTGCAATAGCAATCATTCAAGTTTTTTTGTGATCTCTTGGGACGTCCCAATAAGGTATTAAAAGTTTACCATTGTATTCTTAGTGGATCAAGGTAAATTCAAGGCTCAAAATCACAGAAGGAAGTGCATGTCCCTGCATCTGAACATTTTAATGTAATCTGTGTCTAAATATGAGTTTTTTAAGATGTTCTTTCACATATAACCCTGACATATGACCTGTCCTGCATGTGCATGTGCATTTGGGGGGTACCTGTACCCCAAATGACCTTTTTTTAATTTTAAAAACCATGATAGCTATCAGCACTCAGACTGAGACCTTAAATAAGACAAAACTTGTTTGTAACTTGGTTTAACTGTTGGTGCCACTGAAGGTTGATCTCTGTGACTAAGCCGCCACTTTGGAAGGGTTATTGTGTTGAAATAAAGTTTTTCATAATACTAAACTAGAATCTGCCCCCTGAGCCCATGGACTGGACCCATGAAATACCACCAATTTCCCAAAATAGAATAGAAGTTTCCACTGTTGCACCGAAGGTGTTTCCTGTCCCATCTAAGACACGCAAGATGTCTAGTTCTAGATTCTTCTAGGACATCACCATGAGGCACAGCGTTTCACATTGCTTTTGCAAGTTATTTGAATTTAAATAAATTGTTCTAAGTGAATGAAAAAAACAAGACGATGACAATAAGAGTGAAGACGCTGATAGAATAGAACAGAGTAGAAAAGCTGGTAATAGAGCCAGTCAGCTCACACACACTCTGTGTCTCCACATCAACCCTTCACCTGCCCTGCACTACAGTCCCCGACACAACTCTAAAACTTACAACATATAAACACTAAATATATACAGAGTAATTTATACCCAGTTTAGATGCAGATACACCCAAAGGAGCAGCGTGGCACAAACTGTAGGTGGACAATTTTGGAAAAAAAATTGGTTGTTTGGTAGTAGTACTTCACGTACAGGTACAGTGCATCAGAGTATCCTCTTGAAAAGTGTTTTATTGAAAAGATTGACCCCAAAAACTCAGGAAGAGATACCAGATATGTTGGATATGTGAACATAGACCCTCCAATATTAACGTCATTTCACCCAGATCATGTAACTGTCAAATGTAGCTCAGCTGTTGACATCGAAAAGACAATGTTCCACTAAATCCATGAAGGTATACCTTTAACATATGATGCAGGAGGGTGTTAGAACCAATAAGATCTATGAAACATTACTTCTGCAATTTCTCCTAGGTTGGGCCCATTTTTGAGTTAGAGTGACTGGACGATGAAGGTTTTCTAAATTAAATTAAATCAAATTATGATCGTTAGCTAGTGTTTGCCTCTTTATTAGGAAATGGATGAGCAATGGGTGGCTGGGGTGTGACTTTCTTTATTTTGAGCCTCCCCAAAGCTACAAATATTTTTCCTTGATCCTCCCTGAGTGACTGGAGGAAATACACGGCCCCGCCTCCACCGGAAATTACTTAAAGGAGCAGTCCAGTATTTTGCACTTTGAGCCCCATTCCTGGTTGTTTATGATGAAATAGAGTGGTTAAGACCAAAATCTTGACGATTGCTCCTTCTCTGACAATTTGAGAGAATTTGTCTTTCCCCTGCCTGGCTTAACAATGCTGTCTATGGCCATGTGTAAATCTGTCCTAAAACCACCTTAAACGTTGGTTTTCAAAGCCATGAAACTCACCCAGTGGTCAGTGGTGTTCCTTGATGTTCCCACATAAAAATCGTAGCAAACTGTGATTTCTGTGATGATTTATTCAACATTTTGTCCATGCATTGATTTCCTATAGGAAGCCTCGTTGTCCGTTGGTAGTAATCCGCCACTGGAAACAGAAAGGGGGTTGTTTACGACAAGGTTGTAGTCATTGTAGTCTTTTAGCTCAGCCAAAGTGCCGGCTCCACAGTGCTGTGTGTGCTCCTCCTCTTCGGAGGAATTCTCCTGCAGTCACTGACCACACAAAACTTGCCCATTATTACTGGCTTGTAAACAACCTTCGCAGTACGATGCCTTTGAACACAACGCCAGCCTTCTTCTTCTGCTTCTTTCTGTGTCCCATTACATTGCAATGGTTTCCTGCCGGTTGGCGACACTCACGTAAAGGAGCATTATCGCCATCAAGTGGGCTGGAGTGTATAACGCTTCAGGGTCAAACCAACGATCAAGCGGAAGTTTACACACGGGTGTGAGGCAGCTGAAAAAATAGTTCCACAATCCAGATGAATAGAAAACACGGATGGAAACCACAGTTTGCTACGATTTTTATGTGGGAACATCAAGGAACACCACTGACCACTGGGTGAGTTTCATGGCTTTGAAAACCAACGTTTAAGGTGGTTATAGGACAGATTTACACATGGCCATAGACAGCATTGTTAAGCCAGGCAGGGGAAAGACAAATTCTCTCAAATTGTCAGAGAAGGAGCAATCGTCAAGATTTTGGTCTGAACCACTCTATTTCATCATAAACAACCAGGAATGGGGCTCAAAGTGCAAAATACTGGACTGCTCCTTTAATAGATTTTTTAAACGAACCCTTTGAAGTTTGAAAGTTAGAAGTTAAAAGGTGAAATCCCGGAACTGAAAAAAGCCTCAGTTTTTCACTCTTGTTCAGCTTGTTGATGCTGATTAGTTTATGAACTATTATTTTTGGCCAAATTTTAAATGAGACGTAGAATAAAGTGATCTTGATGAAATGACATTACTTTAAGCTCAGTTTTAGATATGTTTTTATTTTTCTGATGGAAATGTTGGTCGCACGTGATGTGTCCAAGGATCGTGGGGTATTTGAAAATCAAACGATGATAAATAGTGGAGTTTTGTTTTTTTTCTTCTTAAAGAAAACATGATTTTTTCAGTGTTTTTTTTTTTTTTTTTAATCCAGTTTAAATCGCAGAGTCTGTTTGAAGAGTAAAAACTTCCTGAATGTCTGGATCAGAAAAACGTTGAGCACACCTTAGCATGTGTTGGGCAAGCGGCCCATTTCTGACATGTCAAACAGCATCGGAGAAACACTGATTTGTAACATGAAACTGTTTTATTCAGTGTTTTTACAGGTTTAAATGACCTGGTGTGTTTGTTCTGGAGAGAGAGACCCTCAGCCTCTGGTAAAATCCTCCTGAACAATGAACACTGGAGGAATTTTAACCAGGAGAAGTTTCAGCTGGTTGAAATCTGCAAACCTCAGCGCTAAGTTTCCACTAAATCTTCTTAAATCGTACAAACTGCTCCTTTAAGTTCACTAACTGTAACTTTTGGGAGCACGGCCTCAGGTCTCTTGTTGTCTGTACTGAGCGTTGAAGCCTCCAGAGGGCGCCAGCGGAGCTGTTTCCTCTTTTGTTACACACTGCTTATGGATGCATGTGTGGGTTAAAGTACACTGTTACCATTCAGCGTCATGTAACTGTGTAGGTTTGGTATTCCTGCTGTTTACCATGAACCTCCTCCACGCCCCCCCCGTATCTGCTGTCGTCTGTCTGTCCCCTCAAAACCCCCCAAACCCACCCGGCCCACACCGACCGACATCAAACACTCCTTTGATACGGATGGCCTTTATGTGTGTGTGTGTGTGTGTGTGGAGGGGGGGTTTGAAGGCGTTTCCATACCATAGAAGTAAAGACCTTTTTTTTTTCGTGATAATTTATTCTGGTGTAAAATCTGAGGTGGATTCAGGTTGGAAAACCACAGCGGATGTTGGGTTTTAATGGGAAACTGAGGAAACTCCACGTGGGAATTATTGCACAGCTGCTAACAAGAGACTAGAGATGTAAAGAAATCCCCTAAAGTGCAATAAAACCATTACAAACTCTCCTGCAGTGAGTCCCTGCGGAGACGTTCAGGTGTGTTTCCAGCAGAAAAAGATGAATTTTATGTTAAACTACGTATTTTGATGAAGACTAAACATTTCCTGATAAAGTCAGAGATGGTAAAGATGTAAAAAAAACCATTCTGGAATGCATAAAAATTGTGGTAAGTCTGAGCCGTGACTCCCTGCAAGGATATTTAACACGATTTCAGACATGTAAAAGATAAATTACTGTTTAACTAAATATATTGATGCTAAATGAATGATTTCAATGTGTCTTCTCAACAGTTTGAGGTGAAGATTTGGAAGTATTGGGCCTTTTTCTTTGTATTTTTCAGAATAAAAGCTTGAAATGTGATGCAGAAACAAAAACACGTGCTGTGTGTTTCCAGTTGACCTTTCCACTCATTCATTTTCAGCTACATGTTAAAGTTGTTTGAATAATGTAAAGCACTCATCTCTTACTGTGTGTGTGTGTGTGTGTTAGTGGATCGGGTGTGAAAGCGGTTGCACGTCTGTAAATGTAAATGCTGCATGTGAATGTGAAGCTGCAGACAAAGACAGAGCTGCTTTTGTTCTTCCATGACAGAGAAGGCCTCTGCAGCTCCTGAAATGGCGGCCGCCACACAGCGAGGGTGAGGAGCGGGAGGGTGGAAAGCCCGGAGCGGAGCCAGAGCCTGGGACTGGATCTGGATTCTGATCTGGTTTCAGGTTTTTCTATTTAGACGTGAACTCATTTATCATCGTGACGGAAGCAGATATCAAGTTTTCTCCATGTTTGACGGAGGGATTCAGCCTGAACGGCTCAGGACGTTTGGTCGAATTACTGCTGAGTTTTACTGAAATCAGAGATGAAAATGAAAGTTTGTCACGGCTGCATCACACAGAGCTCTGTGAGGAACTGTCCTCAGGTATATTATCATTAATGATAAACATTATAATCAGTGGCATCAGGCTGAATGTTGGATTAAAATGTGTTATTTCAGAGGGAAATCTGAATGCTTGAGTCTTTAGTGCTCACACTGCTGGTGAAAACTTTATAATCTGCTGCCTCGGAGTCTGATGAGGTTCAGCCAGGTGTGTGAGACTCCTCTGTTTGTCTGACTGGTTTTTGATGCTTTTAGTCGTCTTTACAAATTATTTAGTTTTGTACATGAAGATCAAAACGCTGTACCATGGTTCAACCAGACTGACAACGTAAAGAGACAAAGGTCCCTCTGAGCAACAGCTGAATAAGAAAAGAAGAAATCAGCAGTCACTGGTGAAACAAACAGGAAGCTGAGCATCAAAATTTGTTCAGATTTAAATAGAAACAGGATCCTGTTTTACTGTCAAGTGCACAATATTGCAGGCTGTTCTCATGCACCGTCCGTACGTCTTCCTACAGAAAGTCACGCACCAAAATTTGTGCATTTTCATCTGCTCATCCAGGGCCGGGTCACAAAGCCCCCCAGACGTCCCTCTCCCCCGAGGTGTTCCCAGACCAGATGAGATATAATCCCTCCAGTGCGTTCTGGGTCTGCCCCGGGGCCTCCTACCAGTGGGACGTGCCCATAACACCTCTAACAGGAGGCACCTGGGAGGATCCTGATCAGATGAAGCACCTCAACTGACCTATTTCAAAGTGAAGGAGCAGCGGCTCTACTCCGAGCTCCCTCCGGATGTCTGACTCCTCCCCATGTCTCTAATGTTGCGTTCACACCTAACACAATGCAAACTTTGGCTTCATGTTACTCACGTGAGTTTGAATGCTAGAATATTTCGTGTTGACTCCCTTCATACGTGCCTGAAATCGCTGACTTAAAGAATGAACTTCCACCGGTACGTCCTCGGCATCATTCATCCCCAGAGGATCTCAATGCTGATTGGCTACCTCGGCACAAATTGGTACCTGAAGGTCAGATTTTTCAACTCTCATGAATAACGATATGACACGAAATTGTGCTGCTCGCTTCATTCGCATCGTGACTATTGCACATTCACATCTAATTGTGTCTTTACATTGACTTTACATGTATTCAGTCACACAAATTGTTTGATTCGCGCCCAGTGTGAACACAACATAAGACTGAGCCCAGACACCCTACAGAGGAAACTCATTTCGGCCACTTGTATCCATTGCAGAGTCCACGTAGTGAGTAGGTCGGGGTGAATGAATGGGTCAAACAAACACAGGACTTTGACCCATGAGACTGCTGTGAAACTTAAACTCAACATTGACTTTTATTTAACGTTACATACCTGATGTGGTTACGCACATGATGTGGTTATGTACCACGTAATTTCTCCAGCTTTGCTGTTCTTGTTCCTAACTGTCATTTCTATTTTGGTTTAACCCCGAGAGCAGCGCAAAAAAACAAAGTCCTGATATGTGTGCCAATAAAGGTCATTCTGGTTCTGGTTATGTTACGCACAGAACATAAGCTACGTAACAAACGTTCTTATATTGTAACCCAAGCCGATCTTTTCCTGAACCTAACCAAGTGGTTTTGTTGCCTAAACCTAAAATTTCACCATGTGTTTAAAAGTGCGACATGTGCCTGTTGCTGGTACTCTCCAATGGTCAGGTATGTCGTTTTGGGAGTCCCTGGCAAACGAGCTAAGCTGTCATGACATCTTTGTAGGATCCCTACTTCTTCTAGTCTTTTCGTCACCAGGCTAGCTGTTTCCCTGTTTCCAGTCTAAATGCTGAGCTAAGCTAACTAGCTGTAGCCTTAAAGCCCAGATGCAGCGAACCGACATCAAAGAACTAGTGGTGATGAAGCCCGACTGCTGGGTCGTCTCACGTCGCCTGCATCTGGGCCAAAAAGTTGCACCTGACCACATCGCAAAGATTACTGCAGATTCAAGATGCTAGTCAGCCAGTTAGCATGTTAACAAAACAACCTGATGTTGACAGAACAAATTATATTTACTGTGAGCCAGTGAACAAGAAGAGAGAGATCTTTCTCTCTTAGATTTTCTTTTGAAAATTTGAAAAGGTTTAAGAGGCTTGAAGAAGTAAAACTATCCAGTATTTAATACACTAAAAGCACATGAGATTTATTTTATGGTCCCACAGAGGGGCCCGACACCGAGGTTGGAAACCCGTGAACTAAACAGCTGTTTCAGAGCCCAAACAGAGAGTGACTGCCAAACTGAAAATATTTGAACTCTCTTTGGGTTCCTGCTCATTTTTGTCTAAACATTAGAATTCAAAGATACATAGATGTATTCCATCATTTAGTCTCACCAAGTGACGGAAGAAACGCTCACTTCCTTTACTTTAGTAAAGGTAAAACTACCACAGTACAAAAGTTTCCATTACAAGTACTATAAAAGTCCTGGACTCAATATGTTAAGTTAAAGTACAGATGCATGAGACGAGACAAAATAAAATAAAACTTTATTTATCCCCAGGAAAATTGCTGCGCAGCAGTAGCAATACAAAGTTAGAGGAATTCAGATCCAAGCGGGCAATATACAAAGACTAAAATAACACAGCAGTAAAAGTAAATATAAAACAAACTAGATAACCGTAAGATGCAACATATAAAAACTAGCTGACAGTCAGGTATAATATATGTATATATATATATATATATATATATATATATATGTACAAGCTAACAGTAATCTGCAAAATAGAAGGGTTAGCCACCAGTAAGGTGCAAAATATAAAAAACTAGGTAACAGTAGCTAATAGTAAAGTGCAAAATAGAAAAAGTAGCTACCAGTTGCTAACAGTAAAGTGCAAAATATAACAACTAGCTAACAGTGGCTAACATTAAGTGCAAAACATAAAAAACTAGGTAACAGTAGCTAATAGTAAAGTGCAAAATAGAAAAAGTAGCTACCAGTTGCTAACAGTGAAGTCCAAAGTATAAAACAAGCTAAAAGTAGCTAACAGTAAGGTGAAAATAAAGTGTGATTAAATATAGCCTGGAGGCCTACGATATATACTTTAACCATTACGTTAGTTTTTATAGTCTCTCTTGGATGACACACACTTTAGTGATGATTGAATCTTCAAGCTTTTAAAAAAATATATGAATTTCAACCAGTTTATGTGAACTGTAAATATTGTAATAATCTATAGAAACCGTGGCGGAGCGTCGTCCCTGTGGGCTACAGCAACACTAAACCCCTGAGTTTGCCTGAGAAGGACTAAATGCACAAAGCTGCTATTTTGAAATATCCCATGGAGAGAGACTCTCACTGCAGCCTGTTGTATTTTGTTCTGAAAATGTGGGCGTGCAGCCTCGTTCTGTGGACCATAAACCAGGTGCAGACTTCCATCTGTGTCACCGCTGATGAGGAAATACAGCCAGTGCTGGACGGAGCAGTGAGTGACAACAACCCCGCCCACATTTAAGAGCACCGTCTGTGGTGGATACACTAAACAGATCTAGGGTCTAGGTTCATGTGTGCAGGGGTTATACAGTTCAGTACCTAAACTTTTTTTATGTAGATTAACAGCGTTTATAACCACCTATATGTCAAAATCGCATGCTGCATCTGACAATGTTTAAACGGCCACAACCACTTTATGCTGTGATTGGTCAGCTGTATGAAGGTAGGCGGGGTTTAAACATGTCTTTCAGCTCTCTCTTGTCATTCTTCACACAACTATTTCCGTCACTTTTCACATGAACACGAGTCCAACAGCATAAAAGTCTGAAAATGTGCTCAGTTATGTTCACATCAAAACAACATTGCATCTCTTAACGACGGCCGGCTTTCCACTCCACCTTTCACAGTGACGTTCAGAGCTGACTCAAACACTGACTGCAGACGTCTTCATTTGAAGCATACCGAGGCCTTTAGGGCACAAAAAGCCTCGGTTTGAGGAAATGAAAGCTGCTTGCGATCAACCTGCAAACACATTTTCACATCCACTGCTGCGTCTGTCCACAGGGAGACGTTTCACATCATTTATCTGCAACTAAAACTTACTCAGGATAACAGACCTCCAATCAGTTTTATCTAAACTGTAAAACAAACAGTTGGGAACGTTTGCATATTTTCTGCAGTTAAAGTCAAATGTAGTTTCTGTTTTGCTTCACAAAAAAAAAAAAAGATCCTCTTTCTCTCATTTGATTGAGAAAGAAGAACTCAGATCCTCCTGTTGAGTAAAAATCCTACATTTAAAACTTCAGTATCATCAGTAAAAAGTTTCCAGTAAAATGGAACAACAATGGCTTTGTTACTGTCGGGGGAAAACCTCAGATGTTCTACATCATACCACTGTTGCTCTTAGGGGAAAACCTTGTATCTCCAGTTTGGGGAATTTCCCTGCTTACAAGTTAGTGACAGAAAAATCAAAACAGATGAACAGAGAAGATAGAAAAGAAGGAAGTTAGTAAAGTTGTTAGTGTCACATTTCTGACAGACGTTTGGTTGTAGTAAAGAACCAAAAACTCTAAAATGTACTTTGAAGTATGCGCAGTACTCGAGTTCATGTACTGTGTTAGGTCTCTGCTCTGCACACAGAGGAAGGGTTTGAGACTCTGTGAAGTTTTCAGTTGCTGATTCACAAACAACTGAGGCTCCGACAAACATGACGAGACATGATGATCCATCTATCACTGTCGGACACTCACACACACACACACACACACACACACACACACACACACACACACACACACACACACACACACACACCCTCCTTCATAATAAGCCAGTAAGTCTGTGTGTCTAAAAATAAAGGACTCGCCCTGTGAGACTCCGGGGAAGCAGAGTCACTCCCTGCTGGAGGCTTTCTGGTGGCTGGAGGTTTGAGATGTTTCCCCTCAGACCATACATGGAGTCCTGACTGCAGGAGGAGGAGGAGGAGGAGGAGGAGGCGATGAAGGGCGAGGGGGCTGATTCCTGAGAAATACACAAACATGAACTCAACAGCTACTGTACGTCAGCTTGTTTGTGTGTGTGTGTGTGTGTGTGTGTGTGTGTGTGTGTGTGCTGAGTCTGGGAAAAACACATTTCCTTAAAACACAGCTGATCTGTAAAAATTATTTTTGGAGATTTTATTTTTCTGACTTTTTTAATGCTGGCCGTGTAATCACAGCGTCTCTGATTCGAGCCCGGCTGGAGACATCTGGTGCATGTCTTACCCTCTCCATCGCCCCCCAGTGTTCTGTCAGCCCTTGGCTCTCTGCCCCCCAAAACATATTTCAGTATACAGTATCCTGTAATTTCCTTATAGTGAATAAATCTCATGTCAATGACTCTGCTAACATGGACTAACATGTGTGTGTCTACAGCCTGTGCAGGATTTAGTGGCATCTAGTGGTGAGGACTTCAGACTGCAACCAGCTGAAACTTTCCCATGTGCCGAATGTGAACCCATGGTTAGAATTCCTTCAGTGTCTAGTGTTCAGGAGGTTTTACTGGGAGCTGAATTATCCACAGAGGTCTCATTCTCTCCAAATCAAATGGACCAGGAGTCTCATTTCTAAAACAGTGTGTGGGATCCATACTAAAAATGTACATAAGGACAAAAATGCAAAAATGTACAAAAAAATATTAGACAATCAGCTTTTATCTCACCATCTGCATCACCACATTCCTGTCTCCAAAATATTCGTGAGCGTGGGTCAAAGCTTCTCCCATCAAGTCTGATTTTATAGCTCACATCTTTTCCATGGGAAGTGGTGTACGCCTCTTTTGGGCCTTGTTTTGTGCGTACACAATGTTTATGAATGAGATCCCAGGTGATTTAAACCGGTAAAAACACTGAATTAAACATCATCGCAGAGGGGCTGCTAACTACGGTGGCTGATACAAATTTGCAAAAACATTAATGTCTTTATCTAGAGCCAGTGTTTGGTTTGTCTGGGCTACTGTAGAAACATGGCGGTGCAACATGGCGATCTCTCTGTAGATGAGGACCTGGTCCCTGTGTAGATATAAACAGCTCATTCAACAACCAGGTCTCTCTCTGAAGTCGTCAAAAACCGACGCTTGGTCCGTGACTTCCAGCGTCAGACACAGATGAAAAACGCCGTCCTTTCACGACAACATGATACGCGGCCGGTTGCCGTTATAAGGCGAGGCAGCGTCAGGGGGAAACGCGGTGGGACAACAATAAAAGCTAGCGCAGCAGATGTCTGAGTAGGGCGGGTGAGAAGGGTGCTGAATGGGTCCAACATTCACAGATTTTCACGCGGGAGGTCGGCGTTTTCTTCCTGTAAGATTCCAAAGCCAAACCCTGTTCTTTTTTCCTAAACCCAACCACCTGTGTTTGTTGTTGAAGGAACAAAATGTCTATTCACAGTGTTGTACCGACGTAGTGCTTTTATTTTGAAAGACACTGCTTTTCCTTATTTTCTGTCACATATATAACGTTGCATTGTTGGATGTTCATGGCCTAAGTTTCAAAATAATGAGGTAAACGTGTGGTAAAGTCCTTCTGGCTTCAGACCGTTCCTAAGGCGTCAGCTTTTAACGGACATGGTCATCTGCTCCATGCACGCTACTGCAAGCAGCAACATGCTAACACCAGGGAAACAACAAACTTGTTGCTTATTAATTCTTCTCAGATTTGGGATCATATTCCTGCTGGAACATATCTGATTGTGTTTACAAGCTTTAATTAGTTATTTTTCATGGTAGAAAGTGTCATTATTCTCCTTTACAGTCAGCCCCTGCTCCAATGACGCTGCAGAGACGCTGAGATGCGAAAGACACGGAAACACTGACCTGTCAGAGCAGACTGGGCTTTTTTGGGAGGGGGTCTTAAGGCCCAGACGCACCAAACCGACTTTGCCCCCTGCTGCGTCGCCTGTGTCTCGGCCAAAATGACAGACATGAACATACCACAAAGACTTCAGCCGACAGTCACCAAGCACGTATGTTCTGCGCCTGCATGAGAGGAAATAACTCTCCACACCAGCAGATGGCGGTAGCCTGTTCATTCCATTCAAAAAGGTTAGCCTGTTAGCACATTAACAACACAACCTGACATTGAAAGAACAGAGCATATTTACCGTGCCCTAGTGAACATAAAAAACACATCTGATCTTATATAACAAGTTTATTTTGGTCTCTCTCCCTCTGGACGTTGGCTCTTTGTTTACTTTCCTCACTTCAGTTTCTCTTGTACGTTGAGCTGAACTGAAAATCCATCAATCCATTTTCATCCACCCATCCAGGTTCGGGTCATGGATACAGCGCGCTGAGCAAAGCACTCCAGACGTTCCTCTACCAAGCAATGTTTTCCAGCTCCTGCCGGGGGACCCCAAGGCGTTCCGAGGCCAGATGAGATATATAATCCCTCTAGCATGTTCTGGGTCTGCCCCAGAGCCTCCTACCAGTGGGACGTGCCTGGAACACCTCCAATGGGAGGCACCCAGGAGGACCCTGGCCCCTTTTCAACACGAAGGAGCAGTGACTCTACTCTGAGCTCTCTCTGGAGGTCTGAGCTCCTCCGAGAATCGCCGCCTTAACGTGGTGGAGGGGTTTACGTGTCCCTGTGATCCTGGGTGCTGTGTTGTGCAGGGCAAATAGCCCCTGGTAGGATCCCCAAAGGCAAACTGGTCCCAGGGGAGGAGCCAGACTAAGAGCGATTCAAGAGGACCTTGATGACTGGACTTCAAATACCTCGCCCGGTATGGGGACACCGGGGAGCCAGACCTGGGAGCTCGCCATCGAGCATCTGGTGGCTGGGCCTTGGGGCCCGGTTGGGCTCAGCCTGAATAAGTAAAATGAAGCCGCCGCCTTGGGACAGAAATCAGGGGTGGGTGCATTGTGAGCCTGGCGGCAGGCAGGGGCGGGGGCCTGGGCGTGCTGATCCCTGGCATCACAGACTGAACTGCCAAAAGCTGGTGCGGGCAGACAAAGGATAACGGTGTGGGACACATTGCACCAGCGAGGGTGACAGACGCTAACTTACGGCCCAACATTGACCGACGGGTAACCATCGGTTTGGTGTATCAGGACCTTTGAACTTAAACAGAGCGTCTCAGACAGAGTGAGCACAGGTGCTCCAACATAGACAGTATGAAGACAATAAAGTGTTTTGAATATTAAAGCATGTAAACATGTTCTAGTAGATAATACGAGTATGAACCTGAAAGTAAGCACAGTAGGCCCCTTTAATCCCTTAAAAACAATTCATTACCACTCAGATTCACCCTGTGATCTCTAAGAGGAGCCTGACGTCAGGAACCAGAGAGTCAAATGATGCTATATTCGTATCATTCCAAGATTAAAGACTAAATTTAAAGCTCAAATAAGTTAATGTCACAAAATGATGGTTTACCAGGAAACACAGAGGCCACAGGAGACGCTGTGGTGACAGCACAAAAACAAGACCTATTGTTAGTTTGATGAGGTAAAAGACACTTTTATACAGAGTCAAAGGACCTGACAGTGTAGTACTTGATTCAGGCCTGCTTTAGCGCCATCTGCAGGACACTTTCATGACTCCAGTGCAGTGCTCTGCCTCCTTTTCGGCTGTTATGACTCTTGTGATTTTCTTGTGAAACCAGAGAACTGGAGTTGTCTCCCCTGTGACAGAAATAATGACTAAAACGTGAACACACACGTCCCAGCAGCAGCAGCAGCATTCAGGCTGCGTTCAGTGTCTTCCTGTCCAGGATAAAAAACAAATATTTGCCGTTCGTTGGCTTCAGGGCGGAAACGTGAAGAATGAGGAAGTGCTGGTGTGTTTGTGTGGAGCAAAGCAAGCTGCAGGATTCGGCCTGCAGGCTCACAAACATGTCGGCTGGCCGAGATCACTCTGCACACTTCCTGTTTTTCTCTGCAGCTTCACATTCAGTCTGAAAACAGAAACATAAAAATCCCCCTCTGTGATTGAGATCGCCGAAGCCTGACTGAATCAGACGAGTGAAAGTGATCTGATACAGCTCTAAAAATACAGCTGCACATGCAGAATGTTATCACCAAGGAAGTATTTACTGCAGTAAAAGTACTAACACCACACAGTAAAAATACTCTGATACAGTAAAACCCTGCACTGAAAATGTCCCTTCAGTAAAACTGTGACTGTTATATCAATATATCTGATCTCATTAGATGATTCTGACCAATGCATTAGTGTAAAAGCAGGATTTTACTGTTGTAGTTGGAGGTGGAGCTCATTTTCAACTAATAACTAATTACTATTTTCATCAGGGATTAATGTGCTGATTATTTTCTTTTCCAGTAATTCGATGGATTGTTTGTAAAAATAGTGAGAAATGGCGTCACAATGAGCCAAAAGTGACATCTTCACAATGTTTGTTTCATCCAACCAACAGCCCAAACCTCAATATTATCACTAATACATTACAATAATCAGTAGTGGACCTAGCACACGCGGCACCCTGGACAAACTTCCCACATTGCCACGATGTTTAGATGTGCAACATATTGTTTTATGTTGCTACTCTAACTGAAATAAATTACAAAAGGCCGCCAAAAAATATGCAACTTAATGGTATACTACTAATTTAAGTGGCTCTGATGTGTACCCTACGCTGTTTAAAACTGTCTCTATTAAGCCATGTTTAATGTGTGTTTTAATGAGTGTTTAATGTGTGTTTGAATCAGTCAAACTTTACAGCACTTCACGAAAAACCCCGCCACTGACTCGTGTTTTGGAGGTGTAACTGCAGAGTGACACAGACACACCACCGCACAAGTATAAACGCTCACAGCGGCGTAGGCCACGTGTGTAGAGCTGACATGCAACTATAAAGCAGCCTTCACTGTGTACTTGTACTTCAGAGGGAAACATATAGCAATTAAACTACGACACATTATTATCATTAAAGTATCTGTCAACAGCCAACACGCCCAGGGTACCTTGCATGTCATATCTCAGTGTGGAAAGTCCATGACCAAACGTGGACATGTGACGAGGTCAAAGTGAGAATGTGTTAAGAGTGTGAACTGGCTGAAATTTTTATAGTGTGTATGTGTACACTGTTGACATAACTAAATGTGTCAGACTGTGGTAACGTGGGGATTACTGAACGAGTCCACTGGACATCCACCCAAAGGTCTGCTCCAGTGGGGTGAAGCAGAATTTGGGGCTCCATTTTAGAAGGTTAAAGGAATAGTTTGACATTTTGAGAAATGCACTGACGAGCCTTCAGGACGTCACTGTTCTCACTGAAAAGTCAGGAGGTCATTAACCTCTGAAGGGTTCATCCTCTGGAGAGCAGGAATGGGGTCAGGACACTAAAGGCAAACAACCCTTTAGATCCTGGTTTGTCTCGTTCACATGTGTAAAGTAGAGAAAAGGTCAGGAGGTCACCAGAATCATTTACAATAAGTTTACTTTCATTTAAAGCAAACGTTTCCCGTCTTAACATGATGAGTTCTGGAGGAGAACAAAGTGCTGCTGCAGCTCGACCCCACAGAGCTTATCAATCGATTGGAAATACACACACACACACACACACACACACACACACACACGGGTTAGTAGTGGGGGGAGGAGGTAATTTGAGATGCATTTCCTCACAAGTCTCATAAAGCAGCAGAGTGATTGTTTCTCTCTGGGTCCTAATGTCCTTCATGTTCAAATCAAACCTTTAACGTTCAGGTCTCACCTTTCTTTGATTTGTCTGTTCATCTGTCTGTCTGTCTGTGACCTCTGGTGTCCCTCCAGAGTCAGTGACCTCAGCTTGAAGGTCAGAAGAAGTATCTAGAGAGCAGAAGAGGTAGAGCACAGTTAGGTCCAGAATGAACTGTGACATTAACAGTGATGTCGGAGGCACCCTGTCTGCTGGAAATTAAGTTTATATCGGTCTGCTGCTGATTTGTTTTTCTACTTCTTGTGCCACTTGGAAGTTGTAGGGATGTGGTCGGGGTGGAGTCCCGAGTGTGGTTGTGTTTACACGACTAAAACACTCTGGTTGAGGCCAGTTAAATATTGGGGTTTCTGTTAAATGTTAATTAAGTAAAAGTGTCGTGTTTCAAGTCACTTTTACAGCATTTAACCTGTGACCACCATCTTCCCGCGGGCCCTAACTGAGTGCTGTGAGTTTCTTAGAGTAATACACCTTTTACACCAAAATTAGTGCATGGACATGGTTTTTTTTTTAACACAAGTAAACACGCTAAAAACAGGCAAAAGATTCATTTCTGATTGCCAGTACAGCAGAGCTGTGTACACTCTGCAGTATGCCTTTTTGTGTGTGTTGGATTTTTTTGGGTCATGTTCAACCTCACAGACAGGCCAGAAAACAGGTTATTAAACAGCAGAAAGCAGCATGGAGGCCTGTAAAAAAAGTTACAGTGATTACTTGTTAAGTCTCTCTTTTAAACTCAGCGATATTTAGGCACTGCTTGGGTGGAAAAATACAGTATTTTGTGGCGGCCTGTCATTCCATCTCGACGGTTAAGGGGCTAAAATTAGCACGTTTACCTGGGTGTTGAGTTTCCTTCAATGCTGATTGTAGCTCAAGCCAATAAATACCCATGACTACTGCAGAGTCATTTAACCCAGGTATGCATGCTGAATGTGATTACATAAAAAAGCCAGATGTTAGCAGGGATTAGCAGGTTTTTTTTGAGCTGGGGGAATGGGGCTTTGGAAGTTAAATTAAGGTGTGGAGTCCCACAGGGGTCAGTACTGGGACTCTAAATATTTCATTTTGTATATTAAAACATGTTTGTTTAACATAAAAAATGTTGCTGTTTTTGTTTTGCAGATGGTTTAAAAATACTTTTGGATAATTTTGAAAAAGCATTTTAAATTTTCAACTCTTATTCACCATAAGAAAAAATATAAAGACATTTAACATGATTGAAAAACTAAAGAATGAATTCATGCTCTATTACATTTCCTTTTAAACATATTTGCTGTTGCAATTTAGTTTTACATAAACTTAATTTCAATTAGATGAGGTCTGGGAGAAGACAGGCAGATGGGTGCAACAACAAAATCACAGAAAGTATCTGAAACAATACATCAAACATAGAGCATTTTTCTGAAGAACAGAACCTGAAGAATGAACACTTCAATATTTGGTGACCTCCACAGTCAGAGGAGAAGATGGTGTCAATTTCCAAACACAAAGCTCCATTTAAAATCAATTCATTATTGGAAACTTTTTATATGTTGAAGTGTATTTCTAAGCATCGTCTGTTCCAAATACACTTCCGTTTTCACAGGAAATGTACAGTTTGCATACAGTCTCTTTCAAAATAAAAGCACTACGTTGGTACAACACCGCCTTCAACAACAAACACATGTGGTTACGTTTAGGAAAAAAGCACAGATTTGGCTTTTGAATTTTACAGGAAGCAAACATCAACCTCCCGGGTGAAAGTCTGTGGTTGCTGGACCCATCCACCACCCCTCACTCCCGGCCTACTTGGACTTTCGCCCCCTTAACTTACATTGGTGTCCCGCTACATTAACTCCTGACATCATCGCCCACCAATTCACAATAAAAGCGGCCGGCCGTTTACCATGCCAACGTGAAAGGACGGCTTTCTTCATTGGTGTCTGACACTGGAAGTCACTACCCCAGCGTTGGTATTCGACGACTTCAGACTCCAGGTTGCACAAAGATGCAGTTTTGACAACTTGGGTTATTGCCCACTGCCTCTACAACTGAACCCAGTGTGTATCATACCACCACAAAAGGTGCCCCTGTGTGTCAGTGTGTGTCGGTCATAGTCTGCACTGACGTCCATGTTTCCCATCGGAATGAATAAACTCAGGACCTGCTGCTTCGCTCCTAAAGGGGCGGGGCAGTGGTGAAACCCACAGATACAGGAAATGAATCCAAAGTGAGCCGTCTCTGTTTATTGATGGTCTCTGTTTGGACCTGACCCAACTCGAGTCCTGGGTCAGGCCTCTGTTACTATGAACCCTGGGAAACTTCTGATATTAGCGTAGCTTAGCACAAAGACTGGAAGCAGGGGGAAACTTTAGCCTGGCTGCATTAAGCATTTTTAGAAAGAGCTAAAATGTTGGACTGCTCCTTTAAAGCAACACTTGTGCAGCAGGAAGATGAACTGAGAGCTTCAGTGTGTTGATGTGGCTGAATTCAGTAAAACTTTTGTGACTCAGACAGAGGACAAACTACGCTGTAGATATTTTAAGGCCTGAGCTGGTGGTTTGAGCTGAGATCTGTTTGTGGTTTTTCAGAAAGGGAAACTCTGTGAGAGTGTCAGCAGGAAAACCCCTCTGCCCACAAACAGGTTCCTGCCGGTCTCTGATGCACCTGAAACCATCAACGCCCCCCCAACACTGTCAACTGCCTGTGTGTGCTGGTGAAAATGACAAAGACCATCAGGAGAAAACAAAAGTCACAACTCCTCAGACCAACAAAGAAGCTTCAGGTTTCCCTGGTGAGAGTAAACCTGGAGGCGACGTTTCCCACAGCTGCACCACTCGGAAAACCAGACGTCTCTGAACACAGCATGAAACACGATAACTCAGGGTTCTTTCTGTGTGTGTGTGTGTGTGTGTGTGTTTTCACTACAGCAGAAGGGTCACGTGTTCATCACTCCACACGATGAAAACCACTCTGAACCATTAGTATGAATAAATAAAATGCAAGCGGATGATCTGTTCTTCTCCATCTCTGCTGTGTCAAATTACACGGAAATAAAACTAAATAATTCACTAACAATCGAGTTCTCCGATAATTTAGAATTACACTCCCATGAAGCTGGGGGACTCAAAACAGAAGACCAAATGACCCAATGTCTCCCCTTCTGTTCCCGAGATATGATGCTGAATAATGGACAGGAATGTGTTTTATGCAGAACATTATGATGTCACAGTGAAGTGGACCTTTGACCTTTTGGATATACATGTCATCATTTTATCCTTTTAGACATTTGTGTAACATTTTGTCAGAATTAATGTATAAATTCTTGAGTTATGGCTAAAAACATGTTTCAAGAGATCGCACTGACCTTTGACCACCGAGTTCTACTCAGTTTATTCTTCAGTCCAAGCGGACGTTTGTGCCACATTGACAGAAATTCCCTGAAGGTGTTCTGAAAATACCTTGTTCACAAGAATGAGACAGACGCAAGGTCACAGTGACCTTGACCTCTGACCTAGGACCATCAAAATCAGAGCCAAATTTGAAAAAAATTCTTTCAAGTTGTTCTTGTCATAATTACCATGACAAGTTTTGAGTTATGGCCCAAAACATGTTTTGTGAGGTCGTAGTGACCTTGACCTTTGACCTCCAAACACCAAATTCTTCTTAGTTTATTCTTCAGTCCAAGTGAATGTTTGTGCCAAATTGAAAGAAATTCCCTTAAAGTGTTCTTAAGATACTGTGTTCATGAGAATGAGATCGATGCAAGGTCACAGTGACCTTGACCTCTGAACTATGACCATCAAAATCTAGTCACTTCATTGTTGAGTCCAAGTTAATGTTTGTGCCGAGAAGAAATTCCCTCAAGCTGTTTCTGAGATATCACGTTCACAAGAAAGGGATGGATGCAACGGACCTTGACCTTGACAGGCTGACAGACGGACAACCTGAAAACATCATGCCTTCAGCCACAGCTATCACTGACTCAGAGGCACAGAAAGTGAACTACATAAGTGTTGTTTGCTTAATTTACTTCAAGAATTAAAACTAAAAAAAAATGTTTTGCAAAGAGCTGGTCCTCAAATGACATTTATATAAAAACATATAGAACTCTTCTGTATATAAATATAAATATAAATATATATGTACACATGTAAAAATGGATTTGTTTAACATAAAAGCCAAAACAAAGTTAAAATGAATGTGAATAATAAATATTACATATAATAATAATAATAATAATAATAATAATAATAATAATAATAGGTACACTCAGTGACCACTTTGTTAGGCACAAATGACCAAATGTCTCCCCCTCTGTTCCCGAGATATCACACTGTGCAATGGACAGAAAAGTGTTTTATGCAGAATATGATGATGTCACAGTGAAGTTGACCTTTGACCTTAAGGATATAAATGTCATAATTTTATCCTGTCAGACATTTGTGTAAAATTTTGTCAGAATTAACGTGTGAATTCTTGAGTTATGGCCAAAAACACGTTCTGTGAGGTCACACTGACCTTTGACCTTTGACCTCCACGTTCTAATCAGTTCATTCTTGAGTCCAGGTGGACGTTTGTGCCAAATCTGAGAAGGCTCAAAATCCAAGATGAGAGAAAAGTCCCAAAATTATGCATCAGAGTTAAGTTTCTTCTTCTCTTCCCTCCCATTGATCATGTGACGACCCCTCAGATTCACCAGGTGACCCTTTGGAGGGTCCCGAACCCCAAGCTTGGGAACCAGTAGTCTACAGTAGTTCAAACTGCAGCAGCTCCAACAGTAACATGCTGCTCTGACACTGATGACCTACTGTTAACTGTCTGATGATGTCACAGAGGATCAGACATCAGTCAGCGTGTGCACTTACATTGTTGTTTTAGTACTTTTACTTGTATTTTAAGGATCTTAGCTCTTCAGGTAAAAAGTATAAACTTGCCCCAACTGGCTGCTGTTTTACTTGATGTATACGCCACACTGATGAGGCATACCGCCGCCATCAGTTTGCATCTGTTGACGTGACCTTTCCTTTCACATTGTGAGGCCCCTTCAGACTCCGTTAGCAGCTGACTAACTGGTCGAACTAACCTAACCACAGGTTAAACTGACTGCAAACAAACATGACGGAGGACTTGAATACAGCACTACTTTGGTCAGGTAGAGGAGACAAATTTATATTTCTCTCTGCAAAAAAGGAAAAACCTCAAATAAGTTTTTATCTTCTTTAAAATGAAAGTTGTGAAGAACAGAGAAGCTTTGAAGCAGCGTCTCATTTTTGTCATGAAACCTAATCATGTCAGACAGGAAATGAGGAACTCTGACCTCCGATCAGCAGCGGAGAGTCTCTGAAGAGTGAAAGTGACGAGCTTCAAAAATCACTTTTCATTTTCACTGTGTTCAGCTGACGCAGCAGCCTGGAGTCAAACCTGCGAGCTTTTTGGTCGCTGCAGAGCTGTACGTAAAAATCACAACATAAAAAGAGCAGCTCGCTGATTTTTCACCAGTGCGTTAGTTAGTTCGTCATGATTTAACCTCCTCTGTGGCTCTGCAGGAGAAAGTAAGACTATAAATGTCTAACATGCAGTTTGTGTTATAAACTGGAGTTGCTGAGACATGGCTGTTCACCAGACAGGAAGGCTCTGATGAGAGATGCTGTTGAACTGCATCATGGGAAACATAGGATCCAGTGTTTTGGAGTTACAAGTGACCTAAAATCAGGATATCTCCACATTTTGACCATTATTTCTTCACACAACAGTGATTTCCAGCTGGAAACTGAATCTGTTACATTGCTCTCTTCAAAGCCAGACTCCATTGAGAAAAACAGTGATTTAACATCAGTGAACACAGGAGCTGCTGGTGTACTGCTGCCTCCACCAGTGTTTGTCTTTGTGTGATTGTGTGACTTTAATGTTTTAAAGGGTGAATTCAGATTCACCAAAGTCACACAATAACACTAACTAACTAACTGATGGAGGCAGCAGTACACCAGCAGCTCCTGTGTCCACAGAGCTAAAATTATTGTTTTTCTCAATGGAGTCTGGCTGTGACGAGAGCAAACATGGGGAACTGAAGCTGTTAACGGCTTCCCTGTCTGACGGAAACATAATGCAGTGAAAATACTCTCAATACAGCATACACTTCAACTGATACAGATTTTTCAGGAGGCTAAATTACGTATTGTACAGCAGTACAGCTTCCCTGTCTGACTCCAGCCTGCTTCTCCAAACATGCTGACTGACACCTGCTGTACGTTATACACTGACGTGGATAAGCACCTCTGCAGTTGTCAAATAAATGTAGTGTGGTAAAAAGAAAAAAAAAACTTTCGAACTTGTAGTGAGGTACAAGTAAAAGGCAGCCTAAACTGGAAACACTGAGGTACGACTGTGATGCAGCCTGCTCGTACTTGAGTTCAGTTTAACTGAGAGGTTTGAATCCATGTTATCAGAGAGCCTGTAGTCCTGCACACAACCAGTCCCATCAATCACGAGCCACACAGAGGGCGCTACTTCACATTTAAAGGTTATTAGACACAGACTTTAAAACATGCACCAGTTCACACACAGAGTCCCGACTTTAAAGTGAAGCACAAAGGCGAGCTATCAGAGCAGCAGTTAAAGTCTCCAGCCTGCGGTCATTAGTGCGACACAGAAAACCAGCATCTGATTTACGCTCACAGACGTGATGGGAAAAGATGCCGCGCCACTTAAAAGCAATCACAAGGCTCGTTTTAGGCGTCAGACTCACATAATTCAGGCGCTGCCGAACAAAAAGAGAGCGGGCGGGCGGCCGTGTCTCTGAACTGGGACAGCGTTCACTCCCAATCGTCCCCGCGGACGCTCGCAGAAAACAGAAGCAGGTTAATTAGCTCGATCAGATCAGCACATTAACAAGCAGAGCTCTGATTTAACACTGAGCGGACACAGACAGACAGACAGACAGGCTGATCCTGATGAGGTCTCAGCAGGAGGTCAGTGGGGGGTTTTAAGGACATTGTCAGAGTGCTGTGACCTTTGACCCCCAGCTCTCTTATTATCAGCTGTGATGGCATCAATGTGGGAACAGTTAACAGTCTGAAAGCAACAGGCTCTTAAAATAAAACATCATCTTACAGACTGATCGCTTCAAATTAACTGGTAATATTTATATTTAACATTATATATGTTGTATATATTTTAGGTTTGCACCCAGCACACACTGGGGCAGTTTGCAGCCGAGTGTGAAGGGGCGGGGATGAGAGTCAGCACCTCCAAATCTGAGGTCAGGTGGATTGTTCCCTCTGGGTTGGGAGACAGTTACTGCCTCAAGCAAGGGAGGTCAAGTATCTCAGGGTCTTGTTCACAGTGAGGGTAGAATGGAGCGTGGGATGGATCGGTGGTTTGGTGCAGCTTCTGCAGTGCTGCAGGCGCTGCATTGGACCGTCGTGAAGAGGGAGCTGAGCCAGAAGAAGCTTTTGATTTCCTGGTCCATCTACGTCCCAACCCTCAGCTATGGTCATGAGCTCTGGGTAGTGACTGAAAGAATGAGATCACAGGAAAAGGAAAAAAACGTCCATTCATGGTGTTGTACCGACGTAGTGCTTTTATTTTGAAAGAGACTGTATGCAAACTGTACATTTCCTGTGAAAACAGAAGTGTATTTTGAAAACAGACAATGCATGTAACAGGCTGAAGTTGACATGGCGTCCTAGAACATCAACAACCAACACACCCAGGGTACCTTGGACGTCAGATGTGGAAAGTCCATGACCAAACGTGGACATGTGACGAGGTCACAGTGAGGATGTGTTGAAAGTCATCAAATAATTGTACTGGAGTAAAAAGTAAAATAAAATCTGTCTGAAGTTTAGTGACGTAGAAGTAGAGGGTGACATGAGATTAAAATTAAAATTAAAATAGTCACGTAAACTGTCTCAATTTGGTACTTATATACTGAATGAACTTGGTTACACTCTGGTCAGCAGCAAACTGCCCAGTAAACAAAATTACAGTTAATTACAGTGATTGGAATCAATGCACCAAGTTAAGTATAATTTAATGATCCAATCATTATAATTACTGTAAAACATTATCTAAATTTGATTCAATGACATTCATGTATTTGTTTAATCATTCCTAAAATTTAAAACCTGTGTTTCCTCATGTTGGACAAACAAAAATGAAAAGAGCAACATTTAAAAAATATTGGTGAATCAATTTAAAAAAAAACAAAAAACGAGTGGGTACCAAAAAAAAAGAGGAATGAATCGTGGAAATGAACAAACATTAGAGAACGTTTATTGTTTCCTACGTGAGGCCCAGTGTTACAGACTGAAGTGTCCTCCTCATTGCAGGGATTTATATCGCTTCACCAACAAAAAAGCTCTTTAAATAAAGTGAAAACTTTTTATTTTGCAGGTTAGTGTGGAAGAATAACACTGGGCCTCACACAGGAAGTGACACGATTTGTTCTTACTTTGTTAGTGCTCATTGATTTCTGGGGCCGTATTCACGAAGCTGCCTCGCACAAAGACTCGCTCCTGGTGATGAAACTATCAGAAAATTCTTGGTACTCTGACGTTTTTCAAAGTTTCTGTCCCCTCCTCGCTCAGAGTCGCTCTGAGAACTTTCCTAAATCACTCCTGAGCTCGGACTCCTAACTAATTTTTTTCAGTTAAATTAGGAGCTCTCTGAGAGTGTTTTATTTTTGCTCTTCTCTGAGGTAAGAAGAAACATTGGAGTGGTCGAGAGCACTCTGACCGAGACCAGAGAAAAACATCTACAGCCATATTCACAAACTCTGAGAATCTCTCTGAGAGCTCCTCACTTACTATAAAAACTTCTCAGAGCGACTCTGAGCGAGGAGGGGACAGAAATTTTGACCTCAGTGAGGAGGTGTGGTCGACCCTCTTGTTAGGTATGATGCAGTCTTTTAACAGATGTGATTGGTTGTCAGAGACACGCCCCTTTGTGAGCCCGTAAGGTTTGAGGACACCCAGTGGAAATGAAATGAACTGCTGACTGTTGAAGTGTTGTCATTGTTAAGCCTGGTTCACATTACACGATTTTCACCCTGATTTTGAGGTCGCAGAGGATCTTGAGAGCCCTTAAGAAGTCCTGGGGTTGGAGGTGAGTCTGCAGATAGTCTGCCACGACGAGTCCTCCTGCAAGTCGCGCCCTCGTCTGCGACTGGGACTGGATATCTGGCATGCTAGAAAACTGGAGAGGTCTGACACGACTGACAAAGAGCATCAGCCAATGAGAGGCGAGATACGGCGATGCGATGTACAGCTCTACCAGCCCCAGAAAGAAATCAAAGTCCTCTGCTGTCATCCATAGCATTTCCCGAAAACCCGTTCAATCATTCAGCTATGACAGGTACAATAATCTGGGTCAGAACACATGCATAGACTATGGACAGTACAATGCAAGCTAATAGGCTAGCAGCACAGCGGCAACCAAGTTTCATTCATAGAGCTCACCTCCAACTCTCTCTGCAGAGGTGACAACCCGCACAGCAACACATTCCTTCACCCAAATCCTTCTCTTCTTCTCTTGTTTCTTCTCAGCGCAGAGCAGGGCACAAACGACCTGCAGAGCTCCAAGCTGTCGGACATCCATGTTAAAGTTTAGTGCCGGGGACTTCATGATATCCTGTTTTGTTCACGCGTGCCAAAACGTAGTTTGGTGACGTCACCGCGCTATCTGGGGCTCTGTTGGCGAGGGCTCGCTGGAGAAATCTCATGGAGTGCACACAAAGGTCGTAACGCAGTTGGCGAGACTTCCGATGACAGAAACACACGTTGCCAAGTATGAACACTCAAAAGATTACGATAGCCTCCGCAACTCAAGACTGGTCGGCCAGTCGTGTAATGTGAACAAGGCTTTAGGAGCTCTTTAAAGGGCTGAGATGCTCTGTGAATAACTTTTATCTTTACAAGGACCTAGTCTTAACTCTAAGAGGAAATTCTAAGAAAACAAATCTAAGGATTTTCTTAGTATTTCATCACTGGGAGCGAGTCTTAGCACGAGGAAGCTTTGTGAATACGGCCCCTGATTTTAACAGTCCACAAACTGATGTCAAACACAAGTAAGTTGAGGTTTTAAATTTTAGGAACACAAGAAATGCTTGAATATTGTATTTATTTTAAGTTTATCTATCTATAAAGCAAGAAATCTCTGTGTGTGTGTCTGTGGCTCGCATATCTCTCTGACTGTTTGTCAGATCAACCTGAGCTTTCGGATATGGCTTGCACATGGCACGATGGTGTGCATCCGTCATTTTGAAGTTTTTTGGATTCATATTCACAACATTATCATTAAAAGTTAAAATCCCATAGACCTCCGTGTAACCAGTCAGCCTATGGCGCTCTCGCTCGCAGCTGTAGCCACGCCTCACGGAATAAAAGGTCAAAGTATCCTACTGCTATACCGCTCTGCGTCACCCAAAACTTTGCACAGGCTTACCCCGGATGTCCACTGGATCCGTCACGTGGGCGATTCAGCCACAGCGCGGGTGCTGGAGCTAATCGCAGCCATTCAAGTCAATGTAAACTGCTCCACCAGAAGCGGCTCGGCGCTCCGCTAAAAATACGCGCCGGGTCTATTTTTTGACGGACGGCGTGCGACGAAGCGTCAATTTCCACAGACCAAATGAGTCAAACAGGAAGTCAGGCGCAGAAAAGACGAGAGTATCCGGTCAATTTTCAAAATAAAAACACCCATGAAAACTCCGGAGCGTATTTCACATCGCTACAACAACATGACGTCAAAGTTTGTGGGCCCCGGCAGGTAGAGAAATCTTTTCTTTGTTTGTTGATGTCTTTTTACCTCCAGTGTTTCCGCAAATTATCGCGTGACATCATGATCACGTGATCCGTCAATTCCAGCCGCTCGCGTGCGCGCCGCTATAGATACGCTTCCAGTGGACATTGACGCCCGGCACAGGACGGAGGAGTCCGTGCCACGGCCGGACCACGCACGCGACGGATCCAGTGTACACCCGGGGTTATGGCATTCCCTTTGGTCCCTCCCCCATATAGGAATAGATGAAGGGGTGCAGTTTGCATTAACATGACATGTTTCAGTA